>CM033725.1:57447315-58647315 GCA_019671005.1 Hibiscus mutabilis | reverse complement strand
AACGCTGAAAATTTTAACCTTTTTCTAACCACCGTTCTCACCACTTTTGTCTTAAAATTTAATATCGTTCTGCCTAGCAAACATAAAGGATTTTTTTTCCACTGCCTATTTCTATATGAACTTTTATCACACTATTGGTAAATATTTGTTGATTTATATTTTAAATATGTTTTTACACAAATAATTTAATATTTATTAATTTGGTATTAAAAAATAATATTTTAATACATTAATTACCATTATATAATAAAAGTAATATTAAGTTCTAACAATCAGTCTTACCTAATATTTAGTTCACCAACCCACTTCTAAACGCCTATAAGTCGTTCGTTTCGGTTTCAACCCTACCAACCAACACAAAAAAGAAAAGGTTAAATTGTATTTTGGCTTAGAAAATTATATTTTATTAACATTTTGATATCTAAATATTTTATTCAATTTAATCCCTGATTTCTTTTTCATTGTTCTATTAAAAACATCAATGTATAATTTTAAGAACCTATCACCTTACACATAATATAGGCTAAATATGAGAAAGTATATTTTTAAAAAATTGAAAAAACAATTAATTTTTATAATATTTTAAAAATGCAAAATTTTTATGAGTTCTCAAATATTATTGCAATGAAAATATTAATCGAATAACATCATAATTGAAAAGTTCAGGAGTTCATTAAATTAAAATTTATTTTAAGTACCAAACTGATAATAAATTACAATTTAGGAGTCAAAACATCATTTAATTATGGCATAACTACAAAATAAGCATTTAAACAATGTCTCTTTTTTACAATAGGTGTCTAAAGTATATTTTTGGTCAAAATAAGTGTAAAGTTTTATTTTTTGGCTGAAATAGGTGCCTATTGTTTATATTTAGTTAAAATAGATGCTAAAATAAGTGTCTCAGTTGACTTTAAATAAACCGAAAATAAAACTTTAAGCACATGTCTCAACTAAAAACAAAACTTTAACAGTTATTTCAGCCAAAAAATACTTTATAAATCTATTGCGCCTTTAATTATATATACACATATAGGATAATTAGCTTTGACAGTCTTCCTGCATTTTTTTTAGTTCTCAATTTACTCTCAAATTCTCTGAAAAATCTTGTGGATCGCTTACTCTGAATCAATCCCCCCAAAATCATGTGCGGAGGTGCGATTATCTCCGATTTCATATCTCCATTGCAATCTCAACGGCTGACAGCTGCTTATTTATGGCCCGATTTGAAAAAACCCGGGTTGAAAAAGCGTTCGGGTCAAAGGTACTCGAAGAAGAAGAAGAAGCCGGTGACCGATTTCGAAGCTGACTTTCAGGTGTTTCAGGACGGAGAATCTGATGTCGATGGCTTCCATGGTATTCTGTCTGATGTTAAACCCTTTGCTTTCTCTCCTAGGAAGAAACCGTCTCCTGTTGTCTCTCATGGTAAATGGTAGTAGTAGAAATGGATTCTTTTTTCTTTGTAAAATATGTATTTTTTTGTTAAAATTTGTTTCTTTATTGTAAAATTTCCATTCTTAGTATTAGATGAAAGCTTTGAAGGTTTAATTTGATTAGATTATTGGCTAATTTCGAGTGTCATGAATTTTACTTTTTATTTTTAATATTGATGAATAAATCTTACTCGAATTCCCCTTGCTTATTTGCTTGTTTGATGATTGAACTAGGTTTTTTTGACTACATTAATTAGCATTTTTAGTTTAATATAATACCATATGTTAGATCATGAAATCTAACCAATTCAAATTCCGATGTGATAATATGAAGCTTTGTATATAAGCACCTCTTTTAGGACTTGGGCGGATGTCGGATTCGAGTGGGTGTCGAATTCCGGGTATGTGTAGGAATATGTATTTAGAGAATCATGCTTTTATATCTATGTTCGAATATGTATTAACACGCATTAGACATGGATAGTTTAGGGGAAATGAAGAATCCGGATAACATAGGGTTAGCATATATGTATTTAGATAATCATGCTTTTATATCTATGTTCCCTAGCAATTCTGAATGTTTCGGTTCTTTGGTATCCTGTCGACTCTTCGTTTTTCTTGAAGTATTCGTGTACGATACCTGGGTCTGATACATGGATATGGGGATATGACTTCCAAGGATCTTCAAAATACATGGGAAACCTTAGAAAAATCTTCTTATGTAGGATGATCATGTTTCTTATGTCCTTTGTGTGTGTGTGATTTTCTTGCACTTGAATGAAGGCCCTAAATTCTGTTGTCTTGTGAAAGTGATTTAATAGTTTATGGTATTTTCATTGATTATGATATTTCTTTTCGGTTTTCTTTTTCTTGTTTTTCGATTATTGAAGGATCAAGCTCTGTAAAGTCTGTGGAGTTTAATGCTCAGGCTGAGAAATCTGCAAAAAGAAAGAGGAAGAACCAGTATCGTGGAATTCGACAGCGTCCGTGGGGTAAATGGGCTGCTGAGATACGTGATCCGGTGAAAGGGATTCGGGTCTGGCTAGGAACATTCAATACTGCTGAGGAAGCAGCAAGAGCTTATGATGCCGAGGCATGTAAAATTCGGGGTAAGAAAGCAAAGTTGAACTTCCCTGATGAGACTCCGCATACCTCTCCGAAGCCTGCAGTTAAGACGAATTCTCGGAAACCAGTTCCAAGGTCAAATTTGAGTTCTGTTAAACCGAATGTCAACCGGGATTTCAATCACACGAACAAACCCGAGCAGGACTACCATGATTCAATTGGTTTCGTGAAAGAGAAGCAACCAATGGATCAGTTTGCATATGCAGACAATGTTCCTGCTGCCGTAGATGCCGGGGTAGAACTCTTTGCTCAACCCGACAATACCTCCTTGTATTTTAACTCCGAACAGGGAAGTAATAACTTTGACGGTTCCGACCTTGGCTGGTGCGATCACAGTGCAAAGACTCCCGAAATATCATCTGTTCTTGAACCTTCTATAGAGGTCGATGAGTTTTCGGGGGACGCAAACCCGATGAAGAAGCTGAAACTGAGTTCTAACAATGTTATGCCTACTGGAGGAGACAATTACAAAAAGAGTCTGTCCGACGAGGTATTGGCTATGGACACTCAGGTGAACTACTTTTGGACACCGTTTATCGACGGGAACTGGGATGTCTCCATCGACGACTTCCTTAACATGGATGCAACTCCGGATGGTGGAAACGAAATGGATTTTTGGAGCTTCGATGACTTCCCTTCAATGGATGGAGGTATTTTCTGAGCTAACTTTCCGTACTTATTAAACTCTTTTTAATAAATAAGGCAATGTGCTAGCGTGTATTGACCCACTGGCAAGTGGCAACTGTTTTGATTGTTTCTATTTTCATATCTCTAACATCGAAGTTAAGTTTCTAGTGACTGATAGAACTTAGAACTGATCATGTGTGATTTATGATGAAATTTGAACTCGTATGAAGGTTTGACCTATGTGTTGCATGTATTTTATAAAGTCGGTTTTCGTTGCAAAAATGTAATGATATTTAACAATAGAAACAATGATATTTTTTGTTACAGATTGATAAGTGATCAGATTGTAACTTTATAAAGTATCATGATCAAATTGTATACTTGTAGTTCAATGGCTTCTGATATTATTTAGTTATATATTATTGCTGAAGTTGCTTGTACCTTAAACAAATTAAGGGTAAATTACATTTTTGGCCACTCAGTTTTGTTCGTGTTTCAGTTTTGAACATTCAATTTTAGAAAATTCAATTTCATCACTGAAGTTTTTGAATCTTTGATCACTCGACAGCTAAGTGTCTAATACTAGCACCAAAGCGTTTTGTATTGGAAAAATTATTAAATGGCCTCTGCTTACGTCATTCGTGGTCTCAACTAATAAGATTCATCCATCTTCATTTTTTTCAAAGTAAATTATCACCTACCTCTTTCTTACATGTTAATAGAAAGTGAATAATTATTGGGCAGTTATTTCAAAGTGGATGGACCTTATTAGTTGAATGTGACGAGCCGAGTTTATTTAATAATCTCTCCGTGTATTGGGTCTTGGGTCTTATATTTATAAACTTTCCAAAATTCTTATTAACCATCGTTCAACCACCTGTCCACCATCATTAATAGCATACTGGTATTATAACTTTACTTTTTTTCTCTTCTCAATTTGGTTCCTTGAAGTCGTCTTTAAATGAACAAAATTCAAATAAAAACTTAGACTCTAAACTCAACCAATCAAATGCCTATCCGATATATAAGCAACACGATCCCAAAGAACACCTATTGTTTCTAATCGTCAATACATCATTTATTTTACATTATCGAATTGTTAATACATTATGGAGAAGTATATAATTAGTTTCGTTCATTAGCTCCATTAATCCATGTTATCATATTTATTCAAGGCGTAATTCAATTATTAATAATCACATTAATTTTCATCCTTAACTTGCATCTATAGATTATTTATCGTATCGGGTATCGATACTCATACACGAATATCGATATAGTACCCTCAGGTATCGGTACTCACACGTGTACCAATATTAAAACTGCTCACTGGAAATCTTTAATTTCCACAAGTACCGATACGGGTCGACACGTACCGATACAACCCCTAATCGCGTACCGGTACAGCTAAGGCTCGTATCGATACTCTATTCACGGGTTCACACCATCATCTTGAATTACAATTTAACAATACTTTATTCGATCCGTAAAGCTTATGAAAGTCATTATGGTTTGTTTGCTAGAGCATTTAATCCATTAATATTAATTACCGGCTTCATAATCATTTATTCAAACATTACCATTATTTGTCGCTTACATACAATTTCCATTGAATCACGCCAATCTATTCGAATAAGCATACAAGCATCACAATTTATCAACCAACCAATCAATCATCAAGTAATCACATGAGCATCTCAAACGACCCTACACGGTCTCTAAGGTCTCCACGAGTCTCATCATATTCATAGCATCATCATGTATCTCAAAAATATCAAATCTCAAAATACCGGTCTCAACACATGTTTATCTATCATCAACCTACTTTGCAACTACTAACAAGCAATGCAATTATACATATGATGCTCATGAAGCATTTCAGAGTTCGAGGTGTATTAACCTTAAGCCGATATCGCTAGAATCCTCGTCCAAGCTTCCCGAATATTCTATTTGGTCTGATATTCGATCCCAAACAATCCTCGTATAACAACGAATACGAAACTACATTAATTTCATGCATCCTCTATTCAAACACAAGGTCAAACATGTAAAAACAACTTACTGGTTTGAATTTGGCGAAACAAACTGCACCATTGGATCCAGAATGTCGAGAAATCCTGGGTAAAGTCCCCTAGAAAAAAGTCAACAGCGGTTGGTGGCGCGGTCAACGACGGCTCAACTTGACAGGCGGCTCGGCTTGAAAAGGCGACTCGGCTCTAAGGGCGGCTTGGTAGACCGGCTCGGCTCAAGCTGATATAGTTGCCCACAAAGTTGTACGTCGCCCACGCGCAGGGGCAACGCGTGGTAACACGTGCGGCGGCTTCTAGTGGCTTGGCAGCGAAGGCGAACGCCCAGATCGACTCTTTCGACGCCGGTGAGCACGATGGTGGCCTTCGATCTTCATTTTAAGCCCTCTAACCCCCTCAACTCAACAACCTGAAATTTCTTTCCTCTCACCCCCTCCGACGGCAGCTTTGGTGACGACGGTACTAAAATCGACGAACTCGACGAGACGAACACAATGACGATAAAAATATCGATAACGAACGACTAAATCTCCGTAAATCGAAGATTGAATCTTACCCCTTTTACTTTTCTTTCTCTTTTCTCTTCTCTTCTCTTCTCTTTCTTTCACTTCCACTTTCTACATGTTCTCTTTTTCTCACTCCTCATACTCTTTTCCTCTCTTTTTCCACTAAACACGCATATTTAAAATTCAAACATTCTCTTCTAAAATTAATGGGCCCACCTAAAAGCCCTTAACTTAAACTTCAAAGATAAAGGCCTAATCCCGAGCCTGAGACATGATTCACTAATATGAATATCGGGTCGTTACATGGTAAGTATAAACTTATTTTCTAGTATGTATACTTTTATCGCCTATGATAACATTTTAAGTTTTTAAAAGTACCAAAAATATTATAAAAATGTAATATTTTCAGTTTCATGTTTCAAAAATTATAATATTTCCAGTTTGTGCCACATCGTAATCGTACCGCAACATCGTAAAATTACTCGGGTTTTAAAGGAAACATCTATCGTGGTTTGTCCCCAGCACATGTCAGATTAAGACTGTAATTAATTTATTAGTACTTGGTTATAATTATTTTATTTTTTTTCTTAACAATGAGTTAATTGCATTACATGCTACTCAACTAAAACGGTGAAATTAGTGCAATATTACACTTGCATTTTTTCCTTTAATCTATAGTATTTGGTGGATTATTTTCAAATATGTTACAGTTTCTTCTATCATACACTTATAGACGAGATGAATAGACATTGTCTTTAGACAGTAATCTTGATTTTTCTCATTAAAAAGTATTAAAGACGGACTTACATTCCAACTTCACCACATGGCATATTTCTATTGGCTTTATTCTCTCGGAAGAGAATTTTTTAATCGAAAAAATAAAAATATTATTCAAAGTCAGCACCCTTTTAATCCGATTTCAAAAACACTATAAATAATACAATAGATTTGAAAATATTCCACCAAATGTTATAGATTAGAAGAAAAAAAATTAAGCGCAATATTGCACCAATTTCACCCAACTATAACTCTTATTTTTAATTGACCATAATTTTTTAATATTTTAATTTCATATTCAAACTTTAACTCTCAAAATATATATATATATATATTGAACATAATAACTCTCATTATATATTGGTCCCCAAACTTTAAACACTTTAATTTCATCAATAAATTTTCAGTATATACTGATCACATTTCATGTTAATAAAATTGTTATAAAAATTGTTAATTGACATGTATTATATAATATGGTATAACATAAACGATATTATAACGGTAAACCTAAAACATTAAAAATATATATGGATGAATTTAGAATAAAAGTAATGATTTAAAAATACAATTGAAATATTTAAAAATCTCATTATTTTAATAGTCTAAAAATAATTACAAGTTAATATTATTCATATATATTCTTAACTATATCTTACAAATAAAATGATTAAACTCGAATTTCTCGATAAATATATCTATTTTTTCACTTTGTTGAGTTTAAAAATCTCAAATTTTGAAATAAACCCAAATTGTACATGTACGAACTGTGCTAATGAGTAATATATACTCCAATCCGACCATAAGTATCCAATCGGATTATAGCTTGTGTTTTTTCTCCATTAAAAAAAAGATAAGATCTTTTGACTTTTTGAGTGTTGACGTTGACCAACAAAAGCAACTTACAATTTTGGCCGAAAAAGGGTAGTTTCGGTACACCATCGGAAAATGAACGTTCCAAATAAAACCGATGTTACCAAATATTAACGCCGGTGACGGAATCTCCAATTCCCACCAATCAAATCCTTCCACCTCACCCTCTCTTCTCCACGTGTCCCCCATTCAATGCCTCCTTCACCGACGCCGTCACTTCCCTTCCCGCCCCACTCCAACTTTCCGTACCGTCCACCGATAATTAAAAACAACAAAATAGACCGAAAATAAAAGGCGAAGAAAATCCCATTTTCCGTTTCTCGTCGAAACCCTAATTTCCCCCTTTTATTTTTGAAATTTTCGATTTTTTAGATCTCCAATGGAGGAAGGCGAAGAGATCCAATCGTACCCGTCGGTTGCCGCTGCCGGATCATCGTCGCCGTCACCTCCGTCTAATAGTCGTGTAACCGTGACGGTAGCAGCCGCGCCTCCTCCGAATTCGCCACCACCGGAAGAACTGGGTCAACACGAAAAGGCGATAGTGCTGGCGCTTCCGCCGCCGCAGAAGCCGAAGAGCAATGGCGGAGGAAGGGAGGACTGCTGGAGCGAAGACGCCACAGGGGTTTTGATTGATGCGTGGGGAGAGAGGTATTTGGAGCTGAGCCGTGGGAACTTAAAGCAAAAGCATTGGAAAGAAGTGGCGGATGTTGTGAGTAGCAGAGATGATTATATGAAAACTCCAAAGACGGATATTCAGTGTAAGAATCGAATCGATACGGTTAAGAAGAAGTATAAGTCGGAGAAAGCTAAGGTTGCCGCCGGAGGCGGGCCAAGTAAGTGGGTGTTTTTTGAGAAATTGGATCAACTTATAGGACCCTCGGCGAAAATTCCTGCTAATACTGCTTCCCCTGGTGGTGGCGGTGGTAGTGCTGACTTTTTGTCTAAAGTACCGATGGGGATTCCGGTCGGGATCCGGTCCAGTTTGAATCCATATCGAGTTTCTCAAGTTCAAGAAAGGCGACAAGAGCAGCAACAACAATACCAACAACAAAAGCAACCAAGAATGGTTGCATTGAAGAATCAGAGGAAACAGGGTCCAATGGATATGGATTCCGAGGAGGAGGATGACGATGTTGATTCGTTCGATAGTTTACCACCACCTCGGACAGGAAAAAGGGCAAGAAGGGTGGTACACAAGGGTGCCAATTCAGGTGAAAAAAGAAGAAAATGGGGGAACTCGGTTAGGGAATTGACGCAGGCGATATTACGGTTCGGCGAAGCATACGAGCAAGCGGAGACCACGAAGCTTCAGCAAGTGGTGGAGATGGAGAAGCAGAGGATGAAATTCACCAAGGAGATGGAGCTGCAGAGGATGCAGTTTTTCATGAAAACTCAGCTGGAGATTTCACAGTTGAAGCAAGGGAAAAAAGGTGCTGGAATCTGCAACTCTGGTAATCATCATAGTAAAGTTAATAACAATAATAATAACAATAGTGATTGTAGTAATTGAGTTCAGTGGGGTTGGAATTTGATTAGTGGGTTAGATTTTATGTGTTTATTTGTGTGTAATGAGTAAAGACACTAGATTTGTACTGGAATTGGTAGCTTTTCTTTTCAAGTGTAGTTATCATGTTTTTCTTTGTTGTACTTGATTTATCACAATTGAACTTGGCAGAAATGTTAACATAGTGTGTGTACTTTGTATTATGTTAGTGACTAGATGCTCAATTAGATTGTATCCAAAGAAATTTCTCTTGAATTCATCGTGAATGTTGTTGGATATTGTCAAATCAAATCTGTTGATGGTTACATTCTTTTGCATGTGTAAACTCAAGGTATCCTAAAGTCAGATTAGACTTGGGACTGATCCTTGTCCGCTGGTCGGAAAACATTTCAAGTAAAGCACTCCAAACAAGTGCGTTTTTCGGCATTCAAAAACAACTACATTGCTTGTTTGTGTGTGTGTGGTGAGCCATAATTACAGGTCTATATACCCTCATTTCCTAGAAACTTTGGGTATTGAAAGGCAATGAGAATGTGAGTACTTACAAGGGATTATATAGGGGTGATATGCAGACAGCCTTAGGAGAAACGATTGTAGCAATGCAAATGAAGAACCTATGGCAAGACATGGCAAATCATCAACAGTATATGGAAGAACTCAACATCTAGGGCTAACCATCAAGAAGAATCCTGGAATTAAGCTTTGAGCTTGAAAACTGTCAACATCGACATATTCGAATCAGGAAATGTAATTCAACAGGCATGTCTCTTTAGCTGTTAAGCACAAATTCATACAGAAATCATATGGTAAATAACCTTAGATCTTCTCTATAGATTAGAAGAGTCAGTCAAACAAAAGCTTGGATCTAGGATTTTAGTACTCTCTAAAAGTCAGATTTAGGCGACCTGGACGAAGATTTGTTTCCTCCAAGAGACTTCCAGGTGCAGTTTTTTGCTTAATTGCAGTCACGCCATGAAAGATGTGTCTAGACTTCCCACCAAATACAAGCACATCCCCGGATTCGAGTTCAACCTTCTCTGCCTTGTCGACTTCCCTTTCATCACCATATAAAAATTCTGCTGCATCTCCAATAGAAAAGGATACCACAGGTAATCCTTGACGTAGACTTCCTGGACTTTCATCCTTATCCTGCGAACACGACTCGACTTTTCAGTGGTATATGGGTAAGATATAAGCCAAATACAGGTAAAATAACTTTAGTCACCTACGTTTATCGTTAGCTGAACAATACAATTTTTCAATCATTTATGTTTATAACTTTTTAAGGGTCAAATTGATAAAAGATCATTAACGTAGAGGACAAAAAGCTATTTTGTCTTTTTTAAGGGTGAAATAGAACGAAGTTAAGAGAGGGACCAAGTTTTCAAAATAAAAAATAGTACAAGGTCTCAAATTCACAAAAATATAGTACAAAGACCTTTGGCATTTAAACCAAAATGTTGGATACTGGTCAGGATTTTCTACGATGTCATGTTAGGGGTTAAAAGTTCGGACCTGATGAAGTCCCAGGCGACCACTTGCCGAGTAGAAATTAACAATGCAGATATTTGGTGACATCCATGGGAGAATTTCTTCTGCATGACTAGCCTTAGTCTTTTGTTGTATAAGAGAATGTGAATCTTTGATTGCCTTTTCAACCAACTGATAGAATTCGCGAGGAATACCAGGGGGAACAACACTGTCGATTGGCCGAAGATCTCCGTAATTGCCCGTCTCTGGATCCCAGTTTTTACCAAGGCACATCATGTTCAAATGCAACTTCGCTCCATCACGGTAGCCTGGTTGATAGAAACCTCCGGAACCCAAACCAAGAGCTCGACAAGCTCTTACCATTTTGACCTAGACACACACGAGGATGCAAAGTAAATTAACTAAAATCAGAGTCTCAATTTCAATCACCTTTTTCTAGCATGGTAATAATTCATTTTAAATCGAATGAAAACATTGACAACATGGTCAAAACTTGTATGACTTGGACACGGGTTTGTCTGATACATGTATGTATCTGACAAAGGTATATTCAAAATTTTCGCTTTTTCCATGTAACAGAGGGTCCTCCAACGGCCATATTCGGACAACCATGTTCATCTATGTATTGGACACCAATACTAAATATGAGTATTTCAAGAATAATGAAGAGTGTATAGGTTAAAATTCCTGAAACCAATGGATGTGACACCATTGAACCTTCAAGTTTGCTGCAAGTTCCACCATGGTTATTATAACCACAAGAACCATTAAAATAAGACTATGTTACTTCGACTCTTCATTTTTCTTAAAGCATCTGTGTCTGGCACATGAGTATACGGATATGAAACCTCCAAGGAAGGATCATTCAAATACATAGAAACTTGGAAAAACTGAGAGACATATGCTTGTATACGACACTTGGACCCGAGTCTGAGCAACATAGAGATAAGACACTCAAATTCAAGTTCTATAGACATATCAACAAGAAGGAAACACAAGTAATTCATGGGTGAACTGAATATATAGCAAATATCAAGAGAATTCTTTAGAAGCGGATATAACTAAAAGATTGAGATACAGCAATATGAAAGCCTCACCTGATCAGTTATAGACAGAAATTTCTTTAGAAGCACCATCCCAGGTCTCAATACATTTCCTATTTGGCCTTCAGCCGATCTTTTGCTTTCGTTCCGTTTTTCTCTATTCTTTACAAGCAAAGATGGTTTGAGCATGACTGGTGTTCCAATTTTGGGCAAGCAAATATCAAAAGGCTTGATCACAGCTTGGCGCTTAGCCTGACTCAAATCATCGATACCTGAACTATTTTCGAGACTCCTTTCGTGGGATGGTTTGGGTGTGTCGGGCTTGTCTACTGAATCGGAGATGTTAACCATGTTGGAGAGGTCATGATGTAGTAGAGCTGCACAACTCTCGGTCTCCTCAACTGATGAAAGTTCAATCTGGTCTCTTTCTACCCCCAGGTTTGAGCCCGTAGAACCTGGGTAACGAGACAATGACAGGCAATCATCCTTAAGGACTGTATCCGGAGTGCCCAAGATTTCAGGAGTATCATTTTGCCCTCGGAATCCAGTACCAGCAGGCAATGACGTTTTCGGCCTATATTCGTAAACTGCGGCATTCTCATGCTTAGAGTACCTTGAACCACTCGGCGATTTGTTCGGAAACCGTCTCCTTTGGCTTTGCGACATTCCATCATCCCGAGTATGATAAGACTTTTCACCAGAATCCCCAACCTGGAGATGGTGATCAAAATTATTTAAACCAAGGGGAAATTTTTTTTCATTACTTATGACCTAATATCCAAACATTAGCATCAGAAAATCTGCTAAGAAATGTTGACCATCCATAGAAATCAAAATTCATGATTCCGCTGTTAACAAAAAGGGCTCCACAATCGGCGAACCTCATAACAAAACAAATAGTAACTCTACCTCTTATAATCAATGGTAATTATATAAATTAAATTGAATATTAGCAAACAAAAATTCTTCAAATTTAGCAACCTATACGCCTTCAATTTTACTAAGAACTAAAACCCTTCAAGTAATTAATTTTAATTTTTAAAAAAAGAAAAAACGTAAAATTGAATCATTAGTAAAGTTAGATAAGAAACTTACAGAGCTGTGACTGTGATTGGAATAACCTCCACGAAAGGAGGACCGGCCACCGCGATGGGTTCGCCCGCTGTCTCGATTCATGTTCGCCGGCAAATCAAAGGGGAGGAGAGTTGACGAATATTGGCGGGGAAATAAATTTGGCAGGAATCTGAAAAGCTATACTCTTTCTTAACTCGTATTTAAATATGATTTTAAATAAGAGTAAAGGTACCTAAATTTTAGTAATTATTTAATTTGATAATTAATTTTTTTATTATTTTAATATTACTATTAAATTTTATGTTTTGCTTCAATATTACCACTCGCTCGTTAAATATCATTAAATTGTTAACGGCATGCTGATTGGGTTGTTTACCTCACCTAATCTTTTTTATCTCATTTTTTATATTACACCTCAGCATATAATATTATAATAAATTAATAGGTATCTTTTTCACTCTATATATTCGATTACTTTTAGGGAAAACCCTAAAATCATATTGCATTTTAAATCTTTTCATTGTGGATATATACATAAGAAAATTTAAAGAAAAAAAAAGAAAAAAACGTTAAAGAAATAAGCAATGTACAATCCGAGTCAAAGAGCACTTTGTCACTGTGAGTTATCAGTAGATTTGAAAACATCTTGGACATCTAGGAATTCAGTTACCATTTTATGACATTTTCATAGTTCAGTTATCATTTTGTGACAATACTGTAACCGTGCTCTAAATATGGGTTTTCTATATCATATCAACAAAAATGAAAAAGGTTTTTGAAATAAAAAACTCGAAGTGTCAATAGTAATATATTTCAACAAAAATCTCAAAATATAAATTAACACTTAAAAAAATTAGATTATGAATTTTTCTTATAATACCGTAAATCGTATCCTGCTACTCTTCATGTTAACGCCTCATTCTTTCCATTCTGGTAAAATTTTTGAGTTTTGAAATTTGAAATTTTAATTTTTTTGATTCAGTCTAAAGGGTTGAAAAATATTTAAAAGATTAAAGAAAAAGTAAAAGAAAAAAAGGGTTTGAAAATAGTTTTGAGTTTCAAACGTTTTTTTGAAATGGGTTTTATTGACTAACTTTATGTAGTTTAGTTTAATTTAATTTATTATAATATTATATACTGAGGTGTAATATAAAAGAAAAAATAAAGTAAAAAAGATTGGGTGAGGTGGATAGCCCAATTAGCACGCCATTAGTGATTTAACGTGTTTAACGGATGAGTAGTAACATTGAAGCAAAACACAAAATTTAATGGTAACATTAAAGCAATTAAAAGTTTAATTACTAAATTAAATTATTGCTCTAAGTTTAGGTACCATTTGTGAACTTTACCCTTTAAATAAAAACGAAGAGTCTTACGAACAATAAAAAAACGGGTTAAACTATCCAATTAGTTCCTCAGCTATTAATGCATCTCTGATTTGGTCAGCTAACTATTAAAATATTTATTTTGATCACTGATATTATCATTTTATTCTTTTTAGTCACTAACTTTATCGTATATGGTTTGATATAATAACAAAATTAGTTTGACACTTACGTATTCATCTAATTTATTTTAATTTAAAATATTTTAATAAACTTAACTCTCTATATTCACAAATTTTATCAATTTATTCAAGTTAGGCTATTAGTGTCCACCACTAAATCAATGAGAAGAAAACCCTCGAGAGCACATTTGAGGCAATTCAAGAATCAAATAAACTTAGGGATGGTAAAATTATCCGACCTAGTATGTTCCGACTTGATTCGATTGGATATTTCTTTTTTAATTTCATAGATCGAGGCGGGACGAGTGGGAAATTTCTAGCTATTTAATTACATACTTATATTTTTATTATATTTATTGAAATATTACTTTATATAAACATTTTTTATGATTTTTAAGCTATTTTTTTTAGGTATGTGCTTATCGTAAATTTTTTTATATGATGTTTAAGTTTTAACATATATGGTTTTGATAGTCAATGGTTCAAGATTATTCTTTTAAATATGTATTTTTTCGTGTGGATAATTTAAAATTGGTTTTATTTTATTTTTTATATACGTTTAAAGACCATTGAAGCCACATTTTGTGATCGTGTTAGTGGATTGGTCGAATCTAACATTTATCGTCAGTAAAAATTAAAATTTTTAAATTTTTTAGGTCGGGTCGAATTTAGGAGTTTATGTGTTGGGCCAAGTAAATTAATATTTAATTTTGAGATAAGGTGGGGTCGAATTTAGAAATTTTTAGATTGGGACGGATTCGGGGCAGCCAAAAACTCGCCCCGCCCACCCTGTTACCATCCCCAAATAAACTCATATTTGTAAAAATCTTCGATGAATATATATAATCAATTTTTTCAAAATCTATATAAAAATATGGTAAAGTAAATAAAATAATCATTAAATTTATTGACAATTATAAAATAATCATTAAATTAGTTATATTATTATATTGTTTTATAGCAATTCGATAAATTAATGATTGTGTTATAATTTTTAAAAATTCAATAATCAAAACGATCATCTTTCATAATTTAGTGACTATTGTACTTTACCCCCAACAAATAACAATGAAGGGTACAAATGTAATGTTTGTAAAATCCCAAGGGCATTTATGTCTTCCAATGCTCAACACACTATAATAATAAAAATCTATCCAAAAGTCCTATTATCCAAAGCAATGTCATCGACAATCCATTGCTCTTGCTTCCTTACTCCCCCATCTTTCTCTAAACCCCAATTTCCAGGTTAGTGCTTAGCTTCTTGTTCGTTCCGTTTAATTATGTAATGTGAGCTTTAGGGTTATTTTACTTTGCTTTCTGTATCATTTTCCTTGAAAAAAAAAATGAATTTTTGATGCAAAATTGGAATCAAATTTGGGATCTTGACATGGGTTTTTGAAGAATGATTTGGAACTAATACAATGCTGCATGCAATGTAAGCATTGGGGTTTCTTTAGTATAGCTATTGGCCGTGTTTAATCTGTGTTTTTTATTCATTAAGAAAATTGAAATTTTTATGTAAAATCGGAAGTGAATTTGAGGTCTTGAACTGGGTATTTGAAGAATGATTAAATAAGAGAGTATAAACTATCATGATTGTGCACTGTTATTTTCTGGGGTTCTTTCATTTTAGCTATATGTCATGTTTCATGTGTTTTATCCCTGGAAAAAGATGGTTTTTTATGCTAAATTGGAAATAAATTTTAGGTCTTGAAATTGATAGTTTCGGGACTGAAATAGAAGACTTTAAAGTTTGTGTACCAATTTAGAATGGGGCTCATAGTTTGGGGACCTCGTATACAATTAACTCTAAGTTTTAGGTGTTGGAATTCAGGCATTGGTATTTGAAGAAAAGATATTGAAATTGAATTAATGGTTGAGTAAGCTATCATGAATGCTTATCTTTGGGAGTTCAAATTTGATGTTTGAAAACAGGGAATGTGGCATCTTTTATGTGTAAAGTAGAAAACTTTGGACCATCCTTTAAAGATGTTAATCAGCCGGTTGAGATTCGTCATCTATTGCGAGAAGTGGATAAACGGTCCTTGCTCCGTTGCCAAAAGTCGGATGGAAAGCGGATCTTTGGTCGTCTTTCGTCACATTATAATGAGCTTTTACAACATTTAGCTGCTCTTGAGGTATGATGGTGAGTCCTCGGAGCAGCTTTTTTAATCTCTATTATTCGGTTCTGATCATGGTATCAAAGTTCTAGCTAGTTAGTTTCTGGTCAATATGCATGATTTCCTTATGGTCAATTTGTTGTTGAATTCTGCAAAGTATAGAATTTGATTTGAACTTCGGTGGGTTATGGTGTATGAAGTCATTTCATAAAAATTATCACGCTCTTCTCTACTTTTTGTTGAACTTCTCTAATCGATTGATGCTGGGGCAGGGAGGTTTACGGTTAAGAGTTCCGGCGACTGCATTCCTTGCTGCCAACGTCTTGATATTTACTGCTCCTTTCAAAGCCCTAGCGGAAACATGTGAAGCCGATAACTCCTTTTTCAACATGCCTTTACTGCTATTAGTAGCCCTTATTGGTGCCACAGTGGGAGGTATCTTTGTAATTTTTTATTGTCTTTGCTTCTCGTTGATGATACAACTTCGAATGCTTTGCAAATGACATACAAACACCATCCTGCATTTGGTATTTGATCGTTGAAACCATCTTTGATTTACTTGAATAAGTTATTACACCTTAAGTACACGTAGGAGATATTCTAAATGGCGGGCATCCACAAAGATTTCACTGAAAACCATGTTGCTTGAATTATTATTTCCCTGACCATCCGCAACTCATACCTCAGGATTGCTTGCCCGGCAGAGGAGAGGGGAACTGCAGCGAGTGAATGAGCAGCTGCGCCAGATCAATACTGCTCTAAGAAGGCAGGCAAAGATAGAGTCATATGCTCCCACCCTGAGTTATGCTCCCGCTGTCGGTAGAATATCAGAAGAGAACGTAATTGTTGACCCAAGAAGGGAAGAGTTGATTTCTCGATTGAAGAGTGGGAAGAACTTTTTAAGGAATCAAGATCACGAGAAGGCTTTTCTAGAGTTTCAGGCCGCCTTGGAGCTTGCTCGAAGTCTAAAAGATCCTATAGAGGAGAAGAAGGCTGCCCGGGGTTTAGGTATATATCTCTCAGTTTACAGGTGTATGTAATATCCATTGAAGACTTGAAGTCTAAACATATTAGTTTGGCTTATTCAGGTGCTTCATTGCAAAGGCAAGGCAAATACCGAGAAGCCATTAAGTACCATTCGATGGTTTTAGCAATCTCGGAGCGAGAAGGAGAGGACTCGGGGAACACAGAAGCTTATGGAGCGATTGCCGATTGTTACACCGAGCTCGGGGAACTTGAGAAAGCAGGTACATTCTATGACAAATATATTGCTAGGTTAGAAACAGACTGATGAAGGCTGCTGCATATCCAATGGCTCTGCCTTGTGTAATTCTAAATAGTTTTAGAGCTTTGCAAAGGCTGTTGTTTGCGGATCCTGAAATTGTGAATTTAACACTGATTTTTGTTGGACCATGTGTTTTACTTCATTAATTTTTTATTTGGGTTGCAAGAATTTCAGATCATTTTTGGCCAAAGAAGATGATGTTAAGCTTTTAGTATAATTCATTTTAAAAAAAAGTATGTATATTTATTTTAATTCAAAAACCGAACTCAAATTGAACGAACGTTGATGGCCGGTTGGTCAGAGCTGCTCACCTGCTCCTTCTTCTTCTCTTAAGTTTCGAGTTCATGACCCAGCAGGAACATGCCTTCCTCTAGAGTCACGCCCTCCCCTCTCTGGATAGAAGTAAAAATAATATTTGTCAAAAAAAACTAAACTTAAATTAAGATAGTTTACAGCTTATTTAGGGTTAAAAAATGGGGAGAAACATGCGTCAGATTCTTCACAGTTTTAAATCCATTCAATTTAGTCCCTACAACCTATAGGATCCTAAAAAGTCATCGACAGCTGCCGACAAGTTTCGAAAGCCAAAAAGATGGTCCTAATTTTGGGAAATCTCCATAGTTCTCCAAATATTTTCTTAGTTGACTCTTATTTACCCAACCTGCGATTTAACTTTTCAAAAATCTTCCAAATACATGAAAAATTGAACAAAATTCGAATCTACGTATATTTTTTCTAGACGATGGGTGTGGAACGGTTCTGATAATTACTCGATCTGCCTCATCCGATAAGGGTACGCATTTGATAAGTCAAGTTGAATTAAAAAATTGAGTTAGCCAAGTTTAAGTGTTATATTTTATAATTTAGAATTTATTTGAAATTTTTATAAAATTCGAGTTAAATCGAGTCATTTCAATTTTTGTTTAATTTAATTGTAAACATTTATAAGTGCTAAAAATTTAAGTAATTTTTTATAATCATGTACAATATACTTGAAATTGAAAATTTATCTACTAATTATTAAAATTTTCAAGTTATTCAATTTTTTATTTTATAATTTAAATTTTATTTAAAACAATTTTGAGTCAAGTATCTTACGCATCGAGTCGAGCCAAATAATTTAATATTTAGTTTTTTCGAGTCAAATTTTGCGCACCACTACTATCCGTTATATATGAAATTACTATTTTACCCCTATATATACAAGTTATAAAAGTCAATATAAAAGTGCACAATAAAATAAACCTTGTATATATATTGGGACAGCAACCATATGAAATATATATGAGAAAATACATTAAAAAAAGATTCATAATAGCCATTTAGAACTCGAAATAATATCAGGAAAATACATAGGATTGACACAATCAGGCAAACATATATGTATGCTATGCATATATATAGATAAAAAAAGCAGGGTGCAATGCAATCTCGCTGCTAATAAAAAAGGGAGGGAAAAGGCACATTAAAAAGCCTCCTAAATGGTTTTTTACTTCTTTGGAACTCAAATAAAACCTGCAAATGCGAGGGAATTAAGGATATAATAAATCACCACACAAACTCTGATTTTCGATCACTGATAGTACATTAGCTGCTGGGCAGCCGCGACGTTCTGGAATCCGCCGTCATATATGGCCTGGCTTGCTCCGGCAGCACCTACTCCCATCGCTGCTTGCTTGAGAGCATGCTGTCCCTGAGGGTGCATTAGGGCGTTAACACCTCCCATTTTAGTCATGGCAAGTTGTCGCTCGTAGGCTAAAAGGTCTGATAGCCCGCGTAAAGGTGCAGCGGCAGGAGGAGGAAGTGGATTTGAAGCTGTCCCGGGTGGTGTAGGTTTGCTGCCCCACGAGCACTGCATAAAACAAATTAATGATGCCGAACATTTATCAGATTCTGCCCCAGGAGGATTTTTTTCACATATTTGGAGGATCATTAAAAGTCATATCCACATAACGTGCCAAACATGCAAACGACCGTCAATTGCTGATTTTAGTATACTCAATGATCCTCCTCCGAACATAAAAATTATGCAAAGAACTCCTAAAACATCCTCCCCCAAACACTTCAAGTAGAGGAGTCAAATTCCGAGTAAAAGAAGAAAATAAACCTTAATTTGCTTGCCACATAAAAATGATTGAGAATTCCCCAGTTGAATAGCCAAAGCTGCCTCAGCATGAGTACTGTATCTCACAAAGCCAAAGCCTTTATCACGCTGGACTCGAACCTCCTGAATCACCCCAGCACCAAGTGTATGGAAGTGATAGTGGAGTTCAACTTGGGTGACCTGCAGGGACAAAAAATAATTGGATTTATTCGAGAACATAACATGTTCCTTTACAGTAAAAAGTAAACACAAGGCCAACTCTTGCAAGCAATCAAAACTACATTAGAAGATGGGAGTTCTCAAGGTCCATATAAGTTACTTGCCTCGGGAGCAAGATTGCCGACGTAAACAGTAGTATATTGAGGATTATTCTCAGGAGCCTCGTTGTTGGTTGTTGTCTCTTTACCATCCTCTGCGTCCAAAGCTATGAGATGTAAGTTTATTTCACATTTGGCACAATTTTGAAGACCCAGAAAAAGGTAGAATAAAAGTAATAAGATAACGGTAACAGTTTTGAACTTTACATTGTACGAAACAATAATAATGTGAATGTTTTGAAAGCTGCACTAAACACACCTGAAGATCCATTGGTTAGTTCCACGACACTTTTGGCATCAGAGCTCTGCTTGTCATCGCTGGTACCAACACCCTTTGTTGCCCAGTTACAACGAATCTGTCGGCTGCCAAGCCACTTTCCTATAAAAATAAATCAAGTAACATATGAATTTTAATACAATATCAATTAAAAGAAATCTATGCAATTGGTAGTCTGTTTAATAAAATAGTGCTAACTACAATTCTTCCAGCTCAGCCGCAATAATCTAATGAACTGATACTATAAACATGGTGCAATTAATGACAAAAGAAGGGAAACAAACCACAATTCTTCTAGCGCATTTAATCATTTAACAGCTTTATTGATAAGCTAAAGCAGTGGTTAATGAAGATAAAACATGAATTGCGTAAAAAGCATTAATCTTACCACTTAAGTCATTAATTGCACTTTGTGCATCCTGAACGGATAAAAGAAGTCGGTATCAATAGATGAAACAACATTGTATTTGAAGGGAAACACAAAGAGCCACCAGAAGCTTAGCCAAGAAACATTACCTGCTGGTTGCGAAAGGAAACAAACCCAAATCCTCTTGAACGCCCAGTTTTCTGATCCCACATGACCCGCGCATCCCTGAAATCAGTAAAGGCATCAGTTTCATTATCCATAGATCACTCATAAAGCAACGTGAAAAACATTATTCAAGGTTTACTAACAAATGAATTTGCACTTTCCAAATAATTTACGCATTTAGCTTTAATTAGTCCCAGCACATGCATATTTACAGGTATCGAGATCAAAGGAAACGATGCTTACGAACAACTGGGATAGACAGAAAAGCAGGCAAACAACATTGCATCAGTAACCTCAGGACTGAGATCTCCAACAAAAATGTTAAAGTGACCTGCACCAATTATGATAGTATCAAAAAGTATATTAAAAAAATTCTAACTCATCATGAATATTTCAGAGAAAAATCTTGCAAACAAAAACATGCACAAACCTGATGTATCCTCTCTCTGACCACTAGCATATGCCCAATTGACCTTGATAGGCTGTCCAAATCTGCAGATTACATGACATGAGGTAAAAGACACTCAAATAAAGTAAGAGGGAAAAATTAGAAGTTAACACTCACAAGTGCCTTCCATTTAGAGATAATATAGCAAGAGCAGCTGATCTGCGATCGAAGTAGTGGATAAATCCATATGATGACTGCTTAATAAGAGTGAGAAAACAAAAGGCATGTCAATCATATGGCAACCAATACGCTAAAGGAAAAGGGAGAAAGACTAGTAAAGAAAGTTAACCATAGAACACTATCCTCACAGCATATGGGAAGAAAAGAGGATACTAGTTTGAAAACAATACCCTTTCCTTTCTGACAAGCTTGCAACCTTCAACAGGACCAGTACTTTCAAAAACCTCTTGGAGTAGTGGTTCAGTCACTTGCGTATGGATGTTTCCAACATACCTGCAGTTTCTCAAAATAAAAACTAGAAGTTTAAAAAGAAAAGAAACAAAAAAAATAAGACTATAAGTAACTTCCTGAGTTGTTAGAAATAGAACAGAACATAAAAGCTATTACAGTCCCAAAACTATTCAATCATCAAGTGAAGAGATAACAGCTCAGAATTTAGCATTAAGGGTAGCAATAACATTTTCAATCACCAGATTCAGGAACGAAAGTGTATACAATCTATATGGTTATAAGCATGAAAGCGACAGGGAAGTTGCTCAATTAAGAAGGGAAAACAACAGACACACAAAATGCAAAAGAACAAGAAGGAAACTGGAAGAAAAAAAAATCTAGGCAAGCACTCACACACTGCGGCAAGTACTTGGATCAAAACCAGGAGGCAGATTTCCACTTGGAATTGGTTCTATCTGCAAAATAAAAATGTGAAAAAAAAGGGGAATAGAGAAGGGGAAACAAATAAATGATGTAAAAAAGTCCCTTCCCACTCAACCGAATTCTAAAGCATTTCAAATCAAAGAAGGAAGATGAATTTTTGAAGGATCCAACACTCACCCTATGAAAAAACCAAGATGCTAACTACAACCGTCAAAAACAAGACGAAACTTCTCTAACATCAATGAAAAACACTTTCAACTTGAAGTCAAAACTACTATATCTGCTTGCTTCCACTGTGAACCCTTCCCCCCTTTGGTTTTCAGTGACAACCAGACCAAAATATTCTGCCTAATCTAGACAAACATACTTTAGCAGAATTGCAGTGTCTTCCCTAAATGTATCTTTGAGAGAATGTAAATGAATTAAAAGTACCCTGTACTTTATAAATTTGCTTCATGCAGTTAACCAAAAGAGTCCCGAAATGAAATTCAGGAACCATGTTTTACGTTCTAAAAGAGGGAAATAAATAAATAGATTGCACATGTTTTGCAAACATGAGATAAAGATATAGTACATATAAGCATGAACGTATAGAAGATTGGCTGTGCAAGAGAGCTAGTATAGGGGACTAAAACACATTCAATCATTTCTCAACATTTGCGAAACAAGAAGAAGATTCGGATCACAAGTTAAACAAAACCAAAATAGTAAAAAACGCCAGCAAACGGAAATGAAAACACCTATTAGCTTGCCAATGGCAACTTAAATAAGAGAAATAACATCGGAGCTTCATGCAATAATGGAAAACTAAAATCATTATGAAGCAGAACAACCTCTCAACAAATTCCAAACCAAATACAATGAATCTCACTTTACAAAATACAAATAATTACTCATTTCCAAAAACAAAATGCAAAAAAACAACAACTTTCCGATCAATAAAGCATGTCAGAGCGCTGAAAGCAACGTAACAGAAACAAAATCCACTCAATTAAAGCAAAACCCCATGGAAAAAGCTTATAATTCAAAAGCTAAATATAGCAACATAAATTCCGAAACTAACCCTAGCTCCACCAGTCAATTACAAACAAGAAACAAAAACACGAGCTCGAAGACAATAAAACGCAAAATCCAACAAACCATTCCTAAAAATCGGATCAAATCCCTATATGAAAAAAAAAGATATAATAGATTAAACAAAGTGTCGAAAACCTGTGGAGGAGCTAAGATGCCTGGGTGATAGAGAGACTGTTGTTGGAGGAGAGCTTGCTGCATCAAGGCTTGTTGTTGTTGCTTCAGCCTCTGGTGCTGCATTTTTCTTTTTCCTTTTCAAGGAGATTTTCTAGGGAAAATTAATCGGGTTGTTTGGTTTCCGAGAAAATTACCCCTTGTTTTTTCCCCTTTTCTGCCTTCGCTAGGGTTCAATTGTGAAGTGACCTCGAGAAAGCGAGAGAAAATAATAAAACTATGAAAGAAAATAGATAAAGAGGCCTTAAGTTGGCATTTGTCACTTGTGATCTAATCAAAGTTATTTATTACTAATTTGGGAATTTTTAGCATTGATAGAATAATATTATTTTTTACAATAATATCACTATTCCAAAAAATTATTTATAAAATAATATTTTATTAAAATTATATATAAAAATAATAATCAAAATTGTCACATACGTGTTTTTTCTTTATAAAATTGTAATTATGTTATGATATATTTAAATTGAGTTTCAAGTTCTAAATTTTATTCCAATAATTTTTATATTTTACGGTCCATGTTCAGGGTGCAAAGCTACTCCTCTCAATAATTGTCTTTAAAGTTCGAATTCGTATCTTTTCTTTAAGAGTGCAATGTGCTTACTAATGCATCCAATATTTGTTAGTTATTCGAATAAATTTTTAACTCAATATTCTTTTTAACTAAATCTGTTTTTTCAATTATAAATATAACACTGATTCAGTAGCTTGTTCTTTAAGTCTTAAATATTTTTTTAATTAAAAGTTTCTTAGTTTACATATTAACTAAAATATTAATCCAAGTTCACATAGTATATCTTTGTAAATTCTACTTTGATCATATTTGAATTTTAATGAATCAAATCAAATAATATGAATATTAATGTTCTATTTACGATCATATTATTCGATTTTTTTTGACTTTTTTTAAGAAATAACATGTTACAGCAATTGATTCATAAAAGAAATAATCAGTGAGAGTACCCAACCATTTCGTGTGCAGAATAAAACTTATAATTAAATATATTTAAAAAATCAAAATATTTTAAATTATGACGATTTGACTGACATTTATGAGGATTTAGAGAAAATTTTCAGTCCAAAAGATGAAATTGAACAAAAAAATGCTCATTTTGGTGCGATTACATAATATTTTAATATTAGTTATTTAAAAAATTTATGCAGACCAGATTAAATAAATTAAACGAATTCGAGTTTTTTAAAAATAATAATATTTTAGTTTACATTACAACAGTTCAAAGGGTTATATATATCCAATTATATTGAATATAGGAAAATTCTACGATATGCGACGAATATCGCTGAATACCACTAACGATGAACACCGATGAACATCATTAAATTAATTAATAAAAATTAAAAATTTTAAATACTCAACATACAATTAATAATTATTTTTAAAAAATCAATTAAATTATTTTTTATATATATTAATTTTTTATTTTTTTAAATAAGGGTAAACTACATATTTAGTACCTCACTTATTTCCGTATTTCTATTTTGGAACCCAAATTATTTTTTTAAGAAACACGGTACCTAACGTTACGTATTGTTTCTATTTTGGTACGCTGACTGTTAATTATAAACAGAAATAGTGACGTTGCTTGGTCAAATAACAGTTTTAGTCCCTAAAACTTATACAATCTACCAATTTAATCCAAAACATTATCAATTTAAACACCATTCTTAATTTTTGGATTAAAAATGTAAATTTATTCTCTTCTTTTTCCATTCGAAGTATGAAAAACTATGTATCGAACATCTACTTCATTGTTACTACAGTTTTCTGCAAATTTTCATTGATTATTTTTTTAATTCCTTCAAAAACAATATTGACGTTAATAACAACAAAAAATACATATTTTTTGCGGTTATGCCCGGACAGAATGTTTGAAAAAAAATGGTTAACAGGAACTTGTATACAAATCCAATACCAATATTGCTTGACCTCAGTTACTAAACATGAACATTTCTATCGGTAATTTTCTGGAACTGTACTGATTCGACTTTGAATCGAATGAACCATGGTCCTCTATATACTGTAAGCCTACAAAGAGAGGACTCCTAAGTGGCTGGTGGGATGAGTTTATTAACGTCGAATGGAAGAAGATTAAAATAAACTACTTTAACGATTAAAAAACATAAAACTCTTAAAACATTTCTTTCGGTGCTTTTAATTCCTTTAAAAATTTTAATTTAAAAATTTAAGAGTTTATTTTAATGATTAAAATTAAAATTAATCGTTAAAGTAGTTTATTTTAATGATTGAAATTAAAATTTTTAAATTAAAAATTACCGATATAAATGTTTTAAGAGTTTTATATTTTAATTCCTTTAAAAAAATTAATTTTAAAGAAAATGTTCGATACCTAGTTTTTCATACTTCGAATGGAAGAAGAAGAAAAATAAATTTACATTTTTAATTCAAAAATTAAAAATGATGTTTAAATTGATAATATTTTAGACTAAATTGATAGTTTGTATAAGTTTTAGGGACTAAAATTATTATTTGACCGAGCATCGTCATTGTTTTCATTTATTTTTAACAGTCAATGTATCAAAATAAAAACAATACATAATATTAGGTACTATTTTGCTAAAAATATTAGTTTAGGTACTAAAATAGAAATATAAAAATAGTAAAGTACTAAATATGTAGTTTATCCAATAATTTAATTGAATTTTTAAAAAATAATTATTAATTATACGTTGAGCGCTTAAAATTTTTAATCTTTATTAATTAATTTAAGTATGAACCGGCTACTCGAGTTTGGTTTTTTCAGCACTGAATAAATTAAAGTGGATATATTTTTTTGGTTTGCCTATGGTTTTTTCTCATTTGATCCCACTTTATCTCGTGATATTTCTTGGACTTTTGAAATGTAGTTCACTTGGAGTTTAAATGCTCCTTATAAAGTGCAGGTGCAATGCTAAAACCATCTACAGATACTTGGTTGTCATTGTTTGCGGTTTATTTTCCAGTTATTTGGTGAACATTAAGATCTGGTTTTGCTTGCCTTGTATGAATCGTGAGTGCCATATTTAAGGGGTATGCCCTGGCTGCTATCCTCGTGATTGTTGGGCATGTTGGTCAGATGTGTGATTCACGTGATATTTAATTATCTATGCATGCACTGCCATGGTTCTTGGCTGTGGACACTAGCCGCTGTGTACTGGTGCCGCGATATACCATTTATTTCATTGTGCATAAATATAGTTAGTGCTCTTTCTTAGGTTATTGCTTTCATATGCTCTGACTCTATGCTTTATTTGTGTGTTTTGCTTTTGTTTGCAGGTAAACTATGGTAACTTCATGCATGGACTGATGAAAGAGAACATCCAATTGAACAGGAAAGTTCTGTCCGAAATATCTATGCACGAACCGTATAGTTTTAAGCTCTTGTAGACATTTCCCGGAGCGCCTTCCCCGGGAATAAGAATGTTGTGCTCCCTACAAGGAAGGTAAATGTTTCATCAATCAATGTATGATTACTTGTGTTTGTATCTTAGTCATAAATTCTTTAGAGCTTCACCTAAAACTTAATCTTTCGAGAAATAAGAGATTTTATGTCTGGATTATTGCTTTTCTGAGTTGCTTCTCTGTGTTGAGCATTTCATCAATTACATGATTTGGTAGCTTACGCCGATATTCATAGATAAAGGCGGGATATGAATACGTGCTTAATACGAGTATGTTCAACATAAAAGGTTATAATTTACAATCTTATGATGAAAAGCATTCCGCACCAGGTCATTAGAATAATTTCAATATAAAAAAGGGTTTATATTCTCAATATTATGATACACAAATATTAGAAACCAACATGTTATGCATTCATTAAGCAAGCTGCCATCTGTGATGTACTGTTAAACGAAAAGCTTTTCATCGATCCGGTAATGGTAATCAGGAGGTGTCAAAACATGAGGATGTTTGAGCTTCCCCAGCCTTTTAACCCCTGCGTCAAACCATCTTTCCCTAATGAATTCATCTCCTTGGTCCTCTTCACCACCATGGCGCCCACGTTTTGCCATCTGGGACCTTACAGGAAGACCTCAATGCTCCGTTCCAGGGCCATTCCACGGCTACCTTCATCAAACTTGGTAAACATGATTCACCATAACTAGCTCAGCTACCGCCTCACCACCGGTCATTCCAGGGTGACTACTACTAGACCATCCATGGTGGTTCAGGTTCGCAGTCCTTCGAACTACACGGACTTATACAATCTAGTTGGCGTTGGTGCTCTCGTTGCTTGAGCACCATCGAGAACTATTGGGATTTGGTGCTCGAGGGCCTTGAGTCACTAGCCGTCGATAGCTTATCCAAAACAGCACAACCGTGCGACACAAAGACGACTACTACAATCTACACATTATTATCAATGAACTTGACCGTTTATTACTCAAAAACAATCTTACAAAAGCTGAAGCTTTTCATGGATTACACTGAATCAAAGGTACATCCAAGAAAAAAAATGGGGGAAGAGTACAGCTAGAACAGATCCCGGTGCTTTTTTAGATCTCTAGAACAATATCTGCAATGTCAAACAATTAAAAGAAAAAAAATCAAGATCCGGTAAATGAATTGACAATGATTCGTTTTCTTTCTGGAAAAAAAATCAAAGGTGTAACTTACATTCAGGATCTGATTTGACCCATCTATATGACCCGTCTTCATTGTTTCTCTCCTGGGTTTCATCTCGTTGATTGTTTCGCCCACCAGGTGTTTGTTGATTTGCCAGGTATTTCTTAGCGGATGACGCTTGAGACGGGTTTTGACCGTGGATCTTCTTGCGGAGCATTACTCTCAGCTGTTGATGTGATAGGAAGAGTTTTCAGTAAATTAGACGTGTTAATTCAAGTTCTAATCGAAAATTTGATTCGATCAATTTGATAATCTAATTCAATCGGAAATAATTTAAATTCAAAATATCACAAACAAGTACTCTAGATGACTTAAAGTGTAACGGAAACTCAAAACGATCTGAACTCAACCCTAAAATGATTTGTTACCAAAATTGATCCAAATTAGAATTAACCTAAACATTTTGAAATCAAAAACAAATAAAATAAAAACCTAATTCCGCACGAAAGTTTGAAATCTATTTTTTATTTTTTGCTCAACCCTATTCGAAATGCTATTTCTTAAAAAATAAATAAAATGAATCGATTGAATTAAACTCCGCATTTTCGAGTTAAATTACCTTCTCCATTGTTGATTCTTGTAGTGTATCTCCCAAACTTGGTGTAGGAGAAAACCCACTTCTACAAACAAACATCTTTTTCAAAAGGAAAGAGATGGATTTTTTCTTGTTTTCAGCACAAATAATGTGTTTGCATTTGCCGATAATAGCACTTATAGTTCTATTAATGTCTTCTTCACTATCCCCTGAATCACTGCACGATTCATCACTAGTCCTGCTATCGACTTCCAAGCTCGACGGACAATTAAGAAACCGATCCAACGGTAAATCCACGGCTTCTTTCCCGGCACCGGAATTCGGTTTTCGGCTCAAGAGTTTCGTCAATTCCTTTTGTAGTTTCGCAACTTCTTCGACCGTAAACTCTTGCAAGCTATCCTCGGTCAAAGACGGTTCCTCCCGAATATCGGACGGACCTTGGTGAATGATCGTTTGGGATTGATTGTTGCCGAAGGTTCCGATTGCCAACAATCCGTGAGGCCAATCACCGAACTCGTCCCGGGGATCTTGCTTCTTATGATCTACAATAAAAAAACAAAGGGAAACAGGATATTAGAGAGCATGAGTACCATGACATTTGCATCATGTTACGTAGTAGAGGTGTTCATGAGCAGAATCAAATCGTAATTCGGAAAATTTTAAATCCTTTAACAAAGCTCATTCAAGTTGGCTCAATTCGCCATCGATCCCTGAACAAGTCTACCTACATTATAGTGTTTAATCGTACCTTTCTAGTCCTATTACATGAAAACACTCATAAGGAAATGATCATAAATTCATAATTGTATTGAACCGATACTCGTATTCGACACTTACGCTTGAGCCAGAGTTGTAAAACCAGATAAAAGAATGCTTACCAGTAGCAGAAACTGTATTTACTTTACTGCTCCCTTGCTTCCCATGAAGTTTGTTTTGCATCCAACCAAAGAACTGCAACCAAACATACATACATACATACATACATATAACAAAGCTTCATCAAAATCATGTAAAATTTCGATCTTATTGCATTGGAAAATCTTCAGTTTCATAACCAAAACTTACCTTCATTTTTCTGAAGAAAAACACAGGAATAGGATGATGATGATGATAAGCTAACTGAGTTTTCTGGCGCCAAGATTTTAGCAGAGAGATATTAACGAAAGAGATGCTGAAGGTGCTGAGCTTATAAAGCCAATGAGAAATGAGCTTTGGGAGTATTAAAAAAATGGAGATTGTGATGAATTTCATGAACATTTACCTTTAATGGTTCAAGTTCCTGGAAATACAGCAACTTCATCCCCTCCTTCCCACCTTTTGTTTCTCATCCTTCATCCTCTTTATATTCACACGCACACAAGTAGTTTTGGCATCTAATCAAATTTTAAAAATCTTAAGGATTTAATGATATTTTTTTAAAAAAAATTAAAGGTTTAATTAAAATTTTCAAAAGTTTTAGGAGATTTGATGAAAAATTAACAACATTAAGGGAACACAATAATAAATATTCTTAATAAAAAAATTAAAAATATTCTAAAAAAATAATACTTCATGAGAATCTAATAATTACGAGAGGTCTAATTAAAATTTTTAAAATTTGAAGGGGTGAAATATTATTTCTCAACATTGTGAGTGTCAAAGGCTTCCCCACTCATTACCGTCGGCTTCAAAACACATATATTACGAGTTCATTATTTGATAATTGTTAGTATTTATCTCTAAAATCTAAATATATAATCTTAAATTTTAATCTTAAACTTTAAATTTTAAATTATATAATTTAAATACTTAAACATTAAATTTTAAATTATATTATTAAACTCTAATATAATTCCACTTGTGAAATACTTTTTTACTGTTATCGTATAAAATAATAATACAAATATTTATTGCATATATAAAACAATACTTGCATATTAGTTATGTATAATTTTATGCACGTCATTAATGATTTAGATATTAATAAATAATCATAAAATTTTAAAATTAGATATATTTAATTTATTTTAGTTTTACAACAAAATCAATCAAGTCTTTGAAGTTTTTTTTGCACCTAATTAAACTCTCAAACTCAAGAAAAAAATTAATTTGGCCATTTGACCAACATTAACTGTTATTAATGATTTTTTTTAAAATTGTTGTTGACACATGTCGCAAAGAGATAATGTCTCTTGTTATTTTTATGAATTTTTAAATTTTATTTTTTAAAAAATATATAAAATATAAAAAAAAACTGAAAAAATCTAAAATTTATTTTAAAAATATAAAATATTGTTATTTCAAAATTTATTTAAAAATAATAAATAATAATTTTTTAAAAGATTAAAATATTTAAAAATTTAAAAATATTAAATATTATTATAAAGTTATAAAAAATAAATTGAAAAAATAAAATAAAAAAGTTATTTTGGTTTTTTAAATAACTTTTATTGTTTTATGTTTTTCAATTTATTATTATTATTTTATAATAATATTTAATAGTTTAAAATTTCTAAAATATTTTAATCTTTTGAAAAACTATTATTTATTATTTCCGAATAAATTTTGAAATTAAAAATATTTTATATATTTTTAAAGTAATTTTCCAGAATTTTTTTGATTTTTATATATTTTTAAAAATTCATAAAAATAATAAATGATATTATCCTGTTGCGACACGTGTCAATTATTATCTTAAAAAAATTATTAAAGTTAATGATCAAGTTAATCAAAGGCTTAAATTGATATTTTCTAATTCAAAGGCTTTTATAATATATATATTTATATATACGTGTATGTTGTACTGGCGCCCTCGTGGCAACAGCTTGATCCATTAGGTAAAGAAAATGCTGATTTCAATGTAAATATAGTAAGAATCAATCTCTATACAAATATCCAACGGTTGAGGGAGTGACACCAGGTTAAGCCACAACACTTGTAATATGATAATACGTCCATGTGTTGGGTTTCGATTTAGATCATATGAATGTATAGGGACTATTTAATAATTTTAAACTTATGAGGGATTGTACATTTTAAAGAAATTTTCAATATTTCTTTGGAAGTGAGACCACAACTCTTGTCAATTTCTTCATAATTTCGTCACTCATTATAAATCATAGATATTTTTTACTCTATGAGTATGTTTAATACTTTTATTTTTAAATCATAGTATTTTTTACTCTATGATTATAAAAGGTTCGGATTATAATCGGAAAAAGAAAGTTAAAGATAATATGATTTGGATTAAAAGATAGCGTATTATGTTATTCGAATATTGGATGAGTTTGGATACGAGTATGTTTAATTTTTTTATTCGTTTAATATATATATATATATATATATATATATATGTGTGTGAGTTGTTCTAAAATGAGTTACGTGAAAAAGAAATTTCATGCCACATCACCATGGCTGTCACATAAAAGGCCCGTGAATTTAGAAAAAAAATTATATCACGAGTTTAGCTTATTAGGTCAGTCATGATCTCAATCAGTAAAAATCACTTATTATATCATTTTTTCAAGTCATATTTTTTAATTAGTGAATCTTCACTGATGTTTTTTTTACGTATTATTTAAAAATCCTTTTTGAAAGTTATTGTATAGTGAAAAATGACATGAAAAAAATAATGTAGTGTGTGGTTTTTATTTGTTAGGACCATGCTTGGACTGAAAAAGTTTTTTTACCTTTGTCCATTTATTTAATTTTTTATAAAAATTAATTTATTTATGATTTTTTTTATTTTTAAACATTTATGTTTTGCCTTCAATCCTAAATTTTAACTTCATCCCTAAAATTATAGTTGATGTGATAAATTAGACACATAATATAATTTTTCCGAATTTAAGTTCGGTGACAGGATATAGTCACGTGTCAAGCAGTAAAAGACGAGGTGAAATCCCACAATTCAATTTCCATCAAACACGTGTCCTTAACAATCGGGTTGATTTTCTGCATCATTCGGTTCGTTATTAAAAAATAAGATTATTTTCACTAGATGTCCTCAAATTATGATCCAAATTCTAAATTAGTCTATCACTTTTAAAATATTTTAATTGAATCATCGAATCTTTTCGTCAGATTTAGACAAGTCATCAGTTTGGGTGTTAAATTCAAGTTTAAATGTGACATAAAATATATTTAAAATATGTAAATCAAATCGTAAAAGTGTTTATTTTATTGTATGTATTACTTTGATTTATCATGCTAAAGAAGCAAATATTGCCAATAAAATTTAGGAATATTTTACTTTTTTTAGCACGTTAGTTCTAAGTTGATCATGTAGTAGGTACGTATATATTTATAATTTTATCTGTCTTTTCTAATATTCTTAATGTATTCTTATATAAAGACGAAATTAAGATAAAAATATGGGAGGGATAAACTATTTATCTTTAAAAATAATAAGGTTCTAAAATACAATTAAACAGTAAAAAATTGGGGTGGGTCATGTTCAATTAGGCCCCACAATACTGCGCCATCGGTCCCATATCTACTTTTTTTTTAAGTTGTAAGACTCACGCCCACCGTGTAAAGAAAAAACGGTTGGACTCGAATTTTCTAAAAAGAATGACACTCTTTGTTCAGTAGGATTATTTCTTGAATGAAATTATATTTATTTTTTTAAAATATTTTAAATTATATTCGAATAAATATTTAATATTTTTTTGAATAGTTTAAAGGTAATTATAAGGTAGTATATGTTCATAGATATTCTTAAACTCGTTGACGATATACATACACCATGTAGACATAGCGATTTGAACCCGTATCTAGGGGTGATAATGAGCCTGACCGGCTCGCGAGCTACTCAGGCTCAGCTCGAGACCTTAACAAGCCGAGCCGAGCTTACTCAAGCTTGGCTCGAAAAGCTCGTGAACAAGCTCGGAATAATTATATATATGTTACATATGCACTAAAAGTAATATGTTTAGCAAAAGAAAAATAATAAAATAAATTAAGAAAAATCCACTAAAAGCAAATTAACTAAAATAAATTAGGCATTTTCCTTAATTGGTTGTTGTTTGATTTTGTATTTTCTTTAATTATGTGTTTGTATTGTAAAAAAATTTATTAGTTATTTGGATTAATCTAATTTTTGGCACTCTTTTTCTCTTTCAGGTCATTAAATTTCGTTTCACTATTGTTTACGAGATGAGTTTTAATGAATCTTTTATATGAAAAAGCTATAGCAAAATTGTCCATTTTGAGCCGAGCCTGACGAGCTTCGAGCCTGAACCGAGCCCAATAGTATTGTTTTCAAGTCTAGCTCGAGCCTAAAATTTCGAGCTCGACGAGCCTCGAGCCTGGCCAGATTCATTCTCAATTCAGCTCGATATTTTCCTTACCCATGTTTCTTAGGATAAACGTTGTCTACTTTTTTCAACGAGTATTTAATATCTAAACTAATGACTAGACTCCTAAAAGGAATGAATACATACAATAATACTATTATTACCTTTGAGGACTTACAATATTGGAGTTGGACCACCGTTTTTTTATTTGGAAGTAAAAGAGTTCATGCATGAAAGGTCGAGCTTACACAAGATTAAAGTAATTATTAATCAAATTTTAGATTAATTAATTGTGTGGTTTAATCTGGATTAACGTGGCTAATCACTTGGATTAAGCATAATTATGAATACTATGCAACTATATATGTGCACGATGTTCTTCCACACAAATGCAAATAATATATATTACCCCTGAAAAGTTAATAAAAAGTTAAACAAACCAAATATCTTACCCCCAAAACCTTATTTATCGTCGCTGAATCCATCGTTGTTTGTCCCTGATCGTTAACCGTAACACTTCTGGTCAATAAGTTTATACATACTATTATTTTTTGTCCTAATTTAAAATAATTCAATAAAATTAACTATTTATTTTAGTCTTTGATATAATTAAGTGCCGTGGTGTATAGTTGTTTTTATCATTCTATTAAAATATAATATAACATTGTTGACACACTAATAGATTAAATTACTCTCATCCAAATCACCTAAATGAAATATACCACTATTTATTATTGACATAATTCCTTAAATCCATATTAGTATAATAATTTAAAATTTTGATTTCTAGGTTATATACTAACTTTGGGCATTCATAAATGGAAAATTTATATCAATATTGTGGTGGGAATTTTTTTCCCAAAGTATTGTCCTGAGCAAATTAATTCCAAAAGTATTGTTGTTTGTACAGTGCACTCAAAGTCCGCACCAGCTGAATCCGACTTTAGAGAAAAAACCCCAAAGTCGGCATCAGTTGAATATGACTTTAGAGAAAAACCTCAAAGTTGGCATCAGCTGGATTCGATTTTAGAAAAAAAATCACAAAGTCAGCACTAGCTGAATCCAACTTTAGAGAAAAAAACCCTAAATTCGAGTTCATCAGGTACCGACTTTAGTTCACTGTTCAAATAACAGTACTTTGAGAATTAATCTACTCAGGGCAATACTTTAGGGAAAAAATTCCCACCACAATATTGGTATAAATTTTCCATCATAAATTGTTACAATAGTTACAAAATGGAAATATTTCTCATAATTATTTAATTTAAATAATAAGTCCATCCAATTCAATTAAGAAATAGATAGATAATATTCAAAACTTACAGCAATAATCAAAGACGAAGGGCCCGTTTTTAGTTGTTTTTATCGACCCAAACACACTTTTTAAGCAAAAGCAATGACAAACAATTCTTAAGTTGATCTTCAACGGGCGATTGCAGTCTAAAATTAAATTTTGGAATTTAATGTGTGCTCAGCTTCAAAATTAACCTTCCAAATAAGCCTGCAATTCATGCACCAGAAAATCTGTATTTTAAGCGTCGGATGATATGTATTGTTAATCCATGAAATTACAGACCCTTAGCTTGTTAGACTTCACTGAATTCGTCCACGCTTGCATCCAGTCGCGGTCCTGACCGTCTTTGTTTTTGCCGCGGTAAACGACGGCTCCGGCGGATTCATCCCCGACGTGCAGGAACACACCCCACTGCCTATTCCCGATGAGTGGCGGGTACGGGGTGGAACCGACATGGCCGCTCCAGTCTTGGTAAGTTACCAGCGTCAAGGTATCGCCAGTGGCGTTGTAAACCATGCATATCGTAGTTTGGTTATAGTGGACCGCATTGACCGTGAGTTTGTCGACTTGCTGACGGACCAGAACATCTTTGTCCTCCGAATGTTTCAGCGTCAGAGCCAGACGAGCTTTGTCTTGCAGGGTTATTTTCTTGCCCTGGAACTCCGGTATGGCCCTTGGGGTTCCATCGGTGACGGCATTACCAAATACGTTGGCCATTTCGATTATTTTGCACTTGCTGTTGCAGGTTCGGCTACAGATTAGGCTTCCATTTTATAGCACAAGTATGGAGTTTTGAGACGAGACAGATCGGACGCTACTTAAGTTCGATTCCATTAACACTCGAACTTGGCTTGAATTTTCAACGAGTCAAGTCAAGCTACTCGATATCACTAACAGATGCAAGTGCATCACGAGATGGGTATGTGCTCATCCTTAATTTTCTAAACTTCACACAGTTAACTTTTATTTTTTTAATTTTTATGAGTTAATCTTTATATATATTTTTTAATATTCATAAGTTGGGCCACCTTGAAATTTTGGAATTTAATGTGTGCTCAGCTTCAAAATTATTTCTGGATCCGTTACTGCTCGATATTCGACTTAAAAAGTTCGTAAACTACTCGAAAATATAAAATACTAAAATTTTATTTTAAAATCTAAATTTCTAAACATAAAAACCCTAAAGCATAAACTCTAAACATTAAAATTTAAATATTAAATTTTAAACCAAACAACCTAAACATCAAAACCCTAGAATAAATAAATTTGTGTAAACTTGTATATCCAAATTTTTTCTTAATAGAATTTTAAATGAGACAAAACAAATTGTAAGTTATCCGAACTCTTAACTAGTTGAGTCGAGTTGAGATTATTTAGGCTCCTTTACACCCTGCACTCGTCAGCACGTAGAACGATGCAGGCAAACTTCACGGGTAATAAAGAAACTGCATCGGATGAAATGAAGCAACATGGGGGAAAGTAAAAGGCAATAAAAAGCTAAACACTAACACTCCCTGCCTTCTACAGTTACCCGAACTGACAGGTGTTCGGCAGCCAGTACATGATCATAATAGAATACGTTGCTTGCAAATCATTCAATAAGATAGTAATAGAATACAAAGAGAATGTGGAACGGTGCTTTCAAATCATGCAATAAGATAGTATTAGAATACGTTGGGTTTATGGTTCAGTTATTTTTGAGTTTAGGATTTATGATATGTTTAAGGGTTTATGAGAGGTGAAATATTTTGATGGTTTAAAGTTTTAAAAGTTAAAGTTACGCCTCATGGTTTAGGGTTGTCAATACCCGTATACAAGGGCGGATGCACCATTCACTCACTATTAAAAAATATGATAAATTACTTTGGTAATGACTAAAATTTTACGGTTCTTTCACTTTAATCAGTGAAATCAAAATTCATTCATTATAGTCACTTTTAATTTGAATTAAGTATGGTTACTGTCGTAGTGTTGATAACCGTGTAAAGAAATATTGACATGGCACGTTAAAAGTCTTCTTCTCAAAAAGAATTTTAATTGTTCAAAGCTATGACTATCGATGCCATAATTTTGATTAACAGATCAATCGTCGATCAATTCTAATGGCGAGAAAGATTTGTTTTGCCAAAAGATTAACATAGTTTAGTTTCAAGTTGATCTAATGGCTAAACAATTACATCCATGTAAGATAGCTCTAATCTCTCAAACATATTTTACACGAATTTATTTTTCAATGTCAATCTCTGACTATAAACAATGTTTGCTTATAAAACAATTATCATAATTAATACATTATTACAAAGAATAAATTGATTTTAAATTATTACATTGATCGGTGAACTACCAAGTTTAAATTTTTGGATCTCTTTTTCGGTCACCAGGGACAAAGGATAATGAGAACTAGTAGGGGAGCGGAAACCGTCTACCCTTTTCGGTGCCCCTATTCATGCCACATAAATAATTAAAAAATATGTTTGGGACTAGGGTTAAGATTTAGAGTATTGGGTATATGATATATGTTCGTGGTGTATGGTTTAGAGTTTAAGATTTAAAAATTATGGCTAAAGCTTAAAATTTAACTTTTTAGTGTTAGAACTTCAAAAAGAGTACGAGAATTTTGTCTCTAGCAGGGGTTATGCCCCCAACTAAATATTAAAAGATTGAAATTTTCTATAGTAAAATTGTTGTTTAACCTCTCAAAAAATATATGATTCATTAGTGATCTACTCTAAATATATAAATTTTTAAATGATCACTCAATAAATAATAATGAGTTATGCTATTATTCACCATTGTATTAAATATCGATCCGCCTTCTTTGTTTGATTGCATCATATTGAGGTTTATTTAGAGGAAAGTAATTAGCTTAGAGTTTAAGGTTCATGACTCACAGTTTAGGGGTGTTGAGTGTTTAGAGTTATTTAAACTAAAGCTTAAAAACTGTGCATTATTTATCACTAGGGACTGAACACAATTGAGAGCAGTAATTTAGTCGCTTAATTTAAAATTTGTGACAAATAAGTAATTTTATGGTTAAATTGAAACATTGTCTAATATAATAGTAATTTTAGTCCCAAAAATGTATACATTTTATCAATATAGTCATAATTAAAAAAATAATTCAAGAAATTCAAAATTTTACATTTAAAAATTTGATGCTACATCTTTTGGACACGCCCTACAATCACTTATCGCACTCGATGTTGATGTTTCTCAGCTTAATAATAGACATGTGTGATAGTTCAACAGATAGAATCCTTTCACTTATAGACAACTGACAGACTAATGTAACATACCAATTATGACCTCAATTTTGCTTGCTAGTAGGCATAGTTATTCCACTAATAGATTTCTTTAAATATGATGGTTTGTTTTACTGAATTTTTTCGAATTATAACAAAATTAGTTGAATGTATATGTTTTGAAAACTAAAATTGCTGCTATATTGAACTGTCCATTTCAATTTAACGACAGATTGACATGTGATGTATTTTACCCTTAATGTTTTTTTTAAAAAATTAATATTAAGAATATATTTTAAATTAATATTACATTTTCCATCAAACACAAGTTTAGACCTAATGAACTTAAATAAAGGATTCTAAATTTTTTCGAATCAACCCATGATATTTCTTGTTCTTGGCCGATATGGTTCTCACTGTTTGACTTTTGAAAAAAAGTGATTGAATATAATTTTTTCCACATTAGTCCTGAAATTTGTTATTTTTTCAATATGAGCCTCAGTTTAGATTCAATTTTTAGATGAAGACATGTCATTCTAAGATAGCACCATACTATCAACCGAAAAATAACTTGATCACAGGCAAATCTTAAAAAATAAAAAAAATATTTGAAAAATACTTTTAAAAATATATTTATGTGATGATGTGACACAATCTTAAAGTAGCACACCATTATCAAAATTAATCGAAGTTTAAGGATAGAAAAATTGCTAAGGACAAAAATTTTAGGGACCAAATTTAAGGGCTAGTTATCTCTTTATCCTTTTATAAAAGAAGTAGCAGAGGAAAGTGAGAAAGACTGTTCAATAGATTGACTTTTATATTATACTGTGGTGGTAGAAAAAAAGAGCTTTTACAAATGTCAAGTTTATATAGTTGGGCTTTAGAGGTTAGCAAATATGATTTAGTGTTTGGGGTTAGATTTTAAAATTTTAAAATAGATTTTATGATTTAAAATTTAAAAATTAAGAGTTTGTTTTAGGCCCCTAAAAAGATCACGCAACAACTTTAGAAATTCGCTTGTGAAAAAAATCACCGAAGCTACATTAAATAATTGCCATAAAAAGATGAGTAAAATTTTGATGCACAGACTATATAAAATTATTTTACACAAGTTTGTATATTTACACTATAAAACTCAAATGCTAAACTCGTAACCTTAACCCTATAAAACTAAACCCTAGTTTCAAACATTAACCCTAAATTATAAATATTAACCTTAAATTCTAAACACTGTATACCTTAATCTTAAACTATAAATTTTAACCTAAAACTAAAAGGCACATATAAACAAAAGTTTACACGATTTGTGTATCAAATTTTTTTCTTACGAGAGCACTTGGTTCGCGAAAAAATCATTACTATGAGAAATATTTTTTCCCGAAATTACATACCCACGTTTGGTTTTGTGAATATTTCATGCAAGGGATAATATTGTTTTCTCAACACTAGCGTTTTTCATTAAATGGTAAGTCTTTCGATTTCTTAGGTATTTGTCAATTCTCATCCCTTTGGACCATATTGCCCCTAAGTTAATAAAATTTGTTCATGTGGATTATTTGTTAAATTTAATTAGATGATTAAATATTTGCAGTGTAATTTAATTAAATATATTTATTTAATATTTAAATGACGTTACACATATTTAAATATATGTATATATATGATGTTTATATGTTATATGTTGGGATTACATATTGATTGAGAACTAATAAGTTACGAGTTTGTTAATTTTATTTTTTATTTATACGATGGTTATCATCTTATAAAACATTTTAGTAGGTTAAACTTATGATGTAAAATTCTTATCAATATTATAGAATTTTTAGATTTATTTTTATTATTCACTTTAATTTATTTCGTATTTTGAACGTATTAAATGTTTAACATTTGAAAACCATAAAATATTTTAATAAAGAATAACGGAGAATGTAAATATAAAAAATATATTTTTAAAAATATTTAATATATTAATTATATTAATAATAGGATAAACAACATATAATTCTATGACTTTTTGCATAAAATATTTTTATTTTAATATTTTGAAATTTAATATGTTAAAAAGAAAATATAACACATGTATAATTTAATAAATTTTATTTTCAAATAATTTTATATTTTTCTAACCAAATACAATAAAAACAAAATAATGTAATATTTTAATAATATATCAAATAATGTTATATTTCGAGAATTTTATACTAGAATAAGAGAGGGGACTAAAGAATGACAAATAGCGAATAGGAGAATACGATCTACGTTGTTAACATAAACCAGGGTATAGATAATATCTACCATTTTCCAATCATAAAAATAATTTTTAATTAAATGTATATATATTCGTCTTCGCTTCTACCCTTTCTCTTAGAAAAAAAACCTTTCTTTTTGGAACTCCCCTTTCTCTCGATTGATTATCATCGAGAGCTCTCCCCCTCGCCGATTGTCTTTCGAGCTTCGATCTCTCTCTGTCCCCCTTTTTTAAACCCTAATTCGTTAACTGTAACTCACTGATTCCCAATCCCCTCCTCCATCCCAACTCGGGTTCCCCCCGCTTTCATCTGCCCATATTATCGATTAATCAAGTTTTTTAAGGTAAGGATCGCTTATCCTCTCTCATTTTCATTTATTTATTTCTGTCTATTTCTTGTTGAAAAATCTGAATGCGAATGCATTTAGCAGTTCTATTTTAGGGTTACTTGGTTTATATTAGAAAATTTGATTTAGGGTTTAGATACGAAGGTTTTATATTGCCGTTATTTTTTCTTTTTAATCTGTAACTCTGTAAAATTGACGCGTATTTGGATTTGCTTTGCTTTTGATTTCTAATAGAACTTCTCGCAGACTTTAGGCTTGGGCGTTTGCATTTTGGCTTATTTATTTGATTTTGAGGTTGTTCTTAGATAATTCCATGAATGAAGTCCGGTTTTCTCTTTGATGCACGTATACAAAAAAAGTAGCTATCTTGTTTCCTTTTTAGGTGACTATTAAGTACTTGAGGTTTAGGAAGCTATATTTGGCAATGACGATGCTTTCTGTTGACTTATAACTTAAGGGTGGTATTGCCTAGTTTTGGTATCTTAATAATCAGTTGGTTAGGGAAAATGCATTTGTCAGGCCAAAGATATTTGAAGTTTTGAACTGAATTTTTTTAGTGCTTATGCAACTGTTTCAGTCATTAGCCCAACTATCGTCCATAAGCATGGTCTGACATCCTTATCAAGTTGATTTAAGGCCCTGTTGTTTATGTGAAGATTTTCTTGCAACAATATCTTGCTGAATGCAGTTTATTCTAGGTTACTTTCTCGGTTGCTTTTTTAAGGCTAGAGAATAAGAAATTTATGCTTTAGCTACTGTTTTCATTCTTGATATGGGAGCTTAGTTGCCTCTGTAGTTAAATTGTAGGGTGTATTGGTGTATATATTTTGCCTAGTCTACTGTCTATATATATTTCTAGCAATATATTTAAGTAGATCAGGATCCGGCTCTTATGTGTTCTGAATGAATGATGATTTCTGTATATATTACCAGTAGAATAGGTGAAGATGGACCATTGACAGCAGTTAGTTCTCTAGAGGTTTATGTTAAATTTATGGGTGGAAAGTTTTAGATTAACAATATGAGAATGGATATGTTTATATGTTTATGCTACATTTATAAGTGGAAAGATTTAGATTAACATTCAGAGCCCTGAAATTTAACAATGGTGTGGCTTCCCAGTAAGTCACCTTGCTTTTCCATTTTGCTAATTCAATCACGTGCATGGGTTTCATGGAACAATGACAATATAGAGGATATCTTCCGTTTTATTGGCTTAACTTCAGATTTGATGGTTTCATGGTTTCTAAAGCCACTTGAGTGTTGTTAAACTAGAAGTCTGGAATTTGAATAATTTAAGTTTAATGTTTTAGAATTGGATCTTAGCAGTGTTGACTTTATACTAAAAACTCACTCTGTAGGGGCTTTTTTTCCCTTCTGAGATGAATACCCAACAAGCTCTGTTGCCCAAATCTTCTGCTAATGGATTTTCCCGTCGAAGAGGTGATAGAGAGGGTGGAGCGCAGTCAGGGAAATCTAATCAGGGAAGAATACAAACTACAGGTGAACATTCTCTTAAATGAATTTCTTATTATTGAATTGTTTTCTTTGTCTAATTTTCATGGTATAGGTGCAGTGGCTGGTGGGAAGACTGGAGGTTATGAGAGTTCTTCCCGTGATCGGTTAGTTTATCTGACTACCTGTCTCATTGGGCATATGGTGGAAGTCCATGTGAAAAATGGATCAATTTACACTGGGATATTCCATGCAACTGATGCAGAAAAGGATTTTGGTATCATATTTCATTTTTTATACCAATTATGCATCTGTAATTAGTTTGACAAATTGATCTTTGTTCACATAAAATTCGTATGCGAATAAAGTGAACTTTGAAAAAATGATTCATCTTCTTAACATCCACTTTGTGCTACTTCAGGAATAGTCTTGAAAATGGCTCGCATGATAAAGGAAGGTACTTTGCAAGGAAACAAGGTTGTTTCCGAGTTTGTTAGCAAGGCACCCACAAAGATTTTAATTATACCTGCAAAAGAGCTTGTGCAAGTTATAGCAAAGGTTTTGGCAAATTTTCCTACCTTTAGAGTTCCATCCCTAGTCGAGTTTCCAGTAAAAGATGAATTGTCTAGCAGTTTATGGGGGGCTTTCTAAATATTGATAGACTATGTTTCAGTTAGATCATTGTGAATGAATAGTTAAAACCTGGTTAACACAAAATATTGCTATTTTATGTCTTTTATTTCTTCAATATTAATTTGGTTGTTCTTAAATTGATTTCAGGATGTGGCTGTAACCAGTGCTGGATTTGCAAGTGAACCTCAGCATGAAAAACATCATGAGCTTTTGATAGATTCTGTGATATCACAATCCCATCACGTTGGGATGGAGAGAGAATTGGAGCCCTGGGTTCCTGACGAAGATTACCCACAATGTACGGAGCTAGAAAATATTTTTGCTGGCTCGTGGAATAGGTTGCAATCATGTTCTCTCATTTCAAAAATATGTTTTGTGATAGCTTCTTTGTTCCAATTTATCCACCCCACTTGCATCCTTTTTTGTTATTTCTATTTGATCTCTATTTCTATACGTTAGAGTCATTTGTTTTCAATTGTCTTGCCTGGTTATTTCCCATCAGTAAATTTGTCCGGAAAATAGATGTCAGAAAGTTCAAGATGCGATGTTACTTGGGAAATGTTCTTTAATGGTTTTAAAATTGAGAGAATCAAGGATGTCAACTAAAACATGATTTCTACATTGATATTTGATTCTGTGAGGTTTGTTTAATGTGGAAATGCTAGTTGAGATTTCTTTTGTCATGTTAATCTAGTATGCCAAGTTTTTTTGGTTTCACCTTTAGTTTTGTTGCAACAACCAAGAAGAGCCTGAATCTGTTGTCACCGTTACAATGTAGGTGAGCTAAAATGAGTAGAGAACCTTTGCGTTAAAAAAAAGTTAATGGCAAATCTTTGCTTTTTGATGATCATTGTGTGTTTTTTCTTCTTTTTTTCCAGTTAATATCCGTAACATTCCTCTTTGTCTTATTAACATCATATTTCATATACATGTGTAATTGCACTATTAGGAACTGGGATCAGTTTGAAACCAATCAAAAGCTGTTTGGTGTACAAAGTACTTTCAATGAGGAGCTTTACACGACAAAGCTTGAGAAAGGTCCTCAAATGAGGGAGTTGGAGAAGGAAGCAATGAGATTAGCAAGAGAGATTGAGGGTGAGGAGACCCAGGACCTTCATCTGGCAGAGGTAACTTTTTCTAATATCAATTATTTGTCTCTTTAAGTTAGTTATTTTGTCATCAAAATTTTCTCATTCTTAATTTACGACAGGAGAGAGGTTTTGATCTTCATGATAATTTTGATATTGATGAGGAGACTAGATACTCTTCGGTCTATAGGGATAGAGGGGTTGACGATAGTGGTTATGAAGAAGAGGAGGACAGTATGTTTGATTCCCACAACATTGAGACCTTTGGAGATTCTTCTGATTCTCTCAGCAGAGGGCTGGTGGATTTGACCAGTTTTCAAAGCAGTGACGGAGCTCGAATGTCATCAAGCACTTCTATTGCTGTAGTTATTGGACTCTGGAATTTGAATTGTTCTTGTTCTTCCTTTCCTGAATGCATGCACATATATGTATTGTGATTATACATCTAAACCATTTTAAGGATGTGTTTTTTCTTTCAAAAAACAAATCAGCAATTTAAGTAGGGCTTTATGTACTGCCAGTAAACCAGAAGAGGGTAAATAAAATAGCAAGATTAGAACCATAATTATGTTTGATCTTGATGAAGAAAATTTGGAATTGAGCCTTATGCTGGTAATACATCTTGTAATGGTTCTTTACTCCAATATTGATCTAGATGGATTTTCATTTAATGATGAATTGGTTTGGGAAGTAGATTAGTTGGGTGGTGGGGGTCAGTTGCAATCTGGAGTGCTTACTGAAGTTGATCATAAGTGATATTACTTGAGAAGGTTCACATGCATTGGTTGATGTTCTTTGTTCTTTCAATTATTACCTAGACAAAGTGAATCTTAGTTTGCTTGTTGACAACAGTGGGTAGACTGAATAAGCAGGGAGGGAGCCGTGTAAATTTTTATGGAATTTGAATGAACTGCTAATTGACTGAGGACTTTAGGTTGGTTGTTGGAAGCAAGAAGTATGTTTGGCATGTAGGGAGAGTATGCACCGTTGGCTGTGCACTTTTAGATGAAATTTCGTGTTGTATATTTTGTTCAAGCTTATGATCTTGAAGTTAGTCGCTTGATTCTTGTATGATTTTTGTGCATGTTTGATTAATTTTATTTAATATATATTGTAATTGTTTTTTTGGGACTTTGTTGTACTTGCTTCAACAATGCTATTATTCTGAAGTTTTTCTTTTCACATATTGACCTTGTATTTCATCATAGCCCATACTACACGTAATATCCTCTGACTGCGCTTTGATGGTTATTTCAATTTAAATGTTGGCAACTAGTAAAGGATTTTACTTAATATAAGGATTAAAGTTAGTTCCTTGTCAGGTACAAAGTGCTATGAAATATAGTTGTATCATCCAATGTGTTTGTATTTGCATGCCTTTACTCCTCTGTGTGATCCTTTTCCTTGTATAACAGTCTTCTCTTTTATCTTCGTTTTGTAGGACAAAGCACCATCTTCCCATGCAACTGTTGGTGCAGATTTGAACCATACTGGCTTTAATGATCAAGCCAAACAGCTGGCATCTGAAATTCCTTCTGAAAGTTTCTCTGTATGTGGAAGTGAAAGCAGGTATTTATTTAATTTTTCTTCCTTTTGACATGCCTGTGATGTGCCTTTTGCTCTGATTATATTCATGATTCCTCCTTTCTGTAAAGTTTAAGGCTATATTAAATGTATTACTAAGGATCAGTTTTCTGGACATTATATCGGCCTCTTTATTTCTCCTGATTTAAACACTTGTAATGTAGGTTCCAAGACAATTTGCTTGGTGAACATGGAGGAAACAGTGATGCTAAAGAGTTTTCTCAAAAGCAGTCTGTAAGTTAAACATCCCTTGTAATCAAATCTTTCACCGTGAATGTGGAGCTACATAATTTGTTGGTTTAACTTCCATAACCTATCCATATCAACATTGGACTTCTTTGTTCTAGTGGTCCTAGTTTTAGTTTATTTGTTTCTAACATGTTTGTTTTCTGTTTGAATTCCTGTCTGTTATAATGCCAGCCATCTGAGGACCAGCTGTTGTCAAATTCCCAGTCCTTGAATGACAAGTTTGAGGGGGCTGATAAAGGTGGGCCACCAGCAAAACCTACTACTCATCCTCAATCTAATTTTATATCAAAGGTTAGTGAAAAACCAGCTTCCTCTGGTGAACTCTCTGAGGGTCCGGCTGCTAGCAAAGCAACCGGTGAAACACATTCTGTAAACTCCTGTGGACAATCTGGTACCTCTACATCATCAAATTCAGATTCTGTTGCTGCTGTCTCAGCATCTAGTGGCCCTGGCTTATCACCAAGTTCATCAATGGGTTCATTATACTCTGAGAAGTCAACACTGAACCCCCATGCAAAGGTGCAATATCCTTCTTTTTTACTTGTAGATGCTTGATAAGCAGACTTCAAGACGTTTGGATTTTTAAACATGGAGAGTCTTAACTGTTCTATTGTTTACCTTCTAACATGATTATTTGTTGCTTGTCTTCTGTTGGCTTTTTCCACATCTTAATGTTTCAGGAATTCAAACTCAACCCTAATGCGAAGAGTTTCAAACCATCTCAAACGTCTGTTAGGCCACCATCGCCAGTCTCTGATGGTTCATTCTACTATCAAACGCAAGTGTCTCCTGTACCACATATGCACATGCCTGTTAATTTTGGGGTAAGCTGCTTAAACATAATTGCAATTGTTATGAACACTGGTTTTGCAGGCAAGACATGCAACTCTTGCATCACTTATGGTTATTTATGAATAAAAAAACTCCCGATGTCACTGCATACTGAAATTACTAAATCTTGTTTCCAAAGGTTCTCCTTGGCTAATTGTATCATGTATCAGTTAATGACTGATACCTATGTTGTTTAGATCCTCGGTTCATGCCTTTTACGACTGGATACCTCTGAGCTCTAAGGGGGTTTTGATATTGTTGCGTGTATTCTTTAATAGCACTTGTTCCAGCAGTGATATTCTGAGACATAACATTTATTCCTGTTTCTTGTTATTACTTTTTTTTTGTGGGTTAAAGGTTTACGTGGGATTAACTTAGGTTCCGACTTGGAATGAAAAAGTACATGTGACCTTTTGTTTTCGAGTCAATAGGAAATTCACTTCCATTGTAGATTTATTCTTTTTCTCTTTTCATTGCAAAATTTGTTCCTGTTAGTCTTCATGTTTACCATTGTTGATGATCACAATTCACATGGTTTTTGCAGATTGGACCCTCCTTTGACACCAACCTGTCGTTTTCAATCCACAGGTGGCACCAATGCAATCCCCTCAAGCATATTTTCATCCAACTGGGCCACAGGTGGACAACTTAACATTAATTTACTATTATCTTATTTGACCCTTCTTGATATGCTTATTTATTATTTATATTTTAAAAAACTGCAGTATGGGCAGCAGATGCTTCTTGGGCAACGACCTGTGATGTACTACCAACCGGTATGGTTCTGAAAATTCTTGTTTTTGTGTAGATTTGCTGAGAGGAGGAAATAGCATGGTATTCTGACTCTTCATTTTAGCTTAAGACAATCATCTTCGAATATAAGATGTAGGGATAGGGTTCAGCTATATGAAAAGATTTAGCATATCAATTTTAACACACTTCTGAGCCGGAGTCAATATTTGGAGCCTATTATGATTGACATTTGGTGTTTCATTTATCATAAAGACCATTCCGCATCTGGGGACCGTGATAGAACTGAAACCCTGTTTTTGCAGGAAATGCAATACAAAGGACGGGATTATTAAGTTGGTTTGCTGACAGCATTGTTGAGAGCCGTGTTCTGCTCGTGAAAGAATAAAAATTTCAAGACTGGTCGGGTGGAGTCAAAACAAAGCCCTAGCCGTCCAAGAAGGATCGCATGGGCTCTTATATTTCCAGGTTCCAGGGTTATAATAATTTTATAAACCCATCATATGCTTTTTCATTCACATCCATATCTCTGGATTCCTATCTTTTCTTAACTAACCTGCACTTTTCTCTCTGTTTGGTTTTCTTGTAGTTTTGGATCAATTTGTGTTTCAAAGATTAGATAGTATTGTGTTTATATTATTATATTTTCTTTTTTTTTTATAATATTTCTGTTCACTATATAGCTTTGGTTAAATGATTGATTGTCCCTTTCATGGCTAAATCCCAAATATGTTGATATAATTTAATCCCCAATTTGACAAACATGATATTCTATTTTAAAAGATCAGTATAATCTGTAATCATATAATCTAGTTTGAATTCACTTGGTTACTGAAGTAAAAGTTATTGAGTTGAACCTGGAACCAATTTTCGTTCATCAGCAACTTGGATTCGGATGCCGAGTATCAAACAATTTGATGTCTATGTTACTTTGACTTGAATGTGAGTTTCAGTTAAGGGTTTATGTCCAATGTGACATCCCATACAAAGCAGGGAAATGTGTCGGGACATGACGGAAACCGGAAAAGCAACGAGTCAAAATGGCACGATCATGATCATGATCGTGCCGCGTTATGCCGGGAACATTGATTGTTTAACTGTAATAAAGGAAAATAAGAACAAAGCTTAAAACACCCCAAAAAATTATAAATAAAGAGCTATAATTCAACCATGATCGATCAGAGGAATCATGAATTAAGTTGATAAATATAGAACACCACTGATGAACTAAAAGCAAGTAAGCAACAACGAGAAGTATTCGCCTCTGGAAACGAATTTGAATCGAGAACTGACCCAAAGCAAAATATACGGAAACGAATCAACAAGTGCTGATCGCTCGATGATAGGACTCCATTTGCGTGACGCGTTGGACAAGTTGTAGCTTAACTCCTCCTTCCGTCTTTGCTTCATTCGTCGAGACTATGGGTGCTAAATGAGTTTAACACTATGCAAGTATCTCGAGCTCGACTTGATATGTTTACAAAAATTTGATTAATTTATTTTATAAAAAAATTATTATTTTTAAGCTACTTTAAAAAATTATGTTCGGAGAAACTTGAATGCTAGTTAAAAGTTTTAAAAAAGTTAAATGACTTACTAAGTAATTTACACGGAAAATGTTTGGGTTCAAATTTCAAAAACTTTTTGAATTTACCGAGCTTACGAGCAACGAACTTTTTAATGAGTACAAGTCGAACAAAATTTTATTGAACTTGTTGAGTATCGAATCAATTACAGATCAAATAATTTTTGAGTCGAATTGAATATTACTTAGTTTTTGATCGACTCGTTGAATAAGCACCCCTAGCGGAGAGACAAATGGCGCGGCACATGCTTTAGCTCAATAGGCCCTTACTGAAATACACCGACTTGATTTGAATATGATTGTTCCGCTTGTATTTTTACCATATCGTTGTCAACGATGCCATTCGCGACTAATCTATAAAATCTCGTATTTTTTTAAAATGGTACGAAATGCATACACCATGATTTTCTAAGCTCCCAACAAATCATTCAAAACAATGAAAAAAAGTGAAGTTTAGGTCTCGTAGTTTAGATTTTAGCGTTCGAGAGTCACGTGGTCTCAATTATATTTAGAATTTTTTGGGTTGTATTTAAATTTTTAGTTATTTTTTAATGTAATTGGTATCGAACGATTGTTTAAGCCGTTCATTTGATTTCTTTGATAGCAGTACATATCAACTTATACCGGTTGCAACAATGTTTTAATATTTTAAATCATTTTTTTTCTTTTGTTGGTTGGGGTTTGAATGGACAGTGAAAGCAATGAAATCGTTTCTTCCATTGATGATGATCCATGTGAAGATGAACATGTTCAAATTGTTCATTCTCTGCCCTATTATGTCATGGAATTAATCGCCGCCGGTGCTTCGACAACTGTCTCGAAAACGGCGGTTGCACCATTGGAGCGAGTCAAGATACTTTTTCAGGTAAAATTTATATGTAATTTGTTTGTTACTTTATCTGGTTTTAGATGGATCATCATCTCAAACATTGCCATTGTTATTGCATCTTAAAACATTTGTGTTTTAGACATGTTTCGATTCATCCGTATTTGTGTTTATGTTAACGGATACCCATCTATCTATATTGTACAGATTCGGAGCGAATATCGATCATGTTCATGTTTCTATTCAACCATATACATGTTTATGTCAAGGTTTACACATCTTATCATGTGTAATTGATTCTTATTTATGTTATCTGGACTCAAAATAAGTGTCGGTGTTCGGTTTTACCTGTATTCGTGTTTATCTCAAGGTTTACATATTTATTTATAGATCGAATGATATGTGGTTGTCATGGTGTAATCGGTTCTTAATTCCATGTTCTAAATAAGTGTCGAAAAATATTTGTTTTAAGAAAATAAAGAATTCGAATAACACGGGTTTCTTATCATTTGATGCATTATATATTTTGTTCTTTATGTTTTCATTAAAATTTATGAAGTTATTATGATTATTTCTTACTTAAAGCCTGGTTCTATTGTTGATTTGAACTTGTAGACAAGGGCTGAAGGGTTTCATTCAATTGGGGTGTATGGATCATTGAAGAAGATAATCAAGAATGAAGGTGCAAGGGGGCTATACAAGTAAGTTCACCAATGAAATTCAATTATTTCTTGCTTGAAACATCATCATCATCATCATCAGACATACATACATACATGCATGCATGCATACTGCAGAGAAAATGGGGTTTGCCTCATTCGGATGCTACCCTATTCTGTATTATATTTACATGACATGAACAATATCAGGTTTCCAGCACTATAAATGGCACGCATATATATGTATACATACATACATACATACATACATACATACATACATACATACATACATACATACATATATCCTATTTGCAGAGCAAATGGTGTTTGCAACATTAAGATGTTATCCCATTCGATATATCATTACATGACATGAACAATATAACGGTTTCCTGCACTAGAAACGACGTACATGCATATACACACATACATACTGAATCTTTTCTTTGCAGAGCAAATGGTGTTTGCATCATTCGGATGTTACCACATTCGATATTCCATTACATGACATACGAACAATACCGAGGTTTCCTGTGGCCTTGTATCGGAAAAGGGCCATCGTTGAACATTTTAGCCGGCTCTGCAGCTAGTGCCACAGCATTTTTATGCACTTATCCCTTGGATTTGGCTCGAGCCAAGTATGCATATCAGGTATTGCAAACTTTTCCGTGCAAAACCCCTCTTTCTCAATCGATGTAGCTGATTCTCTCGTTCTCCGTTTCAAGGTGTTGGATCGACATCAAAGTTCCGGTGACAGTCGGAGATGTATCCATTCGGGTCTTCCTGCACACCGAGGGATAACAGACACCTTCAAGACAGTCTATAAACAGCGCGGAATGTCCGGATTCTATCGAGGTGTTGGTATGCTAGGCTTCCCTTCTCACAAAAAAGAAATGTTGAACAAAGATCATATTGAAAGATTGAATCAATAATCATTTGTGTTTTAAAGATCAGGTCCAACACTAGGGGGAATCCTTCCTTATAATGTTCTAAAGTATTATTCTAATGAAGAGCTCAAAAGATGGGTTCCGAATGAAGATCGAAGTTCCATTGCACTGAATCTTTCTTGTGGAACATTGGCTGCCTTGTTAGGACAAACCGTAATGTATCCATTGGATGTTGTTAGGAGACAAATGCAGGTAAAATTTCGTGTCCAGTTTTTACTGTTATAAACCTGTTCAAGGATCGGATTTAAGCATCGGAACGGACTGTGTCCTCGGACTCGCAAAACAGTACAAACCTCCATTGAACAACGATAGTCTCAATTATAAACCGGACATACGTGTTTAGATTAGATTAGATTCGTCTTCGAGCTTCAAATTCAAAGTTGTTCATGTTACAGGTTGACATTCTGAACCAGAATGGTGTGAGGTACAAAAACACCATTGAAGCATTTAAATTCATCGTTCAGAATCAGGGTTGGAGACAATTGTATGCAGGTTCATACATTAATTATATAAAGGTGATTTCAATATATCTATCACCCTTTGTTAAGTTCTTTGACATGAATCTATTAAGGCAAATCACCCTTTATCATAATCTGAAGTTTTTTTTTAACTGTTGCAGATTGTTCCAACACTAGCCATTGGTCTGACCTCGTTCGACGTTGTTAGCCGACGGCTACAATTCCACAGTCGCAGACCCACTGATGCTGAAAACGAAACTCGGACTTCTTAAAATGTCACTTTTTTCAAGGGTAGTTGCATGAACTAACTTGATTAAGCCTCGCTATTCGCCTTCAATTTTTTATCCGCAATAGGCGGATCAGTTGAAACTCACCGTTTTACCATCAAAAAGTCGGATAGATTAAAGATGGTGTAAACCCTTTGTATTTCCATTCAAACTCAAATTCATGTCCGAATAGATATCGGACATGAATACAACATGAAAAATGTAATGTACAAGAAAGCTACATAATAGAAAAATTATCTTTCTTTATTGAGAGGAAAACCATAATCAGACAGAATATTATTCAATGTTCATCATAAAACTTCATCACTGGAATCAACAATTGTTATTTGTACTCCCAAACAGAATCTTTGAAACCGTAATCAGACTCAAACATTGAATTGTTCTAAACAGCAGGACACGGATAAGCGAAAAGCAAATAGATTATAAATAACAAACGACGATCATTTTCGGAACTCACTAACAATTTGCAAGTGTTTCTATAACAGAAAGACAATCTAAAAGTTGGCATACATCTATCTGAAAAAGAAAGGTAGAGCCAACAGAATTAAGCAAAGGTGCTATGAAATTGCTTAGTTGTAACCTATTTCAGGCAGCTTCTAGATTTGATCTGATGAAATATCACCAAAAACCCAGATTCTAAGCTGTAATTCTTGAACGACCCTTTGCTATTCTTCGAGCAATGACTCTTCTGCCGCCCTTAGTTGCCCCCTTGCTGTACATGCACAAAATAGTAACACTAATAGGACAGAAAACAAAACCAGAAAAATAGCTTTTCTTCATGTAGAAGAGGGAACCATTTTAAAGAAGTGTATTGAAGTTTAAACGAAACCATTAACTACCATACTAATACCGTGAATTTCGACATGCCAAAAATTATTGATTCACAATAAGAGAAGAAGGAAACATTACCGAGCTAAATATCCAAGATTCAGGTTTTACGGATCAAACCATAGTTCAAAAGAAATCATCAACTACTATACCGATGCTATGAATTTCAAACAAGCCAAAAGTTAATGATTCGAGTCAAGAGAAGAAGAAAACAATTACTGAGAAAAATTGTCAAGCGTCGTATATTGTCAAATAAATATTCCTAAATCTCAGAATAAATATAAAATAGGGTAGTATAGAGAAGAAGGTGACGGTCTACAGGGACTTAGGAATTTCCAAAATACTGTTGTTCTGATCCAGACTGTTGCGAGGTAATTTAGTGAATGGGGGGTTTGATCGAGATAACTAGAGAATAGGAGTAAAATTACTACGAAAATAATGAGGTAAAAATAAACCGATTAAAATAATTAGCCTCAGGCTTTTGTTCCAATTCAATTCAAATAATCATCGAAAAAGATTTTTTCAACTCCGGATACATGCCGGTTACAGTCTACAAGGCCCAACCCTTGTAACTTGTTTTTTTCTTCGGTAAACCGATAGTCTAAAATCAACTTTTAGATTCCAGTTTTCTGGTTAGACTAATCACGTCTATCGCCGTTAGAATAAAACAATTTTAAAGTTTTGAAAAAACTCGACTCGAATTATGTTGTCTCGATGAGAATCAAATCCGATCTCAATTTTTCCTTAGCGAATCTGTCGCTAAGTGTGTTCATAGGAAGTTGAAACCACGACTATCGTCGATTCTTCATTCCACTGTAAATTTCAACAACAATCAAATCAACGCCAGCTTTTTGAAAAGAAAGTGAAAAGGTTTTAATAGAAATGCTGATTGCTGATCTAAGTTTTTAGAAAAATCGAGAATGTAAAACAAAGTTTATTAAGTACCTTTTAATTCTCACGAGGTGAATTGAAGCTTCGCTTTAAGCCCTTGGCTAATAAAAAATTTAGCTAAGCATGATTATGGAAGAAATCATACTTAGCATTTTAAAATTAAGTAAAAAAAACTAAAAAAATGAAGAACGACAAGAGAGAGATTTTATAAACTTCAAAGGTAAAAACAAGCTAAGAATGAGAGATGATTCTTGAGTTCACCCCAAAGGGTATTTATAGTATTTAAAAACCCTAAAATAACCTAAAGTGATAAAAGATAAATCCTAAAATATTCAAATTAAATACAAAAGATAAATCCCAAGTTTAAATTTAAATCTCGGCTGATAAGTTATCCGGATCAAGGTTGATAAGCTATCCGGCGCTGCTAATGTCATCTTTTAGAAGCTGCTGACGTGTCGCCCAGTCAGCCCTTTCATGCCCAGACTCATTCCCACTAATCCAGCCATGACTCCAGAAAAATAAAAACTGCAGAATTCAGCCTCTTTTCAATGTATTTTCTAGATTTTAAGACATGCACGAAAAACACATAATAAATTCCAAATCAACACAATATTCCAACCATTAGAGGCCTAATTAAAGATGAAATAGTGGCCATTTTAGCTACTTATCAAATTCCCCTCACTTATTCGATGCTTGTCCTCAAGTATCTCTCAACTAACATATTAGAGCTCAAGTCCTTACCCTTAATTTCACGAAGTCTCTAAGATTTCGGTATAAATTAGCATCTAAACATGTATGAAATTAAGAAACAATCGAAAAATGGCAAGACTAGAAGCAGTTTAGCAAAAGTTAGACATTCAAATAACCTGTCAACATCAATGAAACAAACCCTAGTACCCTCACAAGGAATCACTTATTTCGCTCAAAGTGTTTAGGGTAAAATAAATTGCTCAAGCCAAAATTAATCAAAGCATTACCATAGGCTTGTAACTAAATCCTATCTCCACTACTAAGTATGAACATGATGCAAAACCAAGAGGTCTTTTAAAAGGGTTGTAATGAGGCTAAGGTTCGGGTAGGATAAAAGGCCAAACAACGGGGTTAAAATTCAAGACAAAGAAAAATTATCCCAAAGATTTTATTAAGGAGAGTAAAAATGAAAGAAGAGAACCAACGCTTTATTCATTCTATCTTCTCTTTTTTCCCCTGTTAGAACTCATTTTTTCTGTTTTTTTCGCTATTCGAACAGTTTGTTCGAATTGTTCTGCACTGATTTTTTTTTGCACAACACTCACTGTTCTGTTCGAGCTGATTCGAATCTATTTTTTTTCTTCTTTTTTTTCACTTCGGAATAACCTTACCTTTGTCCTAAAAAGGGTGACAAAAAGAGTAAAAAATAGAAAATTGGTTCGGGTTTAAAATGTGGTGAATCAAAGAAAAGGATACGGCTCAAAATTGACTATCTAAGGGGTAAATAAACAAAGGGTAGGCCATTTTTTGGGGAGAGAAAAGGTTTAATCCTAATGCCTCTATCACACTAAAACATCACATTCAATAATATAGTCTCGACAAGCACTATGCCACAAGTTCTAGAATGCAAAGAATTAATTCGGCACACTCAATGAAACAAAGAGCAAAAAGATATGCTCATTAGGCTCAAAGCTCGCATGAAATGTTCAAATTGTACCAAGGTAAGCAACATGCCAATTAACAAGTCAAAGAATGTCATAAAAGGATTTATTTGAAATTTCTAGTCAAGCCATTATCTATCATTCATCCTAAAGTACAATACAAGTAAGATAACAAGTCATAGAGAAAACAGAGAGACAAGGCGAAATAAAGGATATGCAATAAGAAACTCCACGAAATACAATCAAGAGAACTTAACGTCAACCAATCAAATAAGCAGAAAAGAATGACACAAATTCTAATCCCCCTCACTTAAGCATATTGTCCCAATATGTGAAATAAAGTGCAAGAGAGGGAATATAATACTCCCTGAGCTAATTGTGGCCACGCCCACAGCCACGTCCTTGACGAAACGTGCTCGGACGAAGGTAGGAGAGGATTTCGGCAACATCTGGCGCGTCGGGAGTACCGATTGTTCAGACGCTCATTATGAGGTGTACTAGTGCCCAGAGGAACAATATATGGCGCGTCGGGAGTACCGACTAGTGTAATACCCATTTTTTGTCCGGGCCCCAAATTATATTCGAATCATTTACCTTATTTAACCAAAAAATAATAAATAAATATAGCAAAAATAGGGGCATTGCCGCCCATTCCCCTGCCACCCATGCCTTGCAAAATCAACCCCCATACCTCACCATACCCCATGCCCTGCCACATCCCCATCCCCTATTACCCTTTCCCACAACCCCACGCCACCTCCCTTATTTTCCCCTCCCCTTCATCCATTTGAAGGATCAGAAAAAAAAATTAAAATTGAAGCAAGAGGGCTGACGGAAAATTGGAAACAAGATAGAGGGAGCTCGGTATTTGAAAAAAAAGGTTCTCACATTGTTTTGAAGACACCAAAAATTGAGAAAGAAAGGGAGAGAGCTCACTACCATATTTAGGTTTGGGTATTTATTTTTTTATGTATGTTTATGGTGTAATCTTTTTTATAATCTAATGATGTTTTATTAGTAATCTCTTATTTATCTTTAGTTGTTACGTTTTTATATGTTTTTATGTTCATATCTTTCTATATGTTGTTAGGATGTTTAGATTAATTCTTTATGGTTGTTTAATATTTGTTTTTTTATTTTTCTCATATGTAAATATGTGTGTTTACTTTTATCATGATGTGTAGTTGTTTATGGCTTTTATTTGTCCATATGTACGTATGTACATATTTTTTAGTATGCATCTATGTACATTACTTTATAATATATGTGTATTAAGTTATGTATTACCTATATATGTTAAGTAATACATGAGAGTATATACTATGTTTCTTTTTAGTATATGTTTATATAATACTATATTTATATTTATTGTTTTTTTTGCCATATTTTTTTGTATACGTATGTGCTATATATTTTAATATGTGTTATTTTAGATTCCTTGTTATATTGGTTTTATTATTATTATTATTATTATTATTATTATTATTATTATTATTATTATATTTATACAAAATAATCTATTTTCTATACGTTATATATATTAAGATTATGTTTTTATTATTATGTATATATACTTATAGTATTCTAATATGTATTTATTACGTATATGTTTTTTTGGTATGTGAAACATGTTTTATATTATTATGTATATATAATTTTTTTTTCTACAACCCATATTTTACGTATAACTTTTTATATTTTCTATATTTTTATATCATATATTATATAAGATTTCATGTATATATTGTTGTTTGTACATATTATTATGTTATTACGTTAATTAATATTTGTGAATATGTTAGAGTAGTATTTTATTTGTGTTAGATTAGTTTTTTTTTAATTTCGTTAGTATTTATTTATTTTATCACCTTGTATTTATTTATGTTTGCCACATTTTAAGTTGCATTTCGGATATATATATTTTGTCAATGCGGTGCCCTTTTATTCGAGCGTAAACGGAGCCAGTATCAGGCGTAGTGATGGTGGTTGGGCGTTTACTCTCGGATAACGGGGCCTTTAAAATCTACTCGCATTTATAACCAAATTTTAATTTAATCGTCACTTTAATCCGGGATAAGTACCAATTATAAAAGTACCAATTTTGGGCCTTTAAAATCCTCGGATAGCGGTAATTATGAAAGTACCAATTTTGGGCGATGTGGGGTGCTAATCCTTCCCCATCCGTAACCGACTCCCGAACTTGACATTTTAAAATCTCTGGTTTTTACGGTGTCTGGTCCACCTTGAGTGGCCGGTGGCGACTCCATTTTTAAATAAAGCACGAGTTTTATAAAACTCCATGCGGAAGACATTATTTTCAAAATAAAGTAAAATAAAATAAAAAACACCCTTTTTAGCGAGAGGGACATCGCTACAGTTAGAAGACTCATTGTATCCAAACACCTTGCATCCAAAGCATCCATGACAAAAGCATAAGTAAACTGTGAATGATCAAATGTCAGAGGGAAAAGTCGAGATGCAAGATGTGTGATATAAGGACCAAGAATAAGTGGGCGTTTGGTTCTCGCAACACGCTCAAAGGCATGGGCAAACCAAAAGCCTAGATTTACCTTCATGCCGACTTGCATACACCATAAAAAGAAAAGTTCGACCTTACTCAAATTGGAAGAAGTGTCATTACGACTTGAATAGTTGTACACAAGGAAGTGATGTATGTAGCGGAGTGCCGGATTATGAATAGCCCATCCCTTTGTCCTACGAGGATCGTATCTGGAACCCGCCAAGCCAGTAAGAGTTTCATAGCACATGTCATTGTCAAAGTCCTGCGGAATCTCAAGTAGAGTAGTCAAATACCCAGGATTCGTGACGTCTATCACGAATCCCATATAAAAATTAAATTCCGTAATTGACATTCTAAAATACTGACCAAGCAGGCGAAATGGTATAATATCTGGAGAATGTATAGAAATAACACGTTTTTTATGAAATAAGAATGTGGCATAAAATTCAAAAACTAGTTCATAATACGTGTTACAAAGAATCTCAGGATAAGTTGTCCACCCTATCGCATTAAAAAATTGCATAACAGATTCGCTCATGTGTAAACTTTCTAAAATTTTGGGAGGAATATACTTACAAACTTGAAAATGACGGTATCAAATGCGATTAAATCGCTCCAAGTCGTCGCCATCAAACTCCAAATAGCCATGTAAAACCTCCTCGATCGGAACCGAATACCTATGGCCACGTTGATAACGTTCTGAACGCTCTTCCTAATTGGGCTGTTCGTTCAAAATGGCACTGTCCCCCGAACTTGCTGCGAGTGGTGGTGATTCTGGACGTTCATTGGGATGATCATTCGCAACATTCGGCTGATCTGCTCCCATGTGAAAACCAGTGTCAAAATTTTCTGCGTAACCATAAATCGGATGGAAAATTAGTAATGGTGGAACGAAAATAAGAGTAGAGTTTACCTCGTCTTCTTGGTTGGTTGCTACCGAGGGCATCGATAATGAAGGGGAAGCGATTATGGAAACTTTTTGTTTCTACCACCAGTAGATGAGATATTTTTAAGGCTTAACCGTCAAATAGGTGCCCAAACTATGCTTTTTTCCAGTTAGGTGCCTAAACCATTTTTCGGGCTAAATTGGGACTTCCGTGACCTATTTAAGGTTCACCGTTAATTTTTTCCGTTAAAGGACATTGTCACCTCCAGAAAAATCCAAAATTATATTAAAAAAAAATAAAATTAATAAAATAAAATAAAAATAAAAATATATCATGAAACGGTGGAACGAAAATCGGATGTTGTGTGCAAGTTTTTTAATTTGCCAAGGCATGTTGTTCAAGATTGTCGTAAGCTTGTTCGGTTCCTTCACAACAATAACTTTTATCAGCAGTCACCTTCTAACTCACCGGTTTTTAACACTACTACTGATCTTTCATCATCTGATTCGGCTCCTTGGATGTTTGATAGTGGTGCCTCGCATCACACCACAATGACCACTACGTCTTTTCAGGATATCTCCTCTTATGATGGTTCTGATACAGTTCATATGAGTAATGGTAACTCTCTATCTATATCTCATATTGGCCGATGCATTGTTCTCACAGCTACCAAGCCCCTTTCTCTCACAAATGTTTTATGCGTTCCTCAGTTAAATACAAATTTGGTGTCAGTTTCTAAATTATATCAGACTAATTATGTGTCTGTTGGATTCTTTGACTCTTATTTTCTTGTTAAGGATCGACCCACGGGAATTCTCATTCTTCGTGGCAATAAAATTGGTAATGTCTACTATGCTCCGCGATCCTTTTATCCCCAAGTCAACTCAGTCAATTGCTTATTCGTGCATCAGTTGCATCACAAGTTTGGTCATCATTTTATCCCCAAGTTTCTATACTCGAAATTAAAGTTTTGATATTTATTACCAGCCGAAAATGTTATCAAACAATATAACATTTTCAATTTTATGTTTCAAATCTTATAATATTTTCAGTTGGTGCCGCACCGTAACCTACAGTATATTAAACACTCCCGTAAATAAGACACGTGAAGTTTTATTCAGGGATCCACGTCAATTACTAATGTAAAGAAAATTCGTCATGTGTTTCAGACAAATTTAGACAATTTTTTTATGAAATTCGTCGTCGCTCGTAAACAAATTATTGTGAATATTTCTTAAAATTTAAAAGAAACTATATTTACAAGAACTCATTGAAAGGGACGATAAATTTATTAGGTTTAGAGAGTTTTTTTTTATTAAATATAGATATTATATTTTTATATTAGGATTTAAACTCATACAAGATAAGATAATATGAGTATTTTTTAAATAATAGAATCTAAATTTTATTAATCACCATGTAAGATAATATAATATAGTTCATTTAAAAAAGAAAAAAAGGGACAAATCCACTAAAAGTCACTTACAATGGTACAAAAAAACAGACACTTCCATCGAGATTAACATACCAAAAATCCATAAATCTTCTTGAATCTCATTGTCTCTATACAAACGAGACGCTTTACGGGGTGAAAAGGGAGTGGTGAGCGAACCAAGCTATCAGACATATTGCTCCACTACCCAGGTCTGATTACATCGACAACCAACCATCAACTGAGTGGGGATCCATCTTTCTAAGACCACCGACAAAACCATAATCAGAGATTAGCATCGTGAAGATCATTGTACGAGTACCAACCGACCGATAAGGTATGCTGAAAATCATGCCACAAGGACAGATGAAACGAATCACAAAAAATTAAAGAAAAAATTATCACAAGGACAAAGGAAATGTGTGCCATAAAGGTAGAGATTCTTATTAAAACATAAAAAACAAAAAAATAATATATTCGGTGGTCGACAACTGGCCATCAATTAAAGAAAGAAAAGTAAAATTACAAATGACAAAGTTTGAGAGAGAAAGCGGCAAAATTAAAAAAAGAGCCTAAAAAGATGAATATATTTAATCAAAGTCAATTAGTGGAACTCAAATTTATGAAAATTTAATAAAGTATGGTGATAATAATTCTATTTTTACCAAAAAAAAAAGATGACGATGAATTTCATAAGAAAAAATTAACTCGTTTGGAAGGAACACCTTTTACACTGCAAGGAATGTCGTTGGTCCTGAATAAAACTCCATGTGCCCTATTTCCCTTATTTTCAAATGGATTATTCTCCTAATTTCACCTTTTAAAAGGGGTCAATATATCTTTTATCTCTTACTTTTTGTTTTGAACTGTATATTAGTATCAATTAAATTCTTCCTCTGGCATCATTAACCACTCGTTTAATTAATAAATTTTAGAGTAAAAAATAATTTTAATGTCATGTTACAAAACATAAATAGTTTTTTTTACCTTATAAACATAAATAGTATAATTTAGATTCAAATAATCATACTCAAAGTCAGAAACGGAATTATATAGGGGTGGGAAGGGGCAATCGCCTCCCACCCTTGAAGATTTTTTTTTACTTTTGTTCTCCTATATAAATTTTTTTAAAAAAATTAATTTATTTATGAATTTGCCTCCCACTTTCAAACATTTATGTTTTGCCTCTTACCCCAAATCTTGGCTCTGTCCGTGCTCGAAGTGGATATAATTAACCTTATTAGAATTTAGATTTTAGCTCAATTCAGTCATTTACACCGCAGATTACATGATTGGTAACTACTCAAAACCGGAGGAAAAGCACACGACAGAAAAAATAATTATTAATATCCAAATTAAGTTTAATGGTTAATTACAGGAGGCGGGAGCAGTCAACTGTCAACTCCGCTTTTAACGGAAAAAGAAACAAAAATGGAAGATAATGAGGAACTTCAAATTTCTCCTCAAAATCGATTCAAATTTCTCTCTATACGTCTTTCATTGAAATGGATCGCCTCAGTTCTTGAGCTATCAGTTTCAAGCAAGATTCAATGGGTAATGTTTTCTCATTGTCTCATAATTTATTTCATTTTTTTTTGCATAATCTGTTTATTGCTTTCATTAGTTAATAAATTTCGCGATTTCTCGTTTTAGTTTTATGTGTTGTGATGATAAGGAGAGCGTTAAATCATGTAACGCGGCTTTAGGAGGGGGAGAATCGGATTTGTTTTATATGAAAAACGAAACATTGGATCTGAATTTGAATTTTTACGTTTTTTTAAGAGCTATCGGAGATGAATTTAATGTTTATTGCATGTTTGGATGCTGAGAAAGCTGAGGAAATGAAAAAGAAAATCGGAATATGAATTTGAATTTTCTGTATCTCGCTCAACAGAACTCTCTGTCGTAACCACTGAAGATGCTATGCACTGATCAATTGATATGGAGAAATCAGTATTTAAATTAACAAGGAATCGGTGTTTGTTGTGGAAGCTGTTATTCTCGTGACTTACACCTGCTATGAACATTTCGTTTCACAGCGAAGGATGTGGAATGTTGTTCAACTCAACTTATTGACGGAGATGGCTCATTCAATGTTACCGGAATCGAACAGTTTATCAAGGAAGTAAAACTTGGCGAATGCGGGCTGTCGTATGCCGTGGTTGCCATTATGGGACCACAGAGCAGCGGTATGCTTTGATATCTTCATGATTTCTTGCTTTTTACTTATGCTTTTCCTTGTTCCTAAGGTGTCCATTTGCAGTAAGCTGCTTCATTATGGGTTGTATTTTGAATTAGAATAGATACGAATTAATTAGTGCATGATTAGTTGGAAGTTCAGTCCCTTCAGTGTTTAATATCTATCTTTGTTGCATCAATATTTTGATTCTATTACACACCCCATGAGTGATTTTAACCTTTTGGTGTTCATTTTTTGGGCTATGTAAGTTCTGCTTATGCCATTTAAGGTTTCACTTTGTTTTCCATGATCTTGACAGGTAAAAGCACGCTGTTAAATAATTTGTTTTACACCAATTTCAGAGAAATGGATGCATTTAAAGGAAGGTAATTTGTTTTTCTGTAATAACAACACATTGCATTTGTTTCAATTGGTTCAAACAAAGTGATGGGATGTGCTTCCTTTTAGGTCTCAAACTACGAAAGGTATTTGGATGGCGAAGTGCTCTGGTATTGAGCCTTGCACTCTAGTAATGGATTTGGAGGGTACTGATGGAAGGGCACGTGGGGAGGTGCTGTTGCTAACTTGCATTCTATTATTAACTATAGCGTCTAAAAATCGAAACTACATCGTTTTATTTACCGATAAATATTTGTTCACTCTGTTGTTTGCCTTCCTTCTTATCAGCTTAAATATCATTTCCCCTTTTGATGGCAATTTTATCAAGTACATCCTCTAAATAATTCCTAGAAATTTCAGCCGGTTGGTCATGCTAATGTTATGGTAGTTGTTAAGCTTTTAGTTCTGAATGTTACATTCTTTTCTGTCATAAAAGTTAGGCAAAACTGATCATGATCACATAATTACACTGGGTTTTTTAGTTAAAGAAACCCTTAATGATTTTTAAATGTCTTAAAAGAGGTCCTACCGCTCTGAAAGCTAGAGTGATGGATCAAGATAAATCAACTCAATAGTTGGAATTCAGATTATTAAAAGATTAGGAAATTTATTTTGAGCGTCTATTTTTGTTTGTTGAGTTCTATTTGATTTTCCTTTGTTTTATGAAAAATGGGGAGGAAGACAGTTTTTTTTTTTTTTTACATAATATATATTGTTTTGCCTTACTCCAGGATGACACAACATTTGAGAAACAAAGTGCACTTTTTGCACTGGCGGTTTCTGATATAGTACTCATAAACATGTAAGGTTTGACACCTACATGGTGCTTGATTCATTTAGGTTGATTGCCATCAGTAGTATATGCAAGTGTAAGTTACATGCTTTAGCAACTTCCATTTAGGTGGTGTCATGATATTGGACGTGAGCAAGCTGCAAACAAGCCTCTTCTTAAGACCGTATTCCAGGTATTCTTGTGACCCTGTTGCCTTTCTAATCAGTGCCCTGAATTTCAAGGGGCTCCTTTTTTCCTTTTAATTTGGTTGTATTGGGTTGCAGGTCATGATGAGATTGTTTAGTCCCCGCAAAACAACATTGGTGTTTGTCACTCGTGATAAAACAAGGGTGGGTGCCTTTCTTCTATTACGGAGTATCTATGTTTGGGATAGGAGTGAGCAATTCGATTTTTGAGTTGAGTTGACGAGTACTATTTTATAATTCAAATTTTATTTGAAATTCTTTCAAGTCGAGTTTATGAAATTCGAGTTATTCGAGTTTCTATTCAAATTTAATTTTAATATTTATGATATTACGATGTTAATTGGTTCAAATTTAACCAGCTTTTTATAACTATATACTTTTTTAGACTAATTTTGATAACCATATACGATATACATATATACATATATATAATATTTTTCAAATGTGATATACATATATCAAGTAGAGTTGAGAGACTCGACTCGAACTTGAAAATCGATCCATTAATTATTAAAAATTTCGAATTATTTGAAGTCCTATTTTATAACTCAAACTTTATTTGAATTTTTTTCACATCGAGTCAAGTCGAAAAATTCGATTTTTTCGAATTGAGTTTTGCCCCTTAATTTGGAGAGCTATTATTTCCCCATCTTTTCTGAGCATCTAAGCTTTATTTTGTTCTTATATCCCACCAAGGATTTTGCTAATTTCAAGTGAGTATTAGTTGCTTAAACTTGTTCGCAGACGCCACTGGAAAATTTAGAACCTGTTCTGAGAGAAGATATTCAGAAGGCACGTACATGGTGCCTATGCTTCCTTGCTTTCCTCAGTATATTCAGTTAAGCTTTCTTCTGACCAGTATTCCTTGAACTGCAGATATGGGACTCGGTTCCTAAGCCCCAAGCACATAAGGAAACCCCATTAAGTGAATTCTTCAATGTATGATACGTTGGGTCGTTATTTCATGCAGCATGCTTTAAATGTTTTAACATCTCTTTATATCTTTTCCGAGGATTAATACTCTTTTTCGATATTGGCCAGGTTGAGGTTGTGGCACTTAATAGTTACGAAGAAAAGGAAGAGCTATTTAAGGAGCAGGTACACAATCTTTGTCTGTCTCCCATAAGGACATTCAGTATAGTATGCAAATGAGACTTTCACACTATTGGCAGTGGACGTCACCTAATTGACTGTTTGATGACTTCGTTTTTTTAGGAATTTGTCGGTGAAAAATAATCAAAACAAGATTAGCGTATCATAAATCATATATAAGAGATTAACATTAACGCAGCTCGACCTTATCTACCTATACGGATGAGAGAATAGAAAAATTTATAAAATAAAGATTATAAAATATCAAACATCCGATAAACAAACAGTAAACCCTAAGTCTCAAAACAAATCTCATTTATATGCTACCTAGTATTCAAAACATGAAATTCACTTTTGTCCCATAAAATCAATGTTTTTACAAAACTCAAAATAATTCTTTTTTTTAAATCATCCTCTTATAATTCTAAATGTTAAACTTATTTTATATTTATAGAGTTAAAAATTTGGTCATAAAAAATTATTCCATAAGACTTATTATCTAATAAAATATTTACTAAATAAATTTAACAACCAAATACTCTTCAACACCAGAATTACACCAAAATACAACTTATGTCCAATTAGGGGTCAAAACAAAACAATCTCCCTTTGATACAAATCCCTTGAGAGCAGTGACTTTAAGTTTTCAACGAGTTCAATTTTAAGTAAACCAAATATCTGTTAAAGCGTCACTGGATCAATTGAGAATTACTTATTTTGTAACTAAAAATTCGTTGCAATTAGGGAAGGACTTAGATGGGGCTAGAGGGGGCGGCCGCCCTCTTAAAAATTTAAAATTTTTATATAATTTAATTTTTTAAGAAATTTATTATGTATTTCTTATTGAAAATTTATTTTGCCCCTAAAATTTTATAAATTCGCCTCCCTTAAAATTTTATAGCTTCGTCTCCCTAATATAAAATTCCGCGTTCGTCCCAGTTGCAATGATACTCCTATTGAATATCTCTAATCTTGCTAACAAATTCACATCAAATTCCCTCGGAATCGAAGACCACATCATCATGAGTTTTGAATCATAGTTCTGACATCACTTATTAAGAATTTGCCAATGAAAAATAAATAATGTGAGATCAATGTAGAATAAATCATACACAAAAGACAAAATCTAATGTTTAAAACATGGAATTCTCTTTTCATCTCATAAATCTGATGTTTTACCAAACTCTTCCAACCTAACTCATCTTTCTGTTTCCCATAAACATTTAGTATTTATTAAATAAACTTAATTAATAATTAATTTTCAATCGTAACTTAATTACCAATTAAGATTTGGGTCAATAAATAACATTTTTCATTCATGTTGTTGCGTTTCTTTTTGTCTCACTTGTACTGGTTATTAGGTGCAGTTTACTTTTTTTCTGGTGATTGCTAAAATAAAAGATATATACGAAGGTTTATAATTTTGTCTGTATGTAAGATGATGTTGCTGAAACTTTTGACTAATTGGCATGCAAACGGGCAGTTTGTCTGATTCTATTACTACTACTGAAGGCTACTACTACTGAAGGTTGCTAAGTTGAGACAACGATTCTTCCACTCTATTGCTGCTTCAGGGTTCTCTTTTAGTGCACAGCAGATCTGGAAAGTCATTAAGGAGAATAAGGACCTTGACCTTCCAGCCCATAAGGTAAGCTTTTGGACATTATTTTGACCATGGCTTTGTAAATCTCCTTGATGTTTCTGTTATCCATGTTTCCTTTGCCTGTAGATCATGGTGGCTACGGTACGTTGCGAAGAAATTGCCAATGAAAAGTACCGTGCTTTCACTGAAAGTGAGGTACGGGGACTAGTGAATTTGTTTGAGAATCCTAAATGTATGCATGCAGGCACTCCCAAAACCACATATTTTGGAGCTTAGTATTTTTCTAGAAACTGAAACCAACCTATTACTTCATTTTTTTTGCTAAGCAACCTATTACTTCATATAACAGAGCTGGCGTGAGTTAGAAGAAGCTGTAAAGACTGGTCCAGTTTCTGGCTTTGGGAAGAAGCTGAATTCACTTCTCCACACTTCTCTATCAGAGTAAGATTACTTTAATGAGATCTCAAGAAAATTGTTTCAGTGTCAAGTTACAAATAGGCTTGAATCTATATGTGCTTTTTGAAAAGCTGCGCTGACTTATAAGGGATTTATTCTATCGAAGTGGTTGTACAGAACTCTGATACTAAAGGATAAATGGGAATGGTGTGATTGGCAATCTACTAACTTGGTCAAATAAGAGCCCTGATGATCAAATTTAAGATTCTTGGTTTTCTGTAGTTATTATCTGTGGTTTCACAACCATATCAGGGACATTAATTTGTTTGTTCATTTTGTTCCGATTTTAGATATGATTCAGAAGCCACGTTTTTTTATGAAGGTGTCAGATCATCAAAGAAAATAGATCTTAAAGAAAAACTGTTCCATGTAATGGCGCCAAACTCTATTATTGTCAATTTTTTGTTGTTATTGAGCTCATTTGCTTTTCTTCTTCTGATTTAGCTTACCCAACCAGCCCACCAATCCCTACTAGGACATTTAAGGTCGGGAACTCTGGAAAAATTTAAGGGAGCATTTGAGAAGGCTTTGAATGGAGGGGAGAAGTTTGCTGTGGCTGCTCGTAACTGCACTGCATCTTACATGGCTTTGTTTGATGAAGGGTATGAAGGTATGGTTGGCATTTATAAATCATTCTCATTTACTATAAACTGACATTATGAAAGAAAGCTACAGAACACCAGTTCATTATGGAGTTTGACATCATTTTTCAGATGCTTTTGTTGAACAAGCAAATTGGGATTCCTCTAAATTTAGAGATAAGCTAAGTCGCGATATCGAGGCACATGTGGCTTCTGTCCAAGTTGCTAAGCTTTCAGAGCTTACTTCATCATATCAGGTATAGAAATTTATCTGTCCGCCCCTTCTGACCATTTACTTAACTGATATGCCCTCATGAGATTATCAACAATTTTACTTTCCAAATCACCTTCGGTTTAATAACCCTAACCGATGAAGTAATATTATGAAGATTGCGGATAGTGTAACCTATTTTTTTTTCAAGGAGGGAAGGTGAACTGATGATGATACTGTGGTGTGATGACCTTTGTTTTCAAGGTCTTATAGGTTCTTGAAAACTTGAAATTTTAAAATGGTTGCATATAATATGCATTACTTTAAATTAATTTTTAGCGAAACTTGTTAAGATGTCATGTTAAAACAGTTGATTTGTTTAAACTTCATTGTGTTCCTAATTTTTGAAAATTTCACAATTCACATTGTTGCATACAATGTGAATTCCTTGGAAATAATTGAAGCCCAATTAACTTAGGTGTCATGTTAAGTAGTTAGATTATTTATCTAGGTCTAAATAAGGAAGGTCCATAATTTTCTTTTTTAATTCTTTTGAAGACCATGGATTATGGCTCTTAGGTGCTTTCTTTTTATTCTCATATACTATGAAGGATGAATAACAAATTACTTTGTATCAAAGTGGTACTGATGTGATTATTCTTATCTTTTGGATGGTTTCGGCGGTTTATAGTCCTCGAGTTCCATATCGTTTGAAGAATTAGTCCCGGCGACATCCAACAGCACATTTTATGACTGGTTAAATCACCACTTGGAATCACTGAGATAATTATGGTGCTTTTGCAGACAAAGCTGAATGAGGCATTGGCAGGACATGTTGAAGCACTTTTTGATGGAGCTAATAATGAGACCTGGCTCTCAATAAGGAACCTTCTTAAGTGTGAAATTGAAACGGCTGTCAGTGGAATGTCCAAGGCTCTCTCCGGTTTTGACTTGGATGAAAATGCCAAAGGCAAGATGCTAACTAGCCTAAAGGATTATGCCAGAGGAGTGGTTGAAGCTAAAGCGAAAGAAGAAGCTGGAAGGGTAGTGGTCCGTATGAAGGATAGGTAATAACACATTTCAATGTCCGAGTCAAAGTAGTTGATTTCCAAGGCATTGTATATTTACCAGAATTGACTGAAAATTTTTTCATACAGGTTTACAACATTGTTCAGTCATGATTCTGATTCAATGCCTCGGATTTGGACTGGGAATGAAGATATTCGAGCTATAACTAGAACAGCTCGTATCGGAGTATGTTTATGTAGCATCAGTTATTGAATTTACAGAATCATGCTACATTCTCTTCTATGCTAAACTTGCTTATTATCTGTTACCAGTGCTTGAAATTGCTCTCTGTTATGGCTGCAATTCGGTTGGAAGACGGCGTTGATAATATCGAGAAAATACTATCTGCTGCCTTGTTGGATGCCAACAGTAGTGCTGCGACCAAGAGCACAATGGCTGATCCACTGGCCACGAGCACTTGGGAGCAGGTGAAGTCTTGTTCTTGCTGAGGAACTTTATGAGATGTAGTTGAACCATACAAACTGCTTGATCACTTCATTCAATTCATTGATAAATATTCGCCTCAGATTGGTTGAATATGAAAAATCACAGTGGGGTTTGTCTGCCAATGAATATTACCATAAATACCAAATTTGTCTCAATCTGTCATTATTTGAACAAATCTGTCTTTTCTCTCAATATGTTAATCGAAATCGGTACAGGTCCCTCCGGCCAGGACATTGATCACACCTGTCCAGTGCAAGAGTTTGTGGAGGCAATTTACAACTGAGACTGAGTACAGTAATCACTCATTTTTATTGAGTTTTAGTTTTAATAGTAATATTATTAATATAAAATTAATAAAAAATATAAAAAATATAATATAATATAAAAAGTAAAAAAGGTAAAAAAATAATAAATTTAAAAAGTGTAAAAAAAGATTAAGTGTAAAAAAAAAAAAAATACACTGCATGAAGGAGGGTGTTCCACGTTCCCCTTTAACAACCCCAATTGCCTATAAATAAGGCATGGGATGGGAGGCAAGACAATGAATCGGCAGTGGCAGGCCAAATAAGGGAGCTTAGGCTCCCGGCTAGCCAAGGATCGGGGCAGTGTCCTCGGTCCTAACCGGTTCGATCGGGGTCCTATTTTGGATCCGATCTAGTTAATTTTTTGGATAGGTCGTGGTAGATCTCGGTGGGGTTCAGTCGGGATTCGTCATTCGAGCTCCTAGTTAGGTATATTTTCTTTCCTTTTTATTTGTTGTAACTTTTATAATTTAATGAAGTAGTAGTTAATTTAAAATTGTGTTTTTAGTTTGTATGTTTATTTATGTTTTAGATTAGTATTTATTATGTTTTATATTAATATTTTATTTATGTTAGATTTGTTTTTATTTATGAGTTAGATTAATATTTATGTATGTATGTTTTAGATTAATATTTTATTTATGTTAGATTAGTATTTTATTATGTTAATATTTATTTGTATTTTTATTGTATTTAAATTTTTTGCCATATTTTATATTTTGCTCACTAAGATTGCATATCGAAATATATAAATTGTCAACGCGGTGCCCTTTTATCCGAGCGTAAACGGGGCCAGTATCAGGCGTAGTGATGGTGGTTGAGCGTTTACTCTCGGATAACGGGGCTTTTAAAATTTATCTGCACTTATAACCAAATTTTGAATTAATCGTCACTTTAATCCGAAAAGTCTAATATTAATAAAGCGGTAATTATTAAAGTACCAATTTTGGGCGGTGTAGGGGTGCTAATCCTTCCCCATCCGTAACCGACTCCCGAACCCAACAATTTTTAAATCTCTGGTTTTATGGTGTCCGGCCTACCTAAGTGGCCAATGGCAACTCCATTTTCAAAATAAAATACGGTTTTTACAAAATCCTACGGAAGACATTTTTTGAAACAAAACAAAATAGATAAAAAATACGTTTTTTTAGCGCCAAGGACATCGCTACAGATGGCGACTCTGCTGGGGAACAGTTTTTTGTTTTTTCAAACAAAATAAAGTGAGTCGAGCTTTTTAAATAATTACTGCTTTATTAATATTAGAAATTTCGGATTAAAGTGACTATTAAACTAACATTCGGTTATAATTGCGCGTTTATTTTATATGCATTTAAAATATGGTATATAAGCCCGTTTTTTAAATGGGGGGAAACGCTAATGCTTTCGTGGAGATATCGTTCTCCCGTATAGGTCTAGCAAGTACCTTCGGGGCTTGAGTACCTTATGCTTTCGTAAGGATATCATTCCTTCGTGCAGGCATAAGTGAATGGGTCCCCCTGAATTGAACCCGGTTCAAAGGAGCCTATAATGGGTGATGATCAGGGGCCTTGCTACTCTTAGTAGAGGACATCGAGGACAATTCGGGTACCTCATAGAACCAAAACTGCATGTAGAGAACATATAGAAACCCACCCCTTTAGAGCCATGCAGATAACCTTAGGTGTTTTAGACGGGATAAATAAGGTTGCTTTGTTTGTTTACATTATTTAATTTGTCCTTTTATTTATGTATTTATTATTTTTATCCAGTACTAACTCATTTCTTTTTGTGTTTTATTTTTATTTTTATTTTTATTTTACACATACTTTTGTTGCATTATCATTGCATCCACATTAGTTAGAGGCGTTGATTCAAGTGGTTTGCCCGATTAGAAAATCTTTCATCATGGAAAAAATGTGTCTTAAAAAGGACGGCATCGATCCAGTCGTGCGACATTGGTCAGAGATTAATCAACAGATCCGAGGTAACAATTTGCCAAGCAAGCGTGTAGTGCCAAAGTACTCACACGAGACCCTAATGGTGGACATACGAGTTGCAAGGCCTGTGAATGACTTAGCTACCGAAGCTGCGGCTCTCCGACCTTTCGTAACCCCGGACATGGAAGAAGCACCAAGGTTTATCAAGTTGCTCAGAGCTATCGAGGAGCTAGGAGGTTGAGAGCTAGGGCTTATGTGTAGAACTTTGTTTTGTAATTAAGACTTTTTGTAATAGGGACTCCTTTTGTAATGTGGACCCTTTTTGTAATCTAGACCCTTTAGTTTCCATGAAAGTCGTTCGAAAGGGTGATTACCAGCAGAATCAACGCCTTTATTTGCATTCATGTTGCATATCATGGCAAGGTGTTGATTCAAGAATAGTTCATTAAAAGGCTTTCAAAATAGAAAAAGTCTGTTTTGCCGGAAACGGTAATATTACAGTATCAAGTTAGGCCGAGCAAAGACCAATTAAGAAAGAAGATGGTATGATAGTAAGGCACATGCGACACAGAAGATTCAGTCAGGGCTGCAGAACCCCAATTTAAATCTTCACATTTAACCATTTTGTAAAAATCTCAAAGATTTTAATTTGATTCCTTAAAAAAAATTTTGAAAAATTATTATTTTGCTTTGAATCTTTTTCCCTCCTAAAACTTTCAGAATAATAATAATAACAAAAAGAAACCTAAAAGTTTTATTTTTTAAGTAAGTTAAAACTTTTTGATAATAAAAAATAAGGAAATTTTTAAACCAAATGATCCTTGAGAATTTTAATTTAAACCCTCAAAAGTTTTAAAGTACTCCCCTAGGATCGATAGAATCCATCCCTGTTTAGACGTATTGTTCGCTTGCACCCAAATCTACAAAAGAAAAGATATTGTCTTCATTATGCATGCACTTGTTGATGTCCTTTTCAGAAGCCACAAAAATAAAGATCATGACGTCACGAGTCCATGAAATAGAATAAGAGGAGAAGACGAAGTCATCTATCATCCTGAAGACGACTTCGAGACGTGGAGCACAGGTTTTGCTTTCCGAAGTCAAGGTCTCCAGAATAAATCCAACTGTTATCTGCAATTCATTATTAATTTCTTGCAAACAAACATTTTCTCTATTGAAAGTTTTTTAAAGACAGTTCGAGAATCAACACCGCATTTGCATGCATTCTCGCATTTATATGGTATTAATTCCTGAAGTGGTTTCTTAAATCTCATAAATTGTTCATAATTGGCAAAGTGACGTCTGGTCAAATATTAGAGGGCACGGATCCAGGGTTTTATCCCAGAACAAGATCAGAGACAATAGAAGAGGAACCATCTAAAGACTTCAGGTCAGACACGGTAAGGAGACACAGTACTGGTAATGAGCAAAGTAAAGTGCAAGAGTTGAAAGAAGCAGAGGGAAGAAGTGATGAATCAGATGAATACTTTGACGAAAGGTAAGCGATCAATCGAACCGAAAGAATAATCGATTAAGGATCAGAATAGAGAGCGGGATAGTCAGAGTTCTACCTTCAAGCCATCCAAATACGACAAATTAAACCCTTTTGTGATCCGCGTCAATAAACAGGCGGGAGGTATGTCTGAGTCGGGCTTTCAAAAAGTAGAGCTCGGTCCAGAAGGAACCCGGGAAGCGAGTAATGAAAAGAAGTACATCTCGATTCCTGTGAGGTACATCGAACTACTTCTAATGTTCATCGAGAAGAGCCTTATTACCTCGGTGAAGTCTCTAGCGAAGAGACCGTCTTATCTGAGAGATTACGACACACGTGCTAGAGACAGTTACCGTTTAGGAAGTTTGGGTCACAGTATTGAGGATTGCGAGGCCCTGAGAAACAAGTTCAAGATCTTATCACGATGAGAATTTTGGGTTTCGAAGATGGAGTTCCCCAATTCTATAGTGAGCTAACAATCACCCGAGGGGAAAAGTTGAGGAAGAATCGATATCCACGACAAAGTTCAAGTAATACCGAAATGGGTCACTCAAGCGAGTTAAATTTGAAGATCGGAGATAGGGCATCCCAGGAGAGAGATATTTTTTCGAGTTCAGCCAGCTCGGATAAGAGAGAGATAACTTGGATAAAATTGAATTTGCAGAATGATCACCAGAAGTTTTACTGAGTGTTTAAAAATATCAGATTGGGTCACCTTTAAAGAATAGATGAACAGTGTTGTTCAGTTGAAGGACGACTCAGAATCTTGGAAGAAGAGAAACTAGTCAAGCGAGAATCAAGTCAGACTGTTATCAGGTAAGTTTAAGGAAATTGGTAATAGGTACGACAGTCTCTAGAGATGAGCTGCAGAATAACATAGCCATTAACAAGAGTTTTGGAAACAAGTTTACGATAGAGCAATGACAATCCAACACTCTTCAGTTGGAAAGGACAACTTCCAAGCTGCGAAAGACTAAGTAGGGGATAGATGAAGACCCGAAGATCGATATTACCCGAGCAGGTAAGGCGGCTCAACAAGGTGGCAGGCTTAGTCAGAACATGGACCAAGTGTTGGACCACGGAGGCAAGCTGACCGGACTATTGGATAAAGTTAAGAAAGTAGGCACTGAAGCTTATCAGTAACTGTAAATATCTAATATCTGATAAAATGAAACCTTTTGGCCTCAATGAACGTTGTTCTATGGGGATCACTTTTGGAATCAATACCTTACTGCATTCATGTTTACATTTTAGGATTGCATTGCATTACATTGTACAGTCATGGCATATTTTACATAACGTTATCATTACCTTGCATAAAATTTTTGGGGGTAATCCAAAGAACAATTAGAGTTTTATCGTGAATAAAAGAATTGAACACACTCAAAAATCAAGATTCGAGCAGATAGAAGATGGACTCGAGAGAAAAAGAGAGAGAAAAAAAGAAGTTTGATGCCTTTGATGCAAGAAAGCTCTATTTGAACCCTGATTTGGTTGTTCCTCCAGATTTCAAAGATTCCCAGATTTGCGCATGATAACGGAACAAGATGCCCCAAGATTCACATGACCATATTCTGCAAAAAGATAGAGGGCTGCATTGAAAAATTACCGATCCACTACTTCCCCGACAGTCTAGCAGGACCTACCGTGATATGATATGCTTTGGACCTAGCACCAAGTCGTCAGTATCTCCAGGGTACGAAGATGAAACCTGATGAAAGCTTCAAGGAATGTGCTTTGAGGTATCTGTGTTTAGCGACCCAGGTACAGCCTCCCGTAGATGAAGAGGAAAGTGACTTCCATGCCACCTTTCTTATTTCTTTTTTGATAAGGTGCTCAGGAAAAAAAATACCAGCTTTGAGGACTTCATGACAGTCGAAGAGGGAATTGAACATGCACTCCGAGACCTAAGTTTAAAAGACTAGACATTCATATGAGCAAAAGGAAAGAAAGAGATAAATGGGTACCACTTTCGAAGGTTCTCGTGATCGTAAGAGAAGAAGACAAGCATATTCCTCTAAATTACCGAGAAAAATTCCTCGAACAAGTACATATTTAGAGATATTTGGAGTATTCCTTCTCGGACATATGACCTCATCTGGTCAAGGGTTAGTACCTTACCTCAAGGTCGATAAAGATTACGCCCAGCTCATCTGCTCACAATTTTGATCCATACAGTATATGTGAGTTCTACATTGAGGCGCCAGGGCATGACACTAAGAAATTTGGGGTCGTTAATAGAAAAAATCAAGAAGCTGGTTGACGAGGGAGTCATGATGAGAGAGTTGATCCAACGGTGGAAAAATAAGAGAAGAGGCAAGCCTACACTACAAAAGACCGAAATGAGTTAGTACTTGGGAGGTAGTCCGGAGGTCCCTATGGTTTTCCCATCAGTTCAAAAAGAAATTCTCAATGCTTTGAAAAAAAACTCTCAAACAGATATTTTTTAGAATTAAAAATTACATTTCCATTTAGAAAGCATTTTTACATTCTTGATTCTTTAAACATTTTATTTTTATAGGGTAATTGTTGTTCTCCCATATACATATACACGCATTTTTGAATGGATATATGTATATATCATTTCTATACCAGGTCCTCAAATTTTGAATGCAATAGTACATTTGCTTCAGATCCAAAGATCAACTCTAAGTTGCATATATTTAGAAGAGATTGAATATTGTGGGGACACTGTAAATGTGAGTATCTCCTAGTTTACTTAGGCCAACAGAGGAGCAAAGCGAGTGTTTAGACAATGAGCAGTTCCCATTTTAGGAATTTATCTTCTCAGGCACTTGTCGTTTAAGATCCTTGAAACGAAAGTTGACCCTAAACCTCTACCCCCTGAAGGCTTTCTCAAGACATCTATGAACGTGACGACGAATGATATTCTTTTACTTTACCAGAAGACAAAGATGAGACCGGACATATTAGATACGAAGATCAGAAAATCATCAGAAGAAAGTGGTTGAAAACAAGGATATGTCCAAACGAAAAACCAAAGAAAAGAAGAGAAATGACAATCAGAAGGCCGAAGTAATCCAGATCGAGTAAATATCAGAAGAGCTGCAGAGAGGCAATTAACTTCGAGCGGAAGATAGCATCAATACCCAGTATAGATACGTGTTGATTCGAGGATACATTTATAGACTCGAATAAGAAGAAAGAGATTCAAGGCTAAAAACCCAAAATGGGCAGTCTAAAACAAAAAAAGAAAAAGAGAAAACAAAACAAAACAAAAAAAGAGAAGAGAAGAAAAGAAAGAAAAAATAAAATAAAAAAGAAGAAGAAAAAGAGAGAGAGAGAGAAAGGAAAAAAAAGAGAAAAAAAGAAAAAGGGAAAAAGGGAAAAAAGAAAAAAGAAAAAGAATGAAAGAATATTGTATATGCTTCACACACGGATCAAACAATACAAGAACGAGACTTCAACTATGAGCAAGAGACACAAGGAATCCACATTTCAAGTAAATATCAGTTTTGAAAATTATTATAAAAGCTCGAATTGAAGCCAAGTCAAGACAAGTCGTCCCGGAGATTGCCAATTTCGAAAAAGAAAATGACATCTAGGGTGAAAACCCAAAAATGGGCAGTCTAGAGTGATCCTAAAAATGAAGAAAAAGAGTAGTCTGCTTGAGCATGCTGTCATCAATATCCAACCAAAATACACTGATCTGAAGGTACAGAAGAAAGAAGTGACCTCTAGGGTGAAAACCCAAAAATGGGCAGTCTAGAGCGATCCAAGAGAAAAAGTGAAAAAGAAGAAAAGAAAAAATAAGAGAAAAGAAGAAAAAAAGAATAACATTTCATCTGGGTGTGCCAATCACAAGAATTCTCAAAAATGTATTCATAGTCCTTCATTCAAAAAAATTCAGTTTCGAGGAGTTTTGGAAGATCAAACATTCTTGAACAGAAAACGAACATCAGTACATAACCAGAATGCAAGACAGCCTACAGTAAAAAAGAAAAAAAATGAACTCTATGGTGAAAACCCGAAAACAGGCAGTCTAGAGTGATCCAAAAAGGGAAGGAATAATGGGCATATCCATGTTACACAAGTACAGAAATATTGTTTCACTTAACCATAAACCAAAGGCCTACATTACAAGCCCTCAAAGACCATTATGATCATCCATAGATATCCAAGTTGAATGAGAATGTCTTCAGATTTCATGCCGCCTATAAGGGTCAACTTTGCTTCAAGGAACGTCAAACTTCGAAGTGCTTGATCGACACCCAAATGAGGGAAAGATGGGGCATTGTGAGATAGTGAGATTAAGAGAGCCACCTTAAACGGGGTAGAAACTAGGTAGGGTTGTTCCTCTCAAAAGCCTATTAGACCAGAAGAAACTATACATTTGCATATATCTCCACAATGGTCAAGATCTTCTAAATATGCGCTTCATTAGAGTTGATCTCTGGCAATTTGAAGCAGATGTGCTATGGTGTTTGATATTTTTGGGGCAAACATGTTTTAAAAGGTTTGACATTTTTCTCCCAAAGTTTTGATGTTTACCATTTCCCCTAAACATTAGTTTAAAAAAAATGTTTGGCAATATACTTCGAATTTTGTTTACCATTCTCCAAACATTAATTTTTTAAAAAACGTTTGGTCCTTAAAAAAGAAAAGAAAAAAGATGTTTACCATTTGTTCCAAACAATGTTTTCAAAATGTTTGGTATCCCCTCCAAGTTGTAATTTCAAAATGACTGTTATATTTTCAAACAATCATTATTTTTTTAAAATATATACAAGTAAATTGCCTTTTGCATTACTTTAAAAATGAATGATGATGAGATTTAAAGCATAGGGACCGAGAGTTAGCTCCCGTAGAAATGCTACGAGAAGATCAAGGATGAACTCAGGGGATTGAAGCATTTTGGCTCACCCTGGTGACTAGAAATAAATCAAGGCTCTGTGTGATGGGTCAGAAAATTCAAAGCAGTGGAGCCCGTGGTTGAATGGGGCAATGCCAAGCGAAGAAGATGACAAGGGTTTTCATAAGAATAATATAAGAGCCAAAAGATCATTTATGAAGACGGATGATAACCCTGAAGACAAGAAAACCTTCCACACAAAAGGTTTGAAAGCATGTTAATCTAGATTCGAAGTGATTGATCAAATGGAGATTTAAGAGCATACAGTGAAGAAGTAAAGAGATGAAGAAATTTGAGGAACGACCTTTCAGGGTGTAAGTCTTTAGAAAAAAAAAAGGTTGAAAGAAAAATAGAAGAAAAAAAGAGAGAAAGTAAGAGATGGATAAGAAAAAAAAGAGAAAAGAAAAAGGAAAAATAAGAAGAAATTGAAGGAAAAAAAGAAAAAAAAGAAAAGAAAAAGAAAAAGAGAAGAGAGAAAAGAGAAAAAATAAAAAAGAGGAGAAAGAAAGTATTACATTGCATGCATCATATAGATAGGAGCATGTCAATTTTTGCTTGTTTTGGACAAGTACTTGAAGAATTATCAAAGAGTATTAAGAAGTGGATTTCATTAAAGAAAGAAATATCGGCAACCTCAGTAGCGTGAGTCCAGAAAGATCGGCAGCCTTAGTAGCGTGAGTTCAGAAAGATCGGCAGCCTTAGTAGCGTGAGTCCAGAAAGATCGGCAGCCTTAGTAGCGTGAGTCCAGAAAGATCGGTAGCCTTAGTAGCGTGAGTCCATAAAGATCAGTAGCCTTAGTAGCGTAAGTCTAGAAAGATCGGTAGCCTTAGTAGCATTAGTCCAGAAAGATCGGCAGCCTTAGTAGCGTGAGTCCAGAATGAACGGCAACCTTAATAGCGTGAGTCCAGAAAGTTTGGTAGTCATTTTCGGCGTGAATCCCCAAATTTGAAGAAAGATCGGCAGCCTTAGTAGCGTGAGTCCAGAAAGATCGGCAACCTTAGTAGCGTGAGTCCAGAAAGATCGACAGCCTTAGTAGCGTGAGTCCAGAAAGATCAGCAGCCTTAGTAGCGTGGGTCCAGAAAGATCGGCAGCCTTAGTAGCGTGAGTCCAGAAAGAATGACAGCCTTAGTAGCGTGAGTCCAGAAAGTTTGGTAGTCATTTTCAGCGTGAATCCCCAAATTTGAAAAAAGATTGGCAACCTTAGTAGTGTGAGTCCAGAAAGATCGGCAGCCTTAGTAGCGTGAGTCCAGAAAGATCGGCAGCCTTAGTAGCGTGAGTCCAGAAAAATAGGTAGCCATTGTCGGCATGAATCCCCAAAATTGAAGAAAATTTTGACAGCCTTAGTAGCGTGAGTCCAGAAAGATCGGTAGCCATTTTCGGTGTGAATCCCCAAATTTGTAGAAAGATCGGCAGCCTTAGTAGCGTGAGTCTAGAAAGATTGGCAGCCTTAGTAGCGTGAGTCTAGAAAGATCGACAGACTTAGTAGCGTGAGTCTAGAAAGATAGGTAGCCATTGTCGGCGTGAATCCCCAAAATTGAATAAAATTTCGACAGCCTTAATAGCGTGAGTCCAGAAAGATTGGTAGCTATTTTCGGTGTGAATCCCCAAATTTGGAGAAAGATTGGTAACCTTAGTAGCGTGAGTCTAGAAAGATCGGTAGCCTTAGTAGCGTGAGTCCAGAAAGATCGGCAGCCTTAGTAGCGCGAGTCTAGAAAGATCGGCAACCTTAGTAGCGTGAGTCCAGAAATATCGGCAGCCTTAGTAGCGTGAGTCTAGAAAGATCAGCAGCCTTAGTAGCGTGAGTCCAGAAAGATAGGTAGCCATTGTCGGCGTGAATCCCCAAAATTAAAAAAAAAATCAGCAGCCTTAGTAGCGTGAGTCCATAAAAATCGGTAGCCATTTTCGGCACGAATCCCCAAATTTGAAGAAAGATGGGCAACTTTAGTAGCGTGAGTCCAGAGATAACGGCAGCCTAGGTAGCGCGTAAGGCTAGATCGGTAGCCATTTTTGCGTGAATCCCAAATGTGAAGATAAATGTTCTATATAGGAAGGGCCTATATTTTCAAGTACCCGCAGCGAGGGGTTCTATATAGGAAGAATCTGCCGCTACGAGATTTCAGAAGCTAAAAGTTCTATATAGGAAGGACTAGCGGCTCTAGGGTTTGAAGACTAGCAGTTCTATATAAGAGGAACTTCCACTCGGAAGAATCCATCTGTGGCACAGAAGGTTTTATATAGGAAAAACTCGTTGCGTTGAAGGCGAAGAGTTCTATATAGGAAGGACTCCAAGCTTTACCGTTTCAGAGTGAAAAGTTCTATATAGGAGGGACTCATAACTCGAGGCTTCAGAGTGAAGGGTTCTATATAGGAAGAGCCTGTAGCTCCAAGATCGGAAGGTGACAAAGTTTTATATAGGAAGAGCTTACAAGCCTGAAGATTCAGCTAAGGAAGAGCGGAGAGTTCCAAAAGAACACGTGATTCCGAAGCCAAAGACAAGGAAGTAGGTCAAAAATGAGTGATTTTGATCTTTGCTTTGTTCTCGTTTCACAAGAACAAGCAAAGAAGGGCAACTGTAATCACTCATTTTTACCAGGTTTTAGTGTTATTAGTATTATTTTAATAGTAATATTATTAATATAAAATTAATGAAAAATAAAAAAATAAAAATAAAATATAAAAAAGTAAAAAAGTAAAAAAGGTAAAAGTAAAAAAATTAAATTAAAAAGTGTAAAAAAATATTAAAGTGTAAAAAAAAAACAAATGCACTGCGTGGAGGGTGCTCCACGTCCCCCCTTTAACAACCCCAATTGCCTATAAATAAGGCATGGGATGGGAGGCAAGACAATGAATCGGCAGTGGCAGGCCAAATAAGGGAGCTTAGGCTCCCAGCTAGCCAAGGGCTGGGGTAGTGTCCTCGGTCCTAACCGGTTCGATTGGGGTCCTATTTTGAATCCGATCTAGTTAATTTTTTGGAGAGGTCGTGGTAGATTTCGGTGGGGTTCAGTCGGGGTTCGTCATTCGAGCTCCTAGTTAGGTATATTTTCTTTTCTTTTTATTTGTTGTAATTTTTATAATTTAATGAAGTAGTAGTTAATTTAAAATTGTGTTTTTAGTTTGTATGTTTATTTATGTTTTAGATTAGTATTTATTATGTTTTATATTAATATTTTATTTATGTTAGATTTGTTTTTATTTATGAGTTAGATTAATATTTATGTATGTATGTTTTAGATTAGTATTTTATTTATGTTAGATTAGTATTTTATTATGTTAATATTTATTTGTATTTTTATTGTATTTAAATTTTTTGTCATATTTTATATTTTGCTCACTAAGATTGCATATGGAGATATATAAATTGTCAATGCGGTGCCCTTTTATCCGAGCGTAGACGGAGCCAGTATCAGGCGTAGTGATGGTGGTTGGGCGTTTACTCTCGGATAATGGGGCTTTTAAAATTTACCCGCACTTATAACCAAATTTTGAATTAATCGTCACTTTAACCCGGAAAGTCTAATATTAATAAAGCGGTAATTATTAAAGTACCAATTTTGGGCGGTGTGGGGTGCTAATCCTTCCCCATCCGTAACCGACTCTCAAACCCAACAATTTTTAAATCTCTGGTTTTATGGTGTCCGGCCTACCTAAGTGGCCGGTGGCGACTCCATTTTCAAAATAAAATACAGTTTTTACAAAATCCCACGGAAGACAGTTTTTGAAACAAAACAAAATATATAAAAAAATACGTTTTTTAGCGCCAAGGACATCGCTACAAGTACACTGTCACTCAGGCCATTTCTGCTCAGGCATGGATTTTAAAATTCTAATTCCGTTGAAGATTTCGTTCTCGTCCTTCCCGGTGCATCTTTTTTTCTGCCACCTTAGTTTACTGTTGCCTGATTAGTTTTCTTATACTTTCAGGAAGCCAACAAACGTAGCAACAACTGGTTGCCACCTCCATGGGCAATTGTTGCCTTGCTGGTCTTGGGATTTAATGAATTTATGACTGTTCTAAGGTGCGTGTCGCACTCGGTAGCTTTGATTCATTTGAACTAATTTCGGACGCTATCCATTGATATTATTATCCTAGTCCATTGCTTGTGCTTACTCGCCTATATCCTTCATTACAGAATCCCTTTTTATCTGGCTATCATCTTTGTGGGATACCTAGTTGCAAAGGCTCTATGGGTACAGCTTGACATTTCGGGTCAATCCGCTATGGCGTTGTGAGTTTTGAACTTAATATCTCTCTGTCCCTACTTACCAGCATGCTAAAATCATTTGGTTAGCCAATGACTCTTACAGTACAATGCGGCAGAACAGTTTACTTCAGAAACATTTTAAGTGTTTCGATGTCACTGAGAAAGATTCCATTGGTCTCGATGTCGCAGCTCGTAAAATGTTATAGTCGAAGTGATGTATCGGAATGGGAAATTATATGTTAGACTGCACAGTTTCCATTGTGATTAATCTGTTTCACTCCTCCTGACTGAATGACTAATTTATGGCCTTTTTCTTTCTATTCTTGCAGCTTCCCGGACTTATCTCCTTATCCACCAGCTTGATTCCCACCGTCATGGACCTTATCCAAAAGTTATCCGAGCAATGTCAAGCACCCGCCACCCCGACTAACAGGCTTCCGAGAATTAAGACTGGAGCATCATCTAGAAAGTTCGAAAACGTAAGCACCATGTCATCGAATGCTTCATCTGGAGTAACTTCATCCCACTCCGTCAAAGAAGAATAACTTATTAGACTAGAAATACACTGTCCATCTACTAAAGATGCCGGTTTTGTGCTCGCTTTAACGGCGGGCGGTTATAGGATACAAAGATCTTATGGCCGGAAATTTTGAAAGTTGTGCTAGTGCTGCATTCAAGGGGCCGTGCTTTCTTGCACTAGTGCCCATAAAATAGTACTTTTCCCTCTTAAGTCTAGGGTTTTATTACTTGTTGCTCAAGTCATATGGCTTTATATATTTTTACTTATGTTTTAACCCAATTTTGTTATTTAGAATTCATTTTCGATTGTATGCGTCTGCAACAAGACTTTGTATGATATTATTACACAAATATTAAAAAGGTTATTATTCCAAAGTACGGACAATGAAAAAATAATACTCCACAAACAATATATGACTCCTTAAATTTAATTATAAATTTTAATACTAAACCTTACATTATACATCATGCATCATAAAATTTTTAAAACCCTAAACTAAACCTTGGTTCTATCTTATTTGGTGTTTAGTCTTTCGTTTTTTTCCTGTAAGGGTATTCGATTCATGTATGTGTTTAAACTCTCTGTCATGGTTTCCTTTGCTCACAATCCGCCCCCTCAGCATTTCTGATAATAAGATCTTTCACTCTTACGAGGAAAGAAGCCTGCCTTCGAATGTAACTCTCGCAAAAGTGTCGCCTGATCGTGCCGTTGATTGATTGAGTCTTTTATGTTTCTTGTTTGTTTCACTTTGTTGTTTGACTGGGTGTGTTGTTTGCCTTTGCCGCTCGATTTTTCTTTCTTGTGCAACAACTTGGACGGTTGTTTGTTTGTTTTAGGGTCGCTGTGATCATGGTTGTTCTCCTTTTTCCTTTGCTGTAAAAAAAAACCCTACAAACCCAAAATATTTCTTTCTATTAAAACTAGTATAGTATTATAAAATAGCATAATACATATTTTTTTTCAAATGTCCGATATGATATGTTTATTACACGTAGGTTTATAATTTTGTCAATCTACAAATTTTTTAAGGAGAAATAACCTATTCACAATAGTGTAAAATTAAGTGAGTTTTATAAACTTTTATAATTTTTTATAATTAATATTTTAATAATTTAGCCGTTGAATTTTATATTTTATTGACATAGATAATGCATATCGAGTTTTTCTACAATTAATATTTTAGTAATTTAACCGTTGAATTTTATATTTTATTAATATAAATAATGCATGAGTTTGGAATGAATTGAAAATAAAAACATATGAAAATTTATAAATATATATAATTAACAATACGTTATTTTTCCTAACAATTGGTTTAATATAATAAAAAATATAAATACGACCCTCAAATTAGACAAAAAACAAATACTCAATTATTATTTTTTAAATCGAAAACTTAAATTATCATTAAACCTTAAAAATATAAATACGTTAAAAAAATTTATAATCACAATCACATGAATCTTTTAACAATAGATAATACAAACGAAAGCAAATGAAAGGTAGGGTTACGAATATTTTAATTTGTTTGGGTCTCCAACTCTCTATTTCCATTAGTTAAGGAATCAATTAGCTGTCAATGATTGAGAAATTGAATAAGCCTAAGGAAACAGACCAACCTCAACTCAACTTGAGCAGATGTTTGGTACATGTCTTTGCATTTTATATATAAATAAACTAAGTTGATTGTCCTACATGTCCATAAACTGTAATTCTCATTTTTAGTTCTTAAATTTTTTAATGTTTTAATTTTATTTTTTAATTTATAATTTTTATTTAAAATTGACCTTTTAAACTTTTAAGCGTTTCGATTTCATTTTCAAACTATGACTAACATTTTAAATTAGTCTCTGACTTTAAAATATTTTAATTTCCAGTATACGTTAATCACATCTAATGTTAATAAAATTGTTATAAAAATTATAACTTTCATGTAAACACTCTTGTATATTATATAATAATATGATGTGACAAACTATAATTTGTGGATGAAATTGAAACGCTCAAAAGTTTGAAGGTGGTTTAGAATGAGTCATATTTTGGGATGAAAATTAAAATATTCAAAAGTTTAGTGATAAATTTAAAACGAGAATTATAATTTGAAGACGTGATGCAATTAACTCGACTAAAATTTATCAATAGTATAAATTTATGATTGAATAAATTTAATGAACACTTCGCAAGTTTCGAAACTTAAATGACCAAAATGATCATTTTCACTTAGTTTAGTGACAATCCATGTATTTTAGCTTTAAAAATATTAAGTAAAATTTGAAACGATATAAATTCTGAATATAAAAAATTAAAATCAAAACCAACCAAAAATTCACCTTACCCTAATCATTTATCATCCTACACATTACTATTTACTAACTCCAAATTGCCAGGTTGTATAACTCAAGACACTTCACCAAACCCTTTCCCCTTATTTTGCTTAAGTTGAACACAAAACCCCACTTGCATTCAAACTTACGTGCATCCCACTTTTCATGAAATTACAACAAAAGAAAATTGATATAAAGGAAGGGCATACAATTATTTTCTCTTTGAATTCCCAATGCAAAATAACACCATGCAAGGCAAAGTTTTCCCTCCATCCAAACAAGCCACAACCGTCACCGGCACCGCCGCCAACCCTTCCTTCCCCGCTACGAAAGCTCAACTCTACGGAGCCACTCGTCCTCTCTACCGTCCACAACCCAAACGCCACCGTTACCGCCGCTCTTGTTGTTGTTCATGTTGCATTTGGATCACCGCCACCATCCTCGTCCTCGTCCTCCTTGCCGCCGCATCCGTAGCCATTCTATACCTTGTTTACCGCCCCCACCACCCAACGTTCACAGTCTCCTCCCTCAAAGTCACAACCCTTAATGTAACTTCATCTTCAAAGCTCATCACCAACATTAGCCTCAATGTTAATGCCAAAAACCCTAACAAAAAACTCATCTACATATATGACCCCGTGGCCATATCTCTCACCACACAAGACAACGTCGTTGTTGGGGTTGGTTCATTTGGCTCCCTCGTGCATGGCACTAAAAACAATACCCTTTTGAAAGCCGCCATTAATGGTGGAAACAAAGAGCTCGATGACTCATCAGCACAGAAGCTAAGGGCTGCCTTGAGGAGCAAGAAAGGGTTGCCATTGAAGATGAAGCTTGATACTGAAGTGAAAGCTAAAATAGGGGGTTTAAAAACACCAAAAGTTGGGATTATGGTTATTTGTGAAGGGATTAAGGTGACAGCTCCTAAAGGGAAATCTGCAACAATTGGTTCAACTTCTAATGCAAAATGTAAGGTTGATTTTAGGGTTAAGGTTTGGAAATTGACTTTTTGATGAGAATTTGAGGAAGGGAAATAATGGAGAATTAGAAGAAGAAAAAGGTTTGATGTTTTAAATGTTGATTTTGTGTTATTCATTTTTTGGTTGATTATATTTTGTGTAGATTTGTTGATTGATTGTAATAATAGAACATCGGAAGTTGTAATGTATTTTTTATTTTGTTTTTTAATTCGAAATTCAAGTCCGATAGAAATTCAAGATACCCCAAGAATTGGTCATATTGCTTATACATTATAAGAACCAAATATGGGCTGCATATCAGCAAACCAGACCACCAGAGTAATAATTCTTGCAATACTTGAATTAGTCTACGGTTTCGCCGGTTTCCATTCGGTATGTCACGGTTACCTACCGGAAATTTTCACCAGGGGCATGGCTACAATTAGAGCTTAAGTTTGGGTTATCATTGGCATATGCACCCGGTGGTTAAGCCTCATTTCGCAGAGGAGATTGCATTGATGGTGATTCGGGTGTTGCTGGTTTAGGTTTCGTCAGTATTGGCCGGCAAAACCTGTTTTAAGGAACAAATTTGAAATCTCAGTTCCGAACATCATATATCCATGCATTGATTATCAACATCACTATACATTATATAGGCACGGAGGAGGAAAAAAAGACTACTACTTCGTGCAAGACCACGTTGGTCCGACTCTTCATTTTTCTTTAAATATCCGAGTAATATAGGTGCAGGGTACAGAAATATATGAATAAAACGAGAGCCTAAATGCAAAGGAGATACCTGTCTAGTGCTTCAGCCGTCCTCCTCACATCAGCCGATAACAGAACTGGAGTGGCATATTTAGGAAGCTGGTCCTGCTGTTGTTTTTTCTCTTTAAACCAGGCCTCAGCTTCGGCACACTCGTTTAAGACCTATAATGCATCAAAATGATCAAATTTGGGATCATTCGACATGGCTGCCTCCCTGTAACTGTTAATAGAGTAGGCAAGCTTATCAGTGATGGTTCCCCTCTCAGCGTACTCGTTGTAACGTTCTTCAATAGGAACCCCTTGCTGCAACATTATGAAATCCGTCAGCTATCGATGAAGTCACAAGAAGTATAGTGTTAGTGTGTTACCTTCTTAAGCTCTTCAAGCTTGGCAACATAGACACCCTTCGTTTCATCCTCCCCATCTTCGTATAGCCAATCCTCTGTTTCCTGAAGCATAGCAGTCAACTGTTCCTTCTCCGAAGCAGTGACAAAATCGTGGTATTTATCACTAAGCTGAAGACGCACGGTATGATTAGTTTTAATATCATAATATCCAAGAATCAGTTCTAACAAATAAGTATACATTAGCTTACCTTATTCCTCATGTCATAGACATAAGCCTCAACAGCATTCTTTTTATCCTTCGTTTCTTCCATGACCCTATCTTGCAAAGCCATTTCAAACTCTTTCTCAACCGCCTTTTGAACATCTGCAGGTAGCATTGCACCATAAACCAACTCTGCCACTGGTATATTTGTTTTCTTCACCTTCTGCTTGGGAGCCTCAACCTGTATGACAAACGGAACAGTAAATGTAAATTGGAAACCAGGAGTATGGCTGATTTAAAGGCTACACCGCCGATTCAGGCAGTTCATTTATATAGTTCACAAAAGGAATTACTTACTTTAGTATCCATCTCCATTTGCACTGGCTTGTCGCCTGACTCGGAAATAACATTTTCAACTGTTGCTCCATCGGCTGTACCTTTGGGATCTTGCATGTTAACATCTGTATCTCCATTGGTTGGTTCTTTTGAAACTGGAACTTCTTCTTCCTCTTCCAAGAGCTAAAAGAGCATGGAAATTGTCAGGAAAGAGCACAACCAATTTCAGTGTACTTCAAACTTTAGAAGCTCAAACACAAACACTTACGCTCGCTGACTCAAGGGACACAATCCCATGCAAATTCAGACGAACTTTGGCCTTCAATTTAGGTCGTTCACTTCTTATTGTTGGAAAAGGACCAATCTGCCATTTAACAAATGCCACAACTTGTATCACAAATCAGAAAGTAGAGCAAACTTTTTTTGTACCAAATAAGTTACTATTATGTGAAGCAAAAAAAGAGAGAAAAGCAAGATAATTAGAGATTAATTGAGGTTTGTGGACTAATTACATTAGAGATTAATTGAGGTTTGTGGAATAATTACAGTGTATGTACTGATATTTTCCAGGATCTGCAAATCGGATACATTAGAATATTGAACATCAACACTGAAAGAACTCCTCTTGTAGAATGTCACAGCCTTGAAACTGGGTATTGAGTTTCCCTTCGGAAAAATCAGTTGCTGTTGTTCCACTCCATTCTGAGAATCAGAAGACGATCCTTTCCACGATAGAGAAATTGGGAAGGGGAAGCTCTCATTGATCTTGAAACCATACAAATTAATTGGTGAACTAGATTTGAAACACAGCAAGAAGCAAAAGCAAAAGGACACAAAAAAGAAAATAGGACATGCAGCAAGAAAAATGCAGAAAGTATGGAAGAGGTCCAAGGCAAACTATGGTTACGTAATGACTGGTATGGAAAGGCATAGATAACAACACTCAACAGAAACAGCATAACTATGGTTGATATCTTGGTAGAAAAATGCCTGGAAATCTCGAACTTTGAATGTGGGGCTAAGAATTGCACACTGTAAAGCACAACCCCTTGCGACGCATTCACTAGAATTCATTGTGCGCCTAGGCTCTTTACCAAAGAACTCCGTGAGGATTTTCAACATAGCAGGAACACGAGAAGCTGAGCCAACAACCTCAACCATGTGAACATCCTCAACAGCAAGTTTAGCGTCAGCAACAGCCTTCTCTAACGGCCTCTTCACACGTTGCAAAATAGGAGCACTGATCTGCTCAAACTCCTCTCTCTTTATGAAACCCCTAACATCCTTCTCATCCATTAAGCACTCAATGTTCAAAGGCGCTTCAGGATTCGCACTAAGTACCTTCTTTAGCTTCTCACATGCAGCCCGAAGCCTAATAGAAGCCCTTGCATTCTGGAAGACATCAACCTTGTATTCGTCTTTAAATTTTGCAGCAAAATGATGAAAAAGAACTTCATCAAAATCTCTACCACCCAAAGAGCGTTCAAACGAATGAGCCAGTATCTTGAATTGCCCCTTCTTGAAGCCAACAATACATACTTGCATGCTAGTATGTCCAATATCAACAAAGGCAACATTTAATTGGTCATTTTCAGGAAAATAGGTCTTATAAATGCCATAAGCCAACGCTGTTGCTGTAGTTTCATGAATCAAGTGAAGCGGCTGCAAACCTGCAATTTTGGCTGCATCTATTACTGCCCTTCTTTGAAGATCAGTGAAATATACAGGAATTCCAATGCAGCAATCCACCACTGCTGCATTCAAATTCTTCTCAGCTATGCTTTTCAGATTCGACAAAATCATTCCCAGTACTTGAGTTGGGGTAAAAGTCGTTATTTCACCGAAATAATGAGCATGAATCAAAGGATACCCATCAGGACCCTCAGTGACATTGAAAGGCAATGGCTTGAGATCCCTTTGCAACTCAGGATCTGAGAACCGACGGCCAATCAAACGTTTTATCTGAGAAATTGAATTCTTAGGGTTCATTGTAGAAGATGCCGCCCCTGCAGTCCCAATGAATCTCTGCTTCTCCCCAAAGCATACAATCGACGGAGTTTCACTCTTCGATTCATCATTAAGCACAACATCAATACCTCTCTGCCTCGCAACCGCAACAATGGAGCTCTCGTTGCCAAAATCAAACCCAACAACACTCATCTTCTACACCAATTGTTTGATTAAATAAAATCAATCCACACTTAACAAAACAACTCACAATAGGATTATATGTAAATATTAAAGCAGAAAGTAAAAAAAAAGGTCATAATCACAATAATGGAAATCTAGACATAGCATCATCATAATCACACATTTTACCAAATTGCACTTGAGCTCAGAGGATCAATTACTCTTTATTAACATTAAATACCATTACAAGATTCAATCAAATCAACATTTCCCCTTCATTTAGAGACTCCAGTCGAGCTGTTTATTTACATTAACGCAATCCATATTATCACGTGCATGCAGAGACACATATACATTTAAAGTTGATCAAAATTTCACGCAATGCCAAATAGAAATCGCATTCAAATCAACCTAAAATAACTAATTTCAACTAAATCTACATAATTCCTTAAAAAACACTTACACAAGCTAATTTTATACGTTAAATAATCGAACTACTTCCACCTGAATCACTATAAACAGCTAAATTCAAAGAGAAATCTAAAGGTCAATGCCGAAAGCATCAAGAAATGGATGCATCAAATTTCAAGCAAAAAACAAAACACCGACAGATCTACAAATGATTCAAAACAGAGAAATGAATGGAACATAAAAAATTTGACGAAATTACGTAGAAGAAAGCGTGCGATCGTACCTTTAACGAAAGAAAAAGAGCCTGGGAGTGGGAAGGTTGTTTAAACAAGTTCTGGAATTTTTGAATGCGTCAGAGAAAATACGGAAACCAACTTTTGAATTGAAATGCTTGAATTGTGTGGAATTTTAGATTTGCTACAGGTGAACAAAATTAAAATAAAAATGTGAATTTCTTTTCCTTTACCATTTATGTATTAGATAATTAATGATTTAAGATAAACTACTCTAGTATTAACATGGCATGCAAATGATTAAAAAAATGACCATATAGATATATTTTTTAAAATACGAAGGGTGACCCAAATGTAATTTTACTTATAATTGAACGACTCAAATGTAACATTTAATAATTAGGTAACCCAAATATAATTTTACCTATAATTGCGTGACTCAAATGTAACTTTTAATAATTGAATAATAAAAATATAATCTTACCCATAATTGAATAACTTATAACCTAGTTTACCCATTAAAAAATCATTTTATGTACTTGAACACAGGCAGACCCTCATTAGGGCACGTGGGCCCTCTAAATTTAGGTAAATTAACTCTAGGTTCTTCAAAAAAATAATAAATTCTAATTTAGTGCCTCAAAAAAATTAAAATATTATATTTTAAAAATTTTAAACATTTTTATTTAAGTATTCATTCTAGAATTTTTAAAAATGTTTAATTAAATTTCAAAATTTTCAAATTAGACATCTAAAATTTTTAGCCCCTCAATTTCCTCTTCAACTTGTATTGTCTAGGCGTGCAAAATTGGATTTAATTAGGGTTAAGAAATTAGATTAACTAAAAAATCAATTTGATTAAGTAATGATTTTTTAACTATATATCAAATTTATCCTAGTATGAATATATTTTTGCATTGTTATGAGATAAACTAAGCTTTAGGGACTGAGAATTGTAGGGCTTTACCCCGAAGGGAGCCCTTCCAGAAATTCTCGAAGGCCAGGGCTGAACCCAGGCCTAAGAGGGGGTTTGGAAATAGTTTTCAACCAGCAATAGACGCGCCTCGGTTAGAACCTCATGAGCTGCGTCATTGCCCCAAGCGCAAAGATGCCTTACACCTTCGCATACCTCGCATTTTATAATAGACGCAAGGAGTCCCGCGTTATTCACCTACCGATGTGGGATCATTTCCAATCTAGAAATTCGTGATTAGAAAGGCAATCCCATCATGATAATTTGGCACATTCACTTGTCACGGGGAGATTATCTAAAATGAATTGTTTAAGGAATTTAAATCGCGGTTCATTATCATAATAATAGTTGTTAGATAATTATTTAATTTTCGGTTTCAGAATTGAATTGAGTTAGTTTTCAATTTAAAGATTCAATTTGATATAAAAAAATTATGGACTTCATTAATTCTTTTATAAGTTTGAGGCTTAAGAAAAAAACAAACCGATGCCGATAAAATTTAAGAGAATTATTTCTGTTTCTACAAATTTTTTTCTCAATCATATATTTACAATTTAATCTACGTGTTTACTTCAGATGAACTATCATACATGAATATGAAATCATAAATAATAATAAAATAAATAAATACCCAGTCAAGGGGGTACGAATTACTGTTTTAGAACAAAAGGCTTTTGTTTTCTAAAACTATATTGTAATCCCACATCAGATTTTTTTTTTGTTTTCTAAGTTACTGACTACGAGTTTTATGTTCAACTATGCTGCCATGCCGTTGCATTGCCGCAACGGGCTCGTTGCATCGGGAACACCGGAACGATGGAGTCGCTGCACATCGTGTTCGTAGGCAGTAGTAGCAATACCTGTGAATATGAAATTTTAACCAATAATAAGCAAGTAACGCATGAAAGTTATTTGACACTACGAAAATGCATGTATTGAAATCTTTTTTTGTTTGTCGGCTCAAATTCGTACATATTTCAAGCTAATCGTTCATCGCGTAAGGCGAGAATGGCAATGGATTCTAGAAGGGTGTCTGGACAATAGGACAGAGTTCAGTTAACCTACCTGTGCTGACAAGGGAGAGCAAGATACGGAAGTGTCGGACTTGCCCGGCAAATGCGACAAGTAGAGTCGTCCTCTGTAGAACCTGAAGACTTGTTCTTTGAGAACGGTTGAAGTAAACTTTTAACCGTCGATGAGTTAAGAAGAGGGAGAAGCAGCAACAGCATTTCCTGCGTAATAGCAAAGCAAAGGCAAGTATGAAGACACATTCAGCACAAGCAAAAATACGGGAAAAACTTTCAATGCCATATTAACAATACTACTGTGCTGAGCCATGTCAAAACAGAATAGGTAAAAAACCTGTCGTATCAAGAACCAATTTCAGTACATTGGTTTATTATCTTACATATATAGATGCTGGAGGAAACTTGCATGCTTGCTACATATCCAAACCAAATATGCTAATAATCGAGTGTTGACTTGATTTTCAAGTTAAAGGGAGACATGGTCAGAAAATAAACTAAATATTCTCCACTCTCACTTGTATCTTTGTTCCAAAGACTGATTGAATTCAACATGTATTCTCATTTACTTGCAATAGAAACTCACAGCCTTTTCTATTCATTCTAGGTGATGTATTCATGAATCAGAAATGAATCTTATCATATACTAAATTTTAACAGCTGATGAATAGGTTTTCCGTAAATTTTGCGCAATATGCACCTTGGCTACCGTCTTTTATGCTGGTGGAGGCTATCCTACAAAAACCTACTAATGTACATTTCAAAAATACTAGGCCATATCAATGTTTTCGAGTCAAGCATTGAGATGCTAGCTTAAACAAGGAAAGATTACCGAGAACTCGTTCCACACCAATTGGTGATTCATGTACTCAAAGCTAACCGCTCGGTTCATATTAGGGCTTTCATAGACAAGCCTTGCTCTTAAACCTCTTTCGATGAGGTTTCTATACCTGCATTACAAGAAGAGATGAAATAGGATCAATATGAATGCCTGAAGGTAAGCAAAGAAAAACAGGTTTCCTGTACCAGATAAAAGTTCCCTAATCATCAGGCATTCATGTTTGATAGAATACAGTAATATATATCAACCCAACAACCAAACAAACCAATCAATTTCGAACAGTAAAGATGACAAATGAAACTTAATACGAAACATAGTAAGTTAAATCACTATGCTCGTTATCCGTGCTTCTTTCCTTTTGTACGTGTTTATATTTTCCTATCACACTAATGAGATTCAGATAAACATGTCATTCAACAGTTAAAACCTACCGTCCTGTGTAAAGAAATATGAGTAGGTTGCCAAATGATGCAGCCTTATAAAGCCCTTCGATACGTTGCATTAAACCCCAAAGTTGCCGTGCCAATGGCCTCTGAAGAAGGAAAATCAGAATCGACTTTCAAATGGTGCCCAAACTCTTCACAGGGGAAGACACAAAGAAGAAGAGGAAAACAAAAAGAACAAACGATACATAGAATCAGCACCTGCTCAGAATCACCCCATCGGCGAAAAGCAGAGAATGACTGTAAACGAGCCCAAATGTACTGACCACCAACTGCGGCAATGCAATACCACATCTTCTGGAAAGCAGTTAGCCCAGGCCCTTCCAAACCCGTTCTTACTGCAGAAAGATAAGAGTAGCACAAAGTAAGGCCATTGATAAGGTTGCACGAGACTAAAGTAGCCGATGAGCAAAGAAAAGACAATGTTCCCAAACTAAGGGTGACATATTAGGATGAACTCTCCTAAATATGGTTAAAAACTGAAAAATGTTAACAAACTCGAACAATCGCATAGACAACTTCATTTACGATAGACCATGAACGGATTCAATAACAAAAAAAACCCTTCATCAAGGTAAAATGCTACGTCTTCTAAAATACTCTAAAACTGATTGTTCTGAAAAAGGACTAGAAGTAATTTTGATTAATAACACTGATAATTGCAGTCATAAACAAAGAAACTACAATCAACAGTTCAACTGGTTATAAATGGCAACAAAATAGTACCTGAATTGGTTATCAAACTAACATGGCACTGAGACTCAGGTGTGAGTCTAACATGATATGCCTAGTTTGTTCTAGTTTTTTTATGTATTTGGAGGTTTCTTGGAGAGTCAGAACCCATATCCATGTTCGGTAATTTGTCAGACACGGATTTTCACAGAAATCAGAGCTGGAGCATCATAGGTAGCACAATAAAGAGAAGTCCGGCCTTCTTACCTTTTCCTCTTACTTCCATGGCACGTTCATCTCGGTACCTCAGATTCATAAGAGCAATTCCCGGAGTAGGTTTATCTACCCAAATTGAGAACCTCCAAATGAGAAACTCGAGGAAAGCATCGAGTTCGGGTTCATATTGAAATAACATTCCTGGCTAACCCCAACAAAACAAAGAAACAAACTCAGACAATCGCATAGCACAACTTCACTTTCGATAGACCATAAACGGAATCAATAACAAAAAAAAAACCTTCATCAAGGAGAAAACTTTAACCAGCTGTTCTTTCAACATAGCTGACATCTCAATATCCAATCTAGCAGCATCAAACTGGTTAACTCTAGATATTAATATCGGTAGCGTTGAATGCTGCAAAAAATGAACAAGAATAGCTATTAAAAAAAGTCTAGAAAAAGTTAGATAACAGCAAATTTGGAAACAGGAAAAACCCCATCTTGAAATTGTATATAATCTTAACCTATTCACCGAAAGATCAAAACTTTTCTATAAAGATTTTACCTATGTATATCTAGAGAGCTAAAAGTTCAATATTTTCCCCACTATCAATCATTCAACATTAGCAAAACTATACCTTGATACCAAAAAGTTCCAGATAGATTCAATTAATGGACTCTCAAGGCCAATAATCATTAATTGAACAGGTACAAAGGAAAATTAACAAAGGGTTATCTCTTTTATTGCTCAATTTGATCAAATTTTTCACACACACACACACAAAAGGATTAAAAGAGTTAACCTGATGAGAAAGAGAAATTATCCAGATAGATTAAAAGTTCAATTTCTTGTCCAATTATCTAATGCAATTCCATTGAACATTAGAAAAATTATACCTTGATACCCAAAATTCAAAATTCCCATATAAAAAGAAAATAAAAAGTTACCCAGATATTTTCCAGATAGAACTCAGTAAAAAAAAAGTTCCCCATCAATTTTTAAGGCCAAAAACCATTAATTGAACAGATAAAAGGGAAACCAAAAAAGGGTAATCTGTTTTATAGTTCAACATCAACAAAATTTCCATTAAAGATTAAAAGAGTTAACCTGATGAGAAAGAGAAACAGAGTGCCACCGAGGAAGTAGCTTTTGGTAAGAATTAATCCATGCATCTTCTCGCGGTGGTGCTGCTGCTGGCGGCGGTGATGGATTGCTTCCAAAACTAATCATTTGATGAGATTGGAATATGATTATTCTTCCCTTTTTTGGCAAATCTAGTTTATGAGATTTGTTTGTTGTCGAAGTCTAGAAGATGGGGTTTGCCTTTTTTCTTTTCTTTTTAATTTTTCCTGGACTCTGCTCTGTTTCAGAAATTGATGCTAACAACTTTGAGACGTGGACTCCATTCGCAATTTGTGCAACTCATTTATTGCGTATAGGTTTTATTAGTCTTTTGGTACCAAATTATACCTCGATTTCCAGATTGGTTTCTAGGGTAAATTATCATGAAGTTATTAAATTATAGATTTGATTTATTTTGACTATTAAAATAATTTTTTTATCAATCTGATCATTAAATTCTTAATGCAATTGATAACGTGAGAATAAAATAAATTTATATAATAATATATTTGATTCTCATTGTGTATTGTTAAATTTTGACTCAAAGTCTAATCGGTAATTAGGTTGGGTATTATTGTAATTTTAATGGTTAATGATTACTTGGTAATTAAGATTTACTTTAATGAGTAAATATATATTTTAAGTAGAAAATATTATTGAATAAAGTTTTTTGGTGATCAAGTATTTTGAGTTTATAAATATAGACTATATTTAACCTTTTGAAATATGAGAGAAAGGGATCAGATTATTCTGGAAAGATATAATCACTTTTAGGTTCTCTACAATAATTGTGACTATGTTGTAGATATGTGTATTGTAGGGATGTTGGGAAGAGTGTTTTTGTTTTACCAGGTCATGAGATTTGTACACCGGATGTTGGGATTACATGGGTTATCATGTATTTATACTCTTCGTGATCTCTGCATTGATAGTGGATTGTTCGTTTCTCTTATCCGTAGAGGTAGACTATGTTGAACCACGTTAAATTTTGTCTCTTGTGCATGTCTTGATCTATGTTGTTATCGCTTTGAGTATACATCCTATTAATACTTATCTTTGAAGTCATAATTAGAATCAATATTATAAAAACTGACTACCAATCAAATAACATAGGTTAAAACTCATCTAGACGCTGAGTGGTCTCAGTGATAAAGGATAATGAACACTCTAAGTGACCTAAGTTAGAACATCTTATAATATGTACAGTGTGTGTGCCTTTTTCAAAAAGCTAAGAGTAAAGAACGTATACGATTATATAATCACACTATAATATTCAAAAAAGTTAGACACTTGGTCATATTTATTTTTGGAAAGTTATACTAATAACCACTACTTTTTAGGATGTTTTCAATTTGGTCATCAAATTTTTAAAATTTACATTACTGTCACTAAACTTTTGATTCATATTCATTATGATCACTGTTGTTAGTTGTCGGTTCATAAATGATGACTTATCACGTTAAAATTTCTTTCTCAAACAATACCCTAGTTTCTAAATTTATGACAGCCATAAAAGGCTAAATTTTCAATAAATAAAGCGATCGTTGTAAAATCCCAACAATAAAAAGAATCTGTCCAATATAATTTTGATTTCAAACTGATCCGACAATTAAATGACCAATCAAAAGGTTTCAACTTTTAGTTTCAGTAGGGAATTGATTGCTATTTTAGGAAATTTAGAGGTTTTTCAAAGGGTTTAAACTAATGAAAATGGTAAAAGGACCACAATATTGTGGTTGAAATTTTTTTCTCTCAAAATATGATATAGGGCAGATTATTTCCAGAACTATAATTGTTTATTGTTCAAGTCAAAAGTCGGAGGAAGAGCAATTCGACTTTGAACAGTATTTTGCCAAGAAAATAATAAACAAATGAAGTCGGAGGAAGAGCAATCCAACTTTAAACAGTATTTTACACTGAAGTCGGAGGGAGAGCAATCCGACTTTGAATAATGCCAAGAATTTTTTAATATTTTATGGTAAAACACTATTCAAAGACAGAGGGGAAAACTTTGGTAATCTGATTCGAACAATAAACTACAATAGATCTGAAAATAATTTGGTGAAAATCATATTTTTGAGGGGAAAAATAGCACAATATTGTGGTAATTTTGCCAATGAGATTTGTACACCGAATTTTAGGATTTCATGGGTTATCATGTATTTGTACTCTTCGTATTCTCTGCGTTGATAGTGGATTGTTCGCTTCTCTTATCCGTGGAGGTAGACTGTGTTGAACCACGTTAAACTTTAGCTTTTGTGCATGTCTTGATCTATGTTGTTATCGATTTGGGTATACATCCTATTAATACTTATCTTTGAAGTCATAAGGCTTAACCGTCAAATAGGTGCCCAAACTATGCTCTTTTTTTCCAGTTAGGTGCCTAAACTATTTTTCAGGCCAAATTGAGATCTAAAGTTTCATTCCGTGACCCATTTAAGGTTCACCGTTATTTTTTTCATTAAAGGACACGTGTCACCTCTATAAAAATCTAAAATTATATTAAAATAAATAAAATTAATAAAAGAAAATAAAAGTAAAAATATATCCTGAATTTTTTAAATATTTAAAACAAAAATCTCAACTAAAGATTTCATAGCGAAGTCTCACGTCATTACATATAAAATTTACTTATATCATGTGTTATAATTATATTATAGCTTATATTACAGGATCTATTGACATTGTCTTGTAAAGCAATCAACATGCATTCTTAAACTCTTAAGGACCTTGCCTTTAAGTTTCCATACATTATATCCATGTCTAATACAAACCCGAATCCAAATATAAAAATAAAATCCTACAAGAAATCCTCAAATATATAAAACTTTTAAAAAAAAATTAAACATAACCACATCCAACACTTAAATCCAAATCCGCAAATCCGATTTCCACATCCTGCGAAAAGAGTAGGCCTAGGATATTGAATCCATAAGACCCTTTTCTAATTTCCAAAGTACAACCTTTGTGTTAAGAAGAAAAGATTAAGCTTACAAGCACGGCATCATCCAATAAGTTTCGAGTTTGAATTTCGACAACTTTTTCTTCTGAACTTCTGCCTTTTCTTCTTAAGAAAATATATATAAAAAAAGACCAACATGATCCAAGCAAACTTCAAAACTCTTTGCACTGCATCATTCGATAAAACGCTAAAAAGAAAAAAGAAAAAGAACAACCCACAAGATCATCCAGTAGAATCTCCCCTTCCAGCAACACCGCTGATTAACAGCAATACTCTTGATCCAGTCACCTCTTTTACCAATGTAGACCACACCGAATTTCGGACCAGGCAAGCAACAATCGGATTGCTCGCCAACGCTTTGCTCTTGATAGTCATCTAATAAGGCGACTGATAATAGTACCAGGTACAGGATTAATCCAGAACATGTTCTGGAGAATACAACTATTGCAAATCCAACAAGGCAATTAGATGTGTTGCATGCAGCATGGCAGAAGATGAGAACCCTGAAATCGTGTCAAAAGGGCTGTGATTCGAGACCCCTGTAAATCATATGAATTAGTTTCACAAACCCAGAAAGAAGACCAATTTACAGAATATTAACGGAATTAAGTAAAAAAACAGGCTTACCGGTTTAAGTTAGATTTTCTAAGAACCTGAGGATGATTTCTGGACCCACACTTGTTTCTGCAAGTAGAAACATAAGAACCAAAGGTGAATAAAAATATGACAGATTCTGCAGCTGATTCATCATAGAATCAGCTCACCTCAAGGGATCCGGAGCTTGTAGCACCTCCTCTTTTAGAAGGCTTGCCCTCACTTGATACGACAGATCCATCGTCTTTAATATTGTGGACTGCTGGGCCCCGACCAAATTGCCGATTGGGACCTGCATGAATGAGATAATAAATATGACATACGTGTAACAGCAGTACTGAATCAATCTATCATGGATAGACTAAAAACATTTTCTAACAGGATATTACATCCAATGCTTCCATTAGCCATGTCACATTTCATTTCTCCTTGGGTAACTAGAAGATCATAGGCAGAAAATGAAGTAAATTAGTTTCCCTCATTTCTTGCAAATTCAAATAGAACAACTTGATATAAGAAATTATCCCAAATCCATCCACACTTGCAAACACCAGATATTAATGTGAATGAGCATTAATACCTTCCATGGAGCTGCGAGAAGACGCATGGGGTGTCAGAAGCTCCTCACTAGATTGTGAAAAATCAGAACGGTTAAGAGGGGCCCATACACCACGATCAGGTCTATCTTTATTTCTTGTGCGTTTTTCACTACCAGAACCTGAACCTGAACCATGAAGTCCTGTTTTGATGAACTTATCATCTGAAATTCTTATTGTATCACCATCAGATTTCAATGCAGGCATTTCATTAGGAACATGACCATTCATACCCAATCGTATATTAGTTGGCTGGGGAGATTTTTTGACAGTGTCCGGACTCGTGGCTTGAGTTTTCTGCTGAGGCTGGACTGCTGCCGAAGATTGATTTTGGCCTGCTTTGTTTCTCAAAAGTATGCTCCTTATTAACTTTCCACCACCCTTGCGTCTTTGACCCTGTCTTGAAGCAGTTGAACCAGGTGCGTTTACTCCAGGAGATGATGCGCCCTGCTGTTCAGATACACCCTCTGGCACCTAAGAATTTAAAAAGAGAACGTAATTTGGATACAAAAAAATTGAAAGAACCAATTCAAAAATCCACTCCATAAGCAAATATAAAATGGTACCCATCCCGGTACCATGTTGCTCAGACTCTTCCAAGTAACATAGTCCCAGTATATATAAAAATTAAATATATAACAACAGAGACCATAAGTGAGCACAAATAAGACAAACAAACGGAAAATATCTTACATTTGGAGCCTCTCTGTCTTTTGGTTTAAGGAGAAGGATTTTTTTCTTGCCAGAGTCGGCAGCAAAAGTAATTCCAGTTACAGGGCCATCAATGCCACAGACTGCAATGCAACTTATTATTAAGCAAAAGTATGGGTTAAGGAAATAAAATGAAAAAAGAAAAACTAAGAACCAAAACAACCTGCATTCTAAGGTATTTAATCTATCACTAACTTCCAGTCAAATGAAGAAAATTCCAACCAAAGTCCAGAGAGAATAAACCATCAATTTAAACATGTATAGATACATGCACACACGATCAAAACAGAGTGCAAATAGAATGACAAGGGCCCCCGCACAGATTCTAGTATAATAAATGATTATAAGAAAACAAAAGGTTAGGCATTATTCACACCTTCTCCAAGAAGCATCAAATATAGAGATGAGTTGTATTCTAAAACATGAACTCAGGTTGACCTAAAGCTCTCCATCACAGGGGCTCCATTAAACAAAATTTCAATGTATACCTCTTTTATGGCACTATACATAACTTGCTGCAGCATATCAGGGTATTACATGAGTCAGCTACATCTCTAAAATGGTATATAATGACCCTGATCTCCAAGTAACAACAGAAGGGTCATCACAGCACACTTAAATGCAGAATAGCAGGTGGCATTCGCATGATAGGTAAATAGAACAAAAGTCCTTTTTAGAAACATATTCAATAGCTTTGCAATAAAACTCATTCATGACAACATGCTAACATTTCAGGTGAACCATTCAATTAGACAGCATGAGTCATTTTATGTGCGAAAAAACTATCAATAACTAGGTTTTCTCACTAGAACCGTATCTTGCAAATATTCACAAAGATAACACTAACAAGCCAGTATAAATGCTGACAAAGCTCTAAGTGGATCATAATCTATGCTAAGACTGTTTAAACTCTCACCAGTTCCATTCTCTCTTATTTCTTTTGAGACAGAAGTCACTGATTGATCCTCTTGCTTGGATGCTACAAAAAAATTGGACTTTTTCGCACCTTTTGCACTGTCTTTTTGAATATACTGCCAATCAAACAAGTTTGATCATGTGAGAAAATAACAAAATATACCCCTTCAAAAAATTGGACATGCACACAGAGTAACACAAGATCACTGGGAAGGATCATTGAAAATTGCTTTATATGAAAGAGGCAATGGATATAATATCTAAGGACATCAGAACTTCATTCAAAATTTGATCCAATGAATCGTAAAATATTAAAAGGATTCTCCAAGAATTCACCTAAAGATAGCACCCTATAGGCAAGTAGAAGCTATGCTCTTGTACAAAATAAAACTCCACTGATTCACCAGTAGGGTGAACTTATAAGAGAAGTCCACGATGCAAGGATCCTATATTTTGAAAGTACCTAAAGGCTTATTTCAATGTCAAAAATACCATATGCTCAAATATCCGGCAATAAAATACATAAGAAATACCTTTTTCTTCTCATAGCTCTTGCTACTTGATCGAGGCTTGCCTGTAGATGCAGCAGCCATTTTTCTGCCAACCTTTCTTATGGTTATTGACCCCTGTCATCAAAACAAACTAAAACATGATAACAGAAGGACTGCTTATTAATTCATTTTCATTTTTTTCTGGACCACAATTTAATCATAAGGATCTCAAGGAAATAGTGACCCATGGAAGCATTACTAAACATATTAGACTGCAGCAATGTGTGACAGACATTTCGTGGACAATTCTGGTCAAATTAGATAATAATAATTAAAATGGAAATTTAAAAGGAAACCATGCAACTACCGTCAGCAATATGCCCATCATATTTTAATAAAGTTGGATCACGCAGATGCAAGCTCAGTGAGCTAAAAATAACGATAAGTAAATGCAAAACTGAAAGCACGATGACTTAAGGCCATCTAAACAGGGGAAAGACCAACATCATGATATAAAATGCATATTTTCCAAGGTAAAGTACCTGAGAACTCTTGGCAGCTCGCTTCTGACGCACAAATTCCATTAGTGGTGTAACAACAGGAGTATCCTTTGGAGCACCTAAAGAAGAATAAAGTGGGACCAATCACATTCGTATTAGGGTGGCAAAACCTCATAACTAGGATTCAGAATTTTGTATTCCTTATATCATAACTGACCAGAGAGTTCAGCTTCTTTTCTCTCCAACTGAATCTCAGCACTAGGAAGATTCTCAACAGGTTTTGCAATCAATTTGAGAAATTCCAGATAATCAGGATCTATTTTCATAACAGAAAAAGAAGATTTAGCACAAGATAACAAGCTATAACTGATCTAGTTCTAAAAGCTTTCATTAAATAATATGCCTAACAATGAACTTTTTAAAAAAAATATATACACCTTTCAAAATGGTCCCTTCACGACCATCCTTTTTAGTGCTAGGCTTTGGTACACGCTGTGAAGGAGCATATTCAACAATGGCCTTAAATTGAGTACCTGAAATAAGGGGAATCAAAATGATAAATTAGGATAAAAGGACCAAAGGGTAAATTAAACTCAGAGAAAAAGAAAACATATAGCAATCAAATTGAACAAATGCAAACAACAGTTGTATAAAAATATTTAGAGAAAAAAAAATCCTATGATCTGTCCTCTAAAACAAGAAAAACGTGTCAGCAGAGTAATACAGAATCAGATATTTAACTGTAACATACCCTTCTCATTAACAAATACATGTCCGTCAAAGAACTCAGCAAACTCAAAGACGTCTTCTGGTCTCTTAAAGTTTATGTAGGCTAGAGAGTAGCTCTGTTGCTTATGGCTGCAAAGCGAGAGAAAAAAGATACTAAGGATCGAAAGATCAAGTATAAGGAAAATATAAATAAATAAAAGCATGTTCAAAAGAAGTTATCAATAGAGCATTCAAAACTTCTTCATTTTCCATAACTTTCTATCACATCTTAGTTAAATCACATGTTCTTTCCCAAGCCTTCTAATATGACTAGCATTTACAGAGTTGCAAATTATGATACTTTTTTTTTAATTCCATGCAGTTCTCCATTAAGCAAAGATACAAAACATCATTAAGAGAACCATATTCCTGGAAAAACAAATACATTTTAAAAAAAAAAACTTGGTTCTAAAGTTAGTTTCAAATTTTACTTTCAATTATTCCAGCCTACCGTTTCTACCCCCAACAGCTAAAGAACAAGAATTTCTAAACTCCGTTCAAAAGCATAAGCATGAAATTCAACAGTGCAATCACAAATTCTCCTAATCAAAGGGATATTAGAAATTGAGGGGAATTAAAAGTTAGAAACCCTAACCTGGACTTGCCGAGACGGAAGGAGAACCAATTGTAACGATCGGAGAAACGTTCGTCGATTTGAGAAAAGAAGAACGATTGGGTAACTGACGGCGGCAGATGCCTTACCACCACTTTCGTTTTACGCAGCGGCTCCTTCATCTCGATTTTCTCTCTTCCCTCAAACTCTTCGTTAGGGATTCAATTTTCCAGTTTCGTAAAGAGTTCCTCGTTTTCTCTTTTTCCAAGGATGTATTTTTCTTTTCCCAATTTATAATTTATATTTAAAATTCTCTAATTTAATTGTTTTTTTATTATTAAAATACTAAAACTAATACTCTCTGATTTATAGATAATCTCTACTAGTAATATATAGTAACCTTTATCTAATTCTCTAAAAATATTGGTTAAAATTATATTTATAATTAATGAGTTGTTTTAATGTATTTTGAGTTATTTATTCCAATAAATTTTGAGTGAAATATTTTACCAGTACGGTTAAAACGAACAAAAATCTTAAAAGTCTTGGGACTAAAAAATTAAATTATAAACTCTAAACCCTCTAAAAAATACATCATACACCTAATTTTTTAAATCATTATCATAAATTTTAACCCTAAATCTTAAATTTATTTTTCAATGCGGAGATAAATAAAAACTCAAAAAAAGTATATTTATAATCGAAGAGCAAAATTTTGCTAAAGTTATATCCTCGTTCTATCTCCATTGGAGAACAAAATTAATTTAATCGCTACCTATATATTTTAACAAAAAATAATTTAATCAAAATCGAATTAACTGATTAAATCAATTTTGATCAAACTGAATATTTTAATTTTAATTAATTTGCAAAAATTTAAATAGCGGTCCACGATCATTATAAGAGTTGTTATATAGATATTTTGATAACATTTAAAATTATGATACATGCAATCGTTATATTTACAATAATATTTATTTCTTAAAAAATATACAACTATAATATCTATAATGATTATAATAACATTTATTATGTCCACAATAAATAGAACAAAACAAAAAAAAAACGCAAACGAAACCGCAATTTAAATCCAGCTAACTTATACTATCCTCTGAATAGGACTAGCATGAGATGATTTCCCCAGCCGAGTTGGGCCTGAAATTGGGCTGAAAGTCTTTGAATTGTTATTAGGCATTCCATAAGGCGGACTACGTTGAACCTGGACGCAAAACCCGTCCAAATTACCTTCTACAGTGTTCCAAAACCACCACCACAACCACAGTTGTTCCGTGTACTCCAAGCTCCCTTCCCCATTAAATCAAAATTATCTAGAAAAACAAAAAACAGCACTCAAACTTTTCAGCTATGGCAGCCCAAGCGACTCAGTACTTCATCGAAACTCAACTCGCCAATCACCAAAAGCACTACGAGTCCTTCACTTTCCCTACGATTCTATCTCCGAACCCTAAATCAATCCCTTCTTCTAACTCACTCTCCGATTTCACCAGAGAAATTAAATCTCAAAAACTTTTTCTCGACTCTTTGCTGCTCAAATCCGGAGCTTTACTCTTCAGGGGATTTCCGGTGAAAAAGGCAAAAGACTTCAACGACGTCGTCGAGGCTTTCGGCTTCGAAGAGTTGCCGTACGTCGGTGGCGCTGCTCCTCGGACTAACGTCGTCGGCCGTGTTTTTACCGCGAATGAATCGCCGCCTGATCAAAAGATACCTTTTCATCATGAGATGGCTCAGGTAATTTTCCTTTGGCAACAAAAAAATTATTAGATGAACCAGCACGAGATACTTATCGATCAGCTATGTTCATTTTATTTTTTTTAAATGAAATTGTTACTTTTTTCTACATGTAATTAAAGAACAAATAATTATTAAATAATTATTTTGAGATGAACAGATTTGATTAGTTGAATCAGAGATGTCGTGGTGAACAAGTTTCGATAGAATTACGGATATAAACCGGCCTGGGTCTATTATTTTGTTGTTTTATGTTGCGTTAAAACAACTTTTAGTCCCTAAACCACACACTAATTTTCAAAATAGTCATTAAGCACTTTCCCTCAACATCACCATTACTTCAGAATATGATAATTTTGTCATAACGACGTGTCTCAATCTCACAACAACTAAACCCAAGTTGAGAGACTTATGTACATTAAAAAATTCAAAGATCAGACTAGTAAAAAATACCAAATTTAGGGACCAAAAGTTAATTATCATATATTTATATAAATATACGATACTTTGTGTATGAAATAAATTAATATATCAAAATTAAGAATGATAATAAATAGATCTAAAAAGAAAATGATTTTACCAATTATTAATTGGTTTGGTGGAATGAGGATTTAGATTTTTAAGTAAGATTAAAAGTTCGAATCAGGTTGTTGGAAATAGAATAAACTAAGTTGAGACAATTTTCCTATAATAGCTTTTGCACTACACAATCCGATGTATAATTTAAAAATTAAAGTTCAATTGATAATATTATTTATGTAATTTTGTTAAATTTGACTATGTGACATTAAAGTAGATGAACTGAATCGAACCCATGGTCTGAAAGATAAGATGATATTTATCATAAGAAACCTGAGTTCAGTTCAAATTGATTTGTCTATTTTAATTTTTAATCAATTACAAAAATGGGTTGATTTGGATGAAATCTGAATTCTATATTTCGAGTCAGGTTGAGTTTGAACAAGTTGGAATGTTATCGATATTCTGACCTTAATAGACATATTATGAATCCATGTTTGAATGGTATAAACTTCAAATCAATGTTAAATTTTGATATTTGATTTTACAGGTCCCTGAATTTCCATCAAAATTGTTCTTCTTCTGTGAAGTAGAGCCAGAGTCTGGGGGAGAAACCCCCATAGTTCTAAGCCACATTGTGTATGAGAAAATGAGAGAGAAATACCCAGAATTTGTGGGTCGATTGGAGGAGCATGGACTTATATATACGAGGGTATTAGGGGAGGACGATGATCCTTCCTCTCCCATCGGCCGTGGGTGGAAATCAACATTCTTGACTTCCGACAAGACAGTGGCCGAGGAAAGGTTAGTGCTTTCATCATTTTCTCAGTCGATTTAATAATAAAAAATTATTATTTTTTCATCGTATTTATCGTGATTGTAAAACATAATTAATTTTGTTATTAAGATAACAAACATTGTGATTCATATGTAAAACATACTTGTCAAGGTTGTGAACATGGTTATCACTATAGATGGAGTGTTAAGCAACGTCCATATTCCTGGAAATTTTAAATTCTCAAAATAATTTAATTTAATATTTTTAAATTTCTAATATAAGTTACTAAAAGTTTATACATCGATAAAAAAGATTGTCTCAATTTAACTAGCAATATGTAAAATTGTCTGTCCGCCCCTGCATCTCTGTTCTAACTGAGCTATATAACTATCAATATTATGTCAACTAAAGTTTGTCTCAGTTTAACTATTAATTTAGATCTGACGTGAAACATATTTAAGTAAATTGTAGATGTGTGTATTTGAGTCCAACTTAATGAATAAGTAGATAAAAAGATTTGATTGATATGATGATAATGCTTTGAGAATTTAATTATATATATATATATATGTTTGAGACTAGAAATTACAAGGTAAATTATTCGAAAGACATGTTGGGTAGTTTTTAGACTTTTTTTTTGTTTTAAGATTTAGAGATTTAGTATAGTGTTTAGAGTTTGAGTTTAATTTGTAGGGTTAAAATTTAAAGTTTAAAGTTGTAGCGATAGATATTAAGATTCTTTTTTTTTCAAAGAGTAAATACGAAGATTTGTGTCAATTTTTTTTAATTGTAAAACTGGTTGCAGGGCTGCAAAGCTAGGGATGAAGCTGGAATGGATAGGAGAGGGAGTGAAATCAATTATGGGACCAATTCCGGCCATTAGATACGACAAATCAAGGCAACGCAAAATCTGGTTCAACAGCATGGTGGCAGCGTATACCGGGTGGAAAGATGCGAGAAACAATCCGGTGAAACCTGTCACTTTTGGGGACGGCCAACCATTGCCGGCCGATATCATCTACGATTGCCTCAAAATCCTTGAAGACGAATGCGTTGCTATCCCTTGGAAGAAAGGAGATGTTCTGTTGATTGATAATTGGGCTGTTCTTCATTCCCGACGTCCGTTTGACCCGCCTCGACGAGTGCTGGCTTCACTCTGTAAATAGGACCGTGGAAGCCGATCTTGCTGTATTTCTACTTGTTTATTTACATATCGTGTGTATATAACATGTACGATCAAAACCAGTTAGGATGATTATCGATAATAATAAGATGCTCGGAATAAAATGTATGCATTCGTAAGTTATTCGAGTTAGGCTATAAAAGAATCTGAATTCATTTAGATCATTATCCAATCAAATTAAATTTTAATACTTTAATTCATCAACAATCAGTTGACTCGATGAAACACTAAATTATTTAAGCAAGATCATAAGTTTAAATTATAATATCGCAAATATATAGGGTTGGTACTATATATGTACTCTCTCCCTCGATCACCATTGATGAACTCTTCATAGGCCTTCTTGCAGGTAAAAGTCATTGCAGTATTATTTCCAAATTAGGTGATGGAATCCATAGACGTTAGCTATTAGAGAAAAGCTTGTTTCATTCATTATTCCGATATGATGATCGATCGATTCCATCAATGTTTTCAACTGTTAATTAGAGGAAGAAGTGCAACACTATGATTGATCCCAGTTGACAGAATTGGTTGGATTGAATCAAATCGGAACCGTAAATATTGAAATCCAAATCCGACCCATTTATTAAATAGGCTTAGTTTTCCTTTTTGCCCAAGCCTTGTATTCCTCTGGGAATGCTGAGGAACTGATTAGGCAAATGCAGTGCCTACAAAAAATGGTTCCCAGTCTCCCCATGCAACAGATAAATACTACTAGGCCGTACGTTCCCAGGAACATTTTTACAAACAGTTTGAAGACATGTAATGCAAAACACTTATGTCTGGATCTAGAAAACTTCCGACCTTATCGACGAGGGATTAATTAGCAAACAATACTCAGTAATCCGAGTTCGAAACCGAGACGGCTAATTAAAAATTCCACTGGCTGGTAAAGTTAGAAAGTGAAACAAACTTAAGGGGGGAAAAGTATAAGGAGATAGCTGTGGGGTGTAGCTGCTCTGGTTGCTGCTGCCATCGTAAAATCTATCTCCGGCTGAGAATTCACGGTGCACTCATTTTGCACGAAACTTGCTGCTAACAGACTCGTAGTTAGGTACTCGTATGACTGCCAAACAAGAAGGGTAGAGAATGTCATAATCCGGTCGATAATATTCACAGAAAATAATTGGATCAAATAATTCCCGGGAAATTGGATATTTACCATCACCATAAGAAGCCATGGTTAGAGGCGAGGATATAATCTTCTTAGCCATATTGGTAATATCCTGCAGCGTGACTTCATCCACCATCTTTAAGAATGAATGTATGGATTTCCTGTGAGAAAACGAGATAAAAACACGTAATAAGAAAACAAAATGTGTATTCTTTCCGCTAAGAGAAATTATCTAGATGTGCATAGACGAACTAAGCCGATTCCATTTAACGGTCTACAAACATGGTAAAGCCATTTTCAATGTAGGTAATAGTCCAAAAGGTACACAACCTATACTTTTTTTAGTTTGGTGCCTAATATTTTTTTGGGCTATTTTAGTACATTAACGTTTTATTTCATAACTCAAATTGAGTTGTTCTGTGACGGACGTTAAAATTTTTTCGTTATTTAATCAAAACACAATAAGTGATATTTTGGTATTTTCTTTAATTTTTATTTTTCTAAAAATTAAGTTTTTTTAATTTTATAAAAAAAAACCCAAAATCTTTAATTTCTATAAAACCCCAAACTCAAACCTTAGATCCTTAAATTCCTCTCCTCTCACCACCGACTCAACCGCCGCCGGCCACCCTTGCCTTCAACGGCCTCTCACGACTGAAAGTCCTATTATCTCGTCGTCGAAAGCCGGCGAATGAAATGTAAATTGCTCCATCGACGAACATCCAAAAATAAAGAGAAAAAAAAATCAATTGGGCTTTTAACCGACAGCTAGAGGGTGGGGTATATTTAACAGTGAGGTACCCGATGCTTAGGTGGTGAACGATAAACCGCCGACGTGCGGGGATGCCGAACGGTAAACGAGATGTGATTTGAGGGTTTGTTTGAAAAAATTAAAACTTTGGGGACTTTTAAGAAGTACCTAATTTTAAAGTAATTCGAAAAATAAATAAATAAAATAAGCCATGTGTCATGTTATAATTAGTTAACAAAACATTTTTAACGGCCGTTGCCGGAAAAACTCAATTTGAGTTACAAGATAAAACGTTAAGCACCAAAGTGGCCCAAAAAAAGCGTTAGGCACTAAACTGAAAAAAAATAATATAGGTTGGACACATTTTTTACTATTAAGCCTTCAATGTATGGAGATGGGGTTAAAAACATTTTTTCTTAGCTATATTCTATGTAACTTGGACTCCGGTATAAGTGTGGGTCCTTGGAGTTGGAGGTCATATCCCTATACCAAAGTGTTGGACAAGGTACTTCACGAAAAATTAACTGTCCGAACAACATAGGCTATATTGCTCAGATTCTTCATTTTTCTTCAAGTGGTCCATTTTGACACCCATAATAGGCAGCAAATATGATCCTCTGAGGACCATCCAAGTACGTAGAAAAACATAGAAAAAGTTTGACAAACCCGTGTCAGAAACATAAACATATCCGACACTTGGGCCTAACTCCAAGTAACACAGTTTCTTAGATTTGGTGTAGGTGATCATGCAGGAATATAATGGGATACGAAAAGAAGGCATCGGAGTTAGAAGTCGTTAACTCACCTTTCTCCATAAGTCAAAATCTGCCTTCCGATGTCTTCAGCCACAATCATCTGAAAAATGCAACAGATTGAATATTACAAGTCATTTAACAGAACAAAGAAAAAAACCTAGGCAATAACAAGAAAATGATTTGTAAAGAAAGTAATTAATAAATGAAAATTGCCAGAATAATTCACAAGAGCATACTCTAGATTCTAGATTCATCAGTACTGCCGATTTTGTAGTCTCTTGAGCTCGTTTTATCATTAGCCGAGAAACCGATCCTTCTGTTGCCAACAAAAGTAATTCTTCTGCTGCTATGTCGACTGCCTTTGACACGAAATCAGAGCTCTTGCACGAAAGTTAAGAAAATTCAGCTCTTTGAAAGTACAAATCGAGGCAAGCTAGATATTGAAAAATACGATTCATGACATCGTCTTAAGTTAGACTCTTAAAGATCAAAAGGCAATACCGAATAAGGCATAACAAGCTTATAGGGTGCCATAAAAAGAAACGCCGACATGCACATCTACACATACATGGTTACACGCCACTACGATTGTTTTGCACAAATAAACAGTAAAGAAGAGTACGTAATGGTAGCCTTACAGTGCTGCCATATATGCCAAACAATCCTGTGTTATTGAAGATGCTGTTGAATGCAGAAAAAGAATGGATCTGCTGATACTCATTCAATACACGGAGATCTGTTTCCAAACATAACGGAGAAAAAGAAAAGTAAGCACGTACTGAATGCATGAAAGAAATTCAAGAAATAATACATGCAAAAAAACTCATGATATTTTTACAATGGGAAGGGAACATGCAAGATCCTTACAAAACAAATTGTATGACAAATGACTTCAGCAGCTCAGCTGAAATCTAATGAAATTTGTGGATATAGGTATGTGCTTGACTCAGACTCATGTCTCCGCGTACGTGTTCAATATGCGTACTTCAAGAAAAATGAAGGCTCGGAGCAATATAGGGGATACATGCTAGGTAAAAGCAAAACTTACATAGTCGAGAGTGCATCCCTTTCCCGGGACCCCCAGCTGAAAATGAGCCACCTCCTCCCATAAGCATCTGCATGTCAATCAGAATCATTAATACCATTCAAGCAGGAACCATATAAAATGATAAGAGAAACTAAAAACATGTTGAAGATATTTTCAGAAAACATATCCATCTAACCCAAAAGATTCACAGTAAATCTTAATTGATGAAAAAGGGAATAAATAATTTTAACAACATTAAACAATAAATGAAGCAAAGTTCAAAATTCAGCACCTGCATTACAGTCAAAGTGACAGAGTCTTTCTCGTTATTCCAGCCACCAGGTACTTCAAAAGCAAGAGCAAAATGGGTACTCTGCAATTTACAACCAAAACATTCAATCTACAACAAGAAGAAATCTTGATGTTTGAAAGAAAAAAAATGCTCTTTCCTTATTTTATTTATATCCGATGAATGGTAAAACGTACCGGTGAATCACCTTGTCGACGAAAATCACCACCGACATAAACTGATTTTGGCTCTTTTGGTTGGGATCCGGCTGGGAGGTCGGACAGAAGTGGCTCAGCAATCTGCAGAAGCTCTTCATTTTCAATGCCAGATGCTGCCAGGACAATTCTATTCCCCTTATAGTTCTCCTGAACCCCTCAAACAAACCCCAATTCAGCAAAATAAACACAGAAGAGACTCGGAAACGCCACCAATCGCACAAAATTCATATGTTCGAAGTACTAAAAACCAAAAAGAATCATCCATATAGGTAAATGAACATGCAAGGACATGGACAGAATAGAAAGATTCTTACAGTAACAAATTCTTCCAAAATGCCACTGTCCAATCTGTCTATTGCTGATTCAGAAGCCAAGAGAGGATTGGCCAGTGCACCAGAGTAACCAGCAGAGTGAACTGCCTCCAAAATTAAGCGCTCAGGGTTTTTCGAAACTTCCTCCAATTCAGCTTTCATCTTTTGCAACTGTACAAGAATGTGGTACACATTGAAAACTCAAAATAAGGGTAAAGAACCCGACAAAGTGAAAAGGTACAAATTCCGAGCTTATTATCAATGGCCAAAGCATTGAGTCCTTATTCTCCCGAAGCTGTCCTACATATGAATGGATGCTAAGCCAAGAAATCTACATATATCAGCATCTACATATATCAGCATTTAACTTTACTTGTACTAAGAACTGTAGAGCTAATTAATAAGAAGTGCATAATGATATGGAAAATTAGTCAATGGTACTTACTCTAACTAACATAAGCTAAGATTAATAGGGTGCTTCTTCTACAACTGTCGAATTCGGGAAAGGTTTACAACAAATTACCTCTTCATTAACTTCCCAATCCAAAAAAGCAGGGTTCCGCACACAGTCAATAAGCAATTCTACCATTTCAGGAACATATGTCTTAAGGGCATCACAGGTGTATGCCATGCACTCCCTAGAGGCCGAGGCCGATGTGTTACCTCCAATTGCCTCAACTTCCCTAACAACGCGCAAGTGGCTGCGGTTTGCTGTGCTCTTGAATGCCATTCGCTCCAGCAAGTGGGAGGCACCGGATGATATCGGTGTCTCATAAATGGAACCACAATTAACAAATAAGCCAATGGAGGCAGCAGGAGTCTGATAAAACAAACAAAGAGCATCACTAAACCATAACCAATTAAACAAATAAATGGATATAACAGTTCAATTGAAGATACCAAATTTCCAATACCGGTAAATGCTCCGAGGCTATTCTCACACCATTGGAGAGGGTTTTAACCCTAGTTTCACTGGGTGCAACATAATCAGGTAATGGGGGTGGAAGGGAAACACCGTCTAATGGTGTATCCAAAGGAGCAACAGCAGTTGATGTAGCGTATCGAGAAGCTGCCAAATTACCGGTGCGGCCCTATTCATAAATTTCCAAAAAGCATTTCTCTATAAGTGACTACATAGAACACCAATCCATCCAACAGCTGAATTTTAACCAGCAGCAGCCCCATCAAGTGGAGCAAAACATAATCGAACCAGTCATTTAAATTAGGGGTGTTCATGGTTAACCGTTGTAGTATGTTGGTTAACCATGAACACCGGCGAACGAATTGATGAACACGTGACATTGTATATAACAAGCACAGTTATTTAGTTGAAGGACAACAAAAAAAAGTATGCAATCAAAGAAAATAATGGGATATAGCATGGCTTTCATTGTTTCTTTCAAATCTAAAACTCTCCGTAAAGGAAATGAGCCTAATTCAGCTTTTGGGGGGCTATAATTGCTCATTCAATAAATGCAAACTATTTTTCCTATTTTCCTATCAAAACCAAATACCATTCTCAATAAACAACCATATCATATAAGGAATATAAACAGAAAACAACAATAACAACTTAACTTCATAAAATGATAATGAAATGAACCAAAAATGTGATTGAATGGACATCGAAATGGGTCTGGAAATGAAAACCCATGTGACAAAAACCACGAACTTGTTCTGGGTCTTCTTCTTTCATATTGATTTCCCTTATTTTCTCGAGAAACAGGCAGAAAATACATGCGATTTTGGGTGTTAAAAAAACTGACCTTAAGAGCCTTGAAACGGGAAAGAGCAGCTCGATACATGGTGTCTGATTTTCGTGGATTTTAAGGTTTTGGGAACTCGTTTCACTGTCTGTAGCAGTGTTGTATTGTTTGTTTTGAAGGGAAAATGACGAAAGCTCCTACAAAGCGAGTATTGAAGGAGAACAGAGCGAAAAAGACGTAGAGTTCAGTTCCGTTTCCGTTCCGTTTTAAAAGGGTTGAGAGGAAAAGATCTCTGCTTTCCCCGTTTATTTTCGGTAGGGTTTAAGTCTCTCCATCGATCTCTGCCACCTCAGCATCTTGTATGTGGGACATATGTTGTAAGAAAAATTAATCAATTATTTATTTTAAGAAAAAATATACGATGGACTCATGATAAAAATATTTTGTTTTTATAAATATTAACTTTAAGGTTAAAAATTTAGTTTAGTGTTTAGAGTTTATATAGTTAGAATTTAGGTTTTAATGGTAGGGTTTAGGGTAATACGATAAGAATTTAAGTTTTTATCTATTACTCTGACATTCTAACCTTAAACTCTAAATTACAATTATAGTCCATAAATTCTAAACACATAAACTTCTAAACTATAAATCCTAAATTAAATCCCTAAAATTAGGACGCTTGTAAAAATAAAATATTTCCGCTCAGTGCATGATAAAATTACCTAATTTTAAATTTAATTTGTTTGTTTATCATTTTATTTGACAACAACGTAATATATGTGTCGAATTTTAAGTTTAGATAAACTCGTATATTTTTTATAAATTAAATTATTCAAACACAAATTATTTAGACGAAAGATGGCATCTTTTACCAGACCACCCTCGTAAATGCTAAATACAAACAATTCAATCTATTCAATCAATTGCACTATTGACTTATTCTTACCAATCTCCAATCCTTTTTCGGATATAACTATATCAAGTTGAGAATGCAGAAAATACCGGAATTTTTACTCAAATAATTGTTACAATTTTTTTTAAATATGATTTTTTTTATTTTAATTCTTGAAATATTATATTTACTACAGTACCCTAAAAATTAAGTTTAGCTAAATTCGATTATAAATAGTATTTTTCCCAAAAAGCTCTCCAAAATGTCAAAAGTCGAAATCTCTTAAACCTGTCTTTAGATGCATTTTTATAATTTACAGCTTAAAGTTAGAGTCTCTTAAACTAACCTTTAGGGTACTGTAACAAATACACTAATTCGGGGAAAATGAGAATGACCATACTTTAGGAAAAAATAAACCCTAAAGCAATATTTATGGATTTCCTCCAAAAATACCAGCAATATTATTTTCAAGATTTTTCGATTGAACTGGTAGTGATACTATGAATTATCATTTTTAAAAAATATATAAGTGAAGGTTTTTAAATTTTCTTAAAGATTAAAATTACTTTATTCTAACAATTTTCTTTATTAATTTTATAGAATTTATTGACATATAGTGAAGACTGTGTAAAATTTAAAATAATATTATGTAAATATGTGATAATGATAATGAATGTAAAATTTATTTATTTATCTAGAAGTATTATTTTTCCAACGGCAAAGAACACCTCAAACAAATTGTGCAAAATATAATTTTTATAGTAATAAAATTAATTCAATACAAAAATAAAAGATCAATCAAATTTGTAATGTATGTTTATTTCAATGAAAACAAATTTTAAAAAATAATTTTAGAAAAATTTACTAAACATTAAAAAGTGAATTACACACCATCATTCAAACACCAAAAAATATTTTCTATAATTTACTTTTTAAAAAATATAATTCATTATCAGAATTTATTTTTCGAAAAGCCAACTACAATCAAACAAATGTAACCTTAATGTTTTTTTTTGTCAATAACACCTTTAAAATGTATAATTTGTTGTCTTATTTTATTTTAAAGTGTAAAACTTTAATACTATTTTCGCCTTACAAAATACAAATTTTAAATTCCTAATCTTAACTCTAATACCTTAAACCCTAAATTTTAATCAGTAACCTTACATTCTAAATCATAAACCCTAAACCCTTAATATTTAAACTTTAAACTACAATCTTAACTCCTAAAATTAGTTTACACGGTTTATATATTAAATTTTTTCTCTATTTTAAAATCGTTAATTTTTCTAAAATATCGATAAATTAAAATACAATATGATATTTATAATAGAATAATACGTCGACTAAGCATGTACGTCTTCAAAATATGACATATTCTTCGAGGATGAGGGTCCATGTTGACTGCTTAATATGTCATATTAAGTATTCTACCATGTCACGAATTTTTCTCTATTTTAAAATCATTAATTTTTCTCTTTTATTTTTTTAAATTGTGAATTCACACTCAGTAAATATAATTTTAAAAATATTTCTAGAACCGTAATTGAATTTTAGTGATTATCAATTCATACATTATATCTATTTAAATTATGATCCGTGTATCGTGATTGGAGGAAAAACAAAACCGAGCTCAGGATTCTGTCTTTTGTCAAACCCAAAATTTTCAAACATCGCATTCAAACATGTAATGAAGACGGAACAAAAACCAATATTATTAGCATTTCTTTTTGTTCGAACACCCAAATATTAATTTATTCAGTAATGCAAACGCAAAACATTATTGTATAACTCTGTTTTGATCCACATACAACAATATCAAAAGTAGCAGAAAAGTTTTGTAACAAAACAAGTCTTGCTTCTTCAGTTCTTCTTCTTCGTTTTTGTTTTCGAGGATTCTTCCTTTAATAGTAAGTTCTCTGTTTCTCTTACGAAACTGGGTTTTTATTATTTTTCTTGTTTCTTACTTCAATTCTTTTGTAAAGTTTATGGGTTTGAATCTGAGCTTGTTTTTGACTATGTAGATGGAAGATGACGATGAAGATTCGATGAACTCACTTTATTTGGATTCATAAATGCTTTTGATCGAAATTTAAATCCAATTTGTTGAGTTGAAATGTTTAAAGAAAAGAGAGATTCAAATCCCCTTTTGGTGAAATTTGGAGTTGCTGCTGTTGCCGTTTCTTTTGCTGGGTTTCTTTATTCTCGGCTTAGAACCCTAATTCGAGTTTCAGGTGCGGACATAACGGTTGCTATTACGATATGTTGTATTAGGATAACTGCGGCGAGGCTGATTCCGGTGAGAACGATCGGAGTAAAGATGAATTTCGAGCCCTAAGGATATCCCCATCTTCGGACCCTGTAAGTTGTTATAGTTTAGATGATTACTGCTAGAACTTAGTGTTATAAATGATTAGGGTACTGGATTTGATCCGGCACCGTATGATGACGGTTTCGGGATTCGATTTTATGCTTGTGATGATTCAATTTTCCCACATATGATCTTTCGGTTTCTCTCCGGCAGGAGGAAGTATCGAAGCAACGAAGCACCAAAAATGATGGTGATGTGTTTTTCTTAACACAGTTTAATGATCTTATTGAGGAATTCGACTTTTCCGACCTCCTTGGAGCTTCTCCGGAGAAGGAAGTAGAAATACCGAGGTCGGATGTCGATGCTTCGAGAATGTTTAAAACTTTTGAAAAGGATGATTATGAGCAAGAGATCGAGTACTTACGAGATACGGTAAGAGTGCTTAGGGAGAAGGTGCAGAATCTGGAGGTCCAGCTGCTGGAATATTATGGCCTTAAAGAGCAAGAAACAGCTGTTTCGGAGCTTCGAAACTGATTGAAGATAAACAATATGGAGGCTGAACTTTTCCGTCTCAAGATCGAGTCATTGCAGTCGGAAAAGCAACGATTAGAAGGCCAAGTCGCATATCATGCGACCCAGCTTCAAAGTGCAAGATCTAAAATCAAGGTGCTTGAGGAGAAACTTTGGCATGAGGCTGAGATGAATAAAGAGCAGATCCTAAACCTTCAAAAGAGGGTTGCTAGATTGCAAGAGCAAGAGCTCGAGGCTCCAGCAAATAACCTGGATATCGAATCAAAGTTACAAAGGCTAAAGGTTTTGGAATGTGAAGTAGAAGAGTTGAGGAAATCGAATACAAGATTGCAGATAGAAAATTCGGAACTGGCTCGGAAGTTGGAATCAACCCAAATCCTTGCAAATTCTGATTTGGAGGATACAAAGGTAGTTTAAATTCATTTCTGGTGAATCCTGTTCCTTTACATTGTTACTAATATTGTCGATATCAGATTTGTTTTTCGGGTGCCTTTGGTTGCAGAGGAAAGCAATCGATGAAACGAACAACGGCTTGAGGCAAGAAAATGAAGACTTGACAAAGCAAATCAAACAGCTGCAATCGAATAAATGTACTGATGTCGAAGAATTGGTGAATCTCCGATGGATCAATTCTTGTTTACGGCACGAGCTGAGGGATTATCGACCCCCTACCGGTGAAACTGTTGCTAGAGATTTAAGCAAAAGCTTTAGTCCGAAATTGGAGGAGAATGCCAAAAAATTAATACTTGAATATGCGCATACCGAAGGAATGGGGCATAAAGGGATGGATAGCATGGACTTCGATTTTGATCAATGGTCTTCTTCCAAAGCTTCCGAAACTCGAGAACTCGATGATTCTTCGATTGAGAAATCATCTGCTACAAAATCAACCAAATTCGGGTAAAAAGAAGTTTTTCAAGAATCTTCATAAATTAATACGGCGTAAAGATGGTAAGCATTCTAACCAGGCTTCGTCAATAAGCAAAAACGATCATCCTGATATTGACGATCCTTCGTCTTGGAGTTCGAGCACAGCAAATGATTCTGTAACGATGCTACGGAGCCAGAGTGAGAGGATTGCAACTCTGTCTCAGAGCTCATCCGGAACGTCTTCAGATGTACCGAGATGGAGAAGTCTGAATGACGAACCTATCACAGATGTAGAGAAAATTCGCAGCGAGTTGAGTTCTTACGGATATAAAAGATTCATATTGGGCAAGGATCTCGATGACGATGGTTCAAACTTTCCTCTCGAACCCGAACACGTAAGCGACTCGGATTTCCTGTGGAAATCCGAATCGTGAAGCTTGCGGAAATTTTCGAAGGACTACGAACAGTAAAGATTCACAAGAAATCAGCAAGCGTCATATGAAATCTTAGTTCAAAACACGGTCACAAATCTTAATAGGAACATCTCTTATTTTTTTGGAAAATATCAAAATGTGTTTTTTTTTCAATAAATAAAAAATAAAGTCGTATTAATATATTATCAAGTGCTTCGATAAAAGTCTTTTTAAATTTAGTCGGAGAAAATAAGTTACCCGATAATAATTACAAAAACATACAAATAAACTTGTCATTATAAACGACTAACCGAAAACCATAGTAGGCGACAAATTATCATGAAGCACCGGAGGTGCAAAGAACGTTCGCGTAATGAAGTCGGCGTCCCCAAAGTTAACAATAGAGTTAACCCGAGTCAATTATATTCGACACATCTGATATAGATTAAAGAGATATGACTTTGGGCGTTCGATCGAGTCGAGTCAAATAATTTCCAGTTATTTGAGTTTGCAAGTTATATTTTATAATTCAAACTTTATTTGAAATTTTTTCGAATCGAGTTAATTTTATAAAATTCGAGTCGAATCGAGTCGAATTTTTGAGTTTCTGTATAAAATTAATTATACATATATATTTCTTCATATATATATTTCTATATGCATATACGTAACAATGCACATATATATTTCTATATCTATATACTTAGGGTTGGGCGGTGCACATTGATTTCAATTTTAACGACTTTATATATGCATATATGACATACATATATATTTCTTCATATTTTCACATGTGATATACATAATATATCATGCATAATTGACAGACTTGACTTGAATATGAAAACTGATAAACCGTTTACTAAAAATTTCGAGTTATTTGAATTTTTATTTCATAACTCAAACTTTATTTGCGATTTTTTCGAGTTGAGTCGAGTTTACAAAATTTTGAGTCGAGTCAAAACGAGTCTATTTTTTTGTCTCGAGTCGAGTCGAATAATTCAATTTTTTCGAGTTGAGTTTTGCCCACCCCTAATGACTATAAATACCTCCTAAACATCGAAAAAATATTAAAAGATCAAACATATGCGCAAATATATTTATATCTAAAATTTGAGTTAATTACACCACGTGTCTCTAAATTATAACTTATTTTAAGTTAGTTTTAAAATTTTTAAATATTTTAACTTTACCCCTAAATTATGATTCTCATTCTAAATTGTTCTCAAACTTTTGAATGTTTCAATTTCGTTCTCAAACTATTACCCTCACTCTAAATTAGTTTCTAACCTTTTGGACATTCCAGTTTATCTCAAATTATTGTTTATATCACATCATATTATTATTGCACAATACACATCAATGTTTACACGATAATTAACAATTTTTCTAACGATTTTATTTGCATGAGATATAATTAGCATATTCTGATAATTCGAAGATGAAGTTAAACGTTCAAAATTTTAGAGACCAATTTAAAATAAGGATCATACTTTGAGGATAGAATTAAAATATTTAAAGTTAGAAGACCAATTTAAAATAGAGATCATAATTTAAATACATAGGGCGCAATTAACTCTTAAAATTTACATTGCAAATAACTATAGTATTAGTAAATTTACAAGGCTTAGTGACTCAAACCACACACCATCAATGTATTTTTAAACCATTTTCTAAAACCACATTGAAATTACCATTTCAATCATCATTTAAAACATCATGCCTTGAAAACCATACACTTAACACTTTCAAAAACCAGCATATTAAATCATATGTAACATGTATCATGGATCGACAACATGTCCCAATGCTAACCCTCAATTTAAGCCTTTCCATGCATAACAACCATATGCAAAGCTTAAAGAGTAAAACATGTATAAACCGACATTATACATTAACATCCATCAACATGATACATCAACAATTATATTGGCTTTCAAGTGATCATAAACCAAGTTTCACTTTTCAAAATATTACATCAGATACCCGGATTCAACAAGTGTCCCCTCAACACTTCATGCCTTCTCAACCGGAATACAAGGGTACATTCACAATCCGGGGACACCAGCCCCAGTCATTGATTAGATGCATAATCCACTAACGGGAATTTTCGGTACCATATAACCCCTCAACCATTAGGGTACTTGGATAGAGTATTCTGTACACCGTATAAACCCCTCGACATTCAAGGCGACTTTTTATAGTGCACTATCAATCCTATAGCTGGCCAACTATATCCGATAACATTTTAAATCACATCACTTGCTAATATAATTCATTATAGTTCACAATATACACTCTCGGTGCCAAGAATCGAATCACCACAGAACCCTCACGTCCCCATAACTTGTCGGCTGTCTTTTGAAAAATAGAAAGAAGAGGCGATTTCCCAAGAAAATTAGCAATTAAAGCATTACACCATTGATTAGCACCATCAACTAAAACAATACGAGGTGGCTGAACCAAGAGCTTTCCATTCTTTTTCGTTGGGAAAAAAAATTCAAAGACTGATCAAATAAGTTCTAATCCTTACCAGTCTTCACAGACCCACTACCATCAGCACAGGGAATTGGACTTCCCAAAAGCTTGTGGTAGAGGCGAAAATTTTGCCAAATTTAAATCTCTAGCAACGATGTCGCCAGCTCCTGGAGAATCCACACCAACACTCAAATCCACCATGAAACAACCAAAGAAACCCCAGAGAACAAAGAAAGAAACCAGAAAATACTAAGATCCGCGCAAAAATGAGCAAGAAAGATAAAAAAAAATAACTAATTTCATTTTACCTTAATATAATAGTTTTTAAAATTATTTATTTTTTATTAATTTGAGAATATTATTATTTTTAAATAAAAGTGTTATAACTAACAAATTGGTCCAAACAGTAAGCAGCTTGATATTGCTTAAGCAAATTTCGAATTCAAAGCGTTGTATATGCAGAAAATTTCGCTGAGAGACTCATCCACTAAAATCGGGTGTGCGATGCAGGTCAGTCCGAATTAACGAGGACGAACCCTTAGAAACTGAAATGGCAACAAAAAAATAAAAATGTTTAAATGAATTTAATTTTATTTTATAAATAATTTAAATAACTAATTTCCTTTTATTTTTTTATTAATTTGAGAATATTATTTTTTACAAATAAAAGTGTTTAAATGGTTTTAAAGTTTATTTTATAAATAAATTAAATAATACTCACAATCTAGTTTTGTTTGATCATTTCTTGAGGGAAAAAAAGAAAGAGATTTAGAGAAACTAACAATGGAGGCGTCACCTCAGGTACTTGAAATCAACCTAATCTCAGCACAAGGGCTTAATCGTCAAACAAAAACCTACGCTATTGCCTGGGTCGATCCATCGACGAAGCTCCGGACTCGGGTCGATCGTATCGGCGGCGAAAACCCGACCTGGAACGATAAATTCCTCTTCAAAGTCTCGCCCGATTTCCTTTCCCGCGTAACCTCAGCCGTCTCCGTCAAGATTTACGCTGTCGGTTTCTTCCGAGACAAGCTCATCGGCACCGTTCGAATCCTCATCAGCAGTGTCCTCCCGACGGCTTCGTCGGCGCCGGCTTTCGCCGCGTTCTTAATCCGCAGTCCTTCCGGCGAATTTTTCGGAACCTTGAACGTCGGCGCAATGGTCGTTAACGGATTAACTGGTTTTCGAGCGCTGAGAAAAGCATCTGCGGTTGATTACCATGATCTATGCGGAGAAAATCTCGCCGGAAAACAGCTTATAATCCGATCGACGAACAAATCAAAAGCTACAGTTCGAGACATCCCGGAATCGACCTCTAGTGACTCCTTAACTTCGCCATCGTTGAAAGCTTTGAAACTCAACAACAAGAAGAAGAAGAAACTATTGATCAATTTCGGGCAAGCAACAATCTGGAAATACCCCATGAAATTACTGAGGTGAACGTTGCCGCTGTTAACGACTGTCTGAATTGTGGAAAAGTGAATGGTCTAATTTTGGTTTTAGTCCCTCTGTTATATAATAATTTATGATCTAGTTCGTAATTTAAGTTGGCACAATATCCCTAATTTTATATATCAGTTAATTCAAATCAGAAGTAATTTTACTGTTCAAAAAAACCAGAAGTAATTTTTAGTATATGTAAAATACTTTATAAAAATTTACATATTTATTATCCAAACCCTAAAGTTTAAGTTCCTAACCTTAATCCTTACTAATTAATTCATTAAACCATATACTAAACTTTTAGTCCCTGAACAAAAAAATAATAATCTTTATTATATGTAAAGATTGCGTAGTATTTCATGTGAATCGAATAATTTTCTTTTGGTAACGGTAAAAACCAGTTGATTTATCCTTTCTATTACATATCAATCAAACATTTAAATAATGATTTAACATTTTCAAACCTGCTCAAATAAAAATATTATTTAAGTATGTCATATATGCTAAATAAAATTTAAATCATAAAAATAAAATTTAAATCTCAATTTTTTTTTTGTAATTAGTAGATTGTCAAAGTTCGAATTAAATCTCTTAATTTTGTATATATAAATATATATATATAATAGAAGTATTTATTTTCAAATATCAAATCGAATAAGATATATAAAATTTAAAAAAATATATAACACACTGACGGTGTAAATACTTTATTTTCATAAACGCCCTCATTTAAAAGGTTAAGTATTTAATTTAAAATTTATAATTTAGAGGTTTAAATTTAAGAGTTTAAACTTGAGAGTCTATAGTTAAAATTTAAGTTCAGTGTTGAATTTCAAAGTTTAGAGGTTAAAATTTAAGTTTTAGAATAATATATTAGGAATTTAAGCTTTTTCTTATGACTTTTAAATTCTAGCCTAAACTCTAAATTCAAACTACAATAAGACGTTTGTAAAAATAAAATATCACACCTGCAATAAATGATATAATTAACCATAAAATTTTAGATCAATAAAATAAAAATACATGTTCAATCTAAAAAATTTAAATATCTAAATATTTATATATCAAATTGGCCGGATTAAATATTTTTAACACCCCTATAAATGTAAATAACATACAGTTATAAAAATCCATTTAAACAAAATTAATTAGTTTCGAAACATTAAAAATATTTACAATTAAATTTTAACAAAAATTAAACAACTTTTTAACTCAAATCTAAAAAATATTAAATAAAATTTAAATTATAAAACAAGATCGACTCAATTAACTCAATTTTTTAACTCAGACTCGATGGCATTAACGATATTATAATCCGAAAAACAAAGTAGAAAGGACCATGCTGGTCACTTTTGTTTTGAAAATCTAATTATAGAATCCACCAACAAGCTAACACCATGAAATAAAAGACTTTTTCAAAACAAGACGAGGATAAAAAAAAAGCGTCCGAAACTACGCACATATTGCAGCACAATGAAATGTAAAACTTCGATACTGTAATGCTCACTTCCTGCCGCGAATCTTCAATGCTTGTCGGTTCTTCTTCTTGACACCGGACTTGGCAACCTTCAGACTGCGGTGCACGACACTCAACCTTGCGAGGGCAGCTTTTGTCAAATCAGGTCTGTAATAGTTGTCTGTCACCTGCAATTTCAAATCATAGAGCATTAGAGCTATGGTGAGACACAAATTATACAGCAACAGAAATTCATAAAATAACTGAAAGCAAAATTTACACAAATGGGGTTTAGAATAATATTGAAATCTATAACCGGAAAAGGTTAACTCAGTATAGATATACAATTATGCCAGTAATAAGTACATTAAACAAGAAAGATGAACCATTTGGGAGTTCAGAAGCAAAGCGTAACAAGAACATTTCAATGAAGAATCCAACAAATAGATACTTCTTATATGTTATAGCTTCATCACCGCAAGATGAATCATTCAAGTAAATGATCCAACAAGTCTTAAAAGTTAGATTCAGGACAAGCAAACGTAAAGCAAGCCTCTTTACCTGGTTTTTGACTGCCTTGACCATCCTGGGGAACTCCTTTTTCATGACGGACTTGTGAAGCATGCTCGAAGGCTTGTTTTGCTTCTTGGTTTTGGTTGTTGCTAACAACACAGACTGGTCTTTGCCCCCGGGTTGAATGGTAACTGTTTTCTTGTTCGCCAGCCCTAAAATTACACAGATCCAGAAACGAGATAAGTCAATATAATTCAAAGAATTCCAAAAACATCATCAACAAACACAATATACATTGCAGTGCAAACATCAAATTCACAACTCAAAATTTCCAGCCTTTACAACTCCTATTATTATACAGCATAAGCATTTTCTCCATTCAAGACACAAAGCTTGAAGCTCAATTCAAGATCATTTACATAATAAAAATGCGCTCGATTATCCTAGCTTAAGTTCAAAATGAAAAATTTCAGTACTAATTAAAAACTAGAAAGCAAAGTTAATCATTTTCCTCTGGTTAAGGTAAAATGCAAATTTTCATTTCCCCCCTAAGAAGCAGCAATAAAAAGGACAATTAACAAATACCCAATATTCCTGTTACAATTTCCTCAAACATTTGCTTATCTAATATGTGTGTACATATAATATCATTTCCAATTGTATTTTACTTGAAAAATAGCAGACCATAATAACTAAAACATCGATTTGTTCAAGTAAATCTAAAATCAACATCCTCGAATCAAAGAAATTGAAAATGAAGCTTTGGGATCAATATATATTACCAGAGTGTTTGTAAGAGTTGAGACTGTAGATATTGTTGGGCTCTTTGCTGAATCGAACTCCAGCAGTTCCTCTTCCAAATTGCTTCACCAAGAAACAATTGTTCTTCTTCACTACCTCCCAAATCAACTGTTCTGGAACTGTCGCCATTTTTATCTTTTCCCCTGCACCTCGCTGCACCAGATTCAAACCAGATTTAGTAATACTGATATTGTCTAAACCAAATCGAACACAAATCGGAATAAATTATCGGTAGTACTGAGCTATGAATTGAATAAAGAACCTGCTCGAAATTTAGGGTTTTTGAAGAGATGAACAAATAGGAGAGGTAAAAGAGGAAGACGTAAAATGGAGGTTTTATAGGAGTGGAAGTAGGGTTTTCTTGAAGTAAATTACGATTGTGTCCTTTCACTTTGTTAGTGAAGTTTCTTTCGAAAACCCAAAAACTCACTTATACAATGAAAGCCCAATATAATTCAATTGGAATAGCAATGTTGTCGGACCGGATCAAAATTCAATTCTTTTTTTTTACTAAATAATCCTAGAACTTTACATGATTATACGGGTAAAATTTTGAAACATGTGCGGTATAAAATTAATTTTACACAAGTTAATATATTTATATTATAAAATTTAAATTTTTAATTCTAACTCTAAAAAATTAAACCATAAACTTTAAACTCTGTCCCTTAAATTCTAAACCCTAAACCTTAAATTTTAAACCTTACAACTTAAACCCTTAAACTAAAATCATAACCCCTAAAACTAAAAGACACGTGTACACTAAAATTTATACGACATGTGTATCAAAAAAATCCTAATTATATATAGTGCAAGTATTATATTTTTATACATAATGTGTAAAAGAATTTATATAGTTTTTTCATATTTAAATTTTAAATCTCTAATCATGAATCCATAAACAATAAGTTTTCAAACTTTAATACTAAATCCTAAATTATAAATCATATAACATAATTCCGTAAACTTTAATTTATAGGTAAATTCATAAACTCTAAATTTGATAAATTTGTGTAAATTTTAGTTTACACAGTTTTTACACAAGTTTATGTATCCAAAAAAATTTCTCATAAAGTAAGTCGATCTTAATTTTGACCTCAAGCAATGTTTGTAGAGTCATTATTTCATACACTGACTGCGGAAACAAAAAGTTTCCATAAGCATTTTAATTTTAGGGTTTAGAGTTCATTTTAAGATATATATAGTTTAAATTTATGTGTTTAGAATTTTATGGGTTGCGGGTATAATTTAAGGTTTAAGACTATAATTTATGCTTTATAGGGTAAAGCTTAAATTCATAACTATATATTACCCTAAACCCTAACATCTAAGACCTAATTTCTGACCACATACCCTAATTATAAATGTCTAATCTTAAATTAAAATCATAAAACCTAAAACTAAAGCATTTGTGTAAACTTTTTTGCTTTCAAACGCTAGGGTGTTGAATATAAATTCATATTATTATTATTATTTTATTATCAATACTAACAATCAATTGGCCTAGTAAGTTGAGACTTCAAATTCTTTAAATAAGACCAGAAATTTTGGATCATGGTGTTTTGAATGAAACAATTTGGGTCAGATGGTTGTCCTCATAACAGAACTTTACGATGTCTAATCTAAGTTGCCAATATATATTAGTCTAATAGGTTTAAACCGGATTTTAATATTGTGGTTAACACTATCAGTGTTTTCAATAAAAAAAATGATTAAATATAAATATATTATATTTTTAAAGTAAATATCAAAATTCGAAGTCATATAAGATCAAACAGTATAATCAATCGTCCAACCGATTAATGAATCGCGGTCAATAAAATTTTTGAGGTGTAAGTGTTTCCCAGTAAACCCATTTGACAATTGTAATATTATGTGAAAATATAAATAAGAATTAATAATTTTAATATTCTTAAAAAGTAAGCATATTATATAAAAATTATTTAATACATTATACGTAATTTTTGTTTTTGAGGTTATCAATTTAGTTTAAGTTTTTTGGTCAAAAGAAAAAATTAGTTTAAGTTTTAGAGATAGAAGGTTTATGGTATAAATGATCATGAGTCGGGTCGAGTTTTCGGCTGACACAACTAAAATATAATGAGCTCAACCTCATACAAATATATTTTTTAATTTTTATTCGATAAAATAAATAGTTAATTAAAAAAATACATGCAGAGCAGAGGCATTATAATAATTATTTTATTTTTAATAGACAAAATAAGGAGATAATCGAAAAATATGAGCATTATAACAACTATTCTTAAATATTAAAAAAAATTAAACTATTATTTTGGGTCCTATATTTTCACCTTAAAACTGAATTTGACCCAATCTCATCCTAAAAATACAATATCCAATCTAATTTAAAAAAAAATCAACAATATCAGATCAAATCGGTTTAGAACTAACTGAATCCGGGTCAAATGACCCTTTCTAGTTTAGGGTTGTTTCGTGGTTAGGAATTTAAATGGTACTAAAATTTAAGGGTTAAATGTCAAATTGGCCCTCAACGAAAAATTAAAAAATTAATTAGGCCCTTATAAAAATTTTGCACCAAATTTAGCCCTCATAATTCAAATTACACCCAATTTGGCCCCTCCATTAGTTTGATCGCGTTAACCGTCAATACCCTATAACGGTCAAAATATAAGACATGTGGCACGCTCTGAGTATGCTACATCATCAAAATCGATTTTTTTTTAAAAATTTAAAAAAATTCTAAAAAGATCTTAAAAATATACAAAATTATAAAAAATTAAAAATTAAAAATATAGAAATATTAAATTAAATTAATTTTTTCTTATTTTCCGTTATTTTTTAATAATAAATATAAAATAATATTTTTCTAAAAAATCCAAAATTTTTATTTCTTTCAAGAAAAAGCCTCATAAATCTCTAAATCAACCACTGACCACTTTTCGTCGTAGGAGAACTTCCGTTCTCCCTTAATATTTCTTCTCACTAACACTGTCGTCTGTCACAGTACCATAAACTTCCACCGCCTATTAAACTAATTTGACTGGGAATGTAGGGTTAGGGTTTATGTTAGTGATTTGAAATTTTTGAGCATTTTGAAAATTTTTGAAAATTTGAAAATTTATAATTAAAAATATAATTTTTAAAAATTATACAATTTTTAAATATTTTTTCATTATAAATATTTATATATATATTATAATTATTAAAATTATTTTTTTGTATTTTTTATTTCAAGTAAAAAAATATTTTTTATGATTTTATACATAATTTTATTTTTTTACACATTTAAATATTTTTTAGATTTTTCTTGAATTTTTAAATACGTTTTTTTTTATATTTTTAATTTTTTATAATTTATTTTTTCTTCAAATTTTTATTTTTTTAAATATATTATTTTATAATTTTAAATATTTTTAAATGATTATTTACGGTTTTGATGACGTGATACATTTAGAGCGTGACACGTGTCACCATCGTAATAATTAATTTTAAATTAACAGTGAATTTAATGGAAGAGTTAAATTATTTTTTTTAATTTTTCATTGAGGCCAAAATAGATATAATTTGAATTATAAAAACTAAATTAAGCGTAAAATTTTTATAAAAGCTTATTAATTTTTTAATTTTTCGTCTAAGCCAAAATTTTAAATATCAGGGGGAAAGCTGCTACAAGGCTCGTTACTTTTTGCCCAGCCTCACTGACGAAGGCAAATGCAAAAGAAAATCATAGAGCATTTACTAGAGAGAAGAACTGAGAAGGAATAATGAAGTCGCAGAAAGCTAGATCGGCGGAGGACAAATACATTCAATGGAAGTCTCTGGTGCCCGTACTCTACGATTGGCTCGCTAATCACAACCTCGTTTGGCCTTCTCTCTCTTGCCGGTCCGTACGATCCTATTCCTCTCTCTCTAGGGCTTCCAATTTCAAGATTTGATTGATTAATTAGTTTTTTTTGAAGTAATGTGTTTGGTTGCCGAGAAACTGAAGGAAACAGTTAATATGAAACATTGATTCTCATTTGCCAATATATCAAACGTTTGCTGTTATTTTTTATTTCTATTCCTACTCCATATACTTAATCTTTCCTTTTTGAATCCTTTACCATTAGGAAATGTAATAGTCACGAATATGCAAATCTTTTTTCAATAAAATTCCAGTTAGTACTATATCTTGTGTTTTTTTGTAATGATAGGTGGGGGCCGCAGTTAGAGCAAGCTACTTACAAGAGTCGTCAGCGTCTTTACCTTTCAGAACAGGCAAGTGACTATAGGTTTGATTTGGATACCAAATGATTATAGATTTGAAGCTGGTCATTGATTCGTTGCCTCTAGTTTAATTTGAGTAAATTAAAGAATTTTAATGTTTGTGTGCTGGATTTCTTCTTAATCTTTACAAAGAACATTATTGTGCGTTTAGAAGGTTAAACCTATTGCATTCTTTGTTTAGGTGTTATAATTACCAATTTACCTTAGCAAACGGTATACTTTGTTCTGATTGTGCCTTGAGATTCTTTTTCTTGTTGATGTTTGATTCATCCTGGTTGTTCAATTTACATATGTCTATCAGACTGATGGAAGTGTTCCAAACACACTTGTGATAGCCAACTGTGAGGTCGTTAAACCTAGGGTTGCTGCCGCCGAGCACATAGCTCAGGTGACGTGTCTTAACCGACACCCCTTTTGCTTTCCCTTTTCATCCAAAATTTTAACCTGATTTTATGTAATTCATTGAATTGCTGCGGTGCTCTTTGCTTGTTTGATCTCACAGTTCAATGAAGAAGCACGTTCTCCCTTTGTGAAGAAATATAAAACTATTATACACCCTGGAGAGGTATCTGCGACTTGTATTCTCCGCTTGCTTCTAACTCTACTAGATTCTGTTGTATGATAAAAACTAAGTTTCAAATTAAGATGGTTCCCACCTAAGGTACTGAACAAGGCACAGTTTTTTTTTTTTTACCACGGAGAAAACTGGGTTTCTTCCTTGAAAGGACATGATTTATTCAAGAAACTTCTGTTAAGTTAATACTTGAAATATTTGATAAAGTTATTTATTTACTATTGTACTTTTTACCAATGCATCCGTTCATTCTCTCAGTGATGAAATTCTATTGCAATTCAAGTAGAGCTTTGGTTAAATTCCTTGGAGTTGTTTAGGATTTATGTTTGTATTTTTGCAGGTGAACAGAATCAGAGAACTTCCACAGGACAGAAAGATAGTTGCAACACACACTGATAGTCCTGATGTAATAATTTATTATTTCTCATGTTATCCCTTTAGATAAGATGGAGCATTTACTATTTTTTTCTGTTTATGTGAAGTTTATAAGTCATTAATACTCCATGTGATCTAAACGCATTTCAAAATAGGTCCTCATTTGGGATGTAGAGGCTCAGCCTAATCGCCATGCCGTGCTGGGAGCTACAGATTCTTGTCCAGATCTGGTTTGTACCGGACGGAATTAAGTTTCTGATATTTTTATCAATGCCTTTTCTTTCTCTTAGTTCTTCATAAAAAATTGACTATATTTTTGTACTTATTTGTAGAATTTGCATATTTAGGTGTCCAAAAAGAAAACTCTTATCTGCATATTTCATGATTTATCGCAAAGTGTAATATTAGCTGTTGCTATTTAATGAACCTTTAGAAAATTAAGATGCGGCATCTTTTCATCAGGTTGTTTTTAACTTAAAATCTACTATATTGCAGATATTGACTGGACATCAAGAAAATGCTGAATTTGCTCTTGCTATGTGTCCAACTGAACCCTTTGTCCTATCTGGAGGTTTGAACCATTGTATTACTTGGAAGGATTTTAGAATCTATAACTTAAATAATAACGATACCTTATAATGCTTTATGCATAGCTATGATTATTCAGTTATCACCCGATTGATATAGTAATCATATGTATAGATGTTTAATTTTCTTACAGTAATTTTCAAAATAAGAACTATATTTAATGCAAGTACTAGTGCATTGGAAAATATAATTCTCTATGTATTGCTATGATTATTTAAGTATCACCAAGGGTTAGTCATGAAGAAGTTGTCATTTAATGAAAGAGACTCTGCAAACATGTTAAGGACTTGAAGTGCAGTTTTTTGTGTGGCTATTGAGGCACTCGAATGGTCTATTATAATGACGTGTTGGTCCATTGAGAAGCCCTACTGCCGTGGGAGATGTTTTATCTTTGTTCCAAACTGGATGGTCAATCCGTCTCATGTCTATTAGTTTTGTCTGATTCTTTTGAATTCCCAAGGCAAATGAAGTATAATCTCACCTTCAACCTTGGAGTACAAATTTTATCAGCAAATTCCAATTACCTAGGAGAAAGTGGGAAAAGTTGGCACACCTCATATACTTTAGAGTACTCTGGCATGCAGTATTCCTGGAAAATTAAATAAACCACTCATTGGTTCATGTCCTGGGAACTTGACTACTTTCCTCTTTTCTCCTTTTCATGTTGATTTTCCTCTCAAATAGTCCTGAACAGGGAGATTTTACTTGCAGGAAAGGACAAGCTAGTGGTTTTGTGGAGCATTCATGATCATATCTCTACTCTGGCAAAGGAGCAAGGGCCTACAAAGTCTCCAGGATCTACTAGCACAAGTACAAAACATGCCTCTAAGGGTGGTGGGAGTAATGAAAACCGTGTTAATGGCCCTTCCATTGGGGAACGAGGTATCTACCAAGGCCATGGAGATACTGTTGAAGATGTACAGTTCTGCCCATCAAGGTAATTGACTTGATTATTTTCATGGTTTGTGTCATCGTTTCTTCATGATTTATACCAGAGTGCTGCACGGAAGATGTGTCATTGTTGTATTAGGTTTTAATTGATATTAAAGTTTATTCATTTGGAGTTAGACATTAGTCTCATGAGGATATTCTGAGTGACACGGTGGAGAGTAACCCTTACATCTTTCCTGAATCATTAACAACTCCTTCCTCTGATTCTTGTGGTGTTGTTTGGACATTGTCTTTAGTTCTCAGGAATTCTGCAGTGTTGGTGATGATTCTTGTCTTATACTATGGGATGCAAGAGCTGTATCCACTCCAGCAATCAAGGTTCAAATTCTTCTAGTACTATCTTTTTGCCATCCAATTTTGTTTCATGATACATTTTATAGATATCTACATGCAATAGTTCTTATATATTTCAGGTATGGTGGAGGAAACAAAATATTAGTTGTCTAGTTAATGTCAATCCTAGTTATCAGAATGGCACCTTGTCTTCCTTTGGAGAGAAACTACCAATGTGGTATATCCTTGATAGAAATACCATTCTTCATCATACTTAAGTGGTCAGAGATTATACCTTAAAAATTTGTCCCAATTATTGGGATGGAAAGCCCATGTTGAGTGTTACGATTACTGTTTTTGTCAAATATGAGTGTAGTAGCCATCATGTTTCCAGTGAAGGCTGCCCAAAAGATTGAGTTGTCTAGTTAATGTCAGTCCTAGTTATTAGGATGGCACTTCGTCTTCTTTTGAAGAGAAACTCTTCGGTAAGTATCACCGACCAGTGTGCTATATAGCCTTGATAGAATTTCATTCTTTATCATGTTTAAATGGTCAAAGGTTATATCCTAAAACTTGTCCAATTATTGGGAGTGTTATGATTACTTCTTTGTCAAATATGAGTGGTCGCCATCATGTTTCCAGTGAAGGTTGCCACAAAGGACTTGCTAGCTATACCTGTGGTATAGGGGTCCACTTTAGCACATAGTGATGTCTTAGAACGGAAAGTTTTGTGTCACATTGTTTGATGCACGTATAGATCTTAAAAGCATTATTTACGTGTTTTTCAATGTAATTCATGGATGCACTCTTTATAGCATTGCCTGTATTTATTCACTCTATCGTGCTCTTCTCTTGCATTGTCATAAATCTCAGTTTCTTTCACAATTCAAACTGTCCACGTGGTTTGTTTTACTTTATTATATGTTACTACTAAATTGCTTATGGATTATTTTTGGTGTATGGGCAGGTTGAGAAAGCTCATAATGCCGATATTCATTGTGTTGATTGGAATCGTCATGACATAAATCTCATTTTGACTGGGTATACATATCTTTTAGACATTACACTTGTATTCTCTAGTCTCAACTAGGTTGCAGTGTAGGATATTCTGGCAATTTTACATTCAACATTTATCTATCATGTTTTTTGGTTGCTTTCAATTCACTCTGCTTTTACTAGGTCTGCTGATAATACAATTCACATGTTTGACCGCCGAAACCTCTCCTCTAGTGGAGTTGGATCACCAGTTCATAAATTTGTGGGTCACAGTGCTGCTGTCTTGTGTGTGCAGGTGCCAAATAAACTCTCTAACATCCTCAGCTCAAAATCTCCGTTGTTCTTTTTAATGTATATATGATACAGAATATGTTTAGATGTTTATGTTATTGAAAAAAATATTCTTGTTTTTGCAGTGGTCCCCGGACAAGTCATCTGTCTTTGGAAGTTCTGCCGAGGATGGGATCTTAAACATCTGGGATCATGAAAAGGTGTGAAGCTAAACGCTTCTGCAAGACAACATTAGTCAAATCTGTCCATGTATATGTTGAGTGTGTGTATTTCTGCTACTGCATGTTTGACAAATTTGTTTCAGATTGGGAAAAAGCAAGAAACTGCTGGATTGAAGGCACCAAATGCTCCTCCTGGCTTGTTCTTTCAACATGCAGGGCATAGGTATGGGGTTCCATATCTTTTACTAAGCAAAGAATCAATATAATTGCTGGTTTTTGTAATGTATGTATGAGATATGCCAGAAAGGACATCTTTATGCTGCATACACATTTTACTTGACGACCAGTTTATCATATTCTAGTTATGCATTATTTTTGGGGGCATATCATGTGGTACATTTGAATAAAACCAGTTAAATTTCTTTATGCTGCATGCAAAAGTTTACCCTTTTGTATGATTGTTCAATTTTAGAATCTACTTTGACATTGGAATTCTTAGTTTTGATATCCTCTGGTTCATTTGCTAATGGTAATCTTGCATACTATTTTAACACTGAACTTTGTCAATTGTGATCTTCTAAAAAAGCATTTTGTTTTTGGGTGATTAAATTGTATATTACATATGTTCAGAGACAAGGTTGTGGACTTCCATTGGAATACATCTGATCCGTGGACAATTGTCAGCGTGTCAGATGATTGCGAAAGCACTAATGGTGGTGGTACTCTACAGGTAATTAAAACTACCTCTCGCATTTAGAAGTATTTTGGCTAATTTTACCTCAATAGGTAGGCAATACAAACACTACCTTGTCTGTGGTACATTTGAAGCAAGAAAATCGGTCACAGCACCTCTGAAGTCTTTGTAGTAGTCTATACCATCTAAGGCAATTTAGTCCCTTTACTAAAAATCTAACCAATTTGATCATCAAAACTTTTAAAACTTAAGCAAAAAGGTATAACAACTAATGAGAGTAACATAAACCGTTGAAAATTGCTGATTTGTCTGTTAACTGGCGAGAATATGAAATGTCGTATGGTATGTTTTTCAAGTTAGCATTTGATCGATAGATTAGCAATTTTTAATAGTTTACGTCGATCTTGTTAGTGATTTTACCTTTTTCGCTTTCGTTTTAAAAATTCTAGGATTAAATTGCCTAAGATGATACCGTACAAAGACTTCGGCCGGGGTACTTTGGTTTAGAAAATGAGATAGAAAAAGCCCTCCTCATAGAATTATATTAACATTAAACTACCATGGAGATATGATGCTTCCCTTAACTGTTTTTTCTTCTTCTCGTGTTTAACCAAGCAAAGTTGGCTGAAACAAGTGTTGTTTCCGTGCAGATATGGCGGATTATCGATTTGATTTATCGTCCGGTAGATGAAGTCCTATCGGAGCTAGACAAGTATAAATCTCACATTCTGTCATGTGAAAAAAATTAGAGAATGCCAAATTGTTGTATGTCGGAGTTGTAAGTTCATCGAAGGTAAAATCTGTTTTTGAGGACCATCCTTTCTCATGCACATAAATGTAGGGAGGAAAATTGTGGTAAGAATAGTCGATTCATGTCACTCGGTTTGTTGGTAGGGGGAATGACATCCCGTGGTCGGCTGGTGTGTGAACTACATGCGGACCAAACTAGTTTTGCACCGACCGGATTAATTGAATTGAGAATCGATGATTTAATCGGATTAATGTACTTTACAAAGCCATACTGCATTAAATTGGATTTAGGTAATTTTGTTTGGGTACATTTGAATCTACAAATGTTTTGGAGAGATGATAACCGAATTAAAATTTAGTTGACATATACTGAAAAGATGGTACTGTTTATTTTCATATTTAAGTCATAAAATTATATTATATTTATATTCAAATTTAATACCCGCAACAAATTAAATTGCTATTTTTTTATAATGTCGTTTCATTATTTAATTCGGTGTTAGTTTGGATAAACTCATGTGCATTTATAGAGTACACCATTCGAATATAGATCATTTCAAATATGGATCATCTAAAATAAACAGTACCATCTTTTACCACTAGAATTACTTTATGGATTAATATTTTAAGTCTCCACCCAAATAGCAAATGTGTTTTTTTATCTGTATATTTTATTTTAGATTTCAAATTTATAATTTAAAATTATGAATACTTTTGTGAATTTATTATATATATATTACACATTAACCAGATAGCTTTATTAATAAACAAAATAAAATTAAAATATAAACATAATAAAAGTTTTAGAACATTCAAAAAGAAAATCATAAATTTAAAAAGAAAAGAGAAACGTTATACCAGCCAGATCAGACACTTTCTCTTTGTACAAAAAAATCTCTACGGTCTATTGTAGGAAGGGTTCTCGAGGAGTTGTCAAAACACAAACTAGATGAAATCTCAAAAAATGGCAACAACCTTTCACGCATATTCTCAAAAATGCCGATTCGCTATGGGTTATATCGACAAACAATCTAAAAAGGGATCAAACTCTACGTGGCCACCAACAAACACGAATCATAAACAATCCTATGAGGGTCACATACGAACACCAAACAATTGAAGAAATAACCATAGAAGTGTGTCATAAGGCAGAAACGTGCCATAAAGGCAGAGAAAAACGCAACAAAATATGCGAAGAAAAAACAAGACAAATGAACGAAAAGAGTTTTACACTGTGTAATTGTATCCTACGATCCAAAAAGCGTCTAAAGCTTAAAAAATTTTACATTGTCCAACTGAAATCATATATATATTTTAAAAGGCCTAACGTGTTTTTGTAATGTCTAATGTGGAATCTATACTTTGATAAATATCTAATGTGGTACTTGAATATTACTCTTGTGTTCTATTATGGTTCATGTGGATTTTCGTTGATTGAAGTACCACGAAATAATAGTTCATATACAATACTTATTATTATAATATTAAATTATGTATCATAATAATACCCAGAATGATAGTTCTTGTATCATATTAGACGTTTCAAAAATATAAGTACCTCATTGGACAATTATCAAAAGTACATATATCATATTGAAATTTTATCTAAGGACATGTATTATATTAAACATTTTAAAAGTATAAGTATCCCATTCAATATTTTGTTAAAGTATAGGTACCAAATCTGAATTTACATTTTTCATATATTGTTTTCTTCACATATATGATATATATAACTCTGTCAACAATCTTCTAATAATTCTCCTCTTCCAATCTCTGTTTGAAGCAGAGAAATGGGTGCGGAAAGGAAGACTCTTTTCTTCGCTTTTCTGCTGCTACTATCCACTGCTCATTCCTTCTATCTCCCCGGTGTCGCCCCTCGCGATTTTCAAAGGGTACTTTTTAATCTTTTTTTTTCGTGTTTAGTCTTTAATGTTTGCTTTGATTCATGGGTGAGTTTTTGTTTTTTTATTGATGGGATATTGGAGTTGGATCTAGGGCTTTCAAGGTTTGATCTGGTGTTTTGGTGTATTCATTTCTCTCTTAGATCTGCAGTTTGTTCTTTCTCCTTTTTGGTTTTCATTTTTTGTTTTGATTCTGGAATGGTTCCAGTGTAAGCTTAACAACATTTGCTAACTATGTTGTTCGAATCCGATTTGAGTGTCGATATGTGTCCGATACGGCTATGATCGGATTTTTCTATGTTTTTCCATTGAGGGATCTTTGGAGGACACGAAATGGCGTATTTTGACAAATATAATGAGACTGGACACAAAAATTCCGACTGGTTTTGACTCGACTAGTAATTTGAGTTATATAATTGGAACTCGGATAGCTTGAATTTTTTAGTAATTTGTTGAGCAGTTTTCAAGTTCGAGTCAGAGTCCTCAATTCTTCTCCATATATTATGAAAAAATACATTTATATCATATATGTATATAAAAACCCGTTTAAATTGGAATTAATCTGTATTATAACATTATAAATTATTACAATTAAATTTGTACAGAAACTCGGAAATTAGAGTGTCAAACTTGACTAACTCGAATTTTTTTTTATACCACTTGTTTGTAAAATCTTATTGCTATGATAATCGTATTTTTCTTACCAGATGATGGAATGTTTATGATATAACCGGCAGATTGCATATTTGATTGTTTCTTTTGGCAAGATTTTTAGCTTCTGTATTAGTTTTTTTAGAGAATGTAAGACGAACTGTGATTTCTTGCAAGAAATTTTTTGATTTACTTATTGAATCTTCATATTTGACTTGCAAAGATGTTTTATTCTCGAATAAGCATTGTCTCCCGAATCCCGATTGTGTAATGTGAATATCAAATTTCTAGTTGTAGGGTCATAGTATAATTATTGTGATTCATGGTTACTTTTTTTTAACAAAGCTTATAGCTTAGCACTTTGATCCTTGGGGGATTTTGGTGTGGTTTGATGGCTGTAAATCCATGATTCTGTTTTGCATTTCACTATAGGGTCCTCAGGGGTCCATATTACTTTGCTCGGCAATATTTTTCCATTTTCTAGTTTTGAAAGCTACGGATCAGTGGAGGAAATATTCATGTTATATTATTCCAATTCTAAATTTTGTTTCAAGGTCTTTTTTGTATCGGTTTTTGTCACTTTTATTGTTATTAACTGTAATAACTAATAAGTCTTAAATTGTCCTTTTTTCTGATTCTGAACAGGGTGATCCCCTTTATGTTAAAGTGAACAAATTGTCATCTACAAAGACGCAACTTCCGTATGACTATTACTATTTGAACTACTGTAAGCCACCCAAGATTGTAAACAATGCTGAAAATTTGGGGGAGGTGCTACGTGGTGACCGCATAGAGAATTCTGTCTACACCGTGAGCATCTGTACCTTTTGTATTTATATGCTGTTGGTGTCAAGTGGTTTTCTATTAAAAGCTTTATAGATTATATCTTCAATCTTATTTCATGTTTATCTTTTTTTTCTTTAGTTTGAAATGAGGGAGGATCAGCCTTGCAAAGTAGTCTGTCGAAAAAAACTTGATGCTGAATCTGCAAAGAATTTCAAGGAAAAAATTGATGATGAATACCGAGTTAATACGTAAGTAATAAATGTGATGCCTAAGATTCATTATTTCCTTGTTCCTTTTCCTTTTTGAGATGTTTTATGTGATTTTTACCCTTTATTTCTTTAATGTTTGTTTCCCTCCTTTTACTGATTGTATATATATGACGCATTTTTATACTAAACTATATGGAGTTGATGTACAGGATTCTTGACAACCTTCCAGTTGCGGTACTTAGACAAAGGAGAGATGGGAGTCAGTTAACAACATACGAACATGGTTTCCGTGTTGGGTTCAAAGGGAATTATGCTGGGGTATGATGCTTTGGGAAGCTTAAGATTTATGTGTTTCTTACTTTACTTAGCCATTCATGTGTCATTGCAGAGCAAGGAGGAGAAGTATTTTATCAACAATCACTTGAGCTTCAGGGTCATGTTTCACAGGGATACCGAGACTGATGCTGCTAGAATTGTTGGATTTGAGGTTACTCCAAACAGGTTTTCTATCAATTCCTCTTTGCTTTCTTTTTGTTCATTTGCATTTGTTTCGACATTTAGTTAGGTTATTTTCTATTGTTTATCAAATGACTCATTCGTTGTCTCTTGTAAACAGTATTAATCATGAATACAAGGAATGGGATGAGAAGAGTCCCCAGGTAACAACATGCAATAAGGACACCAAAAATCTAATTCAAGGTAGTACTGTTCCACAAGAAGTTGACATAGGCAAGGAGGTTGTTTTTACATATGATGTAACTTTCAAGGTACTCAGTCTTCCTTTCTCTTTCTTGTCATCATTGTTCCCCGCTGTATTTCCTAATGCATAGGTTAATTTATGGTTTACTTCAGGAGAGTGATATCAAATGGGCTTCTCGTTGGGACACATACCTTCTGATGAATGATGATCAGATCCACTGGTTTTCCATCATAAACTCGTTGATGATTGTTCTCTTCCTATCCGGCATGGTGGCCATGATCATGATGAGAACATTGTACAAAGATATCGCAAACTATAATCAGTTGGAAACCCAAGATGAGGCTCAGGAAGAAACGGGATGGAAACTTGTCCATGGGGATGTCTTTAGGCCTCCTATCAATTTCGGTTTACTCTGTGTTTATGCTGGAACAGGTGTCCAGATTTTTGCAATGTCGCTTGTGACAATGATATTTGCATTGCTGGGCATTTTATCTCCTTCCAATCGTGGAGGGCTTATGACTGCTATGGTTCTGTTGTGGGTTTTCATGGGAATATTTGCCGGTTACTCTTCAGCACGTCTATACAAAATGTTCAAGGGCACAGAGTGGAAGAGAATTACTTTGAAAACAGCATTCATGTTTCCGGGTATCCTATTTGCCATCTTCTTTGTGCTGAATGCGCTAATTTGGGGAGAGCAATCTTCTGGTGCAGTGCCATTTGGGACAATGCTTGCTCTTGTTTGCTTATGGTTCGGTATATCAGTTCCCTTAGTCTTTGTCGGCAGTTACTTGGGTTTCAAAAAGCCAGCTATTGAAGACCCCGTGAAGACCAACAAAATTCCGAGGCAGATAGCCGAGCAGGCATGGTATATGAAGCCAGTCTTCTCTATACTCATCGGAGGCATTCTTCCATTCGGGGCTGTTTTTATTGAGCTCTTCTTCATCTTGACATCAATATGGCTGAACCAGTACTATTACATCTTTGGCTTCCTTTTCATAGTGTTTGTTATTCTTATAATCACTTGCGCCGAGATAACAATTGTGCTTTGCTACTTCCAGTTGTGCAGTGAAGATTACCATTGGTGGTGGAGAGCCTACCTGACTGCTGGCTCCTCTGCTCTTTACCTTTTCCTTTACTCAGTTTTCTACTTCTTTACCAAGTTGGAGATCACGAAGCTGGTTTCGGGCATCCTTTACTTCGGGTACATGGTTATCGTTTCATATTCTTTCTTTGTCCTAACAGGAACAATCGGCTTTTATGCTTGCTTCTGGTTTGTTCGAAAGATCTACTCTTCCGTGAAAATCGACTGAGATTGAAAATGTAGAAAGAGGATCAGACATCAGGCCTATAAGAATACACGACGGACAAGACGGAAGCATGATGTGGAATATTTCTGGACGAAGATACGGTGCGGAAATTTTTATTTCCTATCGACTCTACAATCTCTTTTTACCTTGCTCAATTTGCATGTTGTAGGCTTGGCCTGTTATTTTATGTACACTGTTTAAAGCATTGTACTCTTTAAGTAGCTTCTCCTAGGAGTAAAATCTGTGATCTAGTCGTATATCGGTCCTTCAAGATCTACTCGCAACAAAAACATAAAGGAACTCGTGGATTCGTTACCGGCTTGATTGTATCCGACTATTTCTTTGGTCGAGTCAAGCATTGCGTTCCGATGACACTGTTAGAGAATTTGGTATAACACATATTGTAGTTCAAGTATAAGTATACTGCTTTTATTTGCTTCAATTTAGGTGCTTGCTTTCACTTTAATGTACCCTCTTACTCGTGAGAAGTCTAAGGTATTTTGATTAGGTTTGTAAACAAGATATTAGTACTCGTAAAGCTACTCGAGTTCTACTAAATAAACTCGAATTCAGTTCGGTTATTGTCGTGTCGAGTATAAATAATCTAGCTTGAATAATTTGTTAACAATTTGATTAAATTTTAAGGTGAAACAGATAAATTAGAGAACATTAAGAAAAAAGCAAGAGACTTTAATATGAAAAAAACTGTATTTAGTAATTTATTTGTCTAATATATAAACATAATAAAACTTCAATTAACTCGAGAATTAATGATTATATAACTTAATTTATTTTTAGAATATTTTATATTATAACTCGTACTTATTGATCCAAACGTTTTATTCACTTATTATTTAAAAATAAATGGTAAAAGATTATATGTAATTTTTTTTATGAATTACATAATGGGATTAAAGCCTTTTCATTTAGAATTTAGTTTTTCTTGGTAGGCCTAATTATGATTTTATTCCATTAACTTTGCTGAAATTTGAAATTTAATTTTCACTTTAATTTGACATGATTTAGTTTATATGGACTTTCTTGCTTCATTAGCATATCCAAAATTGATAAAAATATTTATTATTGTCATTAAAGTGATTAATGGATTTTATTTTTTTAATAATTTAAGTATTTGACCGACATGTAAATTTATTATTGGTTGAATATAATTAACTAAATTTTCACGTGGTCCTAATTATGTGTTCAATATCTGTAAATAAAACTTCACACCATCACTTTAACAACACTAACCAATTAACGTTGTTATCATTTTGAACCTACTAGTAGCATTATAAATATAAATTGTTCAAAAACTAAAATAAAAGGATTCGAAAGTCTTATAATAGACGTATGCATTATCATATCCAGATTGATTAACTAATAGACCAGATAGAGGTGATATAAAAACGATAAAACAAAGAAATTCAAATTTACTCAAATAACATTTCTATTCTATAACAAGAAAATGACAATAAGTAAAATAACAATAAAATACAACAATGCTATAAAAAAAACAATAATATACAACAAGAAGGTTAATTCAAATCAACAATGTAGGGTTCCTCTTATTTTTTCAAGTGGTTTTTTAAATATTTGTATAATCAAAATTAAGGGGAAAAAGGGAATGACCATCACTTTGAAGGTAGCCTAACTGCTTGGTCCTGTTTTGATCCGGACATTGCAGCTGATGCCGCCACTGTCATGGCAGCCGTCGTCGCCGCACCGAGCTTCACACCACCAGCAGCCTTCATTGCACCACCAACTTTGGCGAAAACGGCAATCCCTCCTACAAGAAATGCCCTCAAGACAACCGTTGGTTTCACTGCCATATTGTTTATTGAAACTGCAAAATTTCCAATATCATAAGAAAACTCAAATTTTCTAGTCTCATTTGAATTACAATATAGGTCATAAAACTTGGATGCTACCTTTCTAGTGCCATATTGATTAACGATGCAAAATAAGGTTATTCGGATTCGAGCATGTAACGAGTATCTTTAACCTTTTAAAGCTTTATTTTCATATATCTGAATAATTATTTGAGAGTCATATATTAATAACCACATCCAAATATATACCGATAGAGTCTTTAGAGAATCATATCTTCGTAACCAGGGGCAAAACCAAGTTGCAGGAGCCTAGGTCCTTAGTAAAACGAAAAAGAATTACATTCTGACTCATCTCGAGAATTTACAATTCAATTTATGTTGTCTTAGCACCATTTTTTTTACTTCTCCTTATCTATAATCATATCCGAATATACATTTAGAGGGTACTTTCAAGCAACCCAACTTTGAACAATCATCTCATAATTCCCTAAGAAACTTTTCTCTTTAAGTCATTATTTTACAAACTTAAAAGCATTCGTCACTAATAATAACATATATTTTCGTAGTCTGAATATAAATCGAACATGATCAGCCTCGGATCATATAACGAATAAGAGATAGTAGGAACTAAATTACCTTAAAGCTTGAAGATCAAATGCTTGTGATTCGAGTCTTTTTACCGACAATTTGAAGAGCGTAAGAGAAATGAAAATAAAAGAATGTAAGTAAATTTCCTATGAAACACAACAATATTCAAGTTGAAATCCTTAGCTTTCTTCCTTTTTATCATGTGGGGGAAAGCTAAAAATGAGGGTCACTTCTTATTACGCAACACGTTTCGAATTTCTGTTGCCACTCGAAGCCGAATGTTAATGAAGAAAAAATGGTAAAAAAAATGGCGAAAATATATATTATTAGCGACGACCCGCATATCCCTCGCTAGAACTGTGCGCCGCCAAAGGGGTCAATTAGTGACGGAAATAAAAAAAAGCCGACGATGGATCCGTAAGGTGGACTATGATCCTAGTGCCCTGTGCCTCACATGAGTGTAGGACAAATACTTGTTACTAGAAAAACAATTAAATTTGATTCGAAATAGAAAAAATACACTTAAAAATGAATTTGATTATTCTCGAGTTGAAATTGAGATTGAATAGTTTTAGTTTTATCTAGAGGTGGCAAACGGATCATTCGGTTCGGTTTCGGTTCGGGTCATTTCGAGTTTGATATTATTCGGTTCAAATTAGGTTTCGGTTCGGTTTAGTTCGGTTTTAGTTCGGGTCTATTGTGATTCGAGTTATTTCGGGTCGGTTGATTTTCGGTTCGGTTATTTTTGGTTCGGTTGATTTCGGTTCGGGTCAATTTCAGGTCAATGGGAGATCGGTCGGTTTTAATCGAGTTTTTAGGCCGGTCAGTTTTTTACACCCTATGTATAGACTTATAAAGTTAATATATTTAACTTTTTGGTGAGTTGTGCGGTTGTTCATATCCTATCTTTATTTATTTCTATTAATATATTTTCTATATTTCGAGTTGCCTTTGGTTCGAGTCTATTCGGTTCGGTTGAAAATCGGTTCGGGTCCATTTCGGTTAAACTAAAATTCGGATCGGTTTCGGTTTCGGATCAAATTTCGGGTCATCATATTCGGGTCTATTTTGAGTAAATCGGTTCGGTTTTCGGGTCTCGTATCAAGTTTGCCAGGTCTAGTTTTATTAAACATGTTTGTTGATAAACAACCTGTGGGGTGGTGATTTACAATGATTTTTTAGATGGAAAATGATACGGTTAGTTGATAATTCTTAGTTCATTTCATTTGAATTGAGCATAAGATTATCTGTCCACTAAATAAAGTTCAGTGATTCTCTCTTTTTATTTTGATATAGTTTTTTTTTGAGATTTTTCGTTATGAATAAAGGCGGACGCAAAACTTTTTGATGAGGAGTGAATTTAATTTTTTTTTTACGAAGAGTAAAAATTAAATTTTTAATAAAAAATATATAATTTTTATTTTTTTAAAAAAAATTATATAAAAATTTTAAATTTTTAAAGACGACCGCTCCTTACCATCATCCTCGATTCATTACAGATTATGAATTCCAAGAGTCAAGTTTCTTTATGTATGATTGATGTTAAGCTGTCACGTGAAGGGACCTTGTTAGGAAGAATCTTGTGTGTGATAGGTCACATGAGGTTACTCAAGTCGGATAACTAAGACGAGATAATTAGGTCACATAATTATTTAATTATTGGGTCAGAAGCAGGGACATTGGAGTTAGGAGGTGGGAGAGGGCCATGTCCCACACCTCCATTATTTATTTTTATTATATATTAAAAAATATATACATTATAAATTTGTTCTTTATTTTTTAAATATTTATATTTATTTCTTTAACTTTGAATTTTATTTTTATTTTTCGCCGGAAAAAATATACTATGAGTTTGACTTATCACATAAAGTCATAGTTTCAATTGGTTGAGACTACGAGAGAGTAGTCGAAGGTGTATTGCGGTGTATAATGTTGAAACTAACATGTTATGTTTCTCTTAATGATTAATTCAAGTAAGTGAATTTAAGTCAACAATCTCTAAATCAAGTGGTTAGAGTTTTATGTTGATATATTTTCATCTTCTCAGAAATTGTTCAAAAAGAAAAGTAAGGAAATTTAACCGAATTTTCAAAATCTCGAAATTTTCAAAAACCCAAAATTCAACAAAACCTTAAAATCTAAAGTCATAACTCATAAACTTTAACCCTAAACTATAAGCCTTAAACCCTAAAATTTTATTCATAAACAAATAATATTAAAATATATAAACAAATAATATATTATTAAAAAATTAATTTAAAAAAACTGAAATTTCTAAAATTTACAAAAAAACACAAAAATTCACCAAAACCTTAAAGCTTAAACCTTAAAGCCATCCGTTTTTGCTACTAATGGATTTATAGTTTAGGGCTTAGGATTTAGAGTTTTAGGGTTTATAGGTTAGAATTTAATGTTTTGGTAGATTTTGGGGTTTCTTTGTAAATTTTGAAAATTTCAGGTTTTTTTGAAAATTAGGTTTTTAATTTTTATAATAATATATTATTTATTTAAATATTTAATATTATTGATAATATAAATTTTCAATTTAATATAAATATTTTATTTATTAGTTATATATATATATTAATATATTATTATATGTATATTAATATTATTTATATAATAAAATGAATTGAATTAATCACAATTGCAGTTTGAAATATATATTATTTGTGCTAAAAATAAAATAAATATATTAGGTTCGTTTAGTAGTTAGGAGATTGTCTTTGATCCGTTTTGGGCAACTAAATATTAAAATAACGACACTAAAACGACGTCTTTTTAGTCTAATATTCAAATCATCATGCCGTTGAGGAGTTAATGCTAACGGCGCGATAGTATTAACGAGACGAAAGATAAAGGTTGATGACAAATTTAAATCAATTAAAAATTTGATAGTAAAAACAAATCACCTTCTGATAGTTTAACGAAATTATTGTAGATTGTGATTCGGAAATTTATGCTACGTTTGCTTGTTTTGAAATTGCAAAAAAAAAAAACAAAGATTTTTTAATATCGAAGCTGGATAAGATTGATCTCTGTTTTGAGTTTAATCGGAGCTATAACTAATACTTCTCTCGATGAAAATTGGATGGGAAATATTTGAAATTTGTAGGGATTAAAAACGACGAGGATATGGAATAATTGAAATCTTCACTCATAGAGACGGGGACGGAGAAATTTTATCAACAAAACTTAAATGGGGATGTGGACGAAAATTGTTATATTCTAACTGTGGAGATAATCGAACCGTAAGCATATAAATAACCGTCTGGATTCCCAAAAATATCCGCAAGGATTTTGATATTTTATAAGATTTTTAAAAAAATATATTTATTTATCTATATACCCCTAATATATATCTTAATAAAAAACTTAACTATATTATTATCGCTTTAACTTTCTCTCAAACTTAGTCAAACTCAAGTTTCTCAACATGTTTATATCTTAATTTTTAGATATAAGCTAAAACCATCGTCTAAATATTTTCCAACACAATACCCTTTCAATCATCATCATCTCGTAATTGCTTCGAATCGAATTATCCAAACTTTATATTTTAAACTGAATTGACCATTTATTTTGGTTAGTAAAATAGTAATTTTGTTTAAATTTTGTGGGATATAAATTTTCCGAAAATTGCAGGGACCCACACGAGAAGAGGTATGAGGACGAAAAAATTCCCGAAACATTTAACGTGAATTTCTCAAAATCAAAACTACAAAGTTTAAAGATAAAATGAGAAATACAAAACCGTCACTGTTCCATCCGATTCTCGCCCTACTTCTAATCCCGTGCCTAACAGGCCTATTGAGAACATCCTCATCTGCCATTGGGTTAAGATCTGCTACTACATGCCTGATCAAGCCCATATGTCTTTTATCTTCCGTAGCCCTTCTATTTTGTTCGGACCCTTGTCCATCTACAACTTTTAAGCCCAAAGCTTCATCTTCTGCCTCGTTAGCTTTGTTACACTCAGCAGAACCCCCATCATTGCCATCTCCGACAATTCCTTAATGCGCCGCCTCCACACCATTTTCTATACCCACGTTTGTCAGCTCCATTAAATTAGGTCCACATTTTCAAACACCATCGACGTTCTCTTCCGGTGACGATTCCTCGCACACGGAATTGGAGTCAACTTCCATCCCATTCTTGATTTTCCCGTCTCCATTCGTCGAGCACCTCATATAATAAAAAATTGATCGCCTTTCTCCGATGTGGAATCTGACTTGTATTCAATCTCTCATGGACACTTCAAATTGGGTGAAATAATAGGATCTTGCTCCAGCTCTCTAACTCTGAATCTCCCGCCATCTATTCGAATTTTATTGTGTAAAAATCTTTTAGATTTCTTTTATTGTGTTCAATTTTACTTGATTTTTTTTACTCAATCATCAAACCCCATATACTCTCAGTAGTAAAATCTTGTTTGATTTTAAGGCCCTAGATATTTACTAGAACCAATCATCAAACTCCATATACTCTCAGTAGTAAAATCTTGTTTGATTTTAAGGCCCTAGGTATTTACTAGAACCATAGGTAGTTGTGTCTCCGTAAACTGTAATTTTATTTTCTGAGAATATTTTCTTTTGTTGCTGGGATTCTACTGTTAGACAAGCTAATTATGTATACAAGCTTAAAATAACTCTTCTGTTCTTATCTGTCTTTCTTGATAAATTGAAGGCTCCAAAGAATGAATTTTGAAGGAAGGTTGATATTGTTGAACAACGTCAACTGAAAAGATCCGATAAAGTTTAGCTATAGCTTTCAAATGCCGACACTATGATAATAAATGTTGAAAAATTAATCGCAGATGGCTATCGAGAAATAAATTAGTGTCAGCCGCAGACACTGCTTTATTTTCGAGAGCCATCTGCGATTAACTTTTTAACATCTGTTGCATTTGAAAGCTATAGCTGAACTTCATCGAATTATTTTAATTGTGACTTTTCAACCTTCCTTTGAAGGTCATTCTTTCGAACTTTAAGTTCATCAAGAAAGACAGATAAGAACGGAATAATTACTTTAAGCTTGCACACATAATTAGTTTGTCCAACAGTGAAATCCCAACAACAAAAAATGATATTCTTGAAAGTAATGTTACATCTTATGGAGAAACAACTGTCCATGATTTTGGTAAATACATGGGGCAAACAAAATTTTACTACTGAGAGCATCTGAAATTTGATGATAGAGCAAAAAAAGCAAGTAAAATTGAACACAATAAAAGAAATCTAAAGAAAGATTTTTACCCAATAAAATTTTAATTGATGGTGGACATGTTTTATCTCCTACCAGAATTGTCTTAGAGAATTTAGTCACTCAATAATTGGAATTTCATTGTTGGACATGTTAATTACGCATGCAAACTTAAAGAAATTCTTTCAACTTCATCTGTTGCACTTGATGAGTTGATGGTGCAAAAGAATGACGTGCAACGAGAGGTTGATTTGTTTGAACAACGAGTCCGTCTAGGGCTTTCAAAAGTGGAAACTATGATAGCAGAGATGGAAGAATTGATTGTAGACAACCCTTAAAAAATAAAATAGTTTTTATGTCAATGAATCTGTCTTAGCGGTAAAAAGATATCTAAAATGCTTTAAGACATAAAGGAACACATGAGTAAAGGAGGTTTTGAGAAGGTGGCAGCGACTTGGCCCACAGCTTCAGTGGTAGTAATATATGAGTAGCGACCAATTGCTCTTGAATCTATAGTCGACAAGATATGGAGCTGCATCAAGAAAAAAAGATAGTGGGGATCATTGGCCTCTACGACATATGAGGCATTGGAAAGACAACACTCTGTACTCAAATAAACAAGTTTAACTCCACGCCAGAGGGTTTCAGCGTTTTAATTTGGGTGTTTGTCTAAAGATTATAATGTTGAAAAGATTTGAGATAAGATTAGTAGAAAAATTGATTTTTCGGATGAATCCTGAAATAATAAAAGTATCGATCAAAATGCTTAGCGTATATATGAGTTTTACAAAAAAAATTATTAAATGATTTGTGAGAGAGGGTAGATTTTACACAAAGAAAATGGCTCCAAACTAATTTTCATTACTCGGTTATTGAAGATTTGTGTTGAAATAAAAACTCGAAAAAAAAATTAGAGTGGAGTGCCCGAAACCATAAGAGGTTTGTAAATAATTCTAAACTAAAATTGTAAATGAAACTCTCAACAATTATCTATATAGTCTAAAACTGATCGAAAAAATAGCAAAAAAGTAAAAAGGTATTTTCGCTTTAGAACCCAATGATTATGATTTTTCTTTCACAATGAAATGTGGAGTATTGGTTTGTGAACTGTTGTTAAATAAATTTGATAGAATTAATAAAGTTTAAATGCAATGAGACCACATTATCAACTTTGTTTTTAGTGCACGTTTATCGAAAGAACCAGAGAATCATTTGATGGTTAAGAATATGTGAAGATGTATGATGCGATCTAAGACATTCAACTATTATGTGACTAGGTTTTTTTCGACTAGCAAATTGTGTGGCCTTAAGTGATATTAATTCACTCGGAAAAATTAAACTTTTTCAAGGCATTGAAAGTACAAACGTTTTTAAATAGAGACAAACAAATAAGAAAAATAATGAAGAACAAATGAAAAACAACAGAAAATTTAAAGTAAATATTTTGATTTTTCTCAAAGGATGATGAAACAAGTCAGGTGGGGAATGGCTCTGTTTATAGTTGAATACTATTACATCCGACGGTCTATAATAATTTATATGGATGACTTAGATCAAAGTCCACCTACCACAATATACAAAATAAAAAATGTTTGATAAAATGCAATATCTATTGCATCTATCAAGGAACAAATGTGTGAGTTTACATAGTACAAGTACGGGGTCTTCTAGTATTTTCCATGGATTGTACCAAGTCTTGTGGTCTTTTTAAGTTTAAAATCTTGCAAAATACTTCGTTATGTGCGCATGTGTCTCGAACTCGAAGAGGGTTGTGTATAGTATGCAAGCTTGGAGCAGAAAAGGAGAAAATTTTTGTGAAAGCAGGGGCTCGATTAGTTGAAGAGCCAGATGTTAAGGCATGTTAATGTGCAAAAAGAATATCGGTGATGTAAAAGCAGATTGATGTTCTCAGAGAATCACCTAACTGCCCTAACCTTCGAACTTTGTTTCTTAGCTAAAATAAGTTGCAGGTGATCATCGATGGCTTCTTTCAGTTTATACCTCATCTAACTGTTTTCTGTTTGTAGGATGAGAAAATATGGGAGATGAAAGGAAAATAAACAATTTGATTTTACATGAAGAAAGGTCAAAGAAATAAGGGAATTTAACCAATTCCTGATTTCCTGATTCATAATTTTTGGGTTGTTTCATAAAGAAATATAAGTGCTTAAAATAGATTCATTTCTAACTTAAATCAATCCTATCGAATCTAATAATGATCAAGTAAGAATTTGACTGAAATTTTTTGAAGGAAAATAAGTCTCGTTAAAAACTCCCATTTAATATCAAACATTAAGTCAAATCTCAATATTTGACAGCGAATAGAAGAAAGAGTGTCCAACTAAAATTGATTTTTTTATTTTTTAATAACGTGGTAGGAAATGACAAAATAATGATGTTAGCTTAATGTCACTTTTATTGTTCCATTCCATTCGAATCAATTGGACAAGATATTTTAAGAATCAAAAGAAACATAATAAAAATTTAAGGATTAAAGTGACTAAATTGATAAGTTGAGGAGCAAAAACATCCTTCCACCTATTTAATTTTGTAATTGTAATAGTAAATATTCATATATGAGTATGCACATTTGGTCGATTGGTTAAGCTGCTCATTTTTGTTTTTCGTATTCCCTTAGGTCATGGGTTCTAGATCTATTAAGAGCACTCATCTTCCTTCTTAAGATTTAAAACAACAACAACTATATATATTTCATAAATATCCTCAATTTCATATTACACCACATTGTTGCAAAATATTCAAATTTATTATAATATTAAGGTTTTAAATAATTTATGTACAAATGCATATAGAAAGGGTTATATTTTGATACACGTGTAAAAAAATTTACGCAATCCTTCTATAAAATTTAAAGCCTAAATCTCAAACCCTAACACCTTAACCTTAAACCCTAAATTTTAAATTCTAACCATAAACCTTAATTTTTACACTCTACACTCTACACACTAAACCTTAAACCCTAACTTAAAACTCTAAACCTTAAGTGCTTTTTATAATTTAGTTTTTCTAATTCGATTAAACCTTCCTCTTCTTTAAATTTCATTTGGACATACACAAGTTTGACTCTTATTGGATTTGAAAATTATTTATATAAATTATACTTCGGTGACGGGATGTATTGATGAGTGTTAGATTACATAGTTAGATTTTTCTTTATATATTTTTTATTTTTGATTAATTAGAGATATCATATTTTCATACCGTATTTTTATTTTTAATTAATTAGAGAGATATTATATTATCATACCGATATTCGAACCCATATAACATAGGACAATATGAGCATCCTTAACTACTAGGCTAATTAGTGGATCTCTTTATATATTTTTTATTAATAATATAATTTTACCCATCCTATAATTTTGTAATTCTATAACTCTAATTTTTTAATATTACTTACAATTTTTTTACACCATACATAAAATTATGCCTGCTTGGTGATTAAACATTCAACTAACCTAATCTGTCTACACCCACCATGAATAATTGAATGATTATTTAATATAAAAAATATGAAAAGTCTTCAAGGTGGTGCCTGGAGGAGGCTTAAAAGAAATGGAAACAACCAAGTCAATGGCCTTCTTCCTTCTCTATCTCCGACATCTTCCACAAGTTGTCAACAACCAGCCGGTCGAGGTAATATTGCTTTTCTTTGCTCATTGAAACAGTGTGAAATTGAAGTTATCAATTCATTAGAAAGGATGGATTGTGTAGTTTTTTCCATCCTTCACATATATTATTGACTTCCAAATGTTTGTAAAGTAGCACACATGTTTCCTTTTCATATTTGGTTTTCTCAACTTCTTCTTTATAGGGGTTAGCATCCGATTGAGTAGAGTTAAAAAATTCGAATTAGTCGAGTCAGGAGTCCTATTTTAACTCAAACTTTATTGCAAAATTTTTTGATCGAGTCGAATTTATAAAATTCGAGTCAAGTCAAGTCAGGTTATTTTAGTTCCTGTTCAAATTTAATTATACCACTTATAATGTTAAGATACTAATTAGCTTCAAGTTAAATGATTTCCGATACACATATACAATACACATATTTTTTCATATTATATAGGCTTAAATCCCGATTTGGGCCGATTTGGCCGCCGATTGTCACGCCGCCGCCCACCACATCGGTCTCCGGACCATCACGACCATTTCCCCCATCACTCCGTCGTCGGAAATCGAACGACGGCGTGCGAATCGACAAAATTGTCGAATAGTTATTTCGAACGATTTGCGATGAACGGCGGTAGAAGGGACGAAGAACGGCGTGTGAGTTGTTCGACGAAGGGAGGGCGTTTCATTCGTCGCCAGCAACGCGGCCGCCGGTGGTGGGAGTGGTCAGATTTTGTGGTTTAGGGATTTAGGGACTATTTTGGAAATATTTGAAAATTTCAAGATATATTTTTATTTTTATTTTCTTTTATTAATTTTATTATTTTTAATATAATTTTGGATTTTTCTTGAGGTAATACGTGTCCTTTAACGGAAAAATTAACGGTGAACCTTAAATGGGTCACAGAATGAAACTTCAAGTCCCAATTTGGCCTGAAAAATAGTTTAGGCACCTAACTGAAAAAAAGAGCATAATTTGGGCACCTATTTGACGGTTAAGTCTATTATATATATATATTGCATGACTCGATTTGAACTTGAAAATCGATCCACTAATTATTAAATTTCATGTTATTCAAATTTCAATTTTATAATTCAAACTTTATTTGAATTTATTTAAGTGGAGTCGAATTTATGAAATTACAAATCCAGTCAAGACAAATTAAGTTTTTTCACATCAAATCCAGTAAAAAAATTTAATTTTTTTCGAGTTTGAATTTTGCTCACTCCACTTATCGACAACGAGGATTAACCAAGTTAAAACATGTATGATTGCAGAGACAAAATCAATGGAGTACGTAGAGCCTGTAGTTGGGATTGCAAATTGTTTCGGAACCCCGGTTTGTAAATACTTACAATATCACCGGAAGCTCAATGATTATGTGAGAAACTTCAAGAGAATCATAGATAAATTAAATAGCAAAATGGAAGATATAGAGCTGCAATTGAAAGCAGAGCTTCTTCATGTGGGGAAGATACCGAAGAAGGGAGTCGAAAACTGGTTGGCAAAAGTGAAAGTGATGATCGAGGAAGCACGAGATGTTGACAGTAAATTCAGTAATGGGAGATATCTTTGTCGTGCTTGCAACGGAAAGCTGGTCGATGAGAGGACTAAAGAAATGCAAACATTTCTTGATGATGCTCCTAATCTCTCTGAAAGCCTTGTCGTCGATTGTCCGAGTGTTGGGTTGGCACTGCTGACATCAGAACTAGTCGGCGAAAAAGCTGCTAGAGATGAGATATGGACATGTTTGATGCAAGAGGAGGTGAGCAAGATTGGAGTTTGGGGGATGGGCGGTGTGGGTAAAACCACTATCATTAAGCACATCCACAATGAACTTCTGAAAGAAAACAAATTTGATAGAGTAATTTGGGTTACCATATCAAAGGAGTCAATGTTATAAAGGTACAAGATGATATTGCAAGTGCATTGAATTTGAGGGAAGATTTGGCCGGAGGAGGAGACACGGTCAGGAGAGCAGCGATCTTGTCCGAAATGCTGAAGAAAACAGGAAAGTATGTTCTAATCCTAGATGATGTGTTGGGACAAATGTTCTCTAGAGGAAATTGGGATCCCTGAGCCAACTAGCAACAACGGATGCAAGCTGGTGTTGACAACCCGTTCGGAGCAAATCTGCAAGTATATGGGCTATCATTAAGCACATCCACAATGAACTTCTGAAAGAAAACAAATTTGATAGAGTAATTTGGGTTACCATATCAAAGGAGTCAATGTTATAAAGGTACAAGATGATATTGCAAGTGCATTGAATTTGAGGGAAGATTTGGCCGGAGGAGGAGACACGGTCAGGAGAGCAGCGATCTTATCCGAAATGCTGAAGAAAACAGGAAATTATGTTCTAATCCTAGATGATGTGTTGGGACAAATGTTCTCTAGAGGAAATTGGGATCCCTGAGCCAACTAGCAACAACGGATGCAAGCTGGTGTTGACAACCCGTTCGGAGCAAATCTGCAAGTATATGGGTTGTATGGTGATACTAGTGAGGCCTCTTTCAGAAGAAGAGGCATTGCTACTATTCTTGAATAAAATTGGACCTCACATTGTGCAATGTCCGACTTTAATGTCAACTTTGAGGCTTGTTGTCCATGAATGCGCTGGTCTACTTCTTACCATTGTTGTGGTAGCTGGTACCCTGAAAGGAGAACACGACCCTCGTATTTGGAAAAATGCACTCAAGGAGTTGAAAGAGCAAATAGGGATGGTGGAAGGAGTGGAAGCTGAAGTGATTGAGCGCTTGAAATTTAGTTTCGATCACTTAAAAGACCAGAAAATGAAACACTGCTTCTTGTATTGTGCATTATATCCTGAAGATTTCGAAATTCTGAAGTGTAATCTAATCGAGTGTTGGATTGATGAGGGGTTCATAGATGAAATGGATACAAGACAAGAAATGGAACATAAGGGCCATGCTATTTTGAAAAGGTTGGAAGATATCTGCTTGTTGGAAAACACTACTAATCGATATGGCTTGCCTTGTTCAAAGATGCATGATGCTCTGAGAGACATGGAGTTGTCCATCACAAGTACGAGTCCTCGATATATGATACAAGCAGGATTGCAGTTAAAAGAGTTACCCAAAGAGGAGGAATGGAAGGCGGATATCAGGAAAGTATCGCTTATGAAGAACTCCATATCAGAGATTCCCATAGATATGTCGCCTCCAAAATGTCAACTGCTTACAACCTTGTTACTGCAAGAGAATCCTATAAAAAAGATCCCAGATAATTTCTTTGCAAACATGCCTTGTCTAAGTGTTCTTAATTTGTCCTATACAGATATCAAGCATTTACCAAATTCTATCTCTGAACTAAAGAATCTCACCGCATTGTTGCTTGGTTTCTGTCAACAATTAAGAGATTTGCCTTGTCTTTCGAAGCTTCAAAGACTGAAGAAGTTGGATCTTCGTCGGACTGAAATTTTGGAAGTCCCTAAAGGCATGGATATGTTGGTGAATTTAAGGTATCTTAATCTTGATGTGCACTATATAAAAGATATACCTGCTGGAATTTTACCAAAACTCTCTCACCTTCAGCACTTGAGGTTTGATTTGGCTAATGAAAGAACAAGCCTAAAGGCAGAGGATGTTGTGCCACTGGAGAAGTTGGAATGCTTTGAAGGACGGTTGCAAGATGTGCATGAATTGAATAAGTTTATCTCCTCCATGAAGCAATCTAAGAAAATCTCATCAAGTATAAATTACAAGTAGGCTCATATAATTGGGAATTTAGTCTTGAAAGAGATAAGAGTGTAAGAATCAATGAATTCATATTTCGTGAAGGTGAGTTGCTTATGCTCCCAGTTGATATCCAAGAGTTGGAGATTGCAGACTGCCACTGTTTGAGAAGCTTAAACGATGGTGTTTCTTCCTTAGAAAATGCGATCGACTTGAGGGTCTGTAAAATTTCGTATTGCCAAAGGATGGAGTGTGTTGTTCCCTTGTCTTTCTCCTCTTCTTGCAGTCATCCATTGCAGAGACTTGAGAGGTTGTATCTTCATAGTCTGCCAAAGTTGAGTGAACTTATCAGAGTTGAAAGATTTGGTTCAATAATGCTGCCTCTGCCACCTTTTCCCATCTTAAAGTTATGACAATAATGAGTTGCTCGAATATGAAGACATTGCTTCCGCATTGGTTGCTTCCCAACCTTCAAAACCTGGAAGAAATTTGGGTCCAGCATTGTTTTCAACTAATAGAAATAATTGCAGAACTAAAATCAGAAGATGCTGAAGGGCAAGGGAGTGATGCATTGATCAAATTCAATCTTCCGAAATTGAAAAAGATGAGCCTAGAGTCATTACCAAGATTGAAGAGCATCTGCAGTAAAAGTGGAGTAATAGTTTGTGATTCTCTGCAACTTTTCCAAGTTTATGGGTGTTATAAAATGAAGATTCCTCCATTTGTTCCCCTTGTTGGCAATGGGCAGCCATACTCATATGTTCCACCTTCTCTCAAGATCAGCTCAAGGATGGGATGGTGGGAATCGTTGGAGTGGGATGATCCAAACTTCAAAAATATTCTTCAACCCCATTTTCTCAACAAGTAATGGCAACATTATTTTTTTTTTCATGAAATGGACGAGTTCGATTTTTCATGATCGGATACGGTTGCTTTCTGAAGATTCCGGGGGAAGCGAACATATGACGGATGCGATGGTTTAAGAAGGATCTGTTCGAGACTATTGGTCTATGACATGTGGTAACGTTTTTCCTTCGCTGGTTTTGGATGCTACTAAACAAGCACTTGACTTTGTTGGTTATTATATGTGCATTAATGCTTATATGCTTTAGTTTTTTTCACCTGCAATGGTTTGATATGTATTGTTAGCTGTAAGTAATGAAACCGATAATTCCGATGTATTCTGTTGTAAGTAATGAAACCGATATCGGAATCATCGTCCATTCGATCATAACCTTTCTGTTTGTCACCATATTCATCGGAATCATCCTCCCCATCATCAAGCTCGTCATTGTCACTGCCATTGCCACCATCATCAACATCAATCGTTTACGATCTTCCTCTTCAAATCCCAACTTTTAATCATCTTCTTCCTCCACATCTTCATTATGATCATCAACATATTGATTCCCTATCGGTCTCGAATTCGAAATATTTCTTACATAAAGCCTCAAAAGTATTCCAAGAATCTAAGCCAACCTCAAACCCGAATTTTAAATTAAAAATTTTACAAAATGATAGTTCCCCTGCATCTTAATAGCTCAAATCCCAGATTTTCCTATTTCCCAATCAATCAAACGACTCAATGATCGGTGGTTTTTCCTTTCCCGGAAATCAAATTCCAATTAATAGCATCCTCCTTAAAATCAATAACAAAACCCTAACCTTTAATGAAATCAGAATCTAATTGTCACAACCGAACCAAAAGAGTAAAAAATGATCCAAGAATTCAGAGGAAAAGAAGACTGACTAAGCTAAACATACAGTGTTTTTATTTTTACAAATTATATTATAAGTTCGTCCTGCCATATTATTCACAGTCCCAACAAATAACAACCATATATTCTATTATTTTTTACCATGTCATATTTTTATTAAAGATTTACTTAGTAAAAAGATTACATGAGAAAAATTATTGAAATAAATAATTTTTATTGGTTGAGACTATAAATGACACGGTGAGACGCGACTATAATATAATTTCTCGTTTTTGGCAATCCCTTCTTCCTTAAGTTACGAATTTAATTCTTATTAAGAGCACATTTTCTCTCCTGTAAATAAGAATTGTTAAAAAAATCACAATTTTTAAAATGATAACGTGCAATTAATAACGGGTTTTCTTTCAAATGGTAAGGAAATTCACACATTCCACATTTGATAACTTGCCATAGATACTGCAGCACTATATATATATGAACAAATTAAATTTGTAGAAATATTAAGATCTTACAGGCATGGAGGTGAGCAAAGGCAAAGGTAAGACTTGCGAGACGACGATCGTGATAACGGGGCTGTTGCTGGTGCTTCTGTTTGCGGCAGGGCTGGCAAATGCAGAGTTGGACCGGCAGTGCTTCGATAGCTGCTTGTACAGTTGCGATGTACCACTGCAGTGGATGCAACGGTGCATCAAACAATGCTACACACGATGCACTCATGGTGCTGCTGCAACGGATAGTCGTAGTGTGAAGGTAGATGAACAACAACCGGTCGGACATTGATTTTTCATGAGGATTCATAGAATAAGATGATGATGATGGTAATAAACGATGTATTCTCTGTTTTTTATTTCTATTGTGATTAATAGAGAAGATGGCTTTGATTAAAAGAAAATACAATTTGATTTTTTTACTACAACGGATTTGAGTATGAATGACGAACTGAATCTATATTTGAATTTAGCAATGTCCAGTTAATTGGATGGTTTGGGTTAGTTTTAAATCATGTCAATTTTAAGTTGATTAATTTAAGGTTTTTTAAAAAAAATGCGGTCCTTGTTCGAAATTCCCATCTAATATAATTGATCCGAGGATCAATTACATCAGTAAAAGGGGAAAATATTGCCCAATATATATTTATATAATTGATACACTTGTTTCTTTGACAGCGAGTAATTCAGCTGTAGGTACATCAACAACGCCAACTGATTTGGAGAAAGTGATGAATCATAAAACAAATATAAATGACAAAATAACAAACAAAAATTTATTTTGATCACTAAACTTTTAAAATTTTTATTGGGGTCACCTAACTTCTATTTCGCTTTCATTTTGATCACTCCTGTTATCTTTAATTAGAAAATGTTGACGTGGCAGTTATTTTCTTCTTCAACCTCTTTCTTCCTCTCTTCTGTTTTTTGCTCCATAAACACAACAACTTATAAAAGTATGACCTTTCATCTCCCGATTTTCTTCATTTATTATTCTACCCTTTGATGTTATTATGAATATATCTTAATCTCTCCCAACACTTCATCTTATTTAGGGGCTGTTTTAGTGAAATGAAAAACATGGAATAGAGGACTGTTTTTCTTAGGGGCTGCTTTTGGATGCATTTGTAAATTTCAACTCCATAAGTATGTTTTTTTTTGTTGCCAATGTTAAGGGGGAGCAAGGGAGTCACACCACTCTACATTGCGGCAGCCATTGGCGACCGAGACATGGTTTGGTATCTTTACAACGTGACTTCTGCTCAGGATCTTACTCAGGAGGATTACGTTGGGTTACTTATAGCAACCATCACCACTGATTTATTTAGTATGAACAATGAAGTGAATTTCTCTTTGCTTGTAGCAAGGGTTAGTGCCAATCATTCTCCTTTTCTACTTAGATGTAGCTCTATGCTTAATTCAGCACAATCCAGAATTGGCTGTTCTGCGTGATTCGAATGGGGAGACAAAACTTCATATCTTAGCTCGAAAGCTTTCAGCCTTTGCCAGCAAAAGTGAACTGGGAACTTGGCAGAAATTTATCTACCCATGTAAGTTTTGTAGTTCTTTTCTTTCAGTTTTATTTTTAATGTTTAATTAGCCGCAAATAGAATCATAGGAAATTCAATAAAAATATCAAAATTGTTAACTAATTGTCTTATAGGAAACCTATAATCATTTCCATTCCCTACTTAAGTTTTGATCAATAGTTACAGCATTTAAGGCCGAGAAACATAGAACTAACAGAACATCTTCACTGAAAATCACTTTCAACCAGTAGTTTTAATTTGAGATTAAATAGGGAACTAGGTAGAAGGTTAACTCCATTCAAACTACTTAACCTATTATCGTAAAGCGTTTTAATTAGTCGACATAGATTGTTCCAACTTAACTATGGTCTCGAGTTCGAGTCATTGGGAATGCAGTAGCCTTAAATACTTGATGCTAGAGCATCAACCTACTAGACTGTAGGAGTCTTGGGGCTCTATAAAAATATAGCAGTCATTAGCATATTTAGTGCTTAGGGAAAATGTAGATTGTGAAATCTGACTTGTGGTCATAGTGATCTGATCAATAATTGTACGCTCTTGGAGTGATCTATGTTAAACCAATAGTAAAAAGTAGTTGCTCATTGGACATGTCAAAGCGCTGCTGCTGCGATACAAATCAAGGTTTCTGAGACTAATAAATCAAATTCCAATTCCTCTATTCCATGTTTTTCATTTCACTAAAACAGCCCCTAAATAAGATGAAGTCTTGTGTTTATGGAGGAAAAAACAGAGAGGAAGAAAGAGGTTGAAGAAGAAGATAACTGTCGCGTCAACATTTTTTAATGAAAGATAATGAGAATGACCAAAACGAAAGCGAAATAAAAAGTATGTGACCCCAATGAAAATTTTAAAAATTTGGTGACCAAAATGAAAACATCCTAAAAGTTTGGGGACCATATGTGTACTTTACCCTTATTTTTTTTAGTTTTGGAACTCCTCACTTGGGTCATTTAGGACAAAAAGATGTAGAATCTAACCCCTAATACCAAAAGGAACTTTTACAACTTCTCCTGGAAATGATCAAATAAGTACATACATAAGAGCACTCAAACCATATTTTTCATGTTTTGGACGAAAATTCTTTTGCATAAGTTATAAAAAGATGTAAACATATGTTGAAATAAGTAGTTAAGTCTCCCGTTGACATCTCTTCTTTTTTTTAGGGCTTGAGTTCAATACTTATCAATAGTATTTTTCTTTTCTCCCCTAAATTGTAGGTACTGTTCAATAAAAAAGAGATGTATTTGTCATGTTGCCTTCCTCCTCTATAAAATTAGAGACAAGTCTATCTAACTTGGAAGGGCAAGTGGGGAGCTTGGGGCAATTATGTCATAACTGTACAAGTGAAGGTGGGTAGTAGTACTAATAATGGAAGAGACTCGCGGGATGAGGATGAGAATAGAAATCTTTTGTCCTTTTTCATTTATGCTTCACATTAAAAACTTAAGTTTATAGATTAAAATCAAAATTTAAAGTTAAAATTTATAAAATTAGAGATAACATATATTTTTAAGATTTAGAGTTTATAATTTAATGGACCGAGGATTTTTGTCCGAGGATGGCAAGGGGAATGTTGATAATTTAAATTGATGCTTTTTTCGCTCCAAGACAAGACAAAGGCACATGGAGAGAGAAAGAAAGATTTATTCATAATTTTATAACAAATGTGATTAAAAACATCAAATCAAATCTATAGAGTCAATTTTTTTTACAATAAAAAAAATCATTCATAAAAGGAGAATAAACAAAAACAACACATACAAAGAGAAAAAAACGTGCCAACAAACAAACCCCGCAAAATAAGAGAACCCAAAAAAGAAAAGGACGACATAAAAAGGCACGTAGGCCATGAAAAAATAGAAGAAACCGAAAAATACATAGAGTTGATGTATGCATTTTCGACGACAGCCGTACGAGAGCTCCATGTGAAGGCATGTCCCCTCTCCCGAATGGGTAGAGTGTTAAACAAACAACGATCATCACAAAAGTCTGGAAAACGTCCATGTAATGAGAGACGCCCATAAAGAAGAACGACAATACAAACATCAGAACAACTAAAAATCTAAATTGATTGTGTTTACTTTTTTATATTAAGTTGGAGTTTTTCGTTAAAGTATCAAACCCCAAATTTTTATTTTTTGTTATTATTGCATGCTCTCAAATATGGAAATTTTCCGTGATAATTGTCAACAGTTTTCAGCTAAATCTAGGTGAATTTTCTATTAAATTGAAATGATGTGTAGGAACAAGAGCCAAGTTCCATTAGCAGCCAAAGCCTGTGATTTCTTCTTGTTCATGTTAACATTCCTGTAATACCCGTATTTTGTCCGAAATTAATATTATATTAATAATTCGCTATAAATAATACTAAAAATAAACAATAAATCCAATAGTTCAAATTAAATGTCTATTTACATGAAATATCCTTTTAAAGCTCAAATCCAAGTATAAGGTTCAATTTTTAAACCCATTGAAAGTCTTTATCCCTATTCCTACCCAAATCTGATAACAAAAGCCCAAGAAACACATTTGTGTTTCTTCAGCCCGCTAAAGTGAGCCACGTGGCACCCTATGATTGGCTTGCTAGTGCTTCACATGGATTAAACTCTTCATGACGTCAGTGCCTGCATCAGTTATAAAAGGAGGAGAGTTAGTGGAAAAATTAATGACAATCTAATAATTACCCTAATAATTGAAGAAAGAGAAAGGGAAGAGTTACCTGAACTCAAAAAGTCACCGGAAGAAGAAAAGTAGCATGACTATACATTTTCTAGTCTCACTCAATTAACCGGCTTATGATATTACTCTCATTATATAAGAGGGACAAATCATATCTTGATCAACCATATTCCGCTACATAGATTGCAACATATCCAATATCAGTCTTTATAGCGTAGTCAGTTACGACACACGTTTGACTGCATCAAAACATGTCACTCACGATGTTGAAATAATGATGATCTCAAGTCTGAGGATCACACATGTAGTTATCACTATGAGCAATGTTGTGACTGTCACCGTTGAACTTTGTCATCAATCATCTACGTATTAGTCTCAATATATTATTGTTGTCTATGCCCACAATAATACTTGACTAAGGACATTCAAGAATAACTATATTATTCTAAGGACTTTATTATAATTCAGTTTATTTATAAATGCATAGAATAAGACTGAAATAATAATAATGGCTTTATATTAATAAACAAGATAAAATAAGTATGTCTTTTACAATCATCTCATGATTGGTCTTTGGACATACTCCAACAGGGACAACCTAATTGCATAGACCTTGTGCAATCACTGTGGGGGTTCTTCTCCCAAGTTCGTTCCTATGATGTAAACAATGATCAAAAGTGGTATAGGCTAAGCAAAACTTTTAATGACCATTGTGTGCTTCAGTGAGCTGAGCAACATAAGTCACCTATGTGAAAGTGAAGTGGGGCCGCTTCAAGGAGACTATTGGGGCATAGTTCTCTCAAACTCTTGCAGAACTAGGGAGATTTTCACGGCCATATGAACATAACCATGAGAACTAAAAACCTCGCTAGAGAGGTGGTTGTGTGAGGTATATCATCGTTTATACAAACGACAAAACAGTTCAAGGATATCACGTCTACTGATCAGCTAATAAAGTAAATATACCTATACAAGGGAAGGTTCAACGGTGGACACCTACCTATCCTATGCAACTATCGATCGTAGATTCTATCAACACATCGAGTCAAAATGTTTTTGATTAAAAGATCAATTTCATTCATGTGGGGGATTGTTGGAAAAAAATCGATAATTTTGGAGCTTTGAATGAGAAATTGATCCAAACGTTGTTGAGGAAAATGTGGAACCTATAGTTAGTTCGTAAATGTGCAGACGTGCACGGCGTGAGTAACGCAAATGTCCCAACCGGTCTGGTCCTCCGTGGGCCAGCGGATATTTTAACCCAAATTTGAAATAACTTTTTCCTCAAATATGAGCATATATTTGCCAAATTCTGTTTTGAAATTAAAAGGATCAATATTAAAGTTTCCTTTAGTTCAGACAATGATTTTGGAAATTGCTCTTTAAAGGCTCATTAATTTTCAAAATCACAAATGCTCCATTAGTTCAAAAGTTTTCACTTATACCCTCGTGAAACTCCTATAAATAAGGTGTAAACTTTCTAGTTTAAACACAACTCAAAAACACATAATTTTCCATTGTTTTACTCTGTGATTTCAAAAGTAGGTTTTGGTGATAGGAAAAGGCAAGGTTGTAGTTCGTGATCTCTACAATTGTGTTTATTGCGACTAATCATCTAGTTGTTGTATCCTGGGAGACAAACGACCGAAAATCTCAAGCATCAGGGAGTGACCGAAAATCTGTCTTAAGGAAACTATGTAGCTACAGGCCTCAATTCGTTTCCAATCGGTTTGGTTTTAAATATGTTGTATTTATATTTCTTATTCTGTTCGATTTATAATAATATCAATATTTGATTTTATTGTTTATTATTTTGTTCTTGGATTAACTATTTTCTAACAGTGCCTTCCCAACTCTAAATCTAAACCGATATAGATGATGTCAGTTATCGGAATTGTTTGGTCATTATGGCACTTTCGGAACGAGGTTGTTTTAGAGGTAAATTTGTAGATGTGTACCAATTGTTGGACATTTCTATTCTTAGAGTTAGTCGGTGGTGCAAAACTAAGTGGTCGTATGTTATCCCAGTAATTATGACATCATCCGATGCCCTTCTACTCTTCGCTCTATTGATATATCAAATAGACAGTTGGCCTTGAGCACTTGGCTGCCGCCTCCTTTGAGGTGTCTTAAATTCAACTTTGACGGAACAATGCGAGGAAGTTTTGGTGAAGCAAGTGTATCAATTATATAAATATATAGGCATAATGCTAAAAATGTCCCGACTGAATTGTTATTTTGACTCTTATTATTTTTAAGTAATTTAACTTACAACGTTTCATTTTAGGTAAAAATGACATATCTGCAGATAAAAATAGTTAGTCAATTGTCGATAAACAACTTGAAATGACTTTGTAGAATGAGATCTCAGAAGAAAATATATATTTTATATTTTATACAGTTTTATAATTTTATTTTTGATTAATGTGTCATTCTGTAAAGGTAGTATATTTACCTATATGATACTGCTATCGCGATGAGCACTGCCATGTAAGTTTTTCATATCATTTTAAATCATTTACCGTTGGTTGACTAATAGTTTTCATCCACAGAGGGATCATTTTGACTCAAAATAAAATGTTGAGAGCTAAATTGCTTCAAAAAATAGGGACCAAAATGACAATTCAGTCAAACGTTAGAGACTTTTTTTAATATTATGCCAAATATATATTGGGCAATCTTTTTCACTTTTACTGATATGATTGATCCTCGGATCGATTATATTGGGCGAAAGTTTTTAACAAGCCCACATTGTCTTTAAAAAAAACTCAGACTAATCAATTTAAAATTGACTTGATCTAAAATTAACCCAAACCATCCAAATTAACAGGACATTGCTCAGTCCAAATATAGATTAAGTTTGTCATTCCGACTCAAATCCGTTGTAGCAAAAAAAATCAAATTGTATTTTCTTTTAATCAAAGCCGTGGATCTTCTCTATTAATCACAATAGAAATAAAAAACAGAGAATACAGCGTTTATTACTATCATCATCATCTTATTCTATGAATCCTCATGAAAAATCAATGTCCGACCGGTCGTTGTTCATCCACCTTCACACTACGACTATCCGTTGCAGCGGCACCGTGAGTGCATCGTGTGTAGCATTGCTTGATGCATCGTTGCATCCACTGCGGTGGTACATCGCAACCATACAAGCAGCTATCGAAGCACTGCCGGTCCAGCTCTGCATTTACCGGCCCTGCCGCAAACAGAAGCACCAGCAACAGCCCCGTTATCACGACCGCCGCCTCGCAAGTCTTACTTTTGCCTTTGCTCACCTCCATGCCCGTAAGATCTTAATATTTCTACAAATTTAATTTGTTCATATATATATATATATAGTGCTGCAGTATATATGGCAAGTTATCACATATGGAATGTTTTAATTTCCTTACCATTTGAAAGATTACTTGAAGATTTTACTAATTCTAAATTGAAGATTACTTGGTAATTAAGATTTACTTTAATTAGTAGATGTCTATTTTAGATAGGAGATCTTATTGAATAAGATTTTTTGATGACCAAGTATTTGAGTCTATAAATATAAATTAGGATTAACCTTTTAAATTATGAGAGAACAAGAGAATGAGAGTTAGAGAGAATTATTATCTGGAGAGATGTAACCACTTTTAGGTTCTCAACAACTATTATGCCTACGTTGTAGGGATAGGTATTGTAGGGATGTTGGGAAGAGTGTTTTGGTTCCACCGGGTCATGGGATTTGTTTACCGAGTTTTAGGATTACATGGGTTATCATGTATTTGTACTCTTCGTGTTCTCTACGTTTATAGTGGATTGTTCGTTTCTCTCGTCCGTGGAAGTAGACTATGCTGAACCATGTTAAATCTTGTTTTTTGTGCATATCTTGGTTTATGTTGTTATCATGTTGGTTATTTTGCCGCATACCAAATTCCTAACAAATGGGTTGATTAACGGGTATTTATGAGCGTACGTTAAAATTTTAATTTTGTGATGTAATTTTTTTGAACAACTTTTACTTAAGAGAGGGAAACTTTACTCATAATAGGAATTAAATCCACTGCCTAAGAGAGAGGGAATTGTAAAAAATGAGAAATTATATTATAGGTTCGTCCCACCATATTATTTGTGTTCATAAATTTTTATTTTTTTTTACCAAATGAATCTTCTCATGGTAAAAAATATTTTTTAAATTTGATTAAAAAATGATATAAAAAATTATTAAAATAAGTTATTGTTATTGGTTAAGAGCATGAACGACATGGGAGAGCCTATAATATAATTTCTGTAAAAAAACATTATATGTTTAGCTCTTTTCCTCTGAATTCTTCAATCACTTTTTTACTTTTTTTTATTGTTTGATTGAATAATAAAGGAGAAAGCTTGGTTATACATTGATTCCCTTTTTATGATTATAAGGGATTCAAGGGTTTAAGGACACTTGTATGGGAATTTTGGGATTCTTCTTATTTTTTTAATAATACTAATATTATTATTATTATTATAAAAGTAAATATATATTTCCTGCAATTTATTTAAGTTTGATAGGAAATTCTGGTATTAGAGATATTAAAATTTTTAATTTAAAATTCAAATGTCCACAATATAAAATGATCTAATTAAAATTTTAAGCATTAAAATTACACATTTAGAAATCCTCTAATTGGTCGAGTAACCAAAGATATTCATGTTGGATCATCTTATATGAATTAAAATTCTAACATTTGCTTGAAAATATATCAAAAAAATCACACACACTCAGCACCAAAACACTCTAATTTCACAGTCACTATCTGTTGCAGCGGCATCAAGAGTACATTGTTCGTAGCATTGTTAGATGCACATGTGCCCCCACGGCGGTGGTAAATCACAACCGGGCAAGCAGTCAATGAGGCACTTCCCGTCCACCTCTGCACTTGCCGGCTCTGCCACTAACAAAAACACCAGCAACAGCCCCACTATCACGACCGCCACATCACAACTCTTGCCTTTGCCTTTGCTCTCCTCCATACTTGTGAGATCTTAATATTGCTACAAATATAAGTTCTTCACACACACACACATATAGTGCTGTAGTATATCTGGCAATTTATCACATACGGAATGTGTGAATTTCCTTACCATTTGAAAGAAAACCCGTAATTAATGGGTTGATTTAAGGGTATCTATGCGTGTACGTTAAAATTTTTAATAGTCTAAAGGTGATTATAAGGTAGTATATGTTTATAAATATTCTTAATCCTTTGACAATACACACACCTTTAGACATTGCGATTAAACTCGAGCCTCCTAGAATAAACATCATCCGTTTTTCCACTGAGAACGGTTATTGAGTTCTTTAAAATTGTGATTTTAAGTTCTTTTATGTTTTGAATGATATATTTTTGTTACTAAATTGAAAATTAAAATATTCAATCATCAAAGACTTGTTTCAATGATAAAGGGTGGTGTATTCTACCCAAATTCGAGCAACTTAGTCTACAAGTGTGCGTGTGTAATATCTCAAAATCGGGCCTAGAAGTTTGATGTTAAATAGGGAAATTTCAAAGTTCAAAACTAAATCAATTGCAGTTGGAATTCGATGGCTTGATTGTAAAGTTTCAAATACTTGGTGTCATTCTGAAACTCTGAAGAATAATGGGGATTACACGAACACCACTTTTATTTGACCGAACCAAAAGAGTAAAAAAATGATCGAAGAATTCAGAGGAAACGAAGACTAACTGACTAAGCTAAACGTATAGTGTTTGTTAGATAAGGGTGTCAATAATCCAAGGAAATAATAATAATTAATAAAATAAATACGATAAAATTATTATTATTATAACAAATATAACAAAATAATTATAAAATAATATTTAAAATATAAATCAAATATTAAAGCAGTAAATTAGAATTGTTTATTTGTATCCAGACAACAATTCGGATGAATAGATTTGTTGAGGCCTGTGAAACACAGCTTCCTTAAGACAGATTTGTCTATAGTGCTTAAGAAACGTTGGACGTCTATCTCCTAGGATACAACAACAGAATGATCAATAGTATTAACACATGCATAGATCACGATAGAATGATCAATAGCATTAATACATATGCATAGATCACGAACTGAAAACTTGCCTTCTTCTATCACCGTAGAAAAAAATTAATAAAAACTAAATGCAGGATAGCTTTTTTTTCAAAAATGGGGAGAGTTGAGAAAAAAATCTCTTCACTTGCAATACTCGTTGTGAGTTGTGTTTCTCTTCTTGCTAACCCTCCTTTTATAGGCGAGCAATGATATAGTTGTAATTACAATTGAACTCAAATTCATAATTTAAAATTCAAAAAAAAATTATTTGACTAATTTTTGGAAGAAGATTTCGTATTCAGGCTAATATTTTGATAGGTTCACACACAGCCTCACTAGTTTGGACATTCATGTTCACCCATGTTATGCCTGCACACAAGGTACATTCTTTGGTAAACTTATTCAATAATTCCTTAGTTGTTTCCATTATATATACACCTTCCACATTTGGTATCTAACCAATGCGAGATTCAAGCTTATTATTTCCTCTCTAATCTTTGCAAGTTGCCTACTTTGATCATCAATTTCTCATTCACCATTCAACCAATTTGAGCATATGAGATATCATTGTAAGGATCTCATGGAATAGAATATGAAGACGTAAATTTAATATTCTATTCTCCATCTTTATCCATTGAAATTATGCCTCAAAATTTTCATATGATCACAATTTTTCAACAATATTTTTTGTTTTACATAAATTGTATTACAAGCCCGTCCTGCCATAGTCTCAACCATAACAACCATTTATTTTAATAATTTTTTCATGCCATCATTTTATCAAATTTTAAAAACAATTTTTACCATGTGAAGATTCGCTTGGTAAAAAGATAATATGAAAAAAGTTACTGAAATAAATGGTATTTATTGGTAGAGATCATAATTGATATAGCGGGACCTATAATATAATTTCTCGTTTTTTACAATCCCTCTCCCTTGGATAGTGGGTTTAATTCCTATTATGAGCAAAGTTTCTCTCCCCTAAATAAAAATTGTTCAAAAAAATCACAATTTTAAAAATATTAACCTACGCTCATAGATACCCGTTAATCAACCCATTAATAACGGGTTTTCTTTCAAATGGTAAGGAAATTAAAACATTCCATATGTGATAGCTTGCCATATATACGGCAGCACTATATATAATAAATTAAATTTGTAGAAATATTATCTTACAGGCATGGAGGTGACCAAAGGCAAAGGTAAGTCTTACGAGGCGGCGATCGTGGTAACGAGGCTGTTGCTGGTGCTTCTGTTTGCATCAGGGCCGGCAAATGCAGAGTTGGACCGGCAGTGCTTTGATAGCTGCTTGTACGGTTGCGATGTACCACCGCAGTGGATGCAACGGTGCATCAATCAATGCCACACATGATGCACTCACGGTGACGCTGCAACGGGTAGTCGTAGTGTGAAGGTGGATAAACGACGACCGGTCGGACATTCATTTTTCATGAGGATTCATAGAATAAGATGGTCGGACATTCATTTTTCATGAGTATTCATAGAATAAGATGATGATGATGATGATGATAGTAATAAACGATGTATTCTCTGTTTTTTTTTTCTGTTGTGATTAATAGAGAAGATCCACGGCTTTGATTAAAAGAAAATGCATTTTGATATTTTTTACTACAACTGATTTGGGTCTGAATGACGAAACGAATCTATATTTGAATTTAGTAATGTCATTGGATCGTTTGGGTTAGTGTTGGATTGGGTCGATTTTAGGTTGATTAGTTGGAGTTTTACAAATTTTGGTTTGTTTACTTCAAGTTTGTGTCATTTTGATTTGGGTCATTTTAGAAACAAAGAATATATTTTTAATTAGGTCATTTCGAATTCAAGATGTTTTATATTCAATGATTTGAGTTTAACCTAACATATGAATTATTGGGGACGAGTCTAGAGTAAACGCATACTAATAAAAAACAATTAATCATGTGCATTGATATGCACCATTAACTATTTTAATAATTTTTGAAGTCACGGATTTAAAAAGTGACTATTTTGTAGAATAAAATGTGTCAAAATACTGTTTGTACTACTTTTTCATTTTTTTAATTTTAATTCAAAAATAATAAAATTATTAAAATAAAAGTGGACAGAAAATCTGAAAAATCTTAAAAAGTAGTTTAAAAAGAAGGGTAAACTAACGTAATGCTCACTTACGTTTGGGTTGTGTACACTTTTGCTCACTGATTTTAAAAATTGAATTTTATGCCTATTTACGTTTTTGGGGTATAAACTTATCCTCATTGAAACGTTTTTTTACCGTTAACATTTAACGAAAAGCAGATTTGGCAGATTAAAGATTAATTAATAAAAGGCTTAATATTCAAATAGGTGCCCAAACTATGCTTGTAGGTCACTTTTGGTGCCTAAACTATTTTTAGCTCTAAATAGATGCCTAAAGTTTTAATTTTGGTCATTTTAGGTGTCTAACCGTTAATAAAAATTTGTTAGCCAATTAAATTGTGACAAGTGGCATGTTTTTATTTTTTAATTTCTTTTAATTAATTTTTAAATAAAATTCAATTTTCTAAAAAAATTGACAGTTTTAAATCTTTACAAAATAGTCCCAAATCCCTAACCAAAAACCCCAAATTACCGTCGTTGTCGCCGTTTACTACCTCACCGAAGACCACTACTATCGCCGCTGGACCACCACGACCGTTTCTCCCAACCATCCATCGCCGATAACCGACGGTAGGTGTGCCGGCAACTTCCTTTCACAATTTTGGCTTCTTTCGACGTTAGGAAGCCGATCGACACACCTACCGCCGTTTACCGGCGATGGGTGGTTGGGGGAAACGATCTTGGTAGTCCGACAGCAGTTATAGGGGCGACGACGTAACCATTGGCGGTGGATTCGGTTGGGAAAGTTAGGGATTTCGAATTTGGTGTCATTTTGTGTGTTTTGGGAAATTTAGGGTTTTTATAAAAAAATTAAGTTAAAAATAAAATAAATTAAAAAAATAAAAAATTATTTTTCTAATAAAAATAACTGTAGTTAACGGTTAGGCACCTAAAATGACCAAAATTTTAATTTTAGACACCTATTTAGAGATAAAAATAGTTTAGGATCCAAAAGTGATCCACAAGCATAGTTTGGGCACCTATTTGGATATTAAGCCTTTTATTAATTAATCTTTAATCTCCCAAATCAGCTTCCCGTTAAATGTTAACGGTGAAAAACGTTTTAGTGAGGATAAGTTTACAACCCGAAAACGTAAATGAGCATAAAGTTCAATTTTTAAAATCAGTGAGCAAAAGTGTACACAACCCAAACGTAAGTGAGCATTACAGTAGTTTACCCTAAAAAGAATTACATTTTGAGTCCTCATGATTTCAAAAATTATTAAAGTAATTAATAGTACATATCAATACATATAATTAGTGGTACATACCGGTACATTGCGTTTACTCTAAAATTTTCTCATAATATTAATATATATTTGATACAACTCACGTGGCCTTAACGAAAACATATCACTATCACACATACAAACACCACATCAAACAATCACAACAATTATTTAATAATATTATCAATTGAATTAGTACTTAATTAACTAATAATTCGAATCAACCTCGTTAAATCACTCTCTCTCACCTATTTTATATTAAAAAGAAAAAAAATTCTTTCTCTCTACCCCTCTCAACCTCTGCTTAGCCCCCCCTCTATATGTACTCACTAGAGGCCATCATATATCTTCAAAACGCTCATTTTCTCTGTTTCCGTCACAGAAAAAGTAGACCCTCGAACAATGCCTTCAAGGCTCTCCGATGCCATTACACCTCATCCCGACTTCACTTCACTCCAAGAACTCCCCGATTCATACGCATGGAACCACCAGCCCGACTACGACCACCCTTCCTCCGGCGACGCCGAGCCGGTACCGATTATCGACCTTAATGAGCCTAATGCTCTTGAAGCTATTGGCCATGCATGTAAAACTTGGGGAGTTTTCCAAGTCATCAACCATGGTGTCCCTACTGGTCTCTTGGACATGGTCGAGTCCACTAGCCGAAGCCTTTTCTCTTTACCCGTAAATCAAAAGCTCAAAGCTGCTCGATCACCGGGCAGTGTCTCCGGCTATGGTTTCGCAAGGATTTCCTCTTTTTTCTCTAAGCTCATGTGGTCTGAGGGCTTCACCATTGTCGGGTCACCCCACGAGCATTTTCGTCAACTTTGGCCACATGATTACATCCATCACTGGTGAGCACAGATAGCAGACATGATATATATACTTATTCATATATGATTGTATAACAAGCTTCAATGTTAATGGAGTTTTTGTTTGATTCTTTCTTCAGTGATGTGACTAAACAATACAAGCAAGAAATGAAGAATCTAGCAGGGAGATTGGTGCAGTTGATGTTGGGTTCATTGGGGATAACAGCCGAGAAAGATATCAATTGGGCTGGCCCAAAAGGTGACTTGAATGGGGCTTCTGCAGCTTTACAGTTGAATTACTACCCGGCTTGTCCCGACCCGGACCGAGCCATGGGTCTAGCCCCACATACGGACTCGACCCTCCTCACTGTGCTCTACCAAAACAATACAAGCGGGTTACAAGTCCTAAAAGAGGGAGTCGGGTGGATTAGAGTCCCTCCGATCCCTGACGGGCTCGTGATCAATGTTGGGGACCTCATACATATCTTATCGAACGGTTTGTACCCAAGCGTTCTTCACCGCGCCATGGTGAACCGGACCCATCACCGGTTATCGATAGCCTATTTATATGGGCCACCATCGAGTGTTAAGATATCACCCCATCCGAAACTAGTAGGTCCAACTCAACCACCTCTGTATCGACCGGTCACTTGGAATGAATACCTAGATATCAAAGCCAAACATTTCAACAAAGCACTCTCAAGAGTTCGAGTTTGTGTCTCCCTAAACGAACTGATTGATGTAAATGAACACAATAATAGCATACAAGTTGGCTAAAGACAACCATAACATTTGTTGTTAATTACCTTTTTTTTGTTCTCATCGTCTTTTCATAAATATTATTTTTTTTGTGTTTGGTTTAGACTATATTTTTAACATGTTCATATTTAATGTATGGTCAGAGTGTATTCATTAATGATTACCGATAAATCACATATTTACATTTTAATAAGAAGTTTTTAGTATATAATATTATATAATTCAGTATCAATGATTAAAATCTATATACTAGCAAGGAGTGGGGAATCTGAATAGGGAAAATGATGAAATTATGTTTTTGGCCCTTCTTAAAAACTAATAATTCAATATAATTCTTTTAACATAAAATTTATGACTATAACACCTAACACTTTATATTTAAAATATTTTTAAGTACTCTTTTGGATGTCAAATTATTTAGTAATTTTAATCCATGTACTCTAATTTGGTCATTTATAGTTTCTATACTATTTTGGAGTATGGTGTTCGGAAGAAGTAAACAAAGGAGGAAGAATAATGAGGGTTGGTCCCTATGGGAAAAGGACCAAATGGATAAATTTTACATCAAATCATATATAAGGATGAAGACAAAGTGGGTGTCTTGTTTCTGCCTTTTGATCTTGTGTTGAAAGAGATTGAGTGCAATTTTATTATTTGAATACTCCATTTAAAAAGACATTAGAATCGACAACTATTACACCCGGATATGGAGGAAGATCCCCGTCCAAAGAATAAGACAGTATATCAACATACAATGAGTCAACTAAATAACAGGATAGACACCTGAGCAAGTATATATAGTCGATTGGTTAAATTATTCTTTTTTATTTTTTTATTTTTTAAGTTATAGGTTTTAGACTTACAAGGAGCATTCCCCTTTTTCCTCTAGAGTCTTTCTTTTCTCGTCCTCTCTAAGTAAGCTTAGGATTAGAATTAGATTTTATAAAGAAAAGTTTAGACACACATAAGGTATGTAAAAATCTTATTCTAAAATTGAATATTTGTTATGAGTATATGTTCGTTCTAAAAAATTATATTATAGTTATAGCTCATCGCATTTTTTATGATCCCAACCAATAAAAACTACATACTTTATTATTTTTTTAAGAATCTGTACTAACTTTTTTACATGTCCTTTGAAAACAGTATTTTTGGAACTTATTATTTAAGTTGATGACATAAAAAAGAGGGATGAATTAGATAATTTTTATTAGTTGAAACCTAGAAAATTAAGCTCATGGTATAATTTCTAGTTCGTTCTATACTTCGAATCTAAAAATATCGATATAATTGAAATTTGGTTAAGCAAAATTTAGTCCATGAGCTAAACAATATTTTTTTTAAATCTGGTGCTCAACGGCTAGTTTCTACGTATGTCAGATTTGAGTATCAAATGAGAAAATAAAACAGGAAAATGCGGCCATTTTTACGGGTGCGTCTGACATAAGGTAAGTTGCGATTATTGTGCGGCACTAATGGAAAATGTTATAAGATACGGAATATAGAATTAAAAATGTTATATTGTTTGATAACATTTTCGGTTGAAGGTAAGTATCGAAATTTAACTTTGAGTATCGATATTTTTTATCGCTTCTAATAACAATTTAAATTTTTGTAAGTATCGATATTATGCGAGACACAACAAAAAAATATTATAAAAATATAATATTTTTAATTTTATATTTCATAATTTATAATATTTTTGGTTGATGTTACACTCTTCGATTCCCTAGAATTGTTTATGCGGAATTTGCAGACGATGTTGCTTCTGCAAACCACGTGCAATTCCAGATTTGCTAGTCAAATTCAGAAACCCTAGTCCTACCTTTGGAATGTTATTGGAAGTGAGTAAAATAAAATACATTCGAGATCATTCAATTATGTTTTGATATTTTTTCAAAAAAAAAAATTATGTGTTCGATGTAAATAAGTTTATTTTTTCAAAAAAAATTATGTGTTTGATATTTAAAAAATTCGACATTGTACTTTTTTAATATGCTCTACTCCAATCATTTGTCACGCTTACTGCTATTGTCTATCAAATCTATAACTGAAAGATGTGATAGCTCAATAGACACAGTGTATTCACTTCACTACTTGACAACTGACGAACTAGTGAACCTAACATCGTTTGCTAGTAGACACAATCATTTAACAAATATAATTTTTAAATATTAATAGTTAAATTTATTAATTATTTTAAATTATGAACAAATTAATAAAATATATAAATTTTGGGAACTGAAATTATTATTATACAAAATCATATTTTAATTAAATAATGATCTATTTTTGAACCAAACAAGTGTCACAGTGGAAAAACGGATGATGTTCATCCTAGGAGACACAAATTCAAATCGCTTTGTCTCAAAGTGCATGAGCATTGTTAAAAGATTAAAAATATGTATGAACAAATACTACTTTATAATCGCCTTTAAACTATTTAAAATAATAATGATCTATTTTTAACAAAATTTAAATTGAATAGCTAAATAACATACTTATTGTCAATTTATGTAAAAAAGGACAAAAATAATAAAAATGTTTAAAATTGATTGTGTTTACTTTTTTATATTCAAGTTGGAGTTTTTCAATAAAGTATCAAACCCTAAATTTTTATTTTTGTTATTATTGCATGCTCTCAAATATGGATTTTTCCGTGATAATTGTCAACAGTTTTCAGCTAAATCTAGGTGAATTTTCTATTCAATTGAAATGATGTGTAGGAACAAGAGCAAAGTTCCATTAGCAGCCAAACTCTGTGATTTCTTCTTGTTCATGCTAACAATCCATATCTCATCATTTAATATGATATACATGTACATATTATCTAAAGTCACATTCTATCAAAATCATATAATTGTCTTTATATTTTAGTTAAACTTTTTTCATTTTATCAATTGATTTTAAGTAGGATGTAACGATTTAATTTATTTTGTTCACAGTATCAAGATTTAAATTTTTAATTGAGTATGAACTCAACAAGTGTTCTAGTAGAAAAATAGATGATGCTCATATTAGGGGACACGAGTTCTAATTGCTTTGTTTACAAGGTGTATGCACATTGTCAAAGGGTTAATGTAATGCCCCAATTTCAGGCCTAGAAGTTAGCCGAGTTGGTTTAGACGGTTCAGTTGAATCGGGTTAGGCGGTTTAGTCTAGTTTCGGGGATAAGTTGAAATAAAAGATTTTTGAGCAAAATAAAATGTGGAAAGATATTCTAAAATTTTGGAATAATGTTTTAAGGGCTTTGGGGAACTTAATTTGGCGAAAATAAATTGGGTTAACTGACATTTTTAAAACAATGACTAAATTGCAAAAGTTTATAAAATTGTTTTGGTGACTAAATTAAAAATGAGTCAAGGCTTAGAATCTTTAGGGAGCTAATACACCAATAGTGTTTGTCAGCCTTTTCCCTTTATTTGGTTATTTTTAAAGAGTTTTAAAAGGTTTTATTAACTAATTGATTAAAGGGAATTAATAAAAAGATTTTCTAAAGGCTAAATCATTTTCTTGCATAACTTCCCTTTTTTCTCTCATCTTTTCTCTCTATTTTCTCACCAGTCAAACTATAATTTTCCAAACAAAATGAGGAGTAAATATCTCTTTTGATTTGCTCTTGATTTCTTAAATTGATATTTCATTTTTACATCAAAAAGCATTGAATTTCTTGAAGGTTTTCATCCAAACTATTGCCAATCAAGGGAAAAGCTATTGTTAGAAGTGATCTTCTCAATTCTCCTCTAATCAAAGGTTCTTTATTAAAATTCTCAAGTTCTTGACTCTTGTGATTTATTTTCTAACTTGATTTGATTGTTAAATGATATTATTTCGATTTAATTGGAGTTTAATTGATGAAATCAATTGAGATTCATTTTGGTTTGATCATGCTGAGTTATGGATTGATTTTAATCATAATCTTGATGTTAAATGATGTTGTTAAGTGGGTTTTAACAATAGAATCCCGAAACTAGATAAATTGCTAGATTTCTAGGTTGGGATCTTTGAGGTTTTGGCTTGATAGTGTTGTTAAATGTTTGCTGGTGGTAATTGGTTGTCGAGAGGATATTTTTGGATGTATGTTGATGATGTTTAGATGTTAATCTCACTGGGTAATGGCTGGAGATTGTTTAGATTGATTTCGTCATTATTTTCGATAGTTTTCGGATGGTAATTGTTGGGTAAATGTAAGAGGAAGTTGTGGAGTTGTATTGCTGAGAATTTGGATGCAAGATTGTGCATTAATTCTCTATTCTTATGTGGTTAAAATCAAGGGAGATTGATCCTTCATTGATAGAAGAGAGTTTGATAGCTTCAGAAGCTTGAGATCGCTTCAGCAAAGCACGCAAAGCGTAGTCGGTGAGTGGAAAAGTGTTTAAAAGCTTTTCGAAGGTTTGAAAGAGATAATTTGGGGGTTTAATTGAGCTTGAAACGCTAATCTAAGCTCGGAAGTAAGTATAGACGATTTCGCTCTCAGTTTTCGGTTCCCAAGGTTTTATTAAATTTATTCTCACGCTTTGAAAATAGATTTGTTTTACCTATTGTTATATGTATGTTTTAGAAATGAGAAATGTTGCATATGTTTATATTTTGATAACACGTGAGTTTAAAAAATACTATGCAACATGTTTGAGAAAATGCATAAATACATGGTTTAATGTATTTGAGATGCTTTGATAGAAATTGGTTTGAATGATGCATATGAAAACAATGAGGTAATGTGTTTTGAGACTATATTGGCAAGTGGAAATTGGTAAAATGTTATTGGATATAATTAGCCGGCTATAAGATTCAAAGTGCACTATAATAAGTCGTCTCATGTGGGTAGAGGAAGCTCCCCCATAGGAACCGCAACTGTAACACCCCCTTCCCGGTCTGGTAGAGATTCAGGTCGGATAGTATTATCGGAAGACTAATCGAAGGTTCAGAAAAGGTTTCAGAGTTCCAAACTTAATCTAAATATCATATTTATTATTCTTAAGAGTTACCCATTTTGTTTTCTACTAAACTTAATCGGGGTTAGGGTCAATTTTAAACTTTCTTAATCTTAGGGACTAAATTATAAATTTTAAAATTTAAAGGTCCTTAGACGAAATTCAGGTTATCATACTAAAATTAATTTTACTAATTATTAGCCTGTGAAATTTCATCACTAACGGAGGTCATTTACCTATCCGATTAGACAATACAATATTCAGTGACCATTTTGTAAACTGTTCAAAACTATTTTATTATTCGGATTAACCTATCGGGTGATTTCCAAACCTTACCAAATTTTATCAGTACACTTACAAATCATGTTCCTATTGGTACATTATATTTTTGGGCGTTCGGAATCCATTTACCAAGTTTTCACCTTATGCTCATTTTAGGCACTTTTTAACCATTTTAACCTATCCAAATCTAAGCATACAACCGAACCATTTTACCAAGTTATCATACAATCATAGAAAGACTTATACAAACCAAGTTGGACCATATGCCACTTCACTAGGAGTTTATAGCAAAAGATAACATACATATATGGCAGTGACTTGCAACTGCAACAACACAATCAAAGCTCGAAATTGTTCAAGGTCCTGAAAATGCATGAGACACACATGTTAGGCTTACATAGCCTAGTGAGGTAGTTATAACAATTACAATGGATGATCAATATTATAAAATGCATGATAAGCAAATATACAAGTAGTCATATTATACTATGCTCAATTCATGCTTATTACACATATTCTCATGCTTTCATATTCACATGTTACATGTCACATAATCATATCATAATCATACTGTCATAGCATAATTCATAGGCACATATCATATTAGCTACCATTGGATGCGCGAATTCCCCTGTACACCAACACATATAACGGAGAATGGGTCGTAGCCCTTGAGTCGTAGATCCAGAGATATATCCTTTACACAGTCCATCCTTATTTCCCCCACATATAGGCCGTAGCCCTGGACAGTAGTCCTCCCTTACTTACCCGAGCTCAATAATCCTATGGTATGCCAATTGTATCCAATGTCTATAATTACACAAATTCACATAGTCCATATTTTTTAAGTCATATCATATCAAATATCAAAATGAGCTTTAGCTCCATATCATGTCACATTCTATATTAATTTCATATATCACATACGTATAGCATATCATAGTCATATTTGCACGTATCAAAGCAATGCAGGTACTTACCGGATTTTCCAATCAAATTCGACATAATTACTCTACATAATCATAAAATAATGCAACTGGATGGCACCGAGCCTATCCCTTGACACAACTACACTCACCTTGACAACCCAACATTTTTAAGACTTTTAGATAACAACACCTTTATTCTTGGCTTTTGGAAGAGATGACGGTTGCTCTGTATCAACCCCTTGAGCCAATCGATAACAAAGACTCGAATTGTCGAACCGAAAAACTCGGACTTACCAACCTATCACTGAACCAATTTGTTTGTTCCCCACCTTCTCCTATTTCACACACACAACTCGAGCCATATTCTTTTTTTACTAATAAATATAATAATAATAAACTGATACGATTAGCCCGAATAACCTTTATTGCTCCAAATTAGGTACAAGATCGAGCTAATTATTTAACCAATACAAAATATTCGATCACCGAAACTTAACCCCGACTTGACCGATTTTCGGGGTGTGACAGCAACGGTTGAGGTAGAATTTGAGATAGAGTCTCCAGTTGTGTGATTTATACATCGTAGCCGTTGAGGTAGTATTTTGAGATAGAGTCTCCGGTTACAAAAAATGTATGAGAGTGTGGTAGAGAAACCATTGCAGAGAGTAATATGTGTATCCGATGAGATTTTGTTGATGAGATTTGATTATAAGATTGATTTTGAGAAAGAAAATGGTTTTGTTATGGTCATTTCTAATGCCAATATATGTGAGAAAAATGTATCATGTACATTGATAGATTTTTCATAAAATGCTTTATACATGAGATTTCTCTTTAAGCTTTGTTGTTTGATGAACAAGCATGAAATGCTTAAATTGGGGTTTTGCATTGAGATAAATGCATGATATTCATGATACATATTGAGAAAAGATTTGTAATCTTGTTTTGAAAGAAATTTTAAGCATGAGATGTCTTGAGCATGATAAAAGAGAGTTTGGCTTTGAGGAATGATTTTAAGCATTTTGGATGTTTTAATTGAGCTTTCCTCACTAAACAATTAAGCTTACGCTCTCATTTTTAAACAATGCAGAGAAATAGTTTGATTGTGCAGCAAGGAGGCAAGAAGGGAATCCAAAGAGTTGCTTTTGCTCAAGTATGGTTTTATACAAGTTAATAGTAATAAATGGCAATGGGATGACCATTACGGTTTGGGAGTAAGATGTTATGAACTCCTTGTTTTTTAAGTAAGTTTGTGATGCCTTTCCGGACATGTAAATGGCCTTTAAGCTTTGGTATTATGTTTGGTTTGCATTTGAGGTTTAAAATGCTTGTTTGATCAAGAAGCATGCCTATAGTTTACCCTTTCAAGTTTGAGAGTAGGTTTGATGGTTGCTTAGGTGTTCATTGCCTATAGAATTGTGTTGCCTATGACGTGTTTATGTTTGAGACACTATGATGTGTTTTGGATGTTTGAAACTATGCAAAATCATAAGAAAATATCATTACAGGCCCAGATGTACCAATACACCTAACGTCGCATCGGTACGGCTAGGCAAAATCAAGTTTGGGATTTCAGTACACGAAGGACTGTACCGATACGGTCCAAGGCAAAAATGAGTGGTCGTTTCGGTACACGAAGGCGTATTGGTACGGTAAATGCTTACTGGAAATATGAGATTTTAACGAGATGAAAGCGTACCGATACGGGCTTGGGTGTACCGATACACTTGACCGTTTTGTTAGTTATTTGTAGAAATGTGTGGTTTGTGTTTGTTACGTTTTGGTCCCTGAATGTTGTAGATGCAATTGTATGAGTTGGGAATGTTGTTTTAAGCTGCAAATTGACAGGTGAGCTTGTAATGGAGCTAATTAAAGAATGGTAATTGTAATTTGATCTAAGTCCCTATAATTAGTTGTTTTTTACGAAATGGTCCTTAAGTCATGTTTGAACCAAATCGGATGTCCAATAGATGCCCGAATGTATCACGCTTTATCTGTTGGTAGCTTGATCACCGTAGGTTAAAATAAAAGCATCTAGACAAGATAAAAAGAAGAAAAAAAGGTCGTTTATTGAGGTAAACTTTCGCGGGTTTTCTTCGATATTTCCCATGTGACTTGCTCGATTCGGTCTTGCGACTAGACCAGGTCAATGGGGTTACAACTAAGAATATCTATGAACATATACTACCTTTTAACCACCTTTAGACTATTTAATTTTTTTTAATCGAGCCAATGATAAAATAAGCAGTCCCAGTGAAAAAACAGATGATGTCCATCTTAGAAGACTCAAGTTCAATCGCAATGTCTGTAAAGTGTTAAGAATATCTATGAACATCTACTACCTTATAATATAATCATCTTTAGACTATTAAAAATTATTATTCAATATTAATATTTAGTCCTTCAGAGTTTTAAAAGTTTTCATCAAGTACTATTTTTTTTTGAAAATTTTAGTTAGACCTCAATTTTTTAAAAGTTTTTAAATTAAACCCTTCAAATTTTTAAAAATTTAATTTAGATGTCTAAAATTTTTGAAAATTTTAAATAAACTCCCTCAAACTCCGTTACCAAGATCCGCCCTTGTTCATGTTCATGCTCATGCTAAGAACCAAGTTCACATGTCAATTCAAAACCCAACTTTCTAATATCGAAACAAATCTATGTCACAAGATCTCATTCAATCAAAATCATATAATTTTGAATCTCATTTCCGATCATTCAACTTTCAAATCCCACACTACCCAGATTTAGATCAAAACTTTCTGTTCATCTCAAAATGGACATGATTCCCGGTGTCTTATTCCCCCACTTCTAGCCAATCGAGTTCATCAGCTAATCATGTTGGTTTTTGTTGTTTTCCCATTCGTTTTCTTCGAAAATCAACAGCTTTCTGGGCGGTGGTAATCCTTGCAAATGCTTGTTAATAATAATATTCTTGTGATTTTGATTCTCTCTTGAGGGCCAATGTCCTTTTCAAAAGAAAATTAAAACAATTCATTACAAGACAAAAGTGTGTTTGTCTTCCATGGAATACTTCAAATCTTTCAATCAAAGTGGCATGTGTTGTAGTAAAATGACAGAAAAAATGGGTTCAATTCAGTGGTATTGGCCACTTGAATCAGCTAAATGTTCGGATTTACGTGTGAGCGTCGAATACACATATGTAGTTCCAGTGGCAGAATTTAGAGAAAGTTTTAGGGGCCAACTTAATTTTTTTTTTAATTTTGAGGTTTAAACGAAATTTTTTAAAAATAAACGAGGGTTTAACTAAAATTTTTAATAATTTTAAGGGATTTAACAAAAAAATGTAAAAATTAGAGAGAGAATTTAATTAAAAATATTCAAAATTTTGAACCTTAATATGAATTTTTTTTAAATTTTGAGGGGTCCAAATTAAAATTTTCAAAAAATTTAAAGGTAAAATTCAATTTTTTCAAAATTTTGATGGACTGTGGCCCTACTAGTCGCTTAACGGATACGCCCTGTGTAGCTCATAGATAAGTTCAATTTTTTCATAGAAATTTTTATGTGTATGTATGTATGTATGTATGCATGCATGAATAAACAACTTTAATAAGCAATATTCGTAAAGATTTTAGATCAAAATGCAGATGCAATATCTGCAGGATACAGTGTAACTAAACAAACACAAAGTTCAACATTCTGAGTAAAAAGGTGGCATTAAGATTTTCTCTTATACATAATAGTTTTCTCTATATAAATGGAATAATTGTTTTCTAAATATCTTTCTCAGTTGATGTTTCGGATGAACTTTCGGTCGAGTCACCCAGGTTCAGTAACGAACCACTTGCAAGTGAGCCGTTTTCGGGTTCAGACACGACGGGGATCTCAACGGCTGCTCTTTCCGTCTCCTTCTCGAGCTCTTGTTCCTTGCGCAACGCGGTGAATTGTGTATCCAGAGACTCGGCTGCCGATAGCCATGCAAAAACGATCATCAAAAGTATGCCTCCAAGGTATGGGGTCGAATTTGCAAGTGATCCGAAGGTTAAGATCATAAACTGCTGAATCAGAGCACCCCTGATTTCCCTAGCGATTTGCATACAACATCAATGGCAGCCTTACCTTTAACCTAAAGATAACATCGAGTGAGTTATATCGTAAATGACCGGGGAGTTAGACAAAAGATTCGAGATTTCGAGTACAGATTCCGAACCTTGGTGTCCTCATCTAAAGGAATGTAGGCCATTTCTTTGCATGGATCAAATAAGCTGTACTTTGCGCTCTTGCTGAAAATGTTCTGCATGGCACCAACATACACAGCTGCAAGAAGAGGGGTCATGCCGAACTTTGCAAGAGACGGTGCGAGCGGATCACCGAATAGTATCAAGGAAAAGAAACCAACTCCGGTCAGAAGCAGAACAGTGGGTGTAATTTTTGCGGCGACCCCCCATCCATATTTGTCGAATATAAATCGACTTAGTAGCATCATGGTGAATGTTGTTATTCCTGTGACAGTTGAGAAGTCCCCCATGAAAGAGGAGTATTCATTCGGACTCGGAAACTGCAATATCGAGGGAGAACCAATGAGTTAATAAGCCTGTTAAGATCTTATCCTTCTAACATAGAATCTTACCTGTGCTTTGAGCTTCAATTTCCAGGTAACTTCGACGAGGTTGATGCTAATACCGTATGCAACCACCAGAGTGGCAAGATCCCTAATGTAAGGTGAAGATACCAAGAATTTCAAGCTCTCCATTGTTCCCACTTTCGGTTTTTCCTGCGAAAAGATTGACAATATAAGTTCACTCGAATGCATATGCAATGTAAGCACAAAGAACTTCCGATTTGAGAAATGATATGGTCGCAGGTACAAATTATCCCACGGAATAGATTGTCAACAGGTAAAATACTATAACTAGATGCAAAATATCGATCTGCATAATAGAAGAGCTATGCTTGGAATCGAAAGTGCAGAATTCGCCGTGCACTAAGAACTTATCTGCCCCATGTTAAGGGAAGAAGGGTAACCGGTGCTACGGTCAGTCAAAAACTACAATGGCATGGAATGGAACTGAAAAACAGAACAGCTTAATAATAAGAAAAACATTTGAAACCGGATAAACAGATCCTGGTGCCTAAGAATCGAAGAAAAAGAATATGGTAAACAAGAACAATAGGTAGCATAAGCCTTACCTTCTTCTTCTTCTTCCGGCTACGTTTGGGAAGCGGAACATATGTATTCACCCACCAGTAAAGGAAACAGACGGTGAATCCCATCAGCAGCACAATTCTCATCATTCCCTTTAAGGAGATGGCCCAACCGTCAACTTCGGGACCGAGATTCTTCCTCATGTTAGAGAAGTACTTAACAGTTCGACCCGAGAAAATGAGGGCAATGTTAGCTCCTAGTCCGAACATTGGATAGAATCTTTTTGCTTCCTCTACAGTAGTTATCTGCAATAAGAAAATCCAACGGAAGGTACATAAATGCTTTTAATTCTCAAAATTGTGTGAACAGACGTGCAGCTAGTGCAGAAAAACCAGAGAAAATGCAGTCTAGAAAGCATAGAAATTGAAGTTATAGGTTGACACTAAAAATGGAGCGTGACTGCTATGATCATACTTCCTTGAATGCTGCATAAAAGACGTTGAAAGTTCCGACTTTTCGAAGTAATGTTCGATTATTGGTGATATCCTTTTCACTTGAGCTTAATGCACACACCAAGAGTTACTAGAAGAGTAATGATCTAAACTAAAACAGGAACCACTCATCCATGAACATAGATTATATGTCGAAGTTTCTAAACTGTACTTTTTTTTGTTTCTTACTAAAAGATCAAATGGAAAGAACAACTTCCTCGATAAATATCATGTTCGAATACGGCGAACGAACATGATTTTGATCGTTAAAAAGATGAACAAGAACTTCATTGTTCACACATTGTCCAAATCAAGCACACCAATGGTCTATAATCTGTTTCTACAAGCTTATGCCTAGTTGCAACCCGAAGGACAGTTGGAAGCAAAATCGATGATGCAAAGTGCAACAAACATATAATCGAATGAACATAGTAAGAGAAGTTAATGAATGAAGATTAGAGAATCTAACAAGAAAAATGCATAAAACCAACATGCTTATACAAATATACAATCATGCAGATAAACCATTGCCAAAATCGAATACTCTAAGATCATATAAAACACCTGATTGGCAAACCCCCAGAACAGAACAGAAATAACAACACTGCCCCAAAGTTCAGCCATGACATAGAACAAACATAAGCTCCAAATCCTCATGATTGCAAGAGGACCAAGAAACCTTGGTCCAAGAACAGCAAGGAGCCGATCAGAGAGAGCTTCAGGGTGGATATACTAGCTGAGGGGATACAACAGGAACCCAAATGCACCGAAAAAGGCGATAAAAGGGAAAATGACAGCGTAGAAAAGAGCCTTCTTAGACAACACATTGGACAACTTTGTGTACAACAACATGAACCCAACAGCCATAGGCAAATTAACCCATGTCTTTAGAAATGGTATAATCTCAGCACTGCTCCCTTTAGCTGTCACAACCAACACATCCTTTGTGTCCCTAAGGATTGTGTAATTGAAAAGTATGCAAAAGAACATTAACCCAAGTGGGATAATCTTCTTAAGAGTCACAAGCTCAACACCAAGCACTTTTGGCTTCTGTGTTTCACCAGAATATGACTGCCCATCACCTGCAGAACCTGTCCTAGCCTTGCAGACAAAGCTCTTCTGTTTTGGGGGTAATAAACCACTTGGTTTTCCTTCAAAACTTGGAATTGTTTTATAAGACAAAGATAACCCATTAATGTCCAAGTGTTTTGAAGCAAAAAGCCTAAGCTTTAAGCCTTGTGATGGGTTCAAAAAGCTTCTAGATTTGGTTGGTTTTGGAGGTAATGGAAGAAACCCTATGGTTCTTGAAACAGCTTCCATGTCTCTTTTATGGTTCCTCCAATGTAATCTCACATAAGCTTACCATTTTTCAATGAAAATATCAATTTGGGTGTTTAAAAAAAGTGAAGATGGTTTCCAATTTTCCTTCTTTGCTTTTAAATGTTATGGAATGAGCTAAATTCTTCAGTTTTAATGAAAGTCAAAAGAACCCTTGATTTACTCCAAGTACTTACATAATCCCTAAATAATTTTTTCAATGCCATAGTGGCAATGCCAAGTGAAGATAAAACCTGAAACATTGCCAATTATTTTAGGTTTGAAATGGTATTAGCTCCTTTTTTAAGGGAGACAAAGCTAAAGCTTCCTTCCATGAGTTAAGGTATGGATTGCCAACTTTTTTTTTATTCAAATAGATTATTATAGTGCCAGTTTAGTCATTTCATCTGCTAATTTATTTCTTTCTTGATAAATATATGTTAAATTGACCCCCCAATTCCGTTTTAAAATAAAACAAATGTGACATAAAAGTGTCATAAAGCCAAAATCATTGAATGAGAATTGGGCATATGAACGATTTCTATATTATCAACCTCCACTATAACGCTTTTTATTCTCAATTTTTATCTTTTCTATAAATTTGTCATTTTTAAAATAAATTATAAAAAAAAATCAAAGTTTATATCGGACTGCTGATTGCATCACAAATCGATTTGATCAATTTAATTTATATAAAAAATAAATTAATGTTGCACTGATCAAAAACAATTTTAACCATTAAAATTAATAATTGAATTGGGATATTTGATAATTTCATATCAAAATTTTTATGTTAAGGTCTAAAATTCAGAATAATTCTAAAATTAAAATATCATATATCTTTTCTTGTATCAATATTTTACATTAAGGTCGAGATATTAACGAATAACAAGTGGAGAAAATAAAATCATTTATATAATATTTTATCAAAAAAATCATTTATATAATATGTTTAAAGGTCGAGACTGTTCGTTCAAATTTAAATTCTCATTTGAAATCAGAGAAAAATTAATGAAATATTAAACCTGTAAAACAGTTTTTTTAAAGGGATAAAAGTGTTGGATTAAAATTCAATAATAGTGGGCACATATGTATAATGTACGTTGCTATTATAAAGTTTAACACGTAATTAAGTGACCAATTATGTTACACGTGTTATAGGTACTGAATTGTCATGGAATTAAAAGTGTAGATACCATAAGTTAGATTTATAACTCAATGAGGGGCAGAGTTGTAAATATTAATAAACTGTTTTAATTCAGTTTATATAAAGGGTAGTGGTCCCCGAGATCTAGGTTAACTTGCATATCTCTTTTCCCCGTCTGAGAGTTGTGTGCCAAGAGGTAATCTATCATCTCGGAAGATCAAACTCTCTCTGGAAAATCTCCATCGATGGATTCAGGTACGCTTCCGCAAATTTAGTTTTGTTCTTAGTGATTTGACATACATATAGATCTTGGGTTTATATTCGTATCGAATATATATTTTGGTTTCTAACAAGTGGCATCAGAGACAGGTTTGTCGAATCATTGAGATCGTAATTTTCCTTTCCATCGTTATTTGCCGATTTGAAATTCATAATTTGTGTATTCATGGTGATCTGTGTTTTGTCGATTGATTCATATATTCCTCGATTGCTTAATTAAATCGGCAATTAGAAAATTTTGTTTGCATGTTTTACTTTGCGGCAACCTTTGCAGTAACCCTAAAATTTACATATTCAATTTCGATTGAATTAGGGTTTTAATTCTCATGGAAATTATGTTTTGCTTTCCTTTTGGAATTTAGCATCATTACGTTTCTGTGCAATTTCTATATAATTGCGTTTGAAGCCATGATTATGTTTAGAAATCAAAGTAATTTTGATTCTGTATTGTTGTTTGATTTAGGTTATTAAATAATTTCTAGAATATAATTATGGCCTTAATTTTTGTATTGCTTTTGCTTTATCAATCGCATACTTAGGTTACAGTTAGAAAAATATTATATATATATATATATATATTTAATTCGGTTGGATCAAAATTTTAGTTTTGATCATTAGGTATAAAGATAAATATTTAGAAACAGATAAATTCATGTTTTGGCTATGTCTAATATTTTAGTCGGTTAATTGAAACACAATGTCACCAAAGTGACCGCTTCTGCGTAGATTAACTTATTTAAAATATCAAGATGTTTGTGTTTTTGTAATTCATGCGTTTATTAATTGGCCCAAAGGAAAATTAATATTTGGCCGAATTTCAAATAACACATGTGGTGATAAATGTGTGACAATTATAAGGTAATTTATGTGTGCAATACGTTAGTCCAAAGATTAACCTGTTGTTCGACATAGTTTATTGTCAATGTTTGATTGCTACAACAAGAGTACCGCTTACAGTTAATATTACTGTCCAAAGACTTGATATTAATGTTGTGTTTGGTATCTTGAGGGGAATTAGTCATTATTTTGAATTTATTTGTTTACTTATGAATTATTGGTGTGAGCATATTTATTTACTTATTATTCTTTTGTTCTATATTCAGCTAGTTCTTCTCTGCCGCCACAATATCTGCTAATGTCAATTCTATACCCATGCTAAATGGGACGAATTTCAAGGAATGGAAAAGGCACTTACTAATAGTGCGTATGGACATAGAACTTGCGTTAAGGGAAGAACAACCTGCACCTCTCACTGCGGCAAGCACCCCTGATGCAAAAAGGGATTTTGAGAGGTGGGAACGTTCTAATCGCATGAGTCTGATGATCATGAAACATAGCATTCCGAAACCTTTAGGGTGCAGAATCCGAGGAAATTATTCAGGCTAAGGATTTCCTTGACAATATTGAGCAACGTTTTGTCAAAAACGATAAGGTTGAGATGACATCACTTCAATTCTTTGATGTCTATGAAGTACAAGGGTCAAGGAAATATAAGGGAGTACATTATGGAAATGTCTCATATTGCTTCAAAACTTAAGGCACTTAAGATCGAGTTTTCTGATGATTTACTCGTCCTTATGGTTTTAGTATCGCTTCCTCGCACGCTTTAACCAATTTAAAATTAGTTATAATCACAAAGGGAGAAGTGGACTCTAAATGAGCTCATTTCTCATTGTGTTCAAGAGGAAGAAAGGTTGAAGCGTGAGAAAACTGAAAGTGCTCATTTGTCTAGTGCCTCTAAAGACAAGGGCAAGAAAAGGAAATATCGAATGAAGTCGCTAAGGGTCCAACTCAAAAGAAACAAGAAAATGTTCCAAATAATTGTTTCTTTTGTGACAAGCCTGACACATGAAGAAAGATTGTACCAAATATCACGCATGGCGTGCAAAGAAAGGTATGAATCTTACTTTGGTCTGTTTCGAGGTTAATTTAGCTTCATGACCTAGAAACACTTGGTGGTTAGATTCTGTGCTACTACTCACATAAGTGTTTCTATGCAGGGTTGCCCGAGAGCTACCGAAAGCCAAGTGATGGTGAAAGAAACATCTTTGTGGGCGATGGAAAATCGGTGGAAGTGGAAGCAATTGGGCATTTTAGGTTGTTATTAGGAACTGGTTTTTATTTGGATTTGAAAGACACTTTTGTTGTTCCGTCTTTTTAGCGGAATTTAGTTTCGATTTCTTTGTTGGACAAATTTGGTTATTATTGTTCATTTGGAAACAATCAGTTTACTTTGTCTTTAAATTCAAGTATTGTTGGAACTGGTTATTTAAATGCTTATGACAACCTTTATTTGTTAGATACAATTGCATCCTATAATGAAACCTTGCATGTGGAATCACGTGGTACTAAGCGAAAATTAAATAAAGAAAATTCAGCATCATTATGGCATAAACGCTTAGGTCATATATCAAAGTGTAGGATTGAGCGTCTTGTGTCTAATGGTATTTTTTAGTCCCTTGACTTCACAGACTTTAATGTTTGTGTTGATTGCATCAAGGGAAAAATGTGACCAAAACTAAGAGATTAGGTGCCAAGCGTTCTACAGACGTCTTAGAATTAATTCATACTGATATTTGTGGGCCATTCCCTACGGCATCTTGGAATGGTCAACAATATTTCATAACATTCATAGACGATTACTCACGTTATGGGTACCTATATCTCATTCATGAAAAATCTCAGTCTTTGGGCGTGTTCAAATCCTATAAAGCTGAAGTTGAGAATCAACTCAACAAAAGGATTAAAAAGTTCGATCCGATCGTGGTGGTGAGTACTACGGTAGATATGATGGATCAGTGAACAACGCTCGGGACCATTTGCAAAGTTCCTAGAGGAATGTGGTATTGTCCCACAAAGACACCATGTCGGGATCACCTAGTATGAATGGTGTTGCTTTGAGACGTAATAGGACTCTTAAGGATATGGTAAGAAGTATGATTGCTCATTCTACCTTACCCGAGTCACTCTGGGAGAAGCATTAAAGACAGCAGCGTACATTCTGAATAGAGTACCCACTAAAGCAAATGAAAAGACACCTTATGAGCTTTGGGTGGGTAGAAAGCCCACTCTAAAGCATTTTCACATTTGGGGATGTCCAATGAGGCAAGGCCTTATAGGCCACTTGAAAAGAAATTGGACTCTAAAACAAAGAATGGCGGCTACTTTATTGGTTATTCTGAGCGATCTAGGGGCTATAAATTTTATGATCCCATAATTAAGAATATTTTTGAGACGGGAATTGCAATATTTTTTGAGGATGTTGAGTTTGGAGGGAGAAATAAGGTAAGAGACATTGTCTTTGAGGAGGAATTGAGTTTTAACTCAGTTCCTACTATCACTTTTGATGATGTTCAAGTTTCTATACCGATCATCAATCAAGAAGTGAATCCAGAACCTCTTATTCAGGATGAGGTAATTGTTCCAGAAGAGCAAACTCAGCAACCTCAAGAACAAGTGCCATTAAGGAGATCCACGAGAGAAAGGAGAAATGCTATTCCGGGTGATTATATTGTATTTCTCCAAGAAAATGAGGATGATAATGGAATGATGGAAGATGATCCGATCAACTTTCATCAGGCCATGCAAAGTATTAACTCTCAAAAGTGGATTGATGCCATGCAAGAAGAGTATAAATCCATGCAAGACAATAAAGTTTGGAAACTTATCCCATTACCTGAAGGTGCAAAACCAATTGGTTGTAAATGGATTTTTAAAACCAAGAGGGATGCAAATGGTAATGTGGAGAGGTATAAGGCACGTCTTGTAGCTAAAGGTTATACTCAAAAAGAAGGCATTGACTTTTCGAGAGACTTTCTCTCCGTTTCATCGAAAGACTCATTTAGGACAATCATGGCACTTGTAGCTCATTTTGATCTTGAGTTACATCGATGGATGTTAAGATCTGCGTTTCTCAATGGAGAAATTGAAAAAACAATTTATATGGTGCAACTGAAAAACTTTGAGTCGGGAGACCCAAAGAATATAGTTTGCAAATTAACAAAATCCATCTATGGACTCAAACAAGCTTCTCGTCAATGGTATCACAAATTTCATCAAGTAATTGTCTCGTTCAGTTTTGAGATGAATATTGTTGATGATTGCGTGTATCACAAGTTTAGTGGGAGTAAGTACATATTTTTGGTTTTATATGTCGATGACATTTTGCTTGCCACGAATGATATAGGCTTACCGCACGAAAACCAAGAGATTTCTATCTAAGCATTTTGAAATGAAAGATCTTGGGGACGCTTTCTTTTGTTTTAGGAATTCGGATACATCGAGATCGATCTCGGGTATTCTTGGATTGTCACAAAAGAACTATATCGATAAAGTACTTAAAAGGTTTGGCATGCAAAATAGTAAACCAATAGACACCCTGTCACTAAAGGAGACAAGTTTTGTCTTGCCCAATGCCCTAAAAGTAATCTTGAAATTCAAGAAATGCATAAGATTCCTTATAAATCAGCTATTGGGAGTCTAATGTATGCTCGGTATGTACGCGTCCCCGGATATTGCGTACATTGTTGGGATGTTAGGCGATACTCAAGCAACCCTGGTATGGACCATTGGAAAGCAGCCAAGAGGGTTATGAGGTATCTTTAGAGAACAAAAGATTATATGCTCACATACAGAAATCAGATCATTTGGAGGTTATAAGGTATACCGATTTCTAATTTTGCTGGGTGCCAAGATAGCAAAAATCTACATCAGGCTATATTTATCTGTTAGCTAGTGGAGCTATATCCTGGAAAAGTGCCAAACAGACACTTGTAGCTTCTTCCACTATGGCAGCAGAGTTTGTAGCATGCTACGAGGCATCTAATCATGGAATATGGCTGCGAAATTTTGTCACTGGGCTGCGTATTTTGGAGAATATAGAAAGACCACTTAAATTATTTTGTGACAATAAATCAGCAAGTTTGTATTCCAACAACAATAGGAGCTCGTCTAAGTCAAAGCACATTGACATAAAGTTCCTAGTTGTGAAAGAAAGAGTGCAAAGTGGACAAATATCCATAGAACACATTGGGACAAACTCTATGATAGCGGATCCGCTCAAAAAGGTTTACCACCCAAGGTCTTTCATGAGCACACACGCTCATATGGGTGTTACATCATTTAAGGATATTATTGTTTGAGTGGGAGTTTGTTATTTGTTCACTCTATGTTTATGTTTATTTTCAGACATTTATGTATTTGGTTATTTCCTGATCAGAAATAAAGTATTCAGTTAATTCACTCTTTTCTTATTTGGATAAGGACCTCACTTATGTTTAAAGAGGACCAGTTGGAAATAGGCATGTTCGGTTCACATTTACATGTAATTTCCATGCTACGCATCCATGATTGATCTATGTCATTTGATTATGTTTATATACGTGACCATTGATGGGTCCAAATATGATTGATATGGCAAAGACCGCTTTGATCCTATATGGATATAATTGATGGACGAGATTGTTATAGAATACCTATTACATGATAGCAAATTTTTGAGCTCATAAGGTCGTACATTTGTCAGGTAACATATGTTGCCCAAGTGGGAGATTGTTGGATTAAAATTCAATAATAGTGGGCACATATGTATAATGTACGTTGCTATTATAAAGTTTAACACGTAATTAAGTGACCAATTATGTTACACGTGTTATAGGTACTGAATTGTCATGGAATTAAAAGTGTAGATACCATAAGTTAGATTTATAACTCAATGAGGGGCAGAGTTGTAAATATTAATAAACTATTTTAATTCAGTTTATATAAAGGGTAGTGGTCCCCGAGATCTAGGTTAACTTGCATATCTCTTTTCCCCGTCTGAGAGTTGTGTGCCAAGAGGTAATCTATTATCTCGGAAGATCAAACTCTCTCTGGAAAATCTCCATCGATGGATTCAGGTACGCTTCCGCAAATTTAGTTTTGTTCTTAGTGATTTGACATACATATAGATCTTGGGTTTATATTCGTATCAAATATATATTTTGGTTTCTAACAAAAAGATCTCATTATAAGGATAAAACTTTGATACACAGGCCGTGTAAACTTTAGTTTACACGTGCCTTTTAGTTTTAGAGGTTAGGGTTTTAGTTTAGAGTTTAGGGGTTTAGGTTGTAGGGTTTAGAATTTAAGGTTAGTGTTTAGAATTTAGTGTATAAGATTTTAAGTTTAGGGTTTAGTTTTTTAGGGTTAGGATTAAAAATTTAAGAATTGGGTTTTTATAGTATAAATACACAAGCTTGTATAAAATTAATTTTACACAGCCTGTGTATCAAAGTTTTACCCTCGTTATAAACCCCTCGTAACTTAATTTCACCGAAATTAATTCAAGACAACGGAAGGAAAAAAGAGTACCTGAAATTTTATTCAAACTATAGTTTTAATCCAAGCTAACCTGTAAAACAGATTTAGAAGAAAAAAAGAAGAGGAAAACTCATTTTGTTCAATCCAACCTAAACTTCGGAAGAAACTTTGAAACATAACCAAGTCATGCCCAAAATTTTACAATATATAATAATTACTTATATTTAAATAAGTGTGGTCAATCAATTGTTGGTTTTAATTTTTTAAAATCAAATAATTCGACAAACTCGAACCAAGTCTAAATTCAATATTTATTTAAGCTTAACTCATTATTATTGGCGGAAAAAAATAAATGTAGTCAATATTGACGTAAAAATATATATAATAACATTATCTTAATCCGATTCATACTATTCCTAAACCTACTTTTCTCTTAAAACATTACCGTCGTAGGATTTCTTTCGTTTTATTTTATTTAGCTGGCAGCGGCAGCAGTTTTGATGCTGATTGTTGACCGTTGGATCTATTTTCTTTATTTTTTAGTTTTTTAATAAAATTAACTCTACTTTTGTGCCATGTTTATTTATGTCTTTTGGCATGTTTTTTTTTTCCAGCCTTTTGGTCGTTTATTTTATGTTTTCTCAATGTTGAATTTGACGACGCCACGACTGACCAAGATGACGCTTATTTGTAATTATGCTGATCTTCTATGCTCTAGACCCTCATATTGAATTTGGATACGCGATTTGCGCTCGTGAATAGTTTCTCACAACGTTTGGCTCTGATTTGTGGTTCTTAGTGGTCTTTCAATAGTTTAATTTCCTTTTGTGGTTCGTTTGCTGATGCAGTCAGATTTGTTCGTATCTATTTTTTGTTCAAGTTTTTTGGATGAGTTTTTAACCTTTTTCATGTATAATCCTTGTATAATTTAAAGTGGCTAGTTTTAAGAAAATGTTCAAATTATATATTTAACTTAATGATAATTGTAAAACTTTAAGGTAATTTTGAATATTTTCCCGTTTAATAAAACTATACTATTCAAGATAATAATAATAATAATAATAATAATAATAATAATAATAATAATAATAATAATAATAATAATAATAATAATAAGTTGATAAACTAGCTTTATTATAATTGTTTTATTTATTTATTGTTTAGTAAAATGTTCTGTGATGATTAAAAGCTTCATGGCCAATGCAATGACTTAATAATTCCACTTTTATCTGTTTTATTAAAATATTTTGTGATGATTATATTTTTTATACAATAATTAAATTACTCACAGTTTTTCTAAATCCTTAAATCGAAGACAATTTGCGTTTGGGAATTCATAACTTTTAAAAAATATTGACCCAATTAACACTTAATCGATAAAACAAACTAATCTATTATTGATTAGCTTGTTAATTCCTTAATTGTTTGTATTCAACCCTAATCCACTGTCTTTGTCTTTAAGAAGAAATTCCAACCAAACACTGCAATCACCATACAAAATCAGGTCCAAGTACTTTGTTCTTTTCCCAAATCAGTGAATGGTAGGAATTTGATTTATTTATTTTGTGTGAACAGTTTAAACTCAAATAGCAAAACAATTAATTCCCCATTTTGTTTTTTTTTCTTAAAAAAATCTATAATATTGACTAAAACCTCAAACTCTTTATCAACCCCACAAAAATTTGGGAAGAAGATTTCTCCAAGTCATTCATTGTCTGTTAAAGAAAATGTTAAAGCTATCGATAATCTATTGGTCTAACGGAATGACTCCGTTAGACTTATAAGTAATGCCGATTTAAATTTTGACTTGTGAATAAAATAATTAGACTAAGAGAATTGTCTTATAATAAATTTTTATAATACATGATCTAGATTAATTAATAAATAAATTAAATACCAGTGATTATACCGAAAAATGTTAAAACATGTTTGGAATTTAGACCATTCGTATATTATTTCGTATATATGTAAACCTTAACCCAATGTAAACATCCTCAGCTTTTTTACAATTATCGAAATTGAGTTATAAATTTTATGAGAGAAAATATAATTTTATTGTTGTATTAATTTATAATTTTAGAAGATTAGATTATTGTTTAGGGAATTGAAAAATATTTTTACAATGTATTAGCTTATAATTTTTCGAGGTACTTTCAGTTATCAATTATAGATTAATTTAGTATGATGGGACGTTAAACCCTTTAAACGAAGTCAGATTTAAAGTTTAAATTGGTGATATGGACAAAGCAAATTGAATTATGAGCAATAACATAACTAAATGAGAACTAGTTGGACCATGACCCCAAAAAATATTAATAAATTAAAAAGATTATATGGTAAAATTACTTTTTAACCTCTCAAAAAATATATAATTTATTATTACCCTTTAAATTTAATTTTTTTAAATGACAAAATTAAATGAGGACTAGTTGGCCCATGACCCCATAAAATATTAATAAATTAAAGAATTATATAATGAAATTACTCTTTAACCTCTTAAAAAATATATAATTCGTTATTGCCTTTTAAATATAGAAATTTTTAAATGATATAACTAAATTGGGGGACTAGCCCACAAAATATTAATAAATTAAAAGTTATATTGTAAAATTACTTTTTAGTCTTTCAAGAAAAATACATAATTTATTATTGCCTTTTAAATATAATTTTTAAATAATTATCGTAATAAATAATATTAAGTTCTGCTATTAATTAAAAAATTGTTCTTATAACAGATTTATATAACACTAGATATAAATTATTCGATCAATAAATTCATTTCCTTGGGCCTAACTAAATATTGAAAAAACGTATGGGGTTGGGTTTTTAGGTTAATAAGCGCCTCTAAAAGTAAAAAACCCTCCAACATCACCAAATTCTTCAAAAAGGAAAACATCTTTCTCCCACGATTTTGGCCAATTCCATTACCTTTGCCTACTCTTCTCCGCCACAAATTTTCTAAAAAATAATATTAAACAACAAAAGAATGACGACTCCCCTTCATTGTCTTACTCGTGAGTAGAATCCCAGTACTGGCGGCTCTGTTTTTTTATTTATTTAAGGGACGTGGAGGAATTCCACAGTCACATTAAGCTTCGACTATAAACTATTTTGAAGTCAGAGTCTAGTCGAGTCGAATCTGACTCGAACCCTCAGCTGTTTTTCTCTTTCTTGGTAACTCTCCAAATTCCATGGCAGCTATAACCAATCTGCACGTTTTTGTTTTTTGTTTTTGTTATGTGCATGTAACGTATATGTGTTTTTACATATGTTGATGTAGTTTAAGCTTTGTTAGTGCATGAACGAAACATGTTTTTTTATTTTGGTTGGAGATTGGCGGCGGCGTTGGGGTAGGTGGTTATTTAAGTGAAGCCTAACAAGTTAGGCTGCAAATGCTGTGTTTGGTTAATAGGAAAATGATGAAGTGAAATCTGGGTTTGGATACCATTTACGAATCATGCATACATTCCTCAATATGGGGACTTTTTCACAAGGATTGATCTTTTTTTGAATCGATTTTCGATTACATTTCTGGGTTTTCGATGTTTTTCTCTTTTACGAAAGATTTCATTGAAAAAAAAAGAAGAATACAAAGATCACCATTGGATAAATGGTTCGTTTTTGATCTGTTAACTTTGAAGTTTCTTGAGTTCTTGCTCTGTTTTTTCCAATAAAAAAGTTACTGTCTTGAACAGGGATTCAAATAGCAGTCCGCAGTGACTGCAATAGTATTAGAATTCACGTATCTGACACGATTATAGTTAGATTTCTATAAAATATTTATTCACGAAGCATATATTTTTATATCCATGTGTTCGAGCAGCGCAGTATCGGAATTCATCAAAAGTTGAACCTTGAACTTCAAGAAAATGACATCAAACAGATTTTCAGTATCTAAACCATTTTCTGTAATTCTCCTGCACCAGAAATGGAAAACTTGAAATCCCCTTTCAAGGGTATTGCAAATGATGTCAAAGGAAGAGCAGCTTGTTACAAACAAGACTGGATTGCCGGTATTCGTTCGGGATTCGGGTATACCACTATACATTTGATAATAGTCCAAATTGAAGTAAATTTTGATGTACTTATATGTTTATTTTTGGTTCAATATTTACCAACTTATTGCAGGATACTAGCCCCAACTGCCTACATCTTCTTTGCTTCTGCTCTACCCGTTATCGCCTTCGGGGAGCAACTGAGTCGAGATACAGGTGTTGTCACTGTTACAATTAGAAAAAAAAATGTATTCAATGATGAAATTAAAAAGTGATATTTAACAATGCTTTGGATGTAGATGGGAGCCTAAGCACGGTTGAAACATTGGCATCGACTGCCATTTGCGGTATTCTACACTCGATATTCGGTGGCCAACCTCTTTTGATTCTGGGAGTTGCAGAGCCAACTGTTATTATGTATACATATTTGTACAACTTTGCTAAAGGAAGAGAAGACTTGGGGCCAGAATTATTCTTGGCTTGGGCTGGATGGTAAAATAATTCTCTGTTGTTATTGGTTTAAATCGAAGAGTTTTGAAAGTACTTGATCTTATAAGTTGATAAATGTTTTTGCAGGGTTTGTGTTTGGACTGCTCTCTTGTTGGTTCTCCTTGCAATTTTCAATGCTTGCACGATAATTAATCGGTTCTCAAGGGTCGCAGGCGAGCTTTTCGGCATGTTGATCAGTGTTCTGTTTATTCAAGAGGCTATCAAGGTAAAATCCGATGAGAGGAAATAAACCATCTACTATATAATGTTTTAAACACCTACTGATGATTATTGCCAGGGATTGGTGAGTGAGTTTCAAGTTCCCAAAGATCAAGACCCGAAGTTAGAGAAGTATCGGTTTCAATGGCTTTACACAAATGGACTGTTGGGAATCGTATTCTCGTTTGGCCTTCTCTATACAGCCTTGAAAAGCCGAAGGGCGAGGTCTTGGTGGTACGGCACAGGTTTGTCAAGGAAACAAATTCATAGTATTCGACTATTTCGGATTTAGTATACGAGATAAGCTCGTAAATGGGTGCTGAATGATGTTTCCAATGTTCTACAGGGTGGTTTAGAAGTTTCATTGCAGATTATGGGGTTCCTTTAATGGTTGTAGTGTGGACAGCAATGTCTTTTAGTGTACCAAGCAAAGTTCCATCTGGGGTTCCAAGAAGGCTCTTTAGTCCCATGCCATGGGAATCCGCATCGTTACAACAGTGGACTGTAATTAAGGTATCCATATTCACTATTGTATATGTTGTCGATCTTTGCATCGGTCTCTAAAGCTTTTCTAGTTGATAACAATGGCCCTCCATTAAGAAACAAACAATTGAATTGCAGGGTATGGGAAGGATCCCTCCATCGTATATCTTTGCTGCATTTATTCCAGCAGTGATGATTGCTGGACTCTACTTCTTCGACCACAGTGTTGCTTCGCAGATGGCACAACAAAAGGAATTCAATCTCAAGAATCCGTCTGCCTACCATTATGACATCTTACTGCTCGGATTCATGGTAAACCTCATGAGCAGAGAATACTGGCAGCTGAATTATAAACTGTTATGTTTTACTATCAAACATATGTTTGCAGACGTTACTCTGCGGATTAATCGGCCTCCCTCCTTCGAATGGAGTCCTTCCACAGTCTCCTATGCATACCAAGAGCCTTGCAGTTCTCAAAGGGCAGGTGGATAAATATATTATAAACAAAAGTCTCCTATAAAGAATTATAGACCTGGTTACATGCTTAATTTCAACTGATGTATGAAATGCAGCTAATCAGACAAAAATGGTGGCGAGTGCGAAAGAAAGCATAAAGCAGAAAGCTAGCAACTCCGAAATATATGGCAAGTTGCAAGCGGTCTTCATTGAAATAGACAACAGTCCAGAGGTAAGTTCTCTGATCAGGGATTGTTTCTCCAAGAAAGTAATCCTTTGTCTTGAAACATGCTATTGACATTTAGTCCATAATTTGTAGTTTTGCTTCAACCCCGAATTTCCCATCCATATTCTCCGAATATATGTCGATAAATCTTATATAATGCCTGCATCTGACCTTGACTATTTCCATGTTACAGAGTTCAGTGGTTAGAGAATTGGAAGACTTGAAGAAGGTTGTTATGAAAGGTGAAAACAAAGGAGAAATCCAGAAGGAAACATTTGATCCTGAAAAGCATATCGACGCCTACTTGCCGGTTCGAGTTAATGAGCAGAGGGTGAGCAATCTTTTGCAGTCACTCCTAGTTGCTGCATCAGTATGTGCCATGCCTGCAATCAAGTTGATACCTACATCAGTTCTTTGGGGATATTTTGCATACATGGCCATCGATAGTCTTCCAGGGAATCAGTTCTGGGAAAGGATGCTACTTCTCTTCATTACACCCAGCAGACGATACAAGTATCCAACATCTCTTTTTCGTTACATTTGCAAACCCGAAAATATCACAAAAACAAGAATGGACTTATTTAGTGGTCATTCACAAAAATCAAATTACTAGACAATGTTGCCAATTTCTGATGTGATTTAATGGTCCAATTTGCAGGTTGTTGGAAGGTGTTCATGCTTCGTTCGTGGAGTCTGTACCATACCGATACATTATGATGTTTACACTCTTCCAGTTCGCTTATCTTCTGATATGCTATGGTGTGACATTGATTCCTATAGCTGGAATCCTGTTCCCTTTGCCCTTCTTCCTTCTCATCATCATAAGACAATACATTCTCCCAAGGGTCATTCTCCCGAATTATCTCCGGGAACTCGATGCAGCTGAATACGAGGAAGTTACCAGCTCCCTCCCAAGATCATCCCTCAGCCTCTCTTCAAGGGTATTTCCCATTGATCCTTTTCTGTTTGTGGAGCCATTAAAACTATATTAACAGTAACAAAGACTGCTTTTTTTTCTAGGAAATCGAGACATGTTTTGAGAATGAAGACGATGGAGCTGAAAGTTTCGATGCTGAATTATTAGATGAATTGACAACAAGTAGAGGAGAGTTAAAGGTCCGAACTGTTAGCTTCAGAGAGGAAAGGAAAGGCCAGGTAGGATGTTAATTTCTCATCGATTCTTCGTTTTTCTTGAAGTACCATTATTCGACATTAGTCTCCGACACACGAGTATGAAGATATAACATTGTAATATAGTTTTTTTCATGCATGTTATCATCTTGTTGTGAATTTTACATATCCATTTTGTTTTATATTTGTATTTTGCAGGTTCATCCAAAGGACATTGTTGAGGATGAATGAGATGAGTTGAAAAACATGGACACCATGTAGGCTTCTTGAATGTCTTCTTTTTTTCCAATTAAGTTCTTCCAAATATATGTAAAATGTAAATCTCTTTCCATTAAAACCTGGAAAAGAAATGCCATGTGGTGTAATGTTCTCGAACAAAAGACGATGTAGATACTCAATTTTGCCTACTAATAACAAATAAGATTACTTTGTTGCGAGAATAGCTATGTTGAGAACAATTCCTATTAACCGATAATCAATTTGTCTAGTGGGATGAAACACTAGATTTTTAAGTAAGATTAGAAATTCAAATCTTAGTGTTGCGAATAAAGTAGATTGTGAGGGTTAGAACGGAACTAAGATTAAACATCGGGAAAGGCAAGAGTCTATTTAGCCTTTAAATCTAAAAATTGGGATGGGCAAAGACCTTATTTGACTAATATTTAAACTAAAAAGGATCCAAAATGCAATTATACAAAAAAATCTGGGAGGGGTCAACCTCTTAATGGCTCCGTCCCTAGTGAAGGTTTCCCATGATGGGTCTTATTTTTCGAAATACTCGATTCAGATTAGTCGATCAATAAGTTAGATGCCACAACTTATTACAGATCAAGATATAAGATGTTTAACATGGTACTACATCAAAGCAGTAAAGGAGAAATAACTCCGGAATATGGTAGGACTATTGGGTTATTTTTATTTTTGGGACGATGTAAATATGGATGAAGATATGATCATTGAGAGGGGCCAAATCACTTAACTTAAAAAATACAAAGGATTATAAAGTATTTTAACTTAAAATTTGAGAAAAAAATTAATTTGTCTAATATTAAAAGTTAAAGGACCTAAATTATCATTAGGTCAAAATATTTTGGGGCCAGAGCCCTTCCCACGCCTTTAAATTCATCCTAGATTCTGAAGAACTTAATTTTGTGAATCGAATACGGAAGTAGTTAAATTGTTTCTTAACATTTCTTGTAATATTGAGTATTTTTTGCTTTTATTTCCTTTCCAACTCCAAAACACTTTTCTAATCTATTTTCCGTTTTATTTTCAGTAACGTTTTTTTTCTATTCCATCATTCTTTTATTTTATTACCCTCCATTTATAATCTTTTAAAAAGTTTCGTTTTACGTAATCGTAATTTTTCTTCTTTATTTAAAATAATTTGAATTAATTTTTTATCGATGATATTATTAAGATGACGAAATTTGATCGAAAAGATTCGAAAATAAAAAGAAAGCGAAATACAATAATAAGCACAAATTCTCATGGTCCCCTAGCATCCAATTGCTAGCCCTTTTTGAACCACAATATCTATTTGATGACGAAACATAGGATTTCCAAAGCTTCTACGTTTCCTTTACCAGTCCACCAGTTTAAGCTTATGGACGTCAATCCTTTCTCCTCTTCTTCAATCACCATTACCAGTCATGCATATGTTTTTTTTGTATCCATGTGAAACCACCACGAATTCGAATCGGAAGAGTCGGGATTGTTACGAATTTGTGAACGGAAACATAATTGATACAAGATACAAACAAGATTGATAGATAAAATTAACTTTACTCATAGACAAGGACGGATGCAGAATTTTATGTTAGGGAGCAAACTTATAATATTTTAGGGTTTCAACAGTAAATACATAAAAAAAAATTAAATCATATACGAATTTTAAATTTTCAAGGGACGGCTGCCTCCTCCCACTCTGTTTCGGTCATCCCTGCTGATAGACAACATAGTTCAGTTCTTCTGACCTACATCTAGGATCCCATGGATATAGGGATGGCAACGGGGCGGGGCGGGTTTTTGGCCGCCCCGAACCCGCCCGATATATTAATCTCTAAATCCGACCCCGCCCCGCCCCAGAAATAAAATAATAATTTATCCGCCCCGTCCCGCCTCGATTTATAAACCCTAAATCCGACCCCGACCCGACCTGAAAATATAAAAAATATATTAAATTTTGTCGACGATAAATGTTAGATTCGATCGAACGACCATTATATTTACAAAATATAAATTTCATGACTTTAAACTATATAAAAAATAAAATAAAACCAATTAAACTACTCATATAAAGAAAAAATACATATTTAAAAAAATAAACTCGACCATTGACTTTTAAAATCAGATATGTTAACAATATCTAACAAAAATTTACGATAAACACAAACTAAAAAAATAGCTTGAAACTCCTAAAAGTATTTATATATAATGATATTTTTATAAATATAATAAAAATAAATAAAAATAATAAAAAATACCGGGGCGGGGCGGGAAATTTTCATATCATACTCGAACCCGCCCCGCCCCGACTTTACATTTTTAAATACCGGCCCCACCCTGATCCCCGAAAACCATAAGAGAAAACCCGATCGGGTCGGGTTAGGGCACACCAGGTCGGGTCGGGGATGGGTAATTTTGTCATCCCTACATGGATATCATCTAAATATTATGTTATTTGATAGTGTAAAATGAAAATATCGAAAAAATATAAATTATAATTATGTTAAAGATAATAATTAAAACTATTTATTAATTGATGGATAACATAATATAAATAATAAATTATATATTGAAATTATTTGGTTTGAACGATTAAAAATATATTTATATTAATAATAAAATAAATAATTAAAATTTTAAAAATGAAGTGAATGGAGTAAAATGGAAAATTAAACTGTCTACTGGACTTGAGCCCATAGAAAATTGGGCTTTAGTTGATAAATATTCACTTATTTCATCGTTTGGTTTTTAAAATATTATCTACTTTTATTTTTTAAAATATTTTTCATTCTTTCTTTTTATAAATTGAAAATTACATATAGTAAATAGAAATAAAAAAATATTTTCCGTAATGAAAATATAAAAACACCTTTTGTTACCTTACCTATTTACTTATAATAGAAGCATGATAAATAATTTTTAACTAAGATCAAAGATTTAATATTTAAAAATTGTTGAAAAAATAATATTTTTGTGTTGACATAGATTTAAACCTAGATTAATTTTGACAAGAATAATAATAAACATTTTAAAATTTATTTGAAATTTATAAAATAATTGAAATTTTATGGAAAGCAATACAAAATAAAAATATAAAAAAATATTCAAGAATATATTGAAAAATTAAAAATAAAAATAAAAAATTTTAAACTTTTAACAGTCAAATTTTTGCTCTTGCAAGCCTAGTTTTAGGTAAAGTTGCACACGCCAAGTCCACAAAGTGGAAGCTAACAAAGCAATGAGGTGGGAGTATGGTTGAATGGGGGACAAGGTGAGATTTGAGGGATAATTAGGTTAGGATAGATTATAATCAGGTATTGATGGAGCGAGAGTTGGAGGGCAATCGCATCTCTTGAAAATTTTAAATTCTTATATATTTTAATTTTTTTAAGTTTTATATTGATAATATAATTTCGTATCTTCTAAATTGTTCAGATGAATACAATTCTGCCAATGGTTAATCTCGAGTTTGGTAATCCTTTTAGAAGCGTAAAATGTTTCTGATGGAATGGATCATGCTTTAGTGTCGAGGCGATTCTCGGCATGTCTCTGAAGCTGTTTTATTGAAAAGCTTTTGTTGGGTGATTGTTCAACGAAATCATCAAAGGAGCACATGATTATTGTCATGTTTTTAGGAGGCGAATGATATTAATCTCGCATCAAAAATAAAATAAATGACTTTGAAGTATAAAAATAATGATACTGCATACAGAGCGAATCTTTGACTGCCCGATTTTAAAAAGAGAGATCTTGGTATATTATTATGCTTATGTATGTTGATTTCTTTGAACTGTTTGATCGCAAAAATGGTTTGTTATTGAAGCTTTTCAAAGGTGGTCATACTGACAATTGACAAAGACTGAGAGTGTTGATTTTTAGTTTTGTGTCTTTGAATTGGTGTGGTTTTGTTGTTTAAGCTGTCATGTTTTGTTATCGTTTTGTCGTTATCGTTATTCCTTTAGTTTTGTACAGTGTTTTGTGGGCGGTACATGACACCCTTCTTCATGCTTGGTCTAGGGGTTTACGCCAAATCGAGGTTGAAACTGATAACGTGGAGGTGGTCCAAATCTTCCACGGTCATTCTTCAGCTCTTGTGAGGAGTTCTCTCGTTGAGGCTATCCGCGAGCTATTAAACCGTAATTGGTCCATGATTTTTCGACACATCAGTCGTGAAAGAAATCGAATCGCGAATAAACTGGCCGCGGTGGTTCCATGGGTACTGTGTCATTCCTTCAACCGTTTCCTGAGGTGGCGTCGATTATTTTGGAGGAAATGTCCCGACCTGGCTAGTTGTGTGGTTTTTGCGTTTGGTTTCTTACACTCTTTGAGGTTTATGTTGTTATTTTGTTAGTGTAACGTTGTAATTATTACTATGAGTACATTTTTCTTCCACTTAAGCTTAGAGAGATTTTAACGAAGCTCATAGTAATATTTTAATATTTATCAAAAAAAATAAAAATTCACCAGTTATTCAACATGACTTGTTTTAAAATTATGTATGACCAAAGACGGATCTACATAAAAGATGGAAGGGATAGTGATGGAGGTATGTGAGAGTGAGAAGGGACAATTGTCCCCTAACTCTATTTTTTTATTTTTTTGCTTTGCTCTTCTATATAAATTTCTTTACAAATTAATTTATTTTTCAATTTGCCCCCTCCGTCCCTACTTTCGAACACTTATGTTTTACTCTCCGACCCAAATTCTGGCTCTATCCTTGGGAAGGGATGATTGTTCTCTTAACTTAGAGTGCTTTATTTGCATTTTAGGTTGCTAATAATTTTAAAATTAATACAATTATATATTTGTTTCTCTCAAAATATTTTAGTTTATTATTGTTTAAGACCTTATAGAGTAAATTAATGAAGCTAAGCTTTAATCTATTATTTTTTTAGTTTAATTATTTTTTAAGACCTCTCAATTTTAAAATTAATAAAATTAAAACTCAATTCCCTTATTTTTATAATTTAATTATTTTTTTAATTAAAATTAATTAATTTATCCCCTCATAATTTAATCTCAATTCAGTCTACGTGTATTACTCATATCTTCTAATTTTACATCCATTTTTTTCGAAAAAAACATCCATCTTCCGTCTAGTCCATGATACTACCATCCACATATCCATATTGGCACATGTCCGCCTTGAATTTTTAAACTTCACACATTTGATTTTAATTTTTTATTTTTATAAATTAATCTTTAAATATTTTTAATTTTTATGAAGTGTGCGCACTATAAAATTTTGAGATTTTAAGTATGTTTACTCTCAAAAATATTTCTGGACTCGTCACTAATTTTTAGGTATTGCATCTCATCCTCTCACAATCTCAATCTCGCATGAAATCTCAAGTAAAATCCAAGCATCGTTATAAAATCTCAAACTCTTGCGAGTTCTATCTCGAATTTAAATATTGTGAATGGAATAAATGAAATAAAAAGGTTATTTTTATAATAAAATTATGCAATAATTTATTCGATTAATCAATTAATGAATTAAGTATCAAAAGTAATAGAAAAAAACTGACATCTCTCTGCAAAGTTAAAGAACAAAACTGAAGTTTGATGATTTGAAAATCAACGAGCCTGATTCAATTAGCTGAAAACATGGTGTCTCCGACATAAGTTTGATCCATTAGCTGCATATGCAGTGCTGCTGATACCGACAAATCTCATATTTTATAAATAGGGTAAAGTACACAAATCGTCACTAAATTATCTCTATAAATACAAAATAGTCATCAAACTTTTAAATATTACAAAATGGGCATTAAACTTTAGCTTGTGTTATAAAATGATCCATGAGCCGTTAACTGTCATTAATTGGGTGACATGACAATTACAAAATTTTGAATAATATAATATTTAATCCTACATATTGAGACATTCAATCAATTTATTCATAATTTAACCCTCATTATTGATGTCTAAATTAATTGATTTGTAAATATTAAAAATTAAATATGTTATTAAACAAATTTTTGTAATTTCCACGTCTCTCGATTAACGATAGTTAACAGCCCAGTGACCATTTTATAATAAAAACTAAAATTTAATGACCAATATGTATTTTTTAAAAGTTTGGTGACTATTTTATATTTTTAAAGATAGTTTAGTGACCATTTATATATTTTATCCTTAAATATTATATTACCGGCTAAACCATTTGTAATTATCACCACATTGCTTTCTAACACCTTCACGTTATTAAATCCAACAAATAATTTCAGTGAAAAAAAATAATGTTCATATTAAGAGATTTAAATTTAATTAATTGTATTTATAAAATATGTGTTATTAAAGAATTAAAAAATATATAAATATATATAATTTTATAATCGAATATTAAAAAAATACGTCCACGTTATCTTGTTGATTTTGGCTATTTTCTTAAGATCCATCTCCTAGAAAATTGCAAAATCAGTGCCCAAAAACTTTATAATATATTATATTTACCTTGAAAACCAACAAATTTTGTCAGAGACCCTTCTGTCAATCAGTTGTCACCGAATTTGATCCCATAATTTAAGTTATTACATTGCATGGGACAGACAAGACAACCTGAATAATATAAAAGAACGGTTTCTGGACAGATCTCCATTTCGTAATAGAAACAAATTAAGCTATCAAATTGGGATCTTGGACCAACATTTTTCCCAGAAATATTCTGCTCTAATTCTATGCAATGAAAACATTTCTATCAGATTAATAGGTCCAACTTTAATCAATAGTACAAAGGGGTCTTCCCCTAAGATGATGAGAGATATAAAGGCTTATAAAAACCTTAAAATCATAAATTATTTATCCGTTAATTTAATAAGATAAGTCTTAAGATTTTAATGTTATGAATAGAATAAATCAGATCGAGAAATTTGTTATATAACTGAAGGAGAAAACGATCTACCGATTCCTGAAGATTTACAATCATAAGACTCCTCTGAAAAGAGGATTGAGGTTAATTTTGAATCATGTTAATCTAGGTCGAGAAAATTCAGCTTTTAAATTTTCAGGATATTTTTGATTCGATTCAATTTCGAGTTTGAGTCGATTAAGTTTGTTTGTCAAAACTATCAATTTAATCATCTCAAGTTATTAGTTTCGTGATCGAACCAAATTAAATTTGAATTTGAATTAGTTACCATAAATCTTAAGAGTTCGAGTCAGACAACAAACTCTAATTCAATCGGTCAGTCTAATCCAATTATGACAACTTGGATTGTTAGATATAACTTTTTCTTTTAATTTCCCAATGTGTCTATTAGAGCGAGCCCAACAATTAATCCTTTCGCGTTATGTTGGTCCATATAGGGGACAAACACTAGCCACAAATTTTAAAGTTGTTCTGTACTGAAAATCAAACTCTCAATCACTAATTAAGGTAAGAAAATTCTTACCATCTCACATAAACTCGTGGTTATCGGATATAAATTGTTAATTGTTCAAAGTACACTTAAATGCAGCTTCTTGAAATCTTCGTCCAACCTCCTAGTCCCATTCCAATACTCATATTGCACATGGTGAGAAATAATAAACTTTGGAATTATTGCCGACAAACAAGGAATACAAACCAAAAAAATAAAGCCAAACTCAAATCAAAATTCTCACTTGCAATTGCACATGGTTTGCTTGGGATGAGATCTAAATCTTGCCTTATTTGATTATGATGTTTTTGGTGTTAATCTCCCCACGAGCAAACCTAATTAAAAATAATAATGGGATTACAAAATTTGGCTTGACAAACCAAATTCAAGTCACCATCTTCCCTTACCCATGTGCTTTTTTCATAACGATTTTGGTCATTTTTGGCTCTATTAATCATTTGTTTTTACTTTAAATCATCTGATCTAACATAATTATTTGATTGACATTGTTATTATTTTATCTTAATAACTTAGATGTTAGTATAAGTTCGAGTGTACTTAAGTGTCATAAGGATATAGAGGATTCATAGTTGAGGAATTGTATTGCTTGAGTTAATTGTACCATAGTCTTCAAATTATCACTCATATTTTAAATTAGTTTCTAAACTTTTAAATATTTGAATTTCACCATCAAACTATGGTTCTATTCTAAATCGGTCCCCCGAACTTATGAATATTCCAATTTCATTCCCAAACTATGAATCATTCTAAATTGGCCCCCAAACGTTTGGACATTCTAATTTCATCCTCTTTTTCTGACAAGAAATTGGGCATCGTTAAAAAAAAACCCCTCTTAATCGAATTCTACATGAAGAACCCAGTCAACGGAATGAGTGTTCCAACTTCATCCTTAAATTATTGTTTATGCCGCATCATATTATTACATAGTACATATCAATGTTTACATTGCAATAAAGAATTTGTATAACAACTATATTAACACGGAATATGATTAACATATACTGATAATTTGAGAGTGAAGTTAGAATGTTCAAAAGTTTGGGGACAAATTTAGAATGAGTCATAATTTTGGATGAAATTGAAATGCTAAAAAGTTTGGGACCAATGTATAATGAGTGTTATAGTTTGAGAATGAAACTAAAATGTTTAAAAGTTTAAAACAAATTTAAAATGAAAGATAATTTATGGGCGTGTTTAAATATAGTTATTAAGTTGAAAAAAAAATTGTCACAGATTAATTGGTTATGGATGATTAGAAAAGGGTAAAGTACATAAATTGTCAATAAACTATCTCTAAAAATATAAAATGATCATCAAATTTTTAAAAGTTATATAATGGGCATTAAATTTTAGTTTTTGATACAAAATGGTCATTGAGCTATTATTTTTGTTAAGTGTGTGACGCGACAGTTACAGAAATTTGAATAATTGAACATTTAGTCTTCCATATTAACACATTCAATCAATTTATTCCTAATATAACACTCATTATTAATGTCTAAATTGATTGAATGTGTAAATATGGAGGATTAAATATATTATTATATAAATTTTTGTAACTCTCATGTCTCCCAGTTAACGGCTCAGTGATAATTTTATAATAAAAATTAAAGTTTAATGCTTATTATGTAACTTTTGAAAGTTTAGTGATCATTTTATATTTTTAGGGCTAGTTTATTGACCATTAGTGTACTTTTCCCTAAAAAAATTTCTTACACAACAATGATCGTTAACCGACAATGCAACCATTTGTCGATAAATCCATGTGGCTTTGAAAGATCTTGTCATAAACCTCCACCAGGAGAGCACCGAATCTGAAACCATTTTCCACGCTCATGCATCTAAATTACGTTTCATTATTAAGAACCACAAAGCTATATTGCTAATCTTTGCTATCAGGTCCCCAAATTTTAAGACAAACTTATTATAAATAATTTATAAAACAAACTATAATCACATATAAATTATTATAATGAACTGTCAGACAAACAATTAAAATATATCTGAATTAGAGATCCGTTAATTGATCAAGTGGTTAAGATGATGTTTATATTGTCTCATATTGTATGAGTTTAAATCTTAATATTTACCTTAAGAATGTAATATCTATCATTTAATAAAAAAATATACCTAGATTAAAAGAAAAAAATATGGAATTTTAGTTAAACGATACAATTGATACACCTAAAGTTTTAATGATATTTGGTATAATTTACCCTAAATTTATTTATGATGTTGTGTTATCATTTGTTAATTGATGGTGCATCAAACTGTATATTATTAATGTATCGAATATTCATCTATAAATAAACAGAAGTTAATTTGTTAATGTCAAACAATAGGTAACATCTAATACATTAATGAGATAAATAAAAAATTTAAACTTTTTCTCCGAGCTAATTGCTAAATAAAATTAGTAATATTTATTATAAGCCCTTAATAAGTTTTAATTTACCTCATTAATGGAGAGAGGTCATGTTATAACTACGACTATATATATTGCGTGTAACCTGAATTTCGGATTTGTGAATTGGGTCTTGAACCCCGAGTATTGGGCCTTTAAGTTGGAGGCCCAAATAAGCTTTGGATATGAGCTTTTTGGTAAAATAAAGGGAAAAGGTAAAAATGAATATTTTATGGTTTAAGTTGGTTAATTTGATGGAGAGAGGGAAAAAGGAAGACGAGATATTTTTGAGAGAGAGAGAAATAAGGGGAAGTTTTGAACCTCGATCTACGACCATCGGAGCTGCCGTGCACAATATCGTCGGTGTTATTGGAAAGATCTCGCCAAGACAAGTCTAACGGTGGTTGTCTCGCCGCCGTCCGATGAGGTGAAGGAAAATAAAGTTCGGGGAAGCTTGGATCGGCATGTTCCAACCGTCACCGCTGTAAACAAAGGGCACCGTCGGAATTGGAGACCGAAGAACAGTGGGACTAGAGCTCGCCGCCGCCGTCCGGCCACTAGAGGAAGGCCTACGTGCCACTACACGCCGCCCATGCGGGTGTGTGCGTGCCTGGTCAGGCGGGTGCATACTGCCCGTGTGCACCACGCCGCATGGGATTGTTATCCCCGGGTGCACGTACCACCATGCCTTACGGGATAACGCCATACGGGTGCACCATCTCCTCCATGCACCGGCGTACACCGGATCGCGCACCTTGGGGTGCACCAAATTTACCATGCGCCTGACCGCACCAGATCACCAGGGTTGACCAGACCGTTGACCAGCGTTAACCGATCGTTAACTTTTTTGGGATCTTACTCGAAGGTTTCTCGACATCCCGAATCTAACGACACAACCCATTTTGCCAAATTCGAACCTGGTAAGCTATTTTTATGCGTTTGGCCTTATAATTTGAATAAGGGATGCTTTAATTAATGTAGTTTCGTAATTGTTGATGTACGAGGATTAACCGGGGTCAGCTATCAGATCAAGTGGAATAATCGAGAAGCTAGGACGAGGATTTTAGCGATGTCCGCATAAGATTAATGTGTTCAATGGAAATTGTGTAAGAGATGAATAATGGTAATATTCGAATAAATGATTATGAAGTCGGTAATTAATGTTAATTGAACGAATGCGTTAGTAAACAAACCCTAATGACTTTCATAAGCTTTAGGGATCGAATAAGCATATTAATATCTTAATTCGAGGATATTGCATGAAACTCGTTAGTAGGGTATTAGTACAAGCTTTGGTTGTACCGGTACGCGTTTGGGGACCGTGTCGATACGGGTCGACCCGTATCGGTACTTGTGAAATTTAAGAGTTCCAGTAAGCAGTTTGAATATTGGTACGTGTGTGAGTACCGATACCCTAGGGTACCATATCGATACTCGTATTCGAGTACCAGTACTCGATACACTAAATAATCTATTAATATAAATAAATGATGGAAATTGATATGAATGTTAATAAATGAATTACGCCTCAATAAATGAGATAATGTGGATTAATGGAGGCAAATAACGAGATTAATTATATACATCTCCATAATGTATTAACAACTTGGTAATGTAAAATAAATGATGTAATGACGTTTAGCAACGATAGGGAGATCCTTGGGATCATATTGCTTGTATGCCGAGTAGGCATTTGATGGGTTGAGCCTTATTGATTGATGGGATCCGGATACCCAGTGAAAAAGTATTGCAACACCATGGTTAGAGATACTGAGTGTGGTGTATATTTCGATGCTATGTGACCCGGCCTCACCTAGGGTGTATGTTTCGATGCTAGGTGACCCGGTTACACTCGTAGTGTAGATGCTCAAAGGGAGATTCCGAGCAAGGCTGTATGTTCCGATGCTATATGACCCGATCTCACCCGGAGTGTATGAACCGATGATATATGACCCGGCCTCACTCTAGAGTTGTTGTTGTTATGAGCTTTCGCCTAGACGATCTGTTGAGATCTCGGGCTTGTTTGGGCCTTGTGTGCCATGCATGATGTTTGCTTCTTGAGAGCATGTGTTTAGGAGAATAGTGGTAGTGCCACATGTTTATTTATCTTTCCTTATTGCTTGTACTAGCTTGCATGCTTATGTTTATGATTAGCATGAAGTGTAGTAGAGTAGATGTGTACCACTAAGCGTTGTAAGCTCAGCACTCGGAATCGTTATTTTTGTGCGTAAGTTGATTGTTGGTTTGTGGGATTGTGGAGCACTATTGGTTCGAGATTCTAGCACGCGGTGATCTTCAGAGTATGGTACTTGTGTTTAGTGGACTATGTATTCATATGACCTTACATAGTGGAGTTTGTATTTATTATTTTTGAAATTGTATTAATCCAATCAAATATTTAAATATTTTTATTTAACTGGAGCTCCTTTGTAACATTTTAATTATATATATATATATTAAATCGTGGGCTTTAATTGTTTTGGAAACTATTTTATTTGAGCTAAACCAATTGAGGAATCTTAATGGATTTGGTTTGGGCTTGAGGCTCAAATGTGACATCCGGGTCGTGGGTGTTACATTGCGACAATGTATTTGAATTCACGTCAGATTAGACACTTCCTCTTTGTACCACAATAAATCTCTGCAGTTCATTGTAGGAAGAGTTCCTAGGAGTTATCAAAACATGAACTAGATGAAATCTTCACTAGAAAACTGCAAATACCTTTCACGTCGGTTCTAAAGGTGCCGATTTGCTCCACTTCTGATTACATCGACAAACAACCACAAAAGGGATGAAACTATCCACGATCACCGACAAACACAAATTAGATACAAATGTCGCGAGGAACACTATACGAGCATCAAGTGGCCACAAAAGTATTTAAAAAACGTGTCATGAGATATAGATATGTCATAAAGACAAAAAAAGACGTACCATAAAAGCAGAGAAAAGACGTACCATAAAGACAAGAAAAAAACAAACGCAACAAAATATGCAAAAAAGAGATAACCAAAGCCCATAAAATTTTATTGAAATTTAAAGAAAAAAACTTAAAAAAACAAGAATCAAAATAAAAAATAAAAAATCATAGAAATAATAAAACACTGACTATAAATGACTAATACCAAAACTAATGTAGCGGCCGCGGACTAAAACAAAATAAAAGAAAAGAGACAAAAAGTTGAGTTGGAAAAAGAATCTGATGGCTAGGTTTTTTTTATATTTATTATGAGGCGCTTTAACGAAATATATATTAAGCTTCAATCGACCTTATATATATATATATATTGTAATACATCTTAGCTGTATTAATTATTAATTTTTTCATGAAATTAGAAACTTTGGGTTATCGAGTATAATGGCATTCATGTAGTTTTGGTATAATACCAATGGCTTTCTTTTAGAACTAAGCAAATAAAAACACACACCGGGGCTCGCCATTTTTCCATCCAAATTCCCTCTTCTTTCCTTCCGTTTCCTCCTCCTCCTCCTCCTCCTTTTCCTTTTCCTTTCGTTTCCGTCGCCGGTAGCTTCAAATACAAAAAAATGCAGAGGATCGCCGTCGCCGTGTTGTTATTCTTATTCTGCGCCACTTCTCAAGCAGCCTCATCTGTCAAAGATGGTAAGCTCACCACTCTACGATCTATGCTTAGTTTTCCTTACAAAAATGTTAGTATTCAACGATCGATGTAAAGTAATAATTTTACAATAAATCCAAATTAATTATATATTATTTTTAATTTGTACAAAGTTTAACATTTATCCAATTTAATTTATTGAAGTACATTAAAAATTCAATCTAATATACTCCTTATTTCTAAAAAAACAAATCAACTTCACTTAGCCTTTTTCCTCTAAATTAAAAATTATTATCATTTCTTTCAATATCCGGTAAACATTTTTTTCTATATAAAATAATAGATAAAATTGGTATTTAAAATTTAAAATTAAATTTATTTTTTGAAAAATATAATATATTTTATTTATAGACTCAACGTCTAAAAATTAACAGTGTCACAATAATCTTAAGGTAATTATAAGAAGGTATAAAGTCAAAAAATATCTCTAATGTTTGACTGATTAGTTATTTCGGTCCTTATTCTTTTTTTTTGAACCAATTCAACCCAACATTTAATTTTAGATCAAAATAACTCATTTGCGGATAAAAACTGTTAGTCAACTGATAATAAACAACTTGAAATGATTTAATAGATCGACACGTCATTTTAACATATTTTTTATATGACACTGCTATCGTAGCATACATTATCATGTAAGTTTATCACGTTATTCAAGTTGCTTATCGTCAGTTGACTATTAGTTTTGATTTGTAAAGACACTAATTTGACACAAAATAAAATACTATGGTTAAGTTGATTGTTAAAAAATAGAGATTAAAATAATTTTTCAGTCAAACGTTAGAAGTATTTTTTAATATTATACTTTATAAAAATTAATATTTATTTATATTTTTCTTAATTACGTAACAAGATATACACTTTACTATTCAAACTTAAATCACTTTAAAATTATTTGTTAAATTCAAATGATTCCTCAATGATACTAGTACTGAAATAATAATATTGGGGTGAATATAATAATGGGTAAACCGTAAGACAAAAGTAAATCAGGTTGCATGCTACATATGCTGCAGCCTTCAGCCACGTGAAACCCAGATCGATTTGGCACATTTTCCACGACAACCAGACACTTAAAAGCTTGCATCGGCAACCATCAATACTTACACCGATTCAATAGCTTGTGTATTCGTATATATATTATAATTTTTGGTAAGAAATTTTTTTATTTATTCATTACAGTAAAAGTGAAAAATTATGCATGTGCATACACGGTCGTAGAATGCAATGGCACATGCATTAAAAACATAGCCTTTTGAAGAGGATCTCAGCCTTACACGTGGTAAATGCATTAAATCAAAGCCCTACTAATATTCTTTTGATCATTTGCTCATCCGGACCATTTTAGCATAAATGAAGCTTCAAGCAGCATGTATTTGCTTTAAATAAAGCTGTATCTGTCCGATCGCGGAACTCAACATTATTTATAGGGATTATTTAAAAAAAATTAAATTTATGAGGACCAATGACATAATTTTTGTGTTTCTAGAGACTAAAGTTTTATTTTATTATTACTGTAGCTTAAAATTTTTGGGGGCCGTGGCCCGGGTCTCCATAGAGTACCGCCCTTGTATCTGCCATTCAATAATGGGGAAAAAAAATTCGGGAACAAATCATAATTTATCATATTAAGGGTCAAAATATAATTTTTTTATCATTTATGAACCAGGTTCATATCATCATCTAGTTTCGCATCCGAGTACACTTAGTTATAACCGAGTCAAGATCGATTCGAATTTAATAAAAGTCGAGCCAAAATCGAATCAAACAGTATGACTCAAATCGATTTTCAATTTTATCAGTTTTTTTTTTTTTGCTCGGCCCTAATTTCGCAATCGATATTTTTTCAGGTTTATTGCCAAATGGGAACTTTGAGTATGGGCCAAAGGCATCAGAATTGAAAGGAACAAAAGTGATGAGCCCAAATGCAATACCAAACTGGGAAGTTTCAGGCCACGTTGAGTACATAAAATCAGGTCAAAAACAAGGTGACATGTTGCTAATAGTGCCCGAAGGAGGCTTTGCGGTTAGGTTAGGCAATGAGGCACTGATTAAGCAGAAGCTTAAGGTGATCAAAGGCTTGTATTACTCCCTGACCTTCAGTGCGGCTCGAACGTGCGCGCAAGAGGAGAAGTTGAACGTATCGGTTTCGCCCAACTACGAGAAGAACGACTTCGGTTTGTTCCCGATCCAAACGATGTATAGTAGCAATGGCTGGGATTCGTATGCATGGGCGTTTCAAGCGGATGAGTCTTTAATTGAGATCTCGATACATAATCCGGGTGTGGAGGAAGATGCTGCTTGTGGCCCTCTTATCGATTCGGTCGCGTTGAAGACATTGTACCCTCCGAAACGCACCGGAGGTAAAGTCATACATCGAACGTGATACGATAATGTTTAGTATCAATAGTTGAAGCATGATCACTGACTTTTTTGATCCAACATATATTTTGCAGTGAATCTACTAAAGAATGGAAATTTCGAAGAAGGCCCTTACGTTTTCGCAGCACCGATGTCGGAAGGAGTCATAATTCCACCCCACATCGAAGACGATCACAGTCCTTTACCAGGCTGGATAATCGACTCCCTCAAAGCAGTTAAATACATTGACAGCGAACACTTCACCATACCCGAAGGCAAACGAGCAATCGAACTCATAGCCGGTAAGGAAAGTTCCCTCTCGCAAGTCGTTAGGACGACAATCGGTCGGAACTATGTCCTCTCGTTTGCCATCGGGGATGCTAACAACGCATGTGAAGGTTCCATGGTGGTTGAAGCATTCACAAACAAAAACACCGTCAAGGTCACATACGACTCGAGGGGCAAAGGAGGATTCAAGCGAGCGACGCTTCGATTTAAAGCCGATTCGACCCGAACTAGGGTAATGTTCTATAGCACATTTTACACCATGAAAAATGACAACTCGGGTTCTCTTTGTGGACCGGTGTTGGATGATGTGAAGCTGATTAGTGTCCGAAAACGAAACCATCTGTGAAACTGTTCAAATTTATTTTGCATCGCTTATTATGAGAGAAATTAATGTGATTGGTCCATGTAGGGGTTGCGTTATTGTACACTAGGATTATTTCAATGTGACAACAACAAGGATTTGAGTTCACCAATGTTACATTTATGTATGTATCTTTCTTTGTTAAATCAAACGGTGCGACCCGAGTTTTTTATGTTTTATTTTTATTCAAAGGGCAGAATTAGAGGTGTTTAACGTTTTAGTTCGAATTTATGTATGGCATTAACACCATTTATATTTATTCAAGTTTACCCACGGTTTAAAATTTTTAAACTTTTAGAGGTTTAAACTAAAATTTTCAAAAAAAAATTAAAAGAATTAATTTACATTTTTTATGAATTGAAGTCTAACAATTTTTTTAAAATAATTTTGAGAGGTTTAATGAGAACTTTTAAATACTATAGGAGGGGTTTAATTAAAAATATTCTAAAAATTTTGAGAGAAAAAAATTAAATTTTTACCAAATTTTATATTTTTAAAATTTAGGGGCATAACCCCCTTAATCTCCATTATGCCACTGTTTACTCGTCCTAAAGTTAAAAAAAAAACTCTAGACCCATAAAAACCACGGGAATAGAATAAGTTAATATGTTATTTTTAAGTTCACATTAATATTTTAACCAAAATAATTAATACCGTTAATTATATAAACTGACTGATAACATTGTAAAAGTAAATTAAGCTATAAGGTTTAAATATTAATTTCAAATATATATAAAGACCAAAATCAGAATTTGACCAAGAAATCCTAAGACTATACACAAAGCGACCAGAGTCAATCATTTCCTCTAGTTTGTTATGAGCTGTCATTATTGTAAATACTATTATGAGTATTCTTTTTTTTCATTTAAATTAAAAAAAATTTAACAAGACCTATAAATAGTATCCTTAATTTATCAAAAAAAAAGTCGATCATTTCTTCTAACATGACAAGTTTTCCACTCGTATCGCACCGTAAAAGACCCAAAATAGCCCCAAAATTCGCAAGTGTAAAAGAAATGGCTCCCGTGCGAAATTGACCAAAAGGAAACATTTCCCGTTTAACCTCAAAACGATATTAATTGCTTTGTTTGTTTGATACTTCAGAAATATGTGGAGAAGGCTGTTGACTTCATAGCTCAAAACCCTAGCTACAACTCTATGCGGACCGGCTTCTAAAACGGCACTATTTTTATCTAAATTTAACATTTTATCGTCGTCTTCCGTTCATCTTTTCACTCGTCACTTTTTCGCCGCGTCAGATAACGTCAGTTTTCGTAAATTTCTCGTCAAACGAATCGTTATCATTTCTGTTTGAATAGTTTAAATTATTATTTATTTTGGTTAGAAATTATAAAAAAGTGTTCTCATCAACGTTAACACCAAACAACTTTAATTCCTGTAAGTTAAGTTCTAATCTCGAGGTAATTTCAAAATTTCGTAGAATATGAAGAACATTTCTGATTTTATATTCACATGCTCCACAAAATAATATAAGTTTTTATTGGAGACTCGTTAATTAATATCGAGAGATACTGAAGATATGCATAATTTAATCCAAGAACGCCATTGCATATCGAAACTTATTTTTTCCATAATGAAAATTAGAAAGTTCCAATCGACTATGTCATAGGCCTTGTGAAAGTCTACCTTCAAAATAATTGAAGACATGCCCTTTTTTGGGTATAATCGATATTTAATAAATCATATGCCATCTAAAATTATATAACATATTTATAATATTTTTTAAAATAAGCGATTTTGAGGAAGAAATTATTGATGATAGTTTAAATGAGTAAAGGAATTGATGGGGGGAAATTGCAAAGAATTGTCATTAGAGGACTAAATTGAATAAAATAGACACGTAAGATACTAAATTACAAAAACAAAAAATATGTTCTCTAAAATGGATAGATATTCTAGAAGTTGAGTTTATAAAGTTCAAATCGAGTAAAAGAATTTGGTTGTTTCGAGTTTAGTCGATTATGCTCACCCCTAGATTCATAATTCAGGAATTGTATTTTTATTAAAAATAACACAGATGATTAAATCTCAATTCAATTGATAAGATTACTATTACAAAATCAAAATAAAAACATAAATTCGAATGCATTTACATACACAATACAACAATTCAATTTGTGTTGCAAATTAATAAATCCTAGTTTGGTCCATCTTTTTATTACTTATATTTATATCATATTTACCTTCAATCAATATTATCTTTATATTGATATTATTTTTGTTTATTCAATTTCAATATTATAAGTCCTAATTAGAATAGGAATTCGTATGGTATCAACAATTTAGGGTCTATGATTTTAAAAAAGCTGTTTTTTCTATAGAATGATTTCCGTTTGAGCCGATTTCATTCAATTCAATGATTGACCAAAAGAAAATTTTATTTTAAGAAATAATAAAATAAATTGCATGAACTTAGCTCAATCAAATACTGATATTGATTTTTTATTTTTATGCAATGATTTGGTCTAATAAATTCGTCCATTTAGATTATATCCATGTGAGATAATGATAAATAAAAGGAAGAGACAAATGTACAAAAAACGATATTAAAAAAATGATTAGGAAAAAATAAAAAAGGGGGGTTAGAATTAGGTACATGGAATCTAATGGCTATAAGACAGCTCTTGTCTATCCTTTGAGGAATAATTCTAGAATCCAATTGAATCTAAGATATGAAAGATTGGTTTACGTTATGTAAGAAACACATGTATATGGGATATTAGATATTGACTAGTTCTATACAAACTCAAAATAGATCTAATCCAGCCCACTACTGTGGAGTTAGATAGGGATTCCAATAGAAGAATAGAAGTTCTTATGTTTCGTCTTTGACTCTGAATTGAATGAATAAAGAGATAAATAAAGACAAAAACGAAGAATTCGAAGAATTCAAAGTAAAGAATGGGTTGGAAAAAAAGAAATGGCAGAACAAAGTATGCGCAGATTCACAAAAATCCAAAGGATAGGAACTAAAAAAAGATATCGAAATAGTTCGACGGTTCAATAATCTTCTCACTTTCATTCGGAGTTCTTAGTTACTTCGGCAGGTTGAATCTTAGCGATGGAATAATATAATTAAGTCAAAATTCATTGGATGATCGTATCATTAACCATTTCTTTACTTTGGTGCGAGAAACTTATCATGAATCCACCGATTTACGCCGCTATTTATTCTTTCTTTGGGTTGGTCGTCGCTTGCTTCTATTGGACCTGGAGTTGGTCAAGGTACTGTTGTGGGCCAAGCTGTAGAAGGTATCGGGAGACAACCCGAGGCAGAGGGAAAAATACGAGGTACTTTATTGCTTAGTTTGGCTTTTATGGAAGCTTTAACAATTTATGGGTTGGTTGTAGCATTGGCACTTTTATTTGCGTATCCCTTTGTTTAATGCTATAAGTATGAGAATTATGTATTTTTTTCTTAGTTTATGGCTTGAGACTTACTCCTCGCTTTTTCGAATTATATCAAGATTTCACCCCTACAATTAATTATTCGTTGGGGCAATAATCCACGGGAAGGATTAATTTGAGGATGAAGAATTATCACACTGACTCGCTTTCTTCCTTCCCCTTCTTAGTTCAAGAGAAACCTTTTTTATTAGTTATGTTTACTTTTTTATTATTTATGTTTTAAGGAGTGTTGCAACAAATGAGGTATTTTGCCATTGACATGAAACCTACCCCTAATTCTAATAAGAATTATTATTAATTCTAATAAGAATTATTATTATTGAGAATTTTCAATTGAAAAAAAAACATTTCTAGCTAAATAGAATATATTTTTGACTCCGTTTAGACATTAGACATAGGTAAATGAAAATTCATAATAATCAATAAATTAATAATAAATTAAATTTAAATAATAATAAAAAAGAAATACATAAAATTAGAATAATATAAATATGATAGAATAGAATAAATGGAAAAGGAGTCAAAGTGATATAATACAAAATAGAAAAAATAAATAAAATAAATAAATAAAAAGAGGGTTTACTCCCAGATACTTAGCTAGATAAGTATGTATTATGTCGATCCATATCAATTAATTTGTAGAGTAGATACTCATACAAATGAATCATATACCAGGAACCAGATTTGAACTGGTGACACCAGGATTTTCAGTCCTCTGCTCTACCAACTGAGCTATCCCGACCATTACCGACGCATTATCCTCATAATACTAGATGACTTGGGTCTATGTCAATTAAAAATGAAAACGAAAAAAAACGAAAAAGTATTAAATGAAAAGTCTCGAATGAAAATTTCTTGGATCTTTAAAAGGAAGACTTTGTAAATTTCCACATGAGTAATCATATGGATTATGAATCATTCAAATAGGTATTCCTTGCTCAAGAGATTTGCACGTATATCATATATATATCACAATATATCACAAGACTTGTGATGTGATAAGAGAACAGAATTCTGCTAGGATACACTTGTAAAATAGCAAAGAATAGGATGAACATGAAACATAAGGAACTTTGAACCCCTAACAAAAAAAGGTAGGATAAAATAAATAGATAGCAAACGGACTTTTTAGGGCTGGGGATAAAGGGAAATCTATCATGCAATCAAAAGAATTGATCCTTTTGAGAAATCAATGTCTTACTCCATTACTTTGAAAGAACAAAACAAGAGAACAATAGCCTGACAAATGGTTCGGTCCGATTCGGGTGCCGTTTAGTTTAGGCAGGATCCGAAGCGAACCCATCGTTGATTTGAGATATTGATAGGGTGAATACCCAGTCTATTCAATGCTAGGCACAATTTAAAAAGTAGGATCAACTGCCTTAGATGCTACTAAATTATTACTATTAACTCGAAAATGCTATCAAACTTTAAAAATGTTCAAATCTAACACTAAACTTTACTTTCTGACTAGTTTATGCCATTCCGCTATTAACTCTTAACGGAACCGTTAACTCAAAATGGCATCGTTTTGGTGCAGGTGTTTTAAAGCTTAATTTAGCCTAAAGCAACGTTTTGTTGGAGGAAAAATAATAAAACTCGTGCAATTGGGAGACATTTGAACACAAGACTTCCAAATACAAAAGATAAACCATAACCACTAAACCAATATAAAATTATTTAATACTTTACCACAACAATTATATATGTTAAATTATTTCATGAAATAAATAATATTATAAATAATATTAATATATAAATAATAAAAATATATTATTTATAGTATTATTTTTTCATAAAATAACTTGGATAAACCAAATGAACAAGTTTATATTATTATATAAAAATATATTATTTTTTAAAAACACAAAATAATCATAAAAATAATATATTTATATTTTAAATAATATATAAAATCCCCCAAACCTCAACTCTAAGATTTAAGGTTCAGGGTTTATGGTTTTTATATATTATTTAAAATAAAAATATATTATTTGTATGAATAATTTTAGTTTTTTAAATAATATATTTATAGGATTTTATATATTTTTATTTATACATATTGGTATATATATAAATAATTATATTATTTATACATTAATATTATTTGTAGTGTTATTTATTTCATAAATAATTTAAATTAATATTAAGTGTTATTTGACATATACAATTTTTGTGGTAAAATATTACATAATTTCATATTAGTGTAGTGGTTAAAATTTATTTTTTATATCTAAAGGTCTTTTCGGGGTCAAATCCCTCCAAGTACATTGGTTTTATTATTTTTCCTCTAGTAAAACAACGTCGTTTTAAGATTAATTACTTTAAAACACTCGTATTAAAAACGACACCGTTTTAAAAGATATCGTCCAAAACCTTCACCAGGAGAGCACCAAATTGTCCACGTAGCTTTGAAGATATACTAAAAATAATCCAACTTACAAAAATAATAATTAACCGACAATGCAACAAATTGTGCATGTGGCTTTGAAGATATCGTCCCAAACCTTCACCAGGAGAGCACCAAATCTGAAATCATTTTCCACACTCATGCATTTAAAATACGTTTCATTATTTAAGAACCACTAGCAATATTGCTAATCTTTGCAATCAGGTCCCAATTTTTAAGACAAACATAATACAAGTAATCTATAAAACAAACTATAATCACAAATAAATCATTGTATTGAATTGTCAGACTAATAATTAAAGTATATGTAAAAATTTGTGGTTTCCGTCTATCTTCTATATAGACTTACAGAATCATAAATTATAATCATTTAACTCATTCTAGTAAATATCTTGAGAAATAAAAACGCACGCAAATTAAAATTAAAAAATATTTTAAAAAACTCATATACAATTGAACTTTAAAATTTTACTTTGTTTTAAAATATTGTGCGCCACTTATGCTACCTTTTTCGAGTTTTAGTATTATTAATAAAAAGAATTTCGGCTTAACGGAAAATATATTCATGATAATTGAATTAAGATCTGATCGACATTATATATCTATCATAGATTACAATTTTATATTTTTTGAATAGTTTAAAAGTGATTATAAGGTAGTATATGTTTATAAATAATCTTAATCTTTTAAAAATAAACACATATAGTAGATACTGCAAATGAACCTGAGTCTTTTAAAATGAACATGTTCGTTTTGCCATTGAGATCACTCGTTTAAATTTTGTATTAAATATTAGTTGCAAAAATGTACTATTGAATATTAATTTAGTTAATAATTTGTTTAATAAAATTTTAAAAAAAAAACTTTGGGTTATCGTGCATAATGGCATTCATGTATTTTTGGTATAATGCTAGTGGCTTTCTTTTAGAACTAAGCAAATAAACACACACCCCGGCACTCGCCATTTTTCCATCCAAATTCCCTCTTCTTTCCTTCCGTTTCCTCCTCCTCTTCCTTTTCCTTTCGTTTCCGTCGCCGGTAGCTTCAAATACAAAAAAATGCAGAGGATCGCCGTATTGTTACTCTTATTCTGCGCCACTTCTCAAGCAGCCTCATCTGTCAAAGATGGTAAGCTCGCCTCTCTACAATTCTATGCTCGACTTTCTTTACAAATAAAGCCGTAACTATCTTCCATTCAATGGGGAGAATAATTTTCGGGACCGAATTATAAATTTATCATATTATAGGGTCAAAATATAATTTTATTATTTACGAAGATCAAGGTCCATATCATCCTCTAGTTTCGAACTTAATAAAAGTCGAAGTGAAACCAAAACTAACTTTATGGCTCAAATCAATTTTCAGTTTTATCAGTATTTTTAATATATTGGTGTGATTAAATGATATTCGTATTTTTTCTTAACCCTTTAATAACGTACACACACCTTGCAAACATAGGTGCTTGAACACGAATTCCTAAGATGAAAATCCTATGCATTTTTATTAAAACCATTTGTTGGGTTCTTTTATCGATTCTTTTGCTCGGCCCTAATTTCGTAATCGAAATTTTTTCAGGTTTATTGCCAAATGGGAACTTTGTGTTAGAATTAAACCATAACTAAATATGAAATCTAAACCCAGGATCTATCATGTCAAATCATCAAGAATAATAAACCGAATGCGGAAGCGTACCTGAATTAATTGATAGATGAAAACCTTGAATCTTTTGATGAAGATCGCCTAAAAGGTGGTTGTGATCTTCCAAGAAGATAGGTTTTCTCTTGACGTAAAACTCTCTGACGGGGAAGGAGAGAAGAACAAGTTAACCTATTTCTTGGGGACCACTACCTCTTTATATAGTTGATTTAATAATCAACTATTAAGTATTTATAACTCTGCCCCTCATTGAATTATAAATACATCTTATGGTATCTACACTTTTATTTCCATGACATTTTAATACCCATGACACGCCTAACATAATTGGTCACTTAATTTTATGTCATACTTTAAAATAGCAATATACATTATACATATGTGCCCACTATTACGGATTTTAATCCAACAATCTCCCACTTGGGCAACATATGTTTCCTGACAAATGTATAACCTTATGAGCTCAAAAATTTGCTATTGTATAATAGGTATTCTGTAACAATCTCGTCCATCAACTATATCCATATAGGATCAAAGCAGTCTTTGTCGTATCAATCATGACAAGACCCATCAATGGTCACGTATACAAATATAGTCAAATGACATAGATCAATCATGGATGCGTAGCATGGAAAATTACATGAAATGTGAACCAAACATGTCTATTTCCAACTGGTCCTTCTAAACCTTAGTGAGATCAAACTTTCCTGAATTCAGAGTGTGCATAAACCAAAAGAACTTTATTTCTGCATAAAATAATCTTAAAATAACTTTAAACTGAAGTAACCGAAATTGTGTCTAAACCAAATGAGCATTTTTCAAAATTTCAAACTCCCACTAAAACTGAATATCTTTATATAACATTACACCCACATGAGTAGTGTGCTCATGAAAGACCTAGGGTGATAGTTTCTTAATAAGCGCGCAAATATGGAGTTTGTACCAACATGCTCTATAGACACACAATCACTATGAATTTTCTTTAACAACTAGGAATTTAATATTTATGTGATTCAAATTTGAAGTGTTCCTATTGTTCATAGAATGAATGAATGCATATTTATTGTCACAAAATAACCGAAGTGGTCTTTCTATTCAATCTATAATTAGCAGCCCATGTGACAAAATTCTTTTGCATCAATATTCTAATAGAATCGAAGTCTGTAAACTTGATGATCTCTAACTTACCAGAACTTCGATATGTGAGCATGTAAATTTTTTTTTCTCTAAAGATATTCCATAACCCTATTGGCTGTTATTCAATGGTTCAAACTAGAATTGCTTAAATATCTGTCTAACATTCTAACAATGTACGCAATATCCGAACGCATACATTCTTGAGCATAAATTAAATTCTCAATAGATTATGCACATGGAATCTTTTATTTTTTATTTTTTAAATTTCAAGGTTACTTTTAGGGCATTGAGTAAGACTAAATTTGTCTTCTTTAGTAATATGAGTATCACTTGGTTTACTCCCACTGAACTGTAGTATATAGAATTGTGAACCAAATTTATCTCAAAACCAAATGAGATAAACAATATGAAATTTATAATTTCGTTAATGAGAGAGCCCAACTTAAGCTCATAGATGAATTTGTTTAATTTACATATAATTGATTTTGTATCATTAGACACAAATCTATGATTGTACCATATAATTTGTTTCTTCAATGTTACCATTGAAAAACACAAGCATAACATCCATCTTATGTAGCTCAAGATTAAAATAAGAAACAAGCGTCATGATTATCTTGAAAGAGTATTTCAATGAAACTTGAGAGAAAATCTCCACAAAATCAATGTCTTCTTTTAGAGTATATCCTTTAAATACAAGACATGCCTTATACTTGTCCGCATTATCATTTGCATCCCTCTTGGTTTTAAATATCCATTTACAACCAATTGGTTTGCACATTCATGTAATGAGACAAGTTCTTAAACTTTATTGTCTTGCATAAAATTATACTCTTCTTGAATGACATCAATTCACTTTTGAGAGTCAGAACTTTTATGATTTGATAAAAAATGAATGAATCATTTTCTACATTCCATTATTATCCTTATTTTCTTGAAGAAATACAAAGTAATAATCAAGAATAGTATTTCTCCTTCCTCTCTTGGATATCTTTAATGACACTTGTTTTTGAGGTTGTTGAGTTTGTTCTTCTGAAAACAATTACCTTATCTTGAATGAGAGTTGTTCAACATTGTTTTGCTGAGGTACTTGATTCACTTCTTGATTAATGATAGGTTTGAAAACCTAAACATCGTCAAAAGTGATAGTAGGAATTAAATTATAATCCAATTCCTCCTCAAAATCAATGTATCTAACCTTATTTCTCCCTCCAAACTCAACATCCTAAAAAAAAAATTATAGATCTCTCCTTAAATAATTCCTAATTGTGGGATCATAAAACTTACAACACATGGATCACTCAAAATAACTGAAGTAGTTGCTTGGTTTTGAAGTTTAATTTCTTCACATGTGTCCTAACTTATTACAAAAGAATCAACCCTTTGTAACTTATCGTTGTTTCTTTTGAGTTGGACCCTTAGCAACCTTTTTTTTAATATTTTCTTTTATTGCCCTTACTCTTAGAGACACTAACTAAATGAGCACTAACCAAATGAGTACTTTTACCCTTATAATGCTTCAACTTTTCTTCCTCTTTAACACAATGAGAAATGAGCTCAGCTAGAGCCTATTTCTCCTTTTGACAGCTATAACTATTTTTGAATTGATTATACTATATAGGCAGAGGTACTAAAAGCATAAGAACAAACAATTGTTAGAAAGTTCGATCTTATGTGCCTTAAATTTTGAAGCAATATTAAACATTTTCATAATGTACTCCCTCACATTTCCTTGACCCTTATACTTCATAGACATCAAAGAAGGCATAAGTGACGTCATCTTAACCTTAATGTTTTGGGTAAAACATTTCTTAATTTCGTCAAGGAAAACCTTAGATAAGTAATCTCTTTAGATTTGTGCTCCTAAAGACTTATAGAATGTTGTTCCTTATGATCATTAGACTCGTACAATTTGAACAATTTCTCCTCTCAAAATCCCTTTATGGGTGCTTACCATGGTGAGAGGTGCAAGTTATTCTTCACTTAGTGCAAAGTCTGTGTTCATACAACCAAATACTATATGTAAGTGTCTTTTCTATTCCTTGAAACTAGTTTTACTAAACATGAGTGTAGAATGTATTTAACAGATATTGTGACAACAAAGATAAATTACCTAAATATAGAACAAAAATAAATAAATAAAATAAAAACAAGCTCACATAAATATTCATAAGTAAACAAATAAATTCAAAATAATGGCTAGTTCCCCAAAGATACCAAGCACAACATTAATATCAAGTCTTTGGACAAGAATATTAATCGTAAATGCGGTACTCTTGTTGTAGCAATCAAACATTGACAATAAACTATGTCAAACAATAGATTAATCTTTAGACTAACGTATTGCTTACATAAAATACCTTATAATTGTCACACATTTATCGCCACAGTTGTCGTTGTAATTCTGCCAAATATTAACTTTCCTTTGGGCCAATTAATAAACGTATGAATTACAAAAACCCATAATTATCTTAATATTTTAAATAAACTAATCTACACAAAATCGGTCACTTTGGTGACATTATGTTTCAATTAATCCATTAAAATATTAAACATCCGAAACCAAAATATGAATTTAATTATTTCAAAATATTTGTCTTAATTTTATCTTTCAATCAAATTAAAAGATAACCAAAATAATAATAAATTTGAATAAAGGTAAACCTCATATCAAGATACCGGACACTCCATTAATATTTCATCTTTGGACAAAATATTAACTTGTAAGTGATATCTTGGTACAAAGAATCAAACATTGATAATAAGAACATGTCAAACAGAAATCTTCCTTTGGGCCGATTTATTGCTCACATATAAAACTGAATAATTATCACATGTTTATTACCACAGTTGCACATGTAATAATGTTAATTATTAACCTTCCTTTGGGCCGATTAATACTAACATAGTCCGACTTACATGCACAAAACCTTCTATATATTAAAATAAAATAATTTCTACAATAGAGGCCACTTTGGTGACTTAATGCTTCAATTAATTTATCTTAAAATATATAATATAAATATATCGATATCCAAATTTAAAATTATGTAACAGTCAAAACTGAAATTTCTGATAACACTTAAGTTTCGGAAATAACCCAACAAAAGATTGTCTGAATAGGGCTACCAGAAATCGAAAAAAAAATGAAATATTTGACTGCTTCTCAAAAAATTCCTTAAGCATGCGCTTGCCGAAATTAAAGTCGAATTCAAAACAATCAATCTTTAACTAAAAGTCAAAATCAAAAGTATCATGTAAACGAATAATTCATATATTGATCGCATGAAACTTTAATGTGCATAATAACTTGACGATCAAAATTGAAATTCTAGATCAAAATTGAAATTCTTGATCAAACCGAATCGAATATGAATTTCATAAAATTAATGGCATGCTTTCCAAAACCAAAACAATATTTAACCTAATAAATTGAACCTTAAATAAAAACAATGTAGCAACATGTAACTTCATTATTCCAAAATCATACATAAGAAAAAGAACAAAATGGTTGCTAAACCAGATTATTATATGAAGTAAGTCCAACTAAAAGCATATATGTGTGAGCCATATATATATAAGCAACCTCAGCAGCAAGAAATTATGCCACCAATTAATACCGAAATACAAAAAACAAAATATATATAGCCTAACAACAGAGTGATTCAAAGCCAAACAAAAAACATTATTTCATAAAATCGTGAATCATGGGCACCTTTTATCTAGTGGGGTCATGAATAAAATATGAAGTATGAAAGATTTTCATACTACTATAGTAAGTATTATTGGCCTCATACTCTAACAAATTAAGTGGGGTCAAATACACCCCCACTTACTATGCTACATCCGCCATGGACATTGCCACAAATAGCAATATACCCAAATTAAATTTAAAGTCAAGACCGAAATCATGCCACTAATAGCATGCTTTTAAACAACACGCACACAATTGCAATTGATAATATTAATTAATCGCAAACTGTAAACAATAACATTTGTATTCATGTAAATACCAAAATCTAAACACAATACTTTTAATCTTAATATATTATACACTCAATTCTACATCAGAGCAAGATTAATCCCATACAAATTTAAAACTTAAACAAGTAATAGGATAATATGGAATCATCATAATCGATCATGTAATAAGACCACATGTCCCATTAACCAATTATGAAAATATATTTAATGTATGGAACAAAGAAATTGACCTAATTTCTGATTATCAAGTCTTACTCTTCTTTTTAATCGAAACTTTATAGGGTAGCATATCATCAACCGAAATAAGATAGCAAACTGAATATTAATATCGAACATGATAGTAAACCGAAACATAAAAGCAAACTGAATAATAATATCAATACCAAAAATTGAGAACGAATCAACCCAGAAAAAAAAATAATAGTTGGTTCTCAATGATTCAACATGACGAGTCTCTGATGCCACTTGTTAGAATTAAACCATAACTAAATATGAAATCTAAACTCAGGATCTATCATGTCAAATCATCAAGAATAATAAACCGAATGCGGAAGCGTACCTGAATTAATTGATAGATGAAAACCTTGAATCTTTTGATGAAGATCGCCTAAAAGGTGGTTGTGATCTTCCAAGAAGATAGGTTTTCTCTTGACGTAAATCTCTCTGACGGGGAAGGAGAGAAGAACAAGTTAACCTATTTCTTGGGGACCACTACCTCTTTATATAGTTGATTTAATAATCAACTATTAAGTATTTATAACTTTGCCCCTCATTGAATTATAAATACATCTTATGGTATCTACACTTTTATTTCCATGACATTTTAATACCCATGACACGCCTAACATAATTGGTCACTTAATTTTATGTCATACTTTAAAATAGCAATATACATTATACATATGTGCCCACTATTACGGATTTTAATCCAACACTTTGAGCATGGGCCAAAAGCATCATAACTGAAAGGAACAAAAGTAATGAGCCCAAAGGCAATACCAAACTGGGAAGTTTCAGGCTACGTTGAGTACATAAAATCAGGTCAAAAACAAGGTGACATGTTGCTAATAGTGCCCGGAGGATGCTTTGCGGTTAGGTTAGGCAATGAGGCTCTGATTAAGCAGAAGCTTAAGGTGATCAAAGGCATGTATTAGTCCCTGACCTTCAGCGCGGCTCGAACTTGCGGGCAAGAGCAGAAGTTGAACGTGTCGGTTTCATCCAACTACGAGAAGAACGACTTCGGTTTGTTCCCAATCCAAACGATGTATAGTAGCAATGGCTGGGATACGTATGCATGGGCGTTCCAGGCGGATGAGTCTTTAATCGAGATCTCAATACATAATCCGGGTGTGGAGGAAGATGCTGCTTGTGGCCCTCTTATCGATTCGGTTGCGTTGAAAACATTGTACCCTCCGAAACGCACCGGAGGTAAAGTCATACATCGAACATGATACGATAATTTTTAGTGTCGATAGTTGAAGCATGGTCACTAACTTTTCTGATCCAACATATATATTCAGTGAATCTACTGAAGAATGGAAATTTCGAAGAAGGCCCTTACATTTTCGCAACACCGATGTCAGAAGGAGTCATAATCTCATCCCATATCGAAGACGATCACAGCCCTTTACCGGGCTGGATTATCGACTCCCTCAAAGCAGTTAAGTACATCGACAGCGAACACTTCACCGTACAAAGAAAGTTCCCTCTCGCAAGTTGTCAGGACGACAATCAGCCGGAACTATGTACTCTCATTCACCATCGGTGATGCTAACAACGCATGTGAAGGTCCCATGGTGGTCGAAGCATTCGCAAACAAAATCACCGTCAAGGTCACGTATGACTTGAAGGACAAAGGAGGATTCAAGCGAGCGACGCTTCGATTTAAAGCCGATTCGACCCGAACTAGGGTAATGTTCTATAGCACATTTTACACCATGAAAAAATGACAACTCGGGTTCTCTTTGTGGACCGGTGGTGGATGATGTGAAGCTGATTAGTGTCCGAAAATGAAATCATTTGTAAAACTGTTCGACTTTATTTCGCATTGCTTATTATGAGAGAAATTAATGTGATTGGTCCATTTAGGGGTTACATTATTGTACACTGGGATTATTTCAATGCAACAACAGCAAGGAATTTGAGTTCACCAACGTTACATTTATGTATGTATCTTTCTTTGTTAAATCAAATGGTACGAGCCGAGTTCTTTTCTATGGTTTTTTTTTTCTATTCAGAGGGTACTACTGGAAGTGTTCATCGATCGTGTTAAATTTGATTCGGACTCATATATGGAATTAACACTATTCGTACTTATCAAGTTTACCTACAGTGACGAATTTGGTGAAAGAAATTTGGAGGGCTATTTAAAAATTTTAAAATCTTTGAAGGGTTTAATTTACATTTTTTAATAATTTTGAGAGGTTTATTAAAAATATTTAAAAAATATAGAAGGAGATTTAATTAAAAAATCAAAAATGTAATATGAATTTTTTAAAAATTGAGGCGATCAATTTTTTTCTAATTTTTTAAGAGACTCAATTTTATATTTTTAAAATTTTGGGACATGGCCCCTATAGTCTACAATGGAGACTCTCTATTACCTATCGTCACTCTCTAAAAATAAAATTTTAAGCACTTATTTTGATTAAAAAATACTTTAAGTATTTATTATAAAAAAATATAGTTTAGACACTTATTTTGTAGTTAAGCTATTTCTAAATGTTAATGTGGATTCATTCTCTAATTTAGAGGACACATTTCGACCCAAAAATTTCATGTGAATATGATAAGTTAATAAGTCGGTTTTTAAGTTCACATTAGTATTTTAATCAAAATTGTTAACACCAATAACTATTTAGACTAATAACATCGTAAAAGTAAATCGATTAAATTATATATAATTAAACTATAAGATTTAACTATTAAATTCAAATATATAGAAGGACTAAAATCAAAATTGGACCAAAATATCCAAAGTCCATACATTTGTGATTGTGAGAGTAAATCATTTCCCTAACATGGCAAGTTCTCCAATCGAACCGCACCGTAAAACCCAAATTTCCCACAAGTTCGCACGTGTAACAGAAATGGCGCGCGTGCGAAATTGACCAAAAGAAAAACTTTCCCGTTTAACCTCAAAACGAATTGCTTTGTTTGTTTGATACTTCAGAAATATGTGGAGAAGGCTGTTGACTTCACAGCTCAAAACCCTAGCAACAGCTCCATGCCGATCGGCTCCCAGGACGGCGCCGTTCCCGTCCAAATATAACGTTTCGTCGTCGCCTTCCGTTTATCTCCTCACTCGTCACTTCTCCGCCGCGTCAGGTAACGCCAGTTTCCGTGGATCCCTCGACAAACGAATCGTTGTCATTTCTGCCCTCGTCAAATGAATCGTTATCATTTCTGTTTGAATATTTTAGATTGTTAGTTATTTTGATTCGAAATTATAGAAATCTCCTTTGTTTATCTGGTTTTGATTTTTTTTCTGGTTTGTGTAGCGGAGAGTGTCGTGAAGAAGGTTGAGGATGTAATGCCTATCGCCACCGGTCATGAGCGTGAGGAGCTTGAGGCTGAGCTTCAGGTGAATATCTTTTCTTCGGATGTCGATGTTTGATCTTTAAAATGCGAGAACTTTCTTGTGATGTTACATTTTTAGGATTGAAGATTTCTGTTAGACGGCTATATTTAGAGGTGAGCAGTCAGTTCTGAAAATCCGAACACCGACTTAACCGATGTTAATATGTTATCGAGATTGTAACAGACTAACGAACCAGCTTTGGTGATATCTGGACATAATTGAATCAAAAGTCGACCGGCATTGGTTGCCTGCTATGTTGTTATAAGCATTATGCCTAATTGGCTACATTTAACTTACTGCTTTCTCAGATTATGGCCAGTGCTTTCTCATTCTGGTTTTGTTTCTTTTGTTTTATTTAGGGAAAGAAAATTCTTGAAGATGTAAATAACCCTATTGGTCCTTTTGGCACAAAGGTTAGTATGGGCTGCAAATGTCTTTCACAGTGTTTTACAGTTGGGGAAATCTTTTTGACCATGTGCGTTTCATCTTCAATAGAAGGAATGCTAGATAGTTTTTGACCCTTTATTTTTTTTTTGCTAAAAAAATTGCCCTTTTTACATGCATTTGTTCCTCTTTTATATGATTTCTGCATAGCTTCAGTTCTTGGATTTAATGCATTTTTACGGTTCTACCTAATGATGTATGTTTAAATCATGGCTAGCTAGTAATATTCTTCTGTAGATTTAACATTTTGAGTTTGGGACTCTGTTTTATGGTGATAAAACCTTTATTTCTTTATGCTGGAAACTGGAAATAGTGACTTTTATGAAATCATAAGAGTAATGCCACTGCTTGACTTTTGAATTTATCTGCTTGTAGGAAGCTCCTGCTGTCATCATGTCCTTCTACGACAAAAGAATAGTTGGATGCCCAGGAGGTGAAGGCGGTATGTTTCTTTCATCAAATATCTGTTTCTGCTCTTCTAGGCTTGGACCTGTGTTTATACAAAGTTGAATCATTCTGCATGAACTAATATTTGTTGATTTAACTATTTAAAAAATGCAGAGGATGAGCATGATGTGGTCTGGTTTTGGCTAGAGAAAGGAAAGCCACATGAATGCCCTGTTTGTTCACAGTATTTTGTGGTGAGTAGATATCACAAATTAGCGAAACTTTCATTTCGTATTTCTTAGCATTGAGCTGATCTATTTGAGCTCACATCTAAATGTCTATTTCTTTGCATTCACTGGATCCATATCCCGTTTAGAAATTTCTGTTAGCTCATACATGGATTCATCAGCAACTCTGAAATTTGAATTAATCTCTGGGGTTATGGAATAACTAAACTGTATGAGTTTATTTAATCAACCAGTTTTTGCAATAAATAGCTTATGTATATGATGTTACATTGGTAAATTTGCTTACCAATAATAATCATCATCACCATCATCTATTATATTGTGCTGCAAATGTTTGAGCTATATGGAATTGTATGATTTTCCTATGTCGCCCCTGAAGGATACAATTGAAACTACAATGACATTGCTGCCTGTATTGAGGCCGTGAATGAATCGAGGAGTCCTGGAGACCTTAAGCTTTACATACATTAAAAGAAAGAAGTTGCAGTCTTAACAATCCAGCCTCCATGCACTTTTGTTGTCTCAAACATTGTAGGATTTTCCTAAATTTTTTATGTTGGTTTTTGGCAGCTGGAAGTTGTGGGTCCTGGAGGACCTCCTGATGGACATGGTGACGAGGATCATCATCATTAATTGCAGTTTTCAGTTTTTGTTTCCCTATTTGAATAATATTGGAGAGGATGAAACGAAGTCCAGTAAACTGTGCACTGCACCTTCAAATGTTCAAAAAACCTGTCATGTTTGGTTTCCGATTGGCCCTTGATCTTGTTTCAGGTGGTTTCTCTGTCTTTGTTTCTGGTGGTTCTTTAGACACAGGGTGGTCATCTTTTTTAACTATGAATCTTTCAACGTTTAACTTCAACGCATTGCCAAATAATTGATGGCTACAGCCCCCATTATTTTATGAAACAAGTTAAATTTTGAAGGAATCTTACAGGCTTATTCACATTCAATTGGATTGGCTTCAGGTTAATTAATTTCGGGTTTTGAAATTTTCAAGTCTTTTTAAATTTTTAATATGAATGGTTAAATTGATTGAAATATTGATTAATTAGGACCAAATTGATATAATGTATAAGTTTTAGATACTAAAATTATTACTATACCAGGTCATGTTTAATTTTAACAACGATATGTTTTTTAAAAAAATTAATTTAGTAATTATATTGAAACTTTTTTTTTAAAATTGACATTTATTATTAAACCTATAACTGATCGACTCGTAATGTATTTTATCCTTATTAATATTGGATTAAGATTGTAATTTTATAATTTATTTGAATTGAAATTGTAGGTATTACAAGGCAATTGAGGAGGGACTATATAATGTGAGAAATGTAGTGCCTTTAGGGGTGTGTGAAATGTGAATTGTTATACTACTTTTTAGTGATGATTATGCTTTTTTATTTTAATTTTCATGGTTTTTTGTTATTTTAGAGAGTTTATTTAATATATATATTTTGTAATGGTGCTTTGGCTTTTTCTTCAAAAGAAGATGATTCTCTTCTACCTTTTTCTTTTTTTCACTCAACTCAGGAATCTAAAATAAAAAAGGTAATAAAGTAATTTACAACATTATGTCTTTAGATAAGTACCAAGTTTTATGTAAAAATATAAAAGAAATAAATCTTTTAAATAAATAATAAATTAAAGTTTAATGTACTTTTTTCTCTTAAATTTTATTTGTTTTTTTAATTTGTTTTTAAAGTTTATTTTAACTTACTTTTATTCTTTAACGTTTTCGACGTTACCTATTTTACTCTAAAAAATTAACATCGTTAAAAAAATTTATCTTAAACAATCAAAACGCGCCACATCATTTTTTATTTTAAATTTTAAAATAAAATAAAATAGAATATTTATTAATTTAATTATTTTTTTAAATAGTCAAAACACTCCATCTTCGTCCCTATCAAGTTCTTCTCCCTTCGTTTTTCCATTATTCCCGGAGCTAATTTTGCAGCCGAAAACTACCAGTTCCAAACACTAAAGCTCCGACCTTTTCTGCCACAAAACAAAACATAGCCAAAAAAGCATAATTTTTGGGTTCTGATTGGAAGCTGATTTTGTTTTGTGGTAGAAAAGGTCAAAGCTTTGGTGCCTGAACCGGTGATTTTTGGCTGCAAAATCAGCACCGAAAGTGATGGAAAAATAGAGGAGAAGAAGATAATGGGGATGAAGATGGGTGTTTTGAGTATTTTGGAAAACATAATTAAATTAATAAATATTTTAATATATTTATTTTATTTTAAATTTAAAAATAAAGAAAGAAATGATGTGGCGCATTCTGATTAGTCAAGACATATTTTTTAACGGTAGGGGACAATATAAATAACGACAAAAATATTAGGGGACAAAAGTGATCAAAATAAATTTAGAGGGTAAATTAAAAAAATAAATAAAATTTAAGGGAAAATAGCATTAAACCATAGAATAATAAACCTTTTTATCTGCAACTAATAAACTTTTTATCAACAATTAATAGGCTTTATTAAAACATGGAAAACGAGTGAAGCTGATTTTCTAACATGGAAATCTACACATTTATATGCAAAATGTAAACCTCCTTCTGTTATAATATATATTGCATATGATACACCATGGTAACAATTTCATGTCTTTCGAGTGAAATTCAATCGATAGTTTTAGTAAAAAAGAAAGATGTGTTTATTCAAGAAGACTCAGAATAAAAATTTTATGTTGTTTTTTGGTGTTTCTTTCTATGTCTTAACAATAAAAATTAAGTTTAGGGTTTAATGTTAGAGTTTAAGAAATTTAAGGTATGATGTATTTTTTAGAGTATTTAGTGTAGAGTTTAGGATTTAAAATTTAGTGTTAGGGCTTGAAATTTAACTTTTTAGTGTTTTTAGTGTTGAGTCATAGAGAGGGACACCAAAAAGGAGCAAAAAATGTGTATCCGAAGACTCAAATTCGACCAATTTTATTTGTAAATTGTGTTATCAAAAGACTAAAAAAGTATGAACAAATATTATCTTACAAATCACCTTCTTATTAAACATGTGGAGTGGTTTTTTTTTTCTCCCGTAAAACAATTTGATTAGTTAAAGTGAGGGTTACAAAATCTGCCGGCATTACAAAACAAAAGCAGAGATCAAAAGGAAAACAACATAGCCGTATTCTGCAGAAGACAAGGCACAAGGGGAAACCAAACACAATGCTAACGAAAACAGAAAGAAACACTAACATCAGGAAAACTCGACACTTCCGCATGGTTACCACCAGGCTCTGAAAAATCGATGACAAATACAACAACACTCAACATGGAAGCATGCATGGTTATCTTCATAGAAATGCAACATCAAGCCTTTGGGACTTGGTATTCTGTAAACATCACAGAAGAGGGCAAAATGCCATTCTCCCATTCATGCTCTGCCCACCAATCTTGGCTTCCCTCAATGGTGATGTGATTCCCTTTTGCGCTGTCCGAGTTGAGAGGAAGCTTCTTCAGTTTTGGGCAGTCAACTATGGAAATACTTTTCAGACATGGGAAGGGTAGGGCATCCCAGTATATGCTCTTCAGTTCTTCTAGTCCAAATAAACCAAGTGCTTCAAGCTTCAGAAATGGTGTAGGGTATGGAATTCCGACCACATCTGCAACTTCACCGAGTTTCCCCTTGCTCAATATTTCTACCATTTTCGCACAAGACACTAGACAAAGATCCCTTAGATTTGGATCAAGAATCAGCCAGGTAATGTCCCTCAATTTGTGACAACCTGCAATTACAACTTCCCTGAATGGGTGAAAGCGTGAAGCATAATTAGTACTCGGAGAAACCTTGATTTGCAGTTTTCCCATTTTCATCTCTTCTATATTTCCAAACCCCCTTATCTCTAATCTCTCTAGACACTCCATGTTTTCTAAACATAAAACATTAAACTCATTTGAATCCCTGAAACCATTCAACTCTAGTGCTTCGGTGCAGCATCGAAGCAAGTGGAGGCTTAGAAATCTTTCTAGACCAATCATGCTTGTTATTGCAGGTATTTGTACTCTATTCAAATGTTGCAAACTATTCAATTCCTCTATAAGATTTTCAATACTATTCCCGTCCATACCAATTATCCCCCCCCCCCTATTCTGAATATTTGCAACTTGGAAAAACTAGATATCAGATATTGTGGGATTTTTCTGAGAAAGCTCATGAAACTCAAGTCCAACATTTTCAGTTTTGTCAAGTATTTCAACTCTATCGGCAACTCTGTTATACCTGTCTCGGATAGATCAAGACATTCAAGTGATGTCAATTGTGAAACTCTCACCGGCAGTGCACGTAAATCCCAGTTACTTGACAAGTTGAGAACAGTTAGATGAGGCATAAACTGAAAGAAGTCACCGCTCATCACTTTCAACTTATTATGGCTAAGAAACAAAGTACGAAGGTTAGGGCATTTAGGGGTTCCTCTGAGAACTTCAATTTGATTCTGCATCACCGAAATTCTTTTTGCACCTTCCCATGCCTTAACATTTGGCTCTTCAAATAATTGAGTCCCGGCTTTTACATAAAACTTATTCTCTATTTTTTCAAGCTCGCATGCTACCCACAAACCCATGTCACGGATCACATCATGCATCTTCACACGTTCTTCTTCATCAGGAAATCCCGCTCTTTCCAATAAACATGCACTAAGAAGAGAGTTGATAATGTGGTCTCCTTGCATTTGAGCTTCGCTAATTCTATCAAATTCATCCAACAACCCTTCACAAAACCAATACTCTACTAATATCTTTTTGGGAATATCATAATCTTCAGGATAAAGACAACAATATGGGAGGCAACATTTCATTGTGGGAGCCAGATTATCATAACTGAATTTTAAAAGTGGAAATAGCTCACTTTTCATTTTTGGTAACGCAGATCGCTTCAACTTCTCAATTGCATATTCCCATTCCCCAGGTGTTGTCTTGCATGCCATGGCACGACCGGTTGTAATCAGTGCAAGAGGCAACCCACCGCACTCTTTGGCTACGTGTTCAGCTAGTTTCGGAATATCTGGATGGCTGTTGAGGGTTTCATCTCCAACCTTGTCTCGAAACAATTTCCAAGCCTCTTCAGATTTCAGGCACTCCACTTTTATTTTCTTTCGAGCTTCCATTTCGCCACAAACCTTCAAATATCGAGTAGTGAAAATAAGTTTGGAACCATTTTCTTGGCTTGGTTTTGGAATCCCAACTTCTTTCAAATCCACCCTCTCCCACAAATCATCCAATAATAGAACAAATTTCTTGTTGCGCAAGACCCCATAGATATCCTCAGCTTTCTCGTCAACACTTTTATTTTTCCAGGATTCGTCTGAAAATCAATTTTTCCGCCAATTCTATCTTGAATCTTTTCAACATTGTAATCTTTAGACACCAGCGCCCAAATTTTGACGTTGAAATCATTATGTGTGGTGCTGAACTTGTTGATTTGGGTCAAGAGTGTTGTCTTTCCAACTCCTCCTATGCCATAGAGGCCAACGATCCCTACATCTTTGTCCACGATGCAACTCCATACAAGGTCGATTGTGGATTCAAGAGCAATTGCTCGCTCGTCAGGTCTTACAACCACTGAAGATGCAGGCTGTGTCTCTGCTACCTTCGTAAAAACTCCTCTATTCGTGTGATCCTTAATGTCTTGAAGCATTTTGGCCACCTTCTTCCCAAACTTGTAGGTAGACAGGCAATTCCTGGAAACGCAACCGCCTAGACACAAGTTATTTATTTCTCGAGGGCCATCTGCAATTAAATTTCAGGCCTCTGTAATCATAGTTTCTGCTTTTGAAAGCCATAGATGAACTTCATCGAGTCGCTTTTGTTGTCCTTGTTCTTTCGTGCGTTCAGTTCATCTAGAGCAGCAGATAAAGTAGGAAGAGTTTCTTTAAGCTTACATACGTAATTAGCCTGCCCAACAGTGGAATCGCAGCCTCGAATGAGGATGTTCTCGAAGCTAAATTGTACAGAGAAGCAATTGCCCATGATACTGCAAAATAAAGGATGTGTTTTTGGTTTGGAAGGTGACTAGGCAAAGGATTACTGCAAAATGCAGAGAAAACTCTTCAACTAACAACAAATTTGGGATCAAATGTATGGGTTTTGTTCTTTTTTCTCTTGGTCAATTGTGTGGTGTTTTAGTGGGTTGGTGGTAATAAAAGAGGAATCTTTCTCTCCAACTAGTTGGCACTGATTGGTTTGTGCATGGCCCACGCATTGCATTTACCTGACTTGAAAAATGATAATTTATTAGGTTATAATGGACAATATTTTATAGTAGTATATGTTTTGACCGCAAGTTGTTAAAATCTAAAGGATGAGGTGGTGCATAGCTTTGGCATAAATTAAACCTAAGACCTTAAAGGAACTACCTAAACCTTAACCACTGCACCAACCATCCTTTGTAATATTATCTGCTCTCTTATATATATATAATGACTTTGGCATAAATTAAACTCAAGACCTCTAAGGGAACTACCTAAACCTTAACCACTACACCAACCCATCCTTTATAATATTATTTGCATTCTTATATATATAATGGCTTTGGCATAAATTAAAGGCTTAATGCATTTTTTGTCCCCTAACGTTTATTACTTTTCCCATATTGGTATCTAAAGCTTTTTTTGGGCTTTTCTGCCCCTAAAGTTTACGACGTTACCCAAAATGCCCTAGAAAACTAACGCCGTTTTAAAAAAATCATTTTAACCAATTGTATCGTGCCACGCCACTTTCTTTATTTTTAAAAAAAATCAAAATTAATTAAAAATAAAATAAAATAAAAAATTCATTTAATAAAATATTATTCCCCAAAACACCCCTAGTTCTCTCTATAACATCCTCAATCGGGGCCTAAGAGGATACTAAAAAGGAACTTTTTTTTTAAAGACTGTTATTAAATTTACTAGACTTAATAAGTATGAAATGACTAAATTATAATAAGCAAGGAATAAAATGATCTTTTTGAGAATGTGGAGAAAATGATGATTACATGTTAAGAGTTAAAACTTTTAAGCAACAAAGATTGTGATTTGCATGTAATATTTTTGAGTTTGTGAGGACATGTACACATGTCTCACAATTGTGGTCTAGGGAGCATTCAGTCAATGCTTAAGGAGAAATCATTTTCTTCCTCCTTGAGTTGTTAATCGAACTTTGAGAGAGAATGAGAAAAGAAATTTTGAGCCATTGAAGGAAGAAAAGGTAGCTAGAACGTGAGTTTTTCCATGTGATTGAATCAATGGAGGTAAAGAAATTCTTCCTCCTATCCTTGCATGTTGGTTTGATTGTTAAATTTTGTAGATTCTATGGATTTGTTGGTATGGGTAATTCTTACAGTTAAGATGTAAAGGTTTTGATTGAAATGAGTGTGAATATGGGTGCTTAAGGGTGTCAAAAACATGAATGAAGTTTAGGTAGGATGAAGCTATGAAATAATTAAGAAAATTAGACAATTGGTTTGAGGTGATCATTTTGACTATTAATGTTGTTGAATTGCTCTCTCTCTCTATATATATGTTCGACCTTAAAATTGATTGCTTTCATGTGCTTGATAGTTAGATTGTAGAGAATTATGTTAGAAGGATGCATTTATTTGTAAGGGCAGTCTTGTTTAAGTACAGACCTAAGATGACTGTTTTGAAATGCTCTAATATACCATATCTGTTTCAAACTGTTTTCGTATATATATTTAATCCCGGGACTGTTTTAACTAATGAATAAAGAGTGTATAAACCGAGCAACTTTAGGGACTGATTTATATGGATTTAGAAGCTGGTAACTTACTGCTAAATGAGTAAAATGTATCAAATGGCAAGCTGCCCTGTTTTATGTATGTGAGTAGTTTAGTGGACTGTTTAAGGTAATCGAATATCGGAGCCTATAAACTGTCCAGTTTATTGTGTTTTAAAATTGAATTGGACTGTTTTAAAGGATTGAATGTGTATGCTAAAGTGTCCTGTTTTTTGGTGGTCTTATGAATAAAAGTTGACTGTCTCGATTTACTAGTAGTACACAGGGAAATGTGAAATTGTTTTGTTTACACAAGATGTATAAGGGGCTGCTATGACTTAAATTGATTAATTAAAAATTCGATCGACTCTAATATATAGTCACATTGCTTGAATAGAGTTGGGTGAAATCTTTACATTGTTATGACTATAAATGCTTGAGATATTTTCCGTGATAAAAAGGACTAGTTAATAGTCAAGAAGTTGATAGAAATGAAACGGATTAGATCGAATCCTACGACCAATAGATCATTGTAATGTTAATCTTGAGGGACTGTTTGTATGAAATTTAATATGTTAGGAAGTGAATTGTTGAGTTAGGACTTGTTTGAATGTAAATTGAACATCATGGACTGTTGTAAATGTATTAAGAATTGCCCTGAACATTTATAAGAGTATAGGAGGCTGTTTTGAAGCCTTTAAATACTTAAATATCCATGTATAAACTGTTTTACATTAACAGAATGTGTAGTGGACTGTTTTGGTAGCAATTAAATAGGCTAAGGGCTGTTTTGGAATGTTTGGATATATATGCTTATGTAAATGAACTGAATTTCATAAAGATACACATGTGTATAGTTTACATCAGAATGGATGTTAGGATCCACTCTAATGAAGTATTTCACTCTTGTTAATTTTTAGACCAAAAAGAAGTTAGAAAAGGATCCGGATGAGGAGCGAGATATGATTGAGGAATTCAGGTATCCCGTAACATCTGGATAAGAGGTGAGAGTAGTCTAGAGCCTCGGGATAGGAGAAATCCATCCCGAGTATTTTCAATTGCTTTAATTTACTTACTTGATGGATAAATATTGTAACAAGGTGCGAATGAGTTGGAGATCTAAGGTATGTGTTATTGTGAAAAATACCTAGCAACCAAGTGAGTGATTCGATTGTATTATTAATGCTTAAAGATTATAAACTTGACTATAAATTGAAAGAAATTTGCTATTGAAAGATAAGGGTTTGAGACTAAATTTAATAAGCTTGAATACTAAGATATTCCTTCCTCCTATTGAAAGCTTCATGTGATTATTTCTAGTGAATTATCTATATGGCACATGTTAGACCAAACAATACATTTGATTGAAAAGAATTGATTGTTATGAATTATACCCAATTCGAATAAGTTAAAAGGAAGAAATTATGGATTTTATGAGATAATGAGCATATGTAGTATGCCTGGATTCATGGAATGAATAGCTAGCAATTAAGCCTTGGTGGCTTTGTTAATAAGAATGTGAGCAATGCTCACTTTGAATGGAAAATTCACATAAAGTGAATCCTGCTTGTGTTGGAATGTACCATATAATGTGATGATGATAAGCCATGAGTTAAATGTTTTTAATCAGATAAGTAAACGACAAAGCCTTGGTCTCGAGTCAGTCGTAGGTACAGTTGGCATGCCATAGAGTCCGTCGAGCTCGCTAGTTCGGACTACGGTCCGTTTGTTGTTAAAGATCTAATGGTCTGTTTGGTACTGTTTGTGTACCCCAGTTTTGGTATGATTTATATACCCTTGTATTGGTACTTGATGTACCCCTGTTTCAGTATTTGGTATACCGCTTGTTTGATATTGATTTATTGGATTCGTGTATCTAGGATGTTGCTTGAGTCTCAAGGCTGGATTAAAAGAAGCTATATCTATTTTGGTCGATTAATTGATTAGATACTAAATGAAAATGTTATAATACATACATTGGTTCGAATAACCCCTGAATTGAAATACATGTATGTTACATGTTAGATCAAATATTTACTAGTAGTTAAGACATGTTATGATACATGCTTGTTCGAATGGTCCTTTATGAATTAGGTCATAATAAAATATATGTTTGTCCTATTACTTGCTTGGAATTAAAGAAAGGTTATGATACCTATTAGATTAACTGCTTGCTTGTCATGAAAGTAATGCTAGATGATTATCTCTTGATCTGAAGTTTAGTAGTGTATGAGTTAATGATCGAAATTGGCAGTGTAAAAAGGGAATTGTTCTTGCTTTTAACAAGAACATTTAAAATACTTATAGAATGGTTGAGATGGATAGTCTAATCCTTAAAGATCTAATTAACATACTAAAACTTGAGTATTGAGTAATTATAGTAACTACAATCCCTGAAGATTATAAATCTAAGAAAGTTTATAAACGTATTATAAAGATCATGATACTTGTCAGGAATGGTAATAATTTGGATGTAACCCTCTATGGGAAGAAAGAGCTTATAATAAGAGAAATATATGGTTTGGGAATTCACTTAGAAGGAATTATATCCGAACGCTAGGTTTAGTAGGATATCTAGGTACACTGATATGATAAGCAGTGTCTTGTAGAGTAAGTACTTTAATATCTGATTAAAGTTTGGATATTTCTGATTTAATGTAAATATCTAGTAATAATCATGAGTTAGTTGCTGGTGACTATTTATGATAAAACAATAAGGTTGTTACTGGTTGAATGAATTGAGAAACTACATGTTTAGTGTGGAACATATTGGGTGTTCTAGTTGTATTTCATAAAGTTAAGCGATTTAGGTTAAGAGAACCATTCGAATGAAATTATTACTACCTCACTAAGCATGTGCTTATGATGCGTTCTCTTAACTTCTTGCAGGTTTGATGAGACCTTAGGTTGCTTCCGAGCTTATCACGAATGCTGGAAATCTCATTTGGTTCGGACCTACCTCTTGTTTACTCCTAGGATGGTGGCACATAGTTAGACCTGCATACACATATTGATTCTTATGTGGCATGCATATTTGTATATAAAGATCTCAGGAGCATTAAGTTGTAATAAGGGGCCTTTATTATTCTTTTATGGTTGCTCATTTTGAGTGATTAATTAGTATGATTATATGCCTCCTGATACATGCCTTGAATGATCAACATGTCTTGAATGATCTCATAGTTTCCTGTGATTAGGATCATAGACTATTTTGATTCTGTACGTGTTTGGGAAGTAAGTAAAATATGGACATGTCATTCTGATAAATAGGTAATTGGCTGGATTCATTATTAATCAATCGGTTAGAGGTAACATGCATGTAACGCATAAGTTAATAACTAATGATGTTGTTATAGGTTAAGAGGTTTTAGTTTTCTTTATGACGTGAGTCTTCTTTTAAAATCCTATCTTTGATGAACTGTTTGAGTGATCGATATTTATAGAATTAGCGTCTTGATTCGAGAGTTTAAGATTGGTAACCTTTATAAGAAACCTTAAGGTAACAAGGACGATATTAATATGGTTTTTATTGAAGTTATATTATTCTATCCAAGCATCATTGTTGGATCTCATTTGTGTATGATGCTTGTGAATACTCACATGATTAACTTTCACTCTAGATATTCTGAATGAACCTTGTTGTGACTAAGTTTAAGTTAAAAGTTTTTTTAATTCTTTCTTTTTTCTCTTTGTATAATTGTACAAGAAGAGTTTCAATTAATCAGGATTGCTTGCTTGTTTGTCTTTAACGTGCCTTATCTCGGTTTATTTTCTAGACCAAGTTAGGGGACATTACAATTGGTATCAGAGCATGGTATAGTCGATTCTTGGACTAAACATAAACTCACTGCATCTTCATAAGTCTTTTGTGCCACCTAGGAGTTAAATTTTGACAAGCATTTGTGATCTGTGGTTTATACCAATCCATTCGATGCGTAATTGTGATTAATAATGAAAAGTAGTTTTGGTATGAGTTGTTAATAAGATAACAAGGTGTCTGGAACATATTCATCGGGATGATGAGATCTCGGATGACTCCACTAGTGATGGAGATGGAATAGTGATAATTGGTTGCGTAGTAATGTTTAGATCAATAAAGAACACCAAATTGTTTGATTCCTTGAAGGAAATTGTGAATCTGGGACATGGAAATGATTACAATTAGATTAGGTTATAAATACCTTGTTATGGTTGTACCAAGACATGTATACCTGAATGTGTAATCAGAATAGTATAATAGAAATCCATCAGATTGTTTACTAGAAAGGCAGATGTTTTCTGAAACTGCTTGATTGAGATATTTGAACAACATCGAACTGATTTGGTTAGTTAAAAGGAACTTATATATATATATATATATATATATATATATATATATATATATATATATATATTAATGGTTGATAGAGTTACCTGCTAATTAGAGTGAAAACAATCAAGTCTTTATAGGGAAGAAATTTTCATGTTAACGGATTTTTTTGAATGCTAATCAAGGCAACCTTCATCCTTGTTTCTTGTCTCTTGTTAGTCCGTTGTAAGCTAAATTCATGGAATGATTCGAATTGATTGAGCTTAGGCTACAGTTGAATGAAGTTTGATGATGTCTAATAATTTGAATGAATAGTTGAAATGCATGGATATCTTATTGATTATGTATGAATGTGAATAGGAAATTGTGACTTGACTGTGAGCTTACATGTTTTGATTAATTTAGATTGGATATATTGAGTTAAACACAACATTGAGAAATGACTAAATTATAATAAGCAAGGAATAAAATGATCTTTTTGAGAATGTGGAGAAAATGATGATTACATGTTAAGAGTTAAAACTTTTAAGCAACAAAGATTGTGATTTGCATGTAATATTTTTGAGTTTGTGAGGACATGTACACATGTCTCACAATTGTGGTCTAGGGAGCATTCAGTCAATGCTTAAGGAGAAATCATTTTCTTCCTCCTTGAGTTGTTAATCGAACTTTGAGAGAGAATGAGAAAAGAAATTTTGAGCCATTGAAGGAAGAAAAGGTAGCTAGAACGTGAGTTTTTCCATGTGATTGAATCAATGGAGGTAAAGAAATTCTTCCTCCTATCCTTGCATGTTGGTTTGATTGTTAAATTTTGTAGATTCTATGGATTTGTTGGTATGGGTAATTCTTACAGTTAAGATGTAAAGGTTTTGATTGAAATGAGTGTGAATATGGGTGCTTAAGGGTGTCAAAAACATGAATGAAGTTTAGGGTAGGATGAAGCTATGAAATAATTAAGAAAATTAGACAATTGGTTTGAGGTGATCATTTTGACTATTAATGTTGTTGAATTGCTCTCTCTCTCTATATATATGTTCGACCTTAAAATTGATTGCTTTCATGTGCTTGATAGTTAGATTGTAGAGAATTATGTTAGAAGGATGCATTTATTTGTAAGGGCAGTCTTGTTTAAGTACAGACCTAAGATGACTGTTTTGAAATGCTCTAATATACCATATCTGTTTCGAAACTGTTTTCGGTATATATATTTAATCCCGGGACTGTTTTAACTAATGAATAAAGAGTGTATAAACCGAGCAACTTTAGGGACTGATTTATATGGATTTAGAAGCTGGTAACTTACTGCTAAATGAGTAAAATGTATCAAATGGCAAGCTGCCCTGTTTTATGTATGTGAGTAGTTTAGTGGACTGTTTAAGGTAATCGAATATCGGAGCCTATAAACTGTCCAGTTTATTGTGTTTTAAAATTGAATTGGACTGTTTTAAAGGATTGAATGTGTATGCTAAAGTGTCCTGTTTTTTGGTGGTCTTATGAATAAAAGTTGACTGTCTCGATTTACTAGTAGTACACAGGGAAATGTGAAATTGTTTTGTTTACACAAGATGTATAAGGGGCTGCTATGACTTAAATTGATTAATTAAAAATTCGATCGACTCTAATATATAGTCACATTGCTTGAATAGAGTTGGGTGAAATCTTTACATTGTTATGACTATAAATGCTTGAGATATTTTCCGTGATAAAAAGGACTAGTTAATAGTCAAGAAGTTGATAGAAATGAAACGGATTAGATCAATCCTCGACCAATAGATCATTGTAATGTTAATCTTGAGGGACTGTTTGTATGAAATTTAATATGTTAGGAAGTGAATTGTTGAGTTAGGACTTGTTTGAATGTAAATTGAACATCATGGACTGTTGTAAATGTATTAAGAATTGCCTGAACATTTATAAGAGTATAGGAGGCTGTTTTGAAGCCTTTAAATACTTAAATATCCATGTATAAACTGTTTTACATTAACAGAATGTGTAGTGGACTGTTTTGGTAGCAATTAAATAGGCTAAGGGCTGTTTTGGAATGTTTGGATATATATGCTTATGTAAATGAACTGAATTTCATAAAGATACACATGTGTATAGTTTACATCAGAATGGATGTTAGGATCCACTCTAATGAAGTATTTCACTCTTGTTAATTTTTAGACCAAAAAGAGTTAGAAAAGGATCCGGATGAGGAGCGAGATATGATTGAGGAATCGGGTATCCCGTAACATCTGGATAAGAGGTGAGAGTAGTCTAGAGCCTCGGGATAGGAGAAATCCATCCCGAGTATTTTCAATTGCTTTAATTTACTTACTTGATGGATAAATATTGTAACAAGGTGCGAATGAGTTGGAGATCTAAGGTATGTGTTATTGTGAAAAATACCTAGCAACCAAGTGAGTGATTCGATTGTATTATTAATGCTTAAAGATTATAAACTTGACTATAAATTGAAAGAAATTTGCTATTGAAAGATAAGGGTTTGAGACTAAATTTAATAAGCTTGAATACTAAGATATTCCTTCCTCCTATTGAAAGCTTCATGTGATTATTTCTAGTGAATTATCTATATGGCACATGTTAGACCAAACAATACATTTGATTGAAAAGAATTGATTGTTATGAATTATACCCAATTGAATAAGTTAAAAGGAAGAAATTATGGATTTTATGAGATAATGAGCATATGTAGTATGCCTGGATTCATGGAATGAATAGCTAGCAATTAAGCCTTGGTGGCTTTGTTAATAAGAATGTGAGCAATGCTCACTTTGAATGGAAAATTCACATAAAGTGAATCCTGCTTGTGTTGGAATGTACCATATAATGTGATGATGATAAGCCATGAGTTAAATGTTTTTAATCAGATAAGTAAACGACAAAGCCTTGGTCTCGAGTCAGTCGTAGGTACAGTTGGCATGCCATAGAGTCCGTCGAGCTCGCTAGTTCGGACTACGGTCCGTTTGTTGTTAAAGATCTAATGGTCTGTTTGGTACTGTTTGTGTACCCCAGTTTTGGTATGATTTATATACCCTTGTATTGGTACTTGATGTACCCCTGTTTCAGTATTTGGTATACCGCTTGTTTGATATTGATTTATTGGATTCGTATCTCTAGGATGTTGCTTGAGTCTCAAGGCTGGATTAAAAGAAGCTATATCTATTTTGGTCGATTAATTGATTAGATACTAAATGAAAATGTTATAATACATACATTGGTTCGAATAACCCCTGAATTGAAATACATGTATGTTACATGTTAGATCAAATATTTACTAGTAGTTAAGACATGTTATGATACATGCTTGTTCGAATGGTCCTTTATGAATTAGGTCATAATAAAATATATGTTTGTCCTATTACTTGCTTGGAATTAAAGAAAGGTTATGATACCTATTAGATTAACTGCTTGCTTGTCATGAAAGTAATGCTAGATGATTATCTCTTGATCTGAAGTTTAGTAGTGTATGAGTTAATGATCGAAATTGGCAGTGTAAAAAAGGAATTGTTCTTGCTTTTAACAAGAACATTTAAAATACTTATAGAATGGTTGAGATGGATAGTCTAATCCTTAAAGATCTAATTAACATACTAAAACTTGAGTATTGAGTAATTATAGTAACTACAATCCCTGAAGATTATAAATCTAAGAAAGTTTATAAACGTATTATAAAGATCATGATACTTGTCAGGAATGGTAATAATTTGGATGTAACCCTCTATGGGAAGAAAGAGCTTATAATAAGAGAAATATATGGTTTGGGAATTCACTTAGAAGGAATTATATCCGAACGCTAGGTTTAGTAGGATATCTAGGTACACTGATATGATAAGCAGTGTCTTGTAGAGTAAGTACTTTAATATCTGATTAAAGTTTGGATATTTCTGATTTAATGTAAATATCTAGTAATAATCATGAGTTAGTTGCTGGTGACTATTTATGATAAAACAATAAGGTTGTTACTGGTTGAATGAATTGAGAAACTACATGTTTAGTGTGGAACATATTGGGTGTTCTAGTTGTATTTCATAAAGTTAAGCGATTTAGGTTAAGAGAACCATTCGAATGAAATTATTACTACCTCACTAAGCATGTGCTTATGATGCGTTCTCTTAACTTCTTGCAGGTTTGATGAGACCTTAGGTTGCTTCCGAGCTTATCACGAATGCTGGAAATCTCATTTGGTTCGGACCTACCTCTTGTTTACTCCTAGGATGGTGGCACATAGTTAGACCTGCATACACATATTGATTCTTATGTGGCATGCATATTTGTATATAAAGATCTCAGGAGCATTAAGTTGTAATAAGGGGCCTTTATTATTCTTTTATGGTTGCTCATTTTGAGTGATTAATTAGTATGATTATATGCCTCCTGATACATGCCTTGAATGATCAACATGTCTTGAATGATCTCATAGTTTCCTGTGATTAGGATCATAGACTATTTTGATTCTGTACGTGTTTGGGAAGTAAGTAAAATATGGACATGTCATTCTGATAAATAGGTAATTGGCTGGATTCATTATTAATCAATCGGTTAGAGGTAACATGCATGTAACGCATAAGTTAATAACTAATGATGTTGTTATAGGTTAAGAGGTTTTAGTTTTCTTTATGACGTGAGTCTTCTTTTAAAATCCTATCTTTGATGAACTGTTTGAGTGATCGATATTTATAGAATTAGCGTCTTGATTCGAGAGTTTAAGATTGGTAACCTTTATAAGAAACCTTAAGGTAACAAGGACGATATTAATATGGTTTTTATTGAAGTTATATTATTCTATCCAAGCATCATTGTTGGATCTCATTTGTGTATGATGCTTGTGAATACTCACATGATTAACTTTCACTCTAGATATTCTGAATGAACCTTGTTGTGACTAAGTTTAAGTTAAAAGTTTTTTTAATTCTTTCTTTTTTCTCTTTGTATAATTGTACAAGAAGAGTTTCAATTAATCAGGATTGCTTGCTTGTTTGTCTTTAACGTGCCTTATCTCGGTTTATTTTCTAGACCAAGTTAGGGGACATTACAATTGGTATCAGAGCATGGTATAGTCGATTCTTGGACTAAACATAAACTCACTGCATCTTCATAAGTCTTTTGTGCCACCTAGGAGTTAAATTTTGACAAGCATTTGTGATCTGTGGTTTATACCAATCCATTCGATGCGTAATTGTGATTAATAATGAAAAGTAGTTTTGGTATGAGTTGTTAATAAGATAACAAGGTGTCTGGAACATATTCATCGGGATGATGAGATCTCGGATGACTCCACTAGTGATGGAGATGGAATAGTGATAATTGGTTGCGTAGTAATGTTTAGATCAATAAAGAACACCAAATTGTTTGATTCCTTGAAGGAAATTGTGAATCTGGGACATGGAAATGATTACAATTAGATTAGGTTATAAATACCTTGTTATGGTTGTACCAAGACATGTATACCTGAATGTGTAATCAGAATAGTATAATAGAAATCCATCAGATTGTTTACTAGAAAGGCAGATGTTTTCTGAAACTGCTTGATTGAGATATTTGAACAACATCGAACTGATTTGGTTAGTTAAAAGGAACTTATATATATATATATATATATATATATATATATATATATATATATATATATATTAATGGTTGATAGAGTTACCTGCTAATTAGAGTGAAAACAATCAAGTCTTTATAGGGAAGAAATTTTCATGTTAACGGATTTTTTTGAATGCTAATCAAGGCAACCTTCATCCTTGTTTCTTGTCTCTTGTTAGTCCGTTGTAAGCTAAATTCATGGAATGATTCGAATTGATTGAGCTTAGGCTACAGTTGAATGAAGTTTGATGATGTCTAATAATTTGAATGAATAGTTGAAATGCATGGATATCTTATTGATTATGTATGAATGTGAATAGGAAATTGTGACTTGACTGTGAGCTTACATGTTTTGATTAATTTAGATTGGATATATTGAGTTAAACACAACATTGATGCGAACCCATGATTGATTATGTGAATTCTAAAATAGAAGACTAGTTATTAACTATGTTGTGGTTACTTGTTAATATTATTTGCACTCTTTATATATATATATATATATATAATGGCTTTGGCATAAATTAAACCTAGGACCTCTAAGGGAACAACCTAAACCTTAACTACTACACCAACCCATCCTTTATAATATTATTTGCACTATATATATATATATATATATATATATATATATATATATATATTACAATGCATTAAATGCTAGGAAAAAAAAGAAATAGAATGGTTGAGAAAAGACTTGAACTTGTGTCACTTGGGATGTATAAAAATATAAAAACTACTAAATCAATTCGAATCATTATAATAGTGATATTTAAAGTATAGCTGAAAGCAATTTTTAAAATTTAAAATAGATTTATGATTTTTATATTTTAAATTTAAATTGAATATTTTTTTCACATTTATTTTTAATTTCATATATATAATATTTAATTGAGTTATTTAATTTAATTATAAATTTTAACTTTTTGAATTATGACAAAATTGATATAATATATAAGTTTTGATGACTAAAACTATCATTATACAAAGCCTTGTTAGATATCCATTTGATTTTAACGGAAGAGTGATGTGATTATAAGTTTTAATAATTGAGTGACATGTTTGTAATTTCACTAATAATTGAGTGGACCAATTAAACATCAACATTTAACGGTTGTTTGTAATTAAACGGCTGAGTAACCCAATTGTAACCATGATATTAGTTGAGTGACTCAAATATAACTTTTAATAATTAGGTGAGCTAAATGTAACCTTACTTTAATTGAGTGACTTCCGTTGTAGTTTATCCTAAATATTAAGCTTAATATTTAAAAAGTTTCCACGTATACTTCTTAAGTGCCTAAAGTTTTTTTTGTCAAAATATGTGTTTGATGTTTCATTTAGTTATATTTTAAAGTTTTATGTTAAAAAATCTGTCATTTAATAAATGAATGACATAGTGATCTATTTTTTTAATTTCACTTTTTTAAAAAATCATAAAAATTATCTCCCTCCAAAATCCTCATTTATTTCATAAACCTCCAATCCTCACATCTTTAAATTCATTCTCTACCGTCGCAAAATCAACCATCACCTCGCTCCTTTTATCGTCGGCCCCTAGTATCAATTACTTCAATATTTCGTCATCGTAAATCGATGAATGAGTTGTCTATTGAACAATGAACGAAAAACATGAAATAGGTTTCAAAAACGACGAATGCTACAAATGGACGAATGGCGACTAGGCTTGTGACGGTGGTGACTTGTTTCTGACAGTGGAAGATTTGAGAATTTAGGGATTTGAGGTTATTTTGAAAAAAAATGAGAATTTTGAATTTTTTTAAAAAGTTAAGTTTTTTATTTAAAAAAGAAATTAAAAATTCAGCCACGTGCTAAAAAATAATTGGTTGATGATTTTTTTAACAAGTTGACATTAAAATATTAACGAAATAAAACGTTAAGCACCTAAAATAATAGATATAAGCGTTAGACTCTTAAAAGTAAAAAAGAGATGAACATTATTTTCCTTTATTTATTCTCAATATTATACTATAGTCAAATTTGGTAGCTTGAGTAAAAGAAGCTTTGCATTTTTTGGGTTGTTGACTTTTTTCGCACAAATATGGCATAGTTCAGAGTATTTTTAGAAATATAGCATTTGCTACAGTGAAAGTGAAGATGATAGGAATACCCACCGACTTTGAATAGTGTTATTCACGTGGCAGCCATTCATGGAGGTTATTGTTCAAAGACGATATGCATACTTACCGCCTTTAGCTTTTATTTGTGGCAGTGACCTCCATGGATGATTGCAACATGGACGACACTGTTTATAGTCGGTGAGTATTCCTATCATCTTCACTTTTATTGTAGCAAATGTAATATTTGTAAAAATAATCTTACTTGTATCATATTTATGGGGAAAAATTGGGTGTTATATTTGTGTAATTTCTCCCTTCAGTAAATCAAGTCTTTCAAGATTAAGAATCCAACCACATCCGCTCCTTTCAGTAATGGCCTATGACATGACATGACACGACACGAAGACTACTTGAAAAATCATGGAGAGTTGATAAGCATCATTGTGAAGGGTTGTATATGGTTTGGTTCACTTTAGTAATTTTTTAATATTTTATTATTTTTCAATTTAGTTTAGTCGTGGTTTATAGTTTTTTTACATTAATCTTAGATTTTGTATTTTATTTTGATCAAAATAATTTTATTTTTTTATTTTAAAATATTATTTGATAATGTTTTAAATTATTTTTCATAACTATTTCTTAAAATTAATTTATCAAAGAAATAAAATAATTAATATTTCATATATAATATTATTAAGTTATTTCGTTTTTAACTATAAAATATATATTTTATATTAAAAATATTTAAAATTAATTATAATTTAAATAAAAATTCAAATGCAGTTCTATTCGGTTAACTACGATTTTTTTGAACTTTTGAACCATACATCGTCCAAAAACTTCGATTCAAATCGATTTTTGAATTTTTCAATTTGGCATGCTCAGTCCTAACAACAAGAGCCGTTTGATTGAGAGGAAAACAATCACTATTTTTAAATAAAATAAATATATTTGATATGTAGCATTTTTTTAGTCGTATCACATTATTTTATTGGAGTAATTAATTTAGGAGGATCATCTCTATAATGAGCCTCTATAGTACTCGATCCAGATTAGTCAGCCAATACGTTAAATACCAGTGGCTAAACAAAAAAAACAATGTTAATTTTTACAATTTCAAGAGTAAATTGATAAAAATATTTCTCAAGGGACAAAGTGATAAGTGTACAATTTTAGAATAATATATGCATTTAACCTTTTTTTATAAATAAAGCTATCTAACATTGTAAATGTAGTTGATGTCAGGTGTTCGATTTCTACCAACGAGAATGGAGTACATTTCATGGTCAGCCGTTTACATCTTAGTGAGAGAACCCTCGGCGAGGGAATTAGTCACTACTATCGGTGGTGGATACCTTGGTTCAAACCAAAAAAACATTGTAAATGTTTTTTTTCTTTTTAGGTTTGATGCTCATATTAGGGTTGTGCAAATAAAAAAACAGAAAACTGAATTTGAAATTCAAATAATTTGAATTGAAAATCTAATTAATTATAAAAAAAAATTAGTTTTGACTTATTTTTTTAAAAAAATAATTTTGATTCATTTATAATTTGTAGTATTGGATCTAATCAGTTATCTATAATGTCGTTACATTTTATACATTACAATATCTTGTAACTTAATGATTTTGATTCCCTTCTAATTTTTGATGATTAGACCAAATGCGCTTAGCTTAGCTCAATTGGCAAGGGCATGGTAGGTTACCAAGTGGGTGTGGTTTGAGTCCCTACAGGCTACAGCCCCTTGCTCGATTTATATTTATTTTACAAAAGCAAATTGGGAAAATTTGCAATTAGCCCCTAAAAGTTCTAAGACCTTCAAATAAGTCCTCTAATTAAAGGAAAAACTTTTAGTTCTAATTTAGGTTTGGTACAAAACCAACAAAGCAATATCAGACTTATGGGAGGGATTTTGAATATATATATATATATATTTAAATTTAATGAGAAATTTTAAAAATTTTGAGAGTCTGGTTTACTAGATAAGGATCATTGATATAGACATGATCGAGTTGTTTCCCATGTGAAGTTAACATTTTTTATGTTGAATGTAACCAACTTGCTAGACATAAAATTAATGGATATTTATCTGCTTCATCCCGTTGACCTTGGTTGACCTAGGAAGAAAATTCAACTCGTTTCGGACAAACCATAACCAACCGTAATTAACAAGAACAAAGAAATGACGCGGATAGGGGGGGGGTCAGCTTGCAAAGCACTTTGCTATTTTATCATTAATCCATAATTAATCTTTTTACCTTTCTTGCAAGTATTTAATTTAACTATGGGCCCTGTGCAGTCGTTTTTATTGCACATGTCCAAAACTATCCTGCATACCGAGTGTCTTCGTTCTCCCATTCTAGCTCTTAGCACCAATCTTGGTTTCCATCAATGGTGATGCGATTCCCTTTTGCGCTGTCTGAGTTGAGAGGAAGCTTCTTCAGTTTGTAGCAGTAATATATGGAAATACTTTTCAGACATGGGAAGGGTAGGGCATCCCAGTATATGCTCTTCAGTTCTTGTACTAAGTACTTCAAACTTCATAAACGGTATAGGGTATGGAACTCCAACTACATCTGCAACTTCACCAACTTTCCCCTCACTATTTCTTCCATTTTCACACACCCGGCAATGCAAAGAGTCCTTAGATTTGGAACAAGCATCAGCCTGGTCAAGTCTGTCAATTTGTAACAATTCATAATCAGAACGAGGCTCAGTGTGCGAAAGCACGAAGAATAGTTAATATCCGGAGAAACCTTAGTATACAACTTTTCCATTCTCATCTCCTCCAAACTTCCACAATCATCGAAATGTAGCGTCTCTAGACGCTCCATGTTTTCTAAACATGAAACATTAAAAACACTCGGCTCCTTAAAACCTCTCAACTCTCGTGCTTCGGTGCAGGATCGAAGCAAATGGAGGCCAGGAAATCTTTGTAGAGCAGACATGCTTTGTATTGGTGGTATGATTAGTATATTCAAATGTTGCATACCCTTCAAATCCTCTATGAGATTTTCATTACTATCCCCATCCAGAACATTGTCTTCCTTTGCGATAATCTTTGCTTGGCAGACAGGGGCGGATGGTGGTGATGGCCAGAGGGGCCTTGGCCCCCCGCATCAACTTTGAAGATTTTACATTTTACCCCTTTAAGTTTTTGAAAAAATTTAATTTGATCCCTTCAAAAATTTTAAAATTCTCATTAAGTTTTTTTAAAAATATTTTTAATTAAATCCCCTATTATATTTTTAAAATTTTTCATTAAATCTCAAAATTTTTAAAAATTTTAGTTTAGACTTCTAAAATTTTCAAAAATTTTAAATTGGCTCCCTTAACTTAAAATACCAATCCGCCCCTGTTGGCAGATACATCCTAATCACCTGCAACTTTTTTTGGCTGAGAAACGAAGTTAAAAGGTTAGGACATTTAGGTGTTTCTCTTTCCCCCTTCTGAGTAACAAGGGTGGTTTTGGACATGTGCGACCGCATAGGGCCCCGGAAAAAGAGGGCCTTAAAATAAATTATTAATATATAATCATTTTCTAAAAGAAAATTACCAACAAATCTTGATTTAACAACATTAGATCTTTTGGGAAATTAATAAGATGGATAAGATGCGTGTCAGTATATATGGTGGCAATTGCAAGATTAATAAGATAGTTCTCTTAATTTCCTATTTTCTAAAAGCTTGTATGTGTTCGTGCGCATGCGTGCAATTTTGCTTAAAAATACACTTTTAATTTTCAGTTTGTAATTTCATATTTTTCTATTGGTAGTGAAAAATTTTCAAATAGGATGACGTTAGTTGATGGTTTATTGTTTTATTATGATAAATTACATTATTGGATATCGTTAATCTCAAATCTTATTGCAATCATTTTGAAAATGCTCTTAGGAAATATGTGTTATCTGATGTTGATGGAAATGAGTTATTTATTGAACTAAAATTACTTTAGAGAGTTTTTACCCAAAGAAAAAAAAAATAGGAGCAATAAATTTATTGAAGTTTTTAAAACATTTTAATTGCTTCCCAAATACGACAATTGCATATAGTGTTTTGTTGATCATTCATATTATTGTTGCTTCTGCAGAACAAAACTTTTCAAAATTAAAGTTTGTGAGCTCATACTTACAGACAACTATGTCACAAGAAAGATTAAATAGACTTGTTTTGATGACAATCGAGACTGATCTTTTGAAAGAAGTTGATATCGAAAGCATTGTAGATGATTTTGCTTAAAAAAATTCAAGAATAACATCACTTTTTAAGTGAAAATGTTAGACTTTTAGATGTTCGTAAGTCATTTTTATGTTGAGTAATCTAATATTTTTGCATTAAGGAAACTTTATTTGAAAAAAGGCTTAATACAAAAATAAGTGCCCAAACTATACCATTTGTGAACTTTAGGTGCCTAAAGTATTTTTTGTTAAAAATAGGTGCCTAAAGTTTCAACCGTTACAATTTTAGGTGCCCTACCGTTTAAAAAAATTATTATCCAATAAGAAAGTGACACGTGGCATCTTTATTTATTATTATATTTAAAAAATAATATATATATGATTTAAAAAAAGCTCAAAATTCCTAAAATTCCCCAAAAAACCCCAAATCCTTAATACCCCAAATCACAAATTCTCCAAATTGCCGCTGCTGCTGCCACCTTCGCCGCCGCCAAACACCACCACTATCGCCGCCGCATCCCGCCGCTCAAACCACCCAACTCTGGAAACCGTCGGTAAGTGTGTCAATCGGATATCGTTCGAATAGATAAAGTGTGTTTGTCGTCCGATTGACACACTTACCGGCGGTTGCCAGAGTTGGGTGGTAGGGGAAATGGGCGGCGGGCGGCGGCGATGGTAGTGGTAGTGTCCAACGACGGCGACGGTGGCGGTGGCGGCTGCGGCTGCGGCGGTACTTTGGAGAATTTGTGGTTTTGAGTATTAGGGATTTGGGACTTTTTTGGGAATTTAAAAAATTGAGTTTTTTTTTTAAATTACATTATTTTTTAAAAAAAAATAAAAAAAAATAAAAAACATGTCATGTGTCACACTCTTATTGGGCAACATGTTTTTTAAACGATCGGGCACTTAAAATTATAACGGTTGAAACTTTAGGCATCTATTTTTAACAGAAATACTTTAGGCACCTAAAGTTCACAAATGATATAGTTTAGGCACTTATTTTTGTATTAGGCCCTGAAAAAATTATATTTTTTATTAGGCTTAATACTAAAATAAGCGCCCAAACTATCTCGTTTTTCCTTTTTAGGTGCCTAAACTATTTTTGCCCATTTTAGGTGCTCAAACTATCTTGTTTTTATTTCCTTTTAGGCGCCTAAACTATTTTTTGCCTCTTTTAAGTGCCCAAACTATCATTTTTGGTCAAAGTAGGTGCCCTAGCTATAAATTTTTTTGGTCAAAATAGGTGCCTCAGTTTGACCTTAAAACGGACAAAAAATGATAGTTTGGGCACCTAATAGGGGTAAACATGATAGTTTGGGCACCTAAAAGAGGCAAAAAATAGTTTAAGCACTTAAAAAGGAAAAACGTGATAATTTAGGCACTTATTTTGATATTAGGCCTTTTTTATTATAAAATAAGGGCTCGTATTAATAAATTATACAGGGCCTCATAAATCTTTGAACTGAACTGACTGGTAGGAGTAACAACACTCGGTAGAGGAGTTGTATTCGAAAAAGGGGCAGATGGAGCAACGGCGGCGAAAAACCTAGGAGATGGAGGAATCCCAACCGAGGAACCAGCAGAAGAGGGATAAACATGATAGTTTTGGCACCACCACTATCATCGCCGCATCCCGCCGCTCATTTCCCCCAACCACCCAACTCCGAAACCGTCGGTAAATGTGCCAATCGGATGACGTTCGAATAGATAAAATGTGTTTGTCGTCTAATTGACACACTTACCGACGGTTGTCAGAGTTGGGTGGGGGGTAATGGGCGGCGGGCTGCGGCGATGGTAGTGGTGGTGTCCAACAACGGCGACGGTGGCGGCTGCGACGGTACTTTGGAGAATTTGTGGTTTTGAGTATTAGGGATTTGGGACTTTTTTGGGAATTTTAAAAATTGAGTTTTTTTTTTTAAATTACATTATTTTTAAAAAAAAAAAAAACATGTCACGTGTCACACTCTTATTGGGCAACGGATTTTTTAAACGGTCAGGCACTTAAAATTATAACGGTTGAAACTTTAGGCACCTATTTTTAACAGAAATACTTTAGGCACCTAAAGTTCACAAATGATATAGTTTGGGCACTTATTTTTGTATTAGGCCTTGAAAAAATTATATTTTTTTATTAGGCTTAATACCAAAATAAGCGCTTAAACTATCCTGTTTTTCCCTTTTAGGTGCCTAAACTATTTTTTGCCTCTTTTAAGTGCCAAAACTATCATTTTTGGTCAAAGTAGGTGCCCTAGCTATAATTTTTTTTTGGTCAAAATAGGTGCCTCAATTTGACCTTAAAACGGACAAAAAATGATAGTTTGGGCACCTAAAAGGGGCAAAAAAAATTAGGCACCTAAAAGGGATAAACATGATAGTTTGGGCACCTAAAAGAGGCAAAAAATAGTTTAAGCACTTAAAAAGGGAAAACATGATAATTTAGGCACTTATTTTGATATTAAGCCTTTTTATTATAAAATAAGGGCTCGTCTTAATAAATTATACAGGGCCTCGTAAATCTTTGAACTGAACTGACTGGTAGGAGTAACAACACTTGGTAGAGGAGTTGTATTCGAAAAAGGGGCAGATGGAGCAATGGCGGCTGAAAACCTAGGAGATGGAGGAATCCCAACCGAGGAACCAGCAGAAGAGGGATAAACATGATAGTTTTGGCACCACCACTATCGTCGCCGCATCCCGCCGCTCATTTCTCCCAACCACCCAACTCCGGAAACCGTTGGTAAGTGTGACAATCGGATGTCGTTCGAATAGATAAAGTGTGTTTGTCGTCCGATTGACACACTTATCGACGGTTGTCGGAGTAGGGTGGTGGGGGGAAATGGGCGTCGGGCTACGGCGATGGTAGTGGTGGTGTCCAACGACGATGGCGACTGTGGCGGTACTTTGGAGAATTTGTGGTTTTGAGTATTAGGGGTTTGAGACTTTTTTGGGAATTTAAAAATTTGATTTTTTTTTTAAATTACATTATTTTTAAAAAAATTTAAATAAAAATAAAAAAACATGTCACGTGTCACACTCTTATTGGGCAACATTTTTTTAAACGGTCTGGCACTTAAAATTATAACGGTTGAAACTTTAGGCACTTATTTTTAACAGAAATACGTTAGGCACCTAAAGTTCACAAATGATATAGTTTGGGCACTTATTTTTGTATTAGGCCTTTTAAAAATTTATATTTTTTTATTAAGCTTAATACCAAAATAAGCGCCCAAACTATCCCGTTTTCCCCTTTTAGGTGCCTAAACTATTTTTGCCCTTTTTAGGTGCCCAAACTATCTCGTTTTTCTCTTTTAGGTGCTTGAACTATTTTTTGCCTCTTTTAAGTGCCCAAACTATCATTTTTGGTCAAAGTAGGTGCCCTAGCTATAAATTTTTTGGTCAAAATAGGTGCCTTAGTTTGACCTTAAAACGGACAAAAAATGATAGTTTGGGCACCTAAAAGGGGCAAAAAAAATTTAGGCACCTAAAAGGGATAAACATGATAATTTGGACACCTAAAAGAGGCAAAAAATAGTTTAAGCACTTAAAAAAAGAAAAACGTGATAATTTAGGTACTTATTTTAATATTAAGCTTTTTTATTATAAAATAAGAGCTCGTCTTAATAAATTATACAAGACCTCGTAAATCTTTAAACTGAATTGACTGGTAGGAATAACAACACTTGGTATAAGAGTTGTATTCGAAAAAGGGGCAGATAGAGCAACGGCGGCGGAAAACCTAGGAGATGGAAGAATCCCAACCGAGGAACCAGCAGAAGAGGGAAAACCAATCAATGAGCCGGCAGAGAAGTTGTTATTGGACATCCCATGAAAGGCACTAGGTGAAAAACCAAGACCCGGCAACGGCCCATGCCCAAACGTGTAGTTATTAAAGAAAGGATGAAATCTTGGGCCACTATGGGTCACTGGCCCACTAGAGTAGCCTTGACCAAATTGAAAAGAGGTGCCCACCCTAGGATAAGAACCCAACACATGTGAGAAAGCCTGAGCCGTGAAAATCCTGATCAAAGCGATACCAACACTTCTGCACGACACGGCCAACTTTACCACACAGTTGGCATTGCAGCCATGATTAGGGCAACGACTACCATGACCGCAGCCACCACGATTTCCACCCTTCTGTCCTCGAAAATAAGACTGAGAACTTTGAGGATTCTGAGAATTAGATTAAACTACACCAAAATAAGTGTTGTTCCCAGACTCGGTACTCTGTTGAGGACCATGTTGCACGACAACGTTAGCTTGAGCTGATAGGGTTTCAAACAGAAAATTCTTCTGTCTAATCTCACAGTCAAACAACATGTCAGTGAGGGTGTCGACAGACAACAACTCTCGAGAAGCAATTGCAATAACCGACTCAAATTCAGCAGTCAACCCCGCGAGAATGACACTAATATGCTCCTGTTCAGAAACAGGACTACCAGCAGCACTAAGAGTATCACAGATAAGTTTGATCTTAGCCAGATATTCATTAATAGAAAAATCACGCTTCTTCTAGGAATGAAGACTGACGTAGAGAGCTAACTTTGGCACTGGTTCGAGCTCCAAACATATGAGATATTGTACTCCAAATAGCACAAGTAGTTTTAAGCCCAATGAGATGAGGCCAAGACATCAGAAGAAATGATTGACAAGAGCCAAAAAGCAATAAGTTTATCATACTGTCGATGCACAAGAAAAGCCTGTTTTCTACCAAAACACCCTCTGCAGGCGTAACACAAACTGATCTGGTGGTTTATACTTATCAGAAATGAAATTAAGTAAACCATAGCCATCAACTATCAACAAAATCTGATGTTTCCAAAGAACATACGTGTTTTCAGAGAGCTTGACAGTATCAAGCTTTGGAAGATGATGAACAGAGGTGGAAGAAGGACTAGAAAATGAAATAGTAGGAGAACTCGACGAGGTATTCATTGTGACATTAGCATGAGGAGAGCCAACTTGAGCATGCCATTGACAAGAACAAAGCTATGATGTCTGAAAAAGGAGGAGAAATCAACATGTAAAGCACTTTGCTGTTTTAGAATTTCAAGCTCTTAAAAGAGAGCAAAAAAACATGTTGAGAGGCTTGTTCTCCCATTCTAGCCCTTCCCACCAATCTAGGCTTCCCTGAATGATGATGCCATTCCCTTTTGCGCTGTCAGAGTTGAGAGGAAGCTTCTTCAGTTTCGAGCAGTGCCGTATTCTTATATTTTTCAGACGTTGGAAGGGTAGGACATGCTGGTGTATGCTCTTCAATTCCGGTAAAAAGCCTAAATCAAGTGTTTCAAGCTTCGAAAATGGAGTTCCAACCACATGTGCAACTTCACCAAGTTTCCCCTCATTCAATATTTCTTTCATTTTTGCACATTTAATAATCTTAACATGCCTTAGATTTGGAGCAAGACTCAGCCATGTCGTGTCTGTCAATCTCTTACTGCTGGAAATTACAACTTTGCTCATTGTGAGAAAGCGTGAAGTATCATCAGTACTCGGAGAAATCCTAGTATGCAGCATTTCCATTTTCATCTCCTCCATGATTTCACAACCAAAAAGCTCTAAACGCTGCATTTTTCCTAAACGTAAAATATTAAACCCGTCCGGCTCTCTAAAACCCTTCAACAATAATACTTGTGTGCAGCATTGGAACAAGTGGAAGCTTAGAAATCTTTCTAAAGCAGACATGCTTTTTATTGGTGGTATGATTAGTCTATTCAAATGTTGCAAACTTTTCAACTCCTCTATGAGATTCTCATTACTATCCCCATCCAGAACATTGTCTTCCTCCGGATAATATCCTCTTGGCAGATGCCACATCCTGAATGTTTGCAGCTTTGAAAAACTAGATATCAGATGTTGAGGTATTTTTCTGATACGGCTCATGTACATCAAGTCCAACATTTTCAGTTTTGTCAAGGACTTCAACTCTATCGGCAACTCTGTTATACCGGTCGTGGATAGATCAAGACATTCTAGCGAAATCAATTGTGAAATTCCCTCGGGTAGTGCTCCCAAATCTCTGTTCCCAGACAAATTCAAAACAGTTAGATGAGGTATAAACTCGAAGAAGCCATCGCTGAGCTCTTTCAACTTGTTTTTGCTAAGAAACAAAGTTCGAAGCTTAGGGCATTTAGGTATTTCTGGGAGAACTTCAATCTGATTTTGCATCAACGACAATCTTTTTGCACCTTTCCATGCCTTAACATCTAGCTCTTCAAATGAATCTTCTCCTTTTGCCCCTGCTTTCACAAAAAAAAATCTTCTCTTTTGCTTCATGCTCGCGTGCTATCCACAAACCCATGTCGCGGATCACATCATGCATCTTCACACATTCTACTCTATCGATTGTTTCTTCCACTTTTTCCAATAAACAGGCACAAACAAGAGAGTCAATAATGTGCTCTCCTTGCATTTGAGCTTTATTAATTCTATGGTCTTCATCCAACAAACCTTCACAAAACCAATATTCCACTAATGTCTTTGTGGGGATGTTATAATCTTCAGGATACAGACAACAATATAGGAAGCAATGTTTCATTGTGTCCGGAAGATTATTATAACTGAATCTTAAAAGCGGAAATACCTCATCTTTCATTTTGGGTAAAGCCGATTGCTTCAACTGGTCGATTGCGTATTCCCATCCCCCAGGTGTTGTCTTGGAAGCCATGGAACGACCGATTGTAATCAGTGCAAGAGGTAGCCCACCGCACTCTTTGGCTACTTGTTCAGCTAGTTTTGGAATATCTGGATGGCTGTTGAGGGCATCATGTCCAACCTTGTTTTCGAACAATTTCCACGCCTCTTCTGGTTTTAAGCACTCGACTTTAATTTTCTTTTGTGCTTCCATTTCACCACAAACCTCATACGACCGAGTAGTGAAAATAACTTTGGAACCAATTTCATGGCTTGGTTGCGATATCTCAATTTCATGGCTTGTTTGCGGTGGGCTTGGTTTCGGTATCCATATCTTTTTCAAATCCACTCTCTTCCATAAATCATCCAATAATACAACAAATTTCTTGTTTTTCAAGGCTCCATAGATATCCTCAGCTTTCTGCTCAACACTAATTTTCTTATTCTTCCAGAAATCTGAAAAACCAATTTTCTTACCAATACTATCTTGAATCTTTTCAATATCGTAATCTTTAGACACAAGTGCCCAAATTATGAAATCGAAACCCTCTGGTGTGGTGCTGAACTTGTTGTTGATTTGGGTCAGGAGTGTTGTCTTTCCAACGCCTCCTATGCCGTAGAGGCCAATGATCCCCACATCTTTGTCCATGATATAGCTCCATACCCTGTCCATAGTGGATTCAAGAGCAATTGGCCGCTCCTCAAGTATTTCCACCACTGAAGCTACAGGCTGAGCCTCTGCTACCTTCTCAAAAACTCCTTTACCCATCTCAGTCTTTATGTCTTCAAGCATTTCGGTCACCTTTTCCCCAAACCTGTAGGTAGACAGGCAATTCTTGGAAACATAGCTGCCGAGACACAAGTAATCTATTTCTTGAGGGCTATCTGCAATCAATTGCTCCGCCATTGTTATCCTAGTTTCCACATTTGAAAGCCATAGCTGAACTTCATCAAGTCGCTTCAGTTGTTGTTGTTCAGCAAGATCAACCTTCCTTTGTACGTCGTTCCTTCGTGCCCTCAGTTCATCAAGAGCAGCAGACAAATCTTTAAGAGCTTTTTCAAGCTTACACACGTAATTAGCCTTCCTAACAATGGAACCCCAGTTAGGGATGAGGATATTCTCGAAAATGTATTGTACGGAGAAGCAATTGCCCATGATTCTGATAAACACTTGGTGCCTTCAGAAAAGAAATTTAAAGACTGATTTTTGTTTGTAAGGAAAGGGGAAATAAAAACAACAAAGAAGAAATCAAAGGTGCAGTAAAATGATGAGACAGCTTCACAAAGAAATTGCTGCAAAACAAAGGATGCGTCTGTGGTTTTGGTTTGGAAGGAGAGCAGGCAAAGGACTTGTGTTTCAATGCATGGGAAAGAAAAGAGGAATCTTCCTGCAACTAGTTCTTAGAATAAAAATCCTCTACTTTTTTTAACTTTTATTTTTATTCTCACATTAAAAATTAACTTTAAAATTTAAAAATAAAATTTGTGGCTAAGATTTAAAAATTTTGGAGTAAACGTATTTTTTAAGGTATAGAAAGTAAAATTTAAAATTTAGAATCAAGACTTAAAATTTAATTTTTTTAATATTTTTTAATATTAAATATAAAAAATACTAAAAAAAAGTAAAAAAAAAATCCTACATAAAAAGTTAAGTTTAAGTCAGTTAGGTTTAAGAAATTTAGTTTGTGCATGGCCCATGTATTTACTTTGCAATTAATACCAACATGACGTGACATGAGAAAGATAGAAAGACGACTTCGAAAACTTGAAAGTCTTTGTGGGTGAAATTGTGATATTCGATATTAGGAGATAATATCGAGGTCGGATATTGAGTGTAACTAGAAAGAGTACATGTCACCCTATAAATATTTAAAAAGTTTTAATCTATACTTTTTTAATGTATAAAGTTTTATTAAGTCACAATTAATGTCTAAAATTTCGTTATACTTTTAACGTTTTATGTTACCCTTTTTCATCCCGAAGTGAATTGAGCTCCTCTTTTCTGTCAGTAGGCTCGTAAACGAACCGAACGAGGTTGTGTTTATGTTCCTTCATTTAATTTTAACTGAACAAATAAACGAACACGAACATAAACGAACAGAAAATTTTTTGTTCGTGTTCGTTAAAGAATGTAGCTTATTCATGTTCGTTCGTTTAAATGATAAACGAACATAAACGAACACAAATGAACATAAACGAACACAAACGAACGAACATAAATGAATTTTTGGGTTAGTTCGATTAATTCTGTTAATTAACCGATTTTAAATGACTTAATCGATAATTAAAATTTTAAAAAGTTCTTAACCGTTAGCTGAAACCTTTCGTGTTCGTTCGTTAACGAATGTAGCTTATTCGTGTTCGTTCGTTAACGAATGTAGCTTATTCGTGTTCGTTCATGTTCGTTCGTTTAAATGATAAATGAACATAAACGAACACAACTGAATATAAACGAACACAAACGAACGGACATAAATGAATATTTTGGGTTAGTTCGATTAATTCTGTTAATTAACCGATTTTAAACGACTTAATCGATAATTAAATTTGAGAAAACTCTTAACCGTTAGCTGAAACCTAAAATTATCTGATAGATTAACCAATTTTGTTTTGGTTCGGTCGGTTAGTTCGGTTTAACTGAACAATGAGCACCTCTAGACATATATGAATAAATTTAAATGAACATAAACGAGCGAACATAAATGAACATAAACGAACGGATTACTGAATGTTCACGAAGAAATATGTTCTTGTTTGTTTTCACTTCGGTGGAAGATAAACATAGAATTCTTGGACAAAGGCCATAGGCAGTTAAAAAAAAAACTCCTTATTTTTAAGGAGTGGCCTTATAAAGCAGCCCTTGAAGAGATTGACTTCTCCCTTGATGATTTTTAGGTGCAAATTCATAACCCTCCGATTGCAATGATCACACAAGAAAATACTGAGAAGATTGGGAAGTTATTTCCTAGGTACTATGGTTTGAATCTGGGACCAAACAAAAAATTGCTATGGGATGGTCAGCTTGCTCTTAAGGTGGCTATAAGGGTGGAGGACCCCTTAAAAACTGGATTCAAGCTACAGAGGAGAGAATTTTAATCCCTGGATATCACTTTCAGGTATGATCGTTTACCTTATTTCTGTTACAGTTGCGGAAGGCTAGGACATCTTGAAAAGGAATGTTGGTTTGATGCATCTAAGCACCCGAGAGCTGCTAGTTACGGACCAGGACTCAAATCCTCTCCCACTTGGAAGAAAGCTTCCACCGGAAACAAACCTTTCTCCGGTAACAAATCCAGTAATCAACTCCCAGCTCTCTCGTTACTAGGGTTGAAAGAAAAGGACAAAGGCATTGAATCTCCTTCCATATCTTTGGAGCCTATGACACGGTAGAATCAAGATCCTATCAAGCAGCTATATGATGGTTCAAGGTTTGTAGACCTTATCTCGAACGAGAGTCAACCCTTTGTACCCAATGAGAAAGCTAATCCAGAAGCAAATTCCAATGCCTGCAATAATCCTAGGTTTAAAGGAAAGCAACTCTGTGCCTAGAATTCCTCATCAACTGATCTAGTTCCCTTTCAACTTCCTCTATCCAAGCAACAAGATCTGATACAATTTTGTTATACTTTCTTTTTCATCCCAAGATCAAGCCAAGTTGCCATGCTTTCTTGACATGTTCCCCAATTTTGAAAGAAAAAAAAACAATTGGAACTCATCTAGACTACATGTTCTCAAAGAAAATATTTTCTTTCTACTCTAATTTATAATATAAACACCAAACCACCGTATTTGGTACATAGAAAGCGAGTTTAGATTCTACGGTGGTAATTAAGTGTACTTGTTAGTTGAATCCAAACACCTTAGGGATGGATGGAAATCATCTGCCCCTAACTATGCCCCTTTGGTATCCCCACTTAAAATAAGTGGGTTTAAGGTTAGGGTTGTAGGGTTTAAGGAATTAGGGTAGAGTGTATTTTTTAAGGTGTGAGGTTTAGGGTTTATGATGTGAAAATTAAGATTAGTGTTTAGAATTTAATTTTTAAGTGTTTTTTAGTATGGGGCATAGAAGACATGGTTAGGGGGTAAAAGATTTTTGTTCCCTTAGGGATGATCAACGAGTTAATTTAAGAATAGTTATTGTTAGTACCAGCGAACTACAACCACGTGAATACCTAACTATAATCCTCTGCAAACGTATTAGCGGACCATGGTCATGCGAACAAACAATTATGAGCCGTTACAAACTTGACATGCTAACGTTATTCCAAACCATGTGACGACGCCGTGGTCCACAATAACTCACCCAAGCCACAACAACTCACCAAAACACATGTCTTCCTTGATTAACACGTGCCTTCACCTCATCCAACCCCTATAAGGAACCATGCATAGTCAAACAAATGACAAGCTGACCCCCCAAAAAGGACCAGGGGAACCCAGAATCAGATAGAATCACAACTACATCCGACTGAAACCCGAACTACTGTCGAAATCTCTATCGAACCATCGTCCATGACTCTTGTTAACTTTATCGGTCAACAATATATATTGCTTTTGAAATGATGCTTTGAAGGACATGTATATTTACAAATGCCAAAGGTTGCAGTACCCAATTTTAAGTGGTAACAGATATGATATAACTTAAGAGAAACCATAACCAAACGTAATTGACCAGAACAAAGAAATCATGCTGATAAAAGGGGGGAAATCAGCTTGCAAAGTACTTTGCTGTTTTATCACTAATTCATATTTAATCTTTTACTTTTCCCTTGCAAGTACTATTCAAGCTCACTCAGTTTGGGCCCTCATTTTCTTGAGTCCTATACAGTCGTTCCTATAGTCCTATTACACATGTCCAAAACCATCGTGCATGTTGAGAGGCTTCATTCTCCCATTCTAGCTCTCAGCACCAATCTTGGTTTCCATCAATGGTGATGCGATTCCCTTTTGCTCTGTCTGAGTCGAGAGGAAGCTTCTTCAGTTTCGGACAGTAATATATGGAAATACTTTTCAGACATGGGAAGGGCAGGGCATCCCAGTATATGCTCTTCAGTTCTTGTAGATCATATAAACTAAGTACTTCAAGCTTCATAAGTGGTATAGGGCATGGAACTCCAACTACATCTGCAACTTCATCAAGTTTCCCCTTACCCACTATTTCTTCCATTTTCGCACACCCGGCTATGCAAAGAGTACTTAGATTTGGAACAAGAATCAGCCAGGTCAAGTCTCTCAATTTGTAACAATTCATAATCGAAACGAAGCTCAGTGTGCGAAAGCACAAAGAATGATTAATATCCGGAGAAACGTTGGTATACAGCTTTTCCATTTTCATCTCCTCCAAACTTCCACAATCATCGACATGTAGCGTCTCTAGAAGCTCCATGTTTTCTAAACATGAAACATTAAACACACTCGACTCCTTAAACCCCCTCAACTCGAGTGTTTCGGTGCAGCATCGAAACAAGTGGAGGCTTAGAAATCTTTCCAGAACAGACATGCTTTGTATTGGTGGTATTCTTAGTATATTCAAATGTTGCAAACTTTTCAACTCCTCTATGAGATTTTCATTACTATCCCCATCCAGAACATTGTCTTCCTTCGGATAATCTTTGCTCGGCAGATACAACGTCAAAAATCTAGAAATCAAATGTTGTGGTACTTCCACTAGGTAATCTCCGCTTGGCAGATACCCCATCCGAAATACTTGCAGCTTGAGAAAACTAGATATCAGATGTTGTGGGATTTTTTTGATCCGCCTCATGTAACACAAATCCAACAATTTGAGTTTTGTCAAGGACTTCAACTCTATTGGCAACTCAATTAGATCAGTTGAGGATAGATCAAGACACTCTAGAGAAATCAATTGTGAAATTTGCTTCGGTAGTGCTTCTAAACCGATGTTCTCCGACAAATTCAAAACAGTTAGATGAGGTATGGACTGAAAGAAACCATCACTGATCACCTGTAACTTATTCTGGTTAAGAAACAAAGTTCGAAGATTAGGACATTTAGGTGTTTCTCTAAGAACTTCGATCTGATTTTGCATCACCGACATTCTTTTTGCACCTTCCCATGCCTTGACATCCAGCTCTTCGAATAATTGAGCCCCTGCTTTCACAAAAAAATTCTCCCCTTTTGCTTCGAGCTCGCATGCTATCCACAGACTCATGTCACGGATCACATCGTGCATCTTCACAAGTTCTTCTCCGTAAAATGATTCTCCCGCTCTTTCCAATAAGCATGCACTAAGAAGAGAGTTGATAATGTGGTCTCCTTGCATTTGAGCTTCACTAATTTTATCAAATTCATTCAACAACCCTTCACAAAACCAATACTCTATTAATCTCCTTTTGGGAATGTTATAATCTTCAGGATACAGACAACAATATAGGAGGCAACATTTCATTGTGGGAGGCAGATTATCATAACTGAATTTTAAGAGCGGCAATACCTCATTTTCCATTATGGGTAACGTCGATCGTTTCAACTTCAAGATTGCATATTTCCATTCACTAGGTGTCGTCCTGCAAGTCATGGCAAGACCGATTGTAATCAGGGCAAGAGGCAGCCCGCCACACTCTTTGGCTACTTGTTCAGCTAGTTCTGGAATATCTGGATGGCTGTTGAGTGTTTCATCTCCAACCTTGTCTTGGAATAGTTTCCAAGCCTCTTCCGGTTTCAAGCACTCCACTTTAATTTTTTTTCGAGCTTCCATTTCGCCACAAACCTCTAAAGACCGAGTAGTGAAAATAAGTTTGGAACCATTTTCTTGGCTTGGTTTCGGTATCCCAACTTTGTTCAAATCCACCCTCTCCCATAAATCATCCAATAATACAACAAATTTCTTGTTGCGCAAGACCCCATAGATTTCCTCAGCTTTCTGATCAGCAATTTTGTTCTTCCAAGATTCATCTGAAAATCCAATTTTCCCACCAATCCTATCTTGAATCTTTTCAACATTGTAATCTTTAGACACCATCGCCCAAATTACAACATCGAAGCCCTCTGGTGTGGTGCTGAACTTGTTGTTGATTTGGGTCAAGAGTGTTGTCTTTCCAACACCTCCTATGCCGTAGAGGCCAATGATCCCCACATCTTTGCCCATGATGCAGCTCCATACCTTGTCGATTGTGGATTCAAGAGCAATTGGCCTCTCTTCAGGCCTTACTACCACTAAAGCTGCTGGCTGAGACTTTGCTACCTCCTTAAAAGCTCCTTTTTTCAGATGATCCTTTATTTCTTCAAGCTTTTTGGCCACTTTTTTCCCGAACTTGTAGCTAGATAGGCAATTCTTGGAAGCACAGCCGCCGAGACACAAGTTATTTGTTTCCCGAGGACCATCGGCAATCAAATTTTCGGCCTCTGTTATCATAGTGTCTGCTTTTGAAAGCCATAGCTGAACTCGCTCGAGTCGCATCATTCGTCGTTGTTCGGCTAGATCAACCTTCCTTTGCACGTCGTTCTTTTGTGCCTTCAGTTCATCAAGAGCAGCAGATAGAGTAGGAAGAGTTTGTTTAAGCTTGCACACGTAATTAGCCTGTCCAGCAATGGAATCCCAGACACGAATGAGGATATTCTCGAAGCTAAATTGTACTGAACAAAAATTACCCATGATTTTGGCAAATACTTGGGGCCTTCATAAAAAACAAAGAACGAAATCAAAGTTGCACTAAAATGATGAGAAATCACTAACAACAATTACCCATGATAATGGTAAATTAACACTTTGTCTTTCAGTGGGTTGGAAAGAAAAGAGTAATTTTCCTCTCCAAGTAGTTGGTAGTGATTGGATTGTGCATGGCCCATACATTTATCTTGCAATTAATATTCACATGACACGACGATGGTAGGAAGAAGTCTATTCAAAAAAATGAGTGTGTAAAATAAGGCATTTTTATCTAAAAAAACTATTTTAAATAGTTATTTAGAATTTGATATCACCCAAAGTTATTTAGAAAAAATGATCTCTAAATCGTCCACATAGAACGACCTTGTTTTTCACAGAAAGTGAGTTTTATGTTAAAAAAACGCGAGAAATTATTTTTTTTACGATCTTATTTAATATAGAACTCGCTTTCTGTGAAAAGCGAGGTCGCCCTAAATGGACGATTTGGGGATAATTTTCTAAATAACTTTGGGTGGGGTCATTTTTATAAATAACTTTTAAAAATAAACTTTTTAGATAAAAATACCATCAAATAAACTCAAATCACTCGCATATCATTTTAATTATTTAATTAAAATTACAGTTCAAAAAATTATTTAATTAAAATTTTATTACAAATAGATCATTGGAATGATGAAATTAAAAGATGACCTAATGTAATAACAGTTTTAGCTCTAAAATTTATACATTTTATCCATTTGATCATAATTTAACAAATTTATAAGTTAATATTTAGAAATTCTGACATTACACTCTCCTGACACATCTTTCGACTATTTGTCGAACTCTCCGCTACTATTCATAAACTCGATAATCGGTAGATGAGATAAAATCACTTCGCTATTAAACAACTAATAGACTAATGGAACAAACTCATTACGACTCTAACGTTACCTACTAGTAGACAAAGTCATTTCACTAATGAAAATGTAAAATATGAAAGGTTAAATTTATTGAAATATTTTAAATGAAGACCAGATTAATTAAATTTATAAGTTTTAAGACTAAAATTATTATTATACCAAGTCACGTTAAAAGTTCGTTTCACCTTCTAAAGAAAAAAAAAAGAAATGTTTTTTTACATTTTTTTAATCAAAAACATAATTGAACGAGCTAATGAGTATTTTATTCAAAATAAAAGTCTTGGGAGTTGGAAGTGATATCTTTGATGTAGTTTTCACTTTTTCCACAATGTCCTGGAAGTTTTCAGTAATGGCGTGAAGGAAAAACAATGTTCAATTATTTATGAGACTTTTCAAAGCTTGTTTTAAGACGCCTTCAATCAATTCAAGGAAATTTGTTAAGGGGAAAAGTGAGAAAAGTGGAAAATTTCAAGTTAACATGTGCATTTAGACACGTTCTCAAAAATCGAAAAATCCAAACTAGTAAAACTTGCCATATCTCTTGATTATCCAATAGTAACTTGAGCTTGATAATAACCACAACTTGTTTTGATCACCATCTACTATCAATTTACAATTGTGAAATTCGTTTCGGTATAATGTTAAAGTGAAGTTAACTGTAAGAAAACATTTTGTTAAGAAAAAAACCGACATAAATGCACCTCACCTCTTGCAAAACCCTAGCGGCCAACTCCTCTGCAGTGTCATTTGCGAGAACAGGGACAACTTTTTGTGCAAGTATCCGACCCGTATCGTACTGTTCGTCAACAAAGTGTATTGTTGGACCAGAGTATCTAAACCATCATAAACAATATCAAAGCTTTATCAGCTGATAGGGTTCAAAATGCCAGGAATAACATAAAAACATAATGCATGAAACTAAATGCAAAAATATACCTTGCTCCAGAAGCAATAACTGCTTTATGCACTTTCATACCATAATAGCCTTTACCTCCAAAAGCTGGAAGAAGAGATGGATGGATGTTAAAAATCGACCTAGGATAGGCTCGAATCAACTCCAAGGGTATAAGTTTCAGATATCCAGCCAAAAGAATGAAATCGACCTCAAATTCCCTGAATTAGATAAAATGCCATACATGATTATTAATCATTTGCATAAGCAATAACAAAAAAATGCTAAGAAACTCTCTCTCTTAAAAACTTGTTTTAAATTAAAAGGAAAATATAAAAAAAGCCTTTGGATTATATTATATTATATAGGTAAAGAATTAATATCAAAAGGGATTATAAACAATATATACTATATGCAAATGCCAAATTAGAATAGAAACTAACAAAAAAGAAAACCTAAACAACCTAAGAACCTTTACAAGGTCATCAGAAGATAGGCCATTGGGTTCATCCTTTGTTTTGGGGAACAAAATTACCGGGATGCCTTTATCGCTAGCATATTGTGCACCTCCACAAGCTGCCATCACAAAAAAAAAAAAAAAAAAAATATATATGTTATTCCCAAAGTTGCAAGAAGGGTGTTTTTTTACATCTCAAGACTCAACATTTAAAATTTAAAGACACCAAAAATGATAATTGAATTACTTCAAAGCCCTCTCTAATGATAAAAAGCAGATTCTATCAAGGGTAGCAACTCAAAACTTGAAAATTCAAATAACATTACTTAAATCACATTTTAATTCAAAGTTTTTCTTAAGCAACTATATTCTGGGAAGTACCAAACAGAAGTATAAAAAATTATAACTTTGACTTGCATTTTCTTTAAGAGAACAAATTACCATGTTTATTAGTGACCAAAACCACAACATCTCCATTGACAGAGCCTTCAATGCATGCTTGGTTAATTGACCTGAAATTTGAGCCTCCACCAGAGACAAAAACTGCTAGTCTTTTCTGCTTAACCCATGATTTTGAACCTTCCTTCTCAGAAACAACATTAGTTACTTTTTCTACACTGTTTGTACACTCTAATCTTCTTACAGACCTCATCCTTTCAGAAGCTGGGAAATGTTGGAGTTTAAAAGAGACCCGGTGTTTTGATCGAATGAAACAAGAGGGATATGCAAGCAAAGGTGATGAGGAAGATAACTGATTTTGAATTTTTTTGTATAATGGAGTTATTGAATTTGAGCAATACCCAGAAAACAAGCTTTGTGATTCCATTGAAATTAAAGATAGAAGCAATGAATTGGGGGGGAGCTTTTTGTATTCTCTCAATCAATAGTGGATGTAAGAACTATCCCTAAGACCCAAAAAACCTGAAAGCAACAGCATAAAAAGTTATTCGATTACCAAATTATCAATAAATGAATAAAGCTGGAAATATACTCAATTGATACTCCCTGCAAAAATAAAGAAAAGAAAAAGTTTCGGTGTTAAGCATTTACATGTAGAGGAAGATGATCAAGAACTATCATTCTGCTGTTTGCTTCGGTTATTGAATGGGTAAAATTTTTGATACAGCCTTGAAATTCTAAAAAATTAAACCTTAAACCCTATACTCTAAATTCTAAACATTAACCTTAAATTTAAACCATACAATCTAAACCTCTAAACTTTAACCCCTAAAACTAGAACCCTAACCCCTAAAACTAAAAGGCATGTAAAAACTAAAGTTTACACGGTTTGTGTATCAAAGTTTTTTTTCCTTATTGAATATCCAAGTCCTATTTTTTGGTTTAAATATTGGATTTATATTCAATATACTAGCGGTGGAAACTAAAAGTTTCTATAAGTGTCTTAGCTTTGGGGTTTAGGGATTTATTTTAGGGTGTATGGTTTTAAGTGTTTAGGTGTAGGGGTTTAAAATTTAGGGGTAGTTATTAGAATTTAAGGTTTATGGTTAGAATTTATGATTTAGAGATTAGGGTTTAGTTTTTATGGTTAGGATTTAGGTTTTAACCTATAAACCTTAAATTTCAAACTTAGACCGTGAATTCTAACAACTATCCCTAAATTCTAAACCTCTAAACCTAAACCTATAAAATTTTTAAACCCTAAAATTAAGACGCTTGTGAAAACTTTTAGTTTCCACCGCCAGTGTATCGAATAATTACCCTTAAATATTACGCACTTGTGTATTTTGTTCGGGGGAAATAATAGTATTAGTCACACAATTATTAATGTATTTTTATTTTGGTCATTCAATTTAAGTGTTTTTTTTTATTTGTTGGTGTAGCTTTCCTTAAATTAATATAATAACATATTTACTCTTCAATACTTATATGTTCTCTCAACTTTGCCTTTAATTTTAAATAATTCAATAAATTTATCCTTATGATGGAATCAAGAAGGGTGAAGGTTGAAGGTTGATTCATGAGATTTAGACATATAATACGAAAGATGTATACTTTAAAACTTTTAATTCTTATTTTACGGTTAATCCTTTACTTTATAACAAATTATCTTTTATTTTCATATATTATGTAAATTATTTTAATTAAATGTATAATACTAATGGCCTAATTCTAAATTTCTTTTTAGGGATAAAAAAATTGGGTAAAGTACGCAAACGATCACTAAACTATCTCAAAAATATAAAATGGTCACCAAATTTTCAAATATTACATAATGAGCATTAAATTTTAATTTTTGTTACAAAATTGTCACTGAGCCGTTAACTGTTGTCAATTGGGTGACTTGGCAGTTACAAAAATTTTAATAACAACACATTTATTCCTCAATATTTACCTGTTCATTCAATTTGGACATCAATAATGAGGGTTAAATTAGGACTAAATTGATTAAATGTGTAAATATGGAGGATTGAATATGTTATTATTCAAAATTTTGTAACTGTCACGCCTTTCACTTAACGAAAGTTAACGGCTCAATGACCATATTGTAATAAAAACTAAAGTTTAATGCCTATTATGTAACTTTTGAAAGTTTGATGACCATTTTGTATTTTTAGGATAGTTTAGTGACCATTTGTGTATTTTACCCAAAAAACTTTTACTTTGTAATAAATTCTTCTATTTTCATATGTATTACGTAAATTATTTTAATTAAGAATTATATTTTAGTACACAAACTGTGTAAAGAAAATTTACTCAACCTTTTATAAAATTTAAAATCTAAATCACAAACTCTAACACCCAAAAACCTAAACCTTAAACCTAAATTCTACATCATACACACTAAACCCCTAAACTAAAAACCAGGGATGAACATTTCACCCAGACCCGACGGGTTTCAACCCGACCCAGCCCTATCGAGTCGATATTTTTGTGAAAAATTCAGGTCCGGCTTTTTGCTAAGAGTGAGGTCGAGTTAGGTTTAGGGTGAAAAAATTTGACCTTACCTGGGACTAATAGTGTGATTTTCCCTTAAATTTTTAGGGATATTTGTAATAATACCCCATCTTTATATAATTTTTTTATAATTAGGTCCTTAAAATTAAATTTTTTATTTATAATTTAATCATTAAAATATTATTTTTACAATTAAGTCTCTTAAAATTATTTTTTTTATAATTAGGTCCCTAAAATTTAATTTTTTATAGGTACGTTCGGGATTGGGTTTAGAGCATTTATTTTTGGGTCAAATCGTTTTTTTTTCAAGAATAAAATCAGATCGAGTTTGGTTTTAAAATTATTATTTTCAAGTCAAATTCGGGTGGATCAAAAACTCGACCCGACCCGACCCGACCCAACCCAACCCAACCCATTCCTACGGCCAAAACCCTTAAATTGAAAGGGATAAAAAAAAAACACGCGAGCCAGATGGTTATTGAACCTATGACTTTCTACTTGGGAAACAGACGCTCTATCCACCGAGCTACAAGCGCACTTATTATTCTAAATTTCATCCTTTTACTAAAATTAAAATTTAATATAAAATGAAAAGAAAGTTATTATTCAGACTTCAGGCAAAATCAAAAAGGTTAATCTAATTGGGGTAATATACACATGAATTAAGCATTGCATTTTACTAGTTTTTAATGGTAAAAAAAGAATTTTACTAGTTTATTAACAAATATTATTAAACTAGTATCTTTGCTATTAAACTTCTAATTTTAAAGAACAAGCACATGTGGCCGGTTGGACAAGTTGCTCATGTTTGTTCTCTCATATTCCTTTAGGTTAGAATTATGATTTGTCCAATTTTCGAATCAATGATATAATAGTTTATTTTAATAGTGCCTAACGTTTTTTAGTCTACTCAAATACAGATCTAACATTTTCTAATAGACTCAATTGATAACTTTTATTTAAAAATATTTTTAAAACATTTATACCCTTATAAAAGCATATTTAAAATATATTAGACCATTATTCGATATTTTGAAATGTTCAACTCTCATTTGAATATACAAAACAATATTAAACTATATTTACTCGAAAGATTACATTTTTAAACGATTTTTAAAAATTAAAATTTTACAATTTGAGTATCTAGTAGTTCTGATAAATTAAAGTAAAAGATTACGGAACTCAATAAATAGTCCCAATAAAATATTTATTTTAAAATATTTAAATTTGTTTGTTTGTAAAGTGTACTCCTTATAAAAATGTAAACAAATAGCACAAAACCTTAAGATTACTAAAATAAGATAAAGGATTACGGTCCACGTATATAAATGGTAGCCAAAAGTCCACGTAGAGAGCCATACAAAATCTCCACTGAACCATTTTTTATCCCTAAAAGGAACTTCTAGAAGAAAAAAAAACCCGAATCTTTCAACTGCTGGTGTTTTCAATGGCGGTTCCTCTCCCCAATGGGTTCACACGACTAACCATCTCACCTCCTGCCCAGTTCAGGAACCGGTCAACCGTTTTCGCCACTTTAACCCCTCCCCGGCTTGATTCTGTGAACTGGGTCGAAGCCACTTCCAGCTTCTTCGACCAGGACCCCAGGCCCATCATGTTGTTTGACGGTATTATTACAACTCTCCATAGAAACTTACTCTTTAGTTCTAATTAGGACCAGACATGTTCACTTGAAAATTTCCTCACCTTCTGTTTTGTTCCGACAGGAGTTTGCAACTTGTGTAACGGCGGCGTCAGGTTTGTTCGTGATGTTGATCGGAACAGGTCAGTCGATTTTGTTGTTTGGTTTTGACCCATATATGTACATTTTACAAGCATGGGCTTTAACTATGATTTTTGTGTCGATTGAGTTCAGTTCGGTTGGCATATTGGTAGTATAATATACATTATATATTTCAGATATCAGTTCGTTTATGCATTGTAATTATTGATTCTAGTTGTAGTTATCCGATGTATTGATTGTAATGTAATTGTAATTCCGTTTGTGTATTGTACGGACCGATTCCGGCTATACTCGTGATCTATGTTTCGATGATTTCCCCCCTTTTTGATGTTCATAGGAGAATTAGGTTCGAAGCGCTTCAAAGTGAAGCAGGGAAGAAGCTACTGAGGAGATCTGGAAGAGCTCCTGATGACATTTCTAGTGTTGTTCTTGTTGAAAAAGATAGGTAATGTTTCGGGTCATAAACCACCAACCGGTAATGTACTATCCCTGAATCACATCATGTTGGTATCGTAAGCATACTATGATATTTCCTTTGGTCGTCCACTTGCCGGAAGGTGTGGTTTCCAAGTTAGAACACAAGACCTCCTGCATTTAGGAGCCTTGACAATTTGAGATAAGGACATGCATATTCGGGTGACCAAGTCTTGAGGGGTTGATAGACACCCGGAAAGGATAATATCATCTTATGGACATGTAGTAGTACCTTGCTAGTCGTTACGCTTTATGAGTCGATTCCATTTACCGTCTTTAATCATTAAGTTTGTTGATGGAATTTCAGATCATATATTAAGTCAGAAGCAGTGTTGAAGATCATGGAATACCTAGAATTGCCTTTCCCTCAGCTTGCATTCTTTATACAATTCATACCCCTGTAAGTCATCCCTTTCTGCTTCTCCCTTGGCTTTTCTGCAGGTTGTCGATGTAGATCTCTGTCATCATTTCTTTGTTTTCTATTTCCACCGATTGCAGGTTCGTAAGGGATTTCATGTACGACAATGTTGCGAACAACCGGTATGCAATTTTCGGGTATTCGGATTCGTGTGAGATATGAAGCAATACAATGAATAGTAAGTTATACACAACACAAAAATGGAGGGCATCTTAATTTGATAAGCCCTGCTGTATATATGAATCCTGATGTTTCATCCTGTTTCTTGATCGTTTATGTTGTACATTGTTGAAGTTCTCACCATGAATACGATACATATATTAAACATTTATTGTGTTTAAATATGTCGGTGTCGTGTTTATTACACTGTTTCGTGCTCTATTAAACGGGTCGCAAGATAGTAGCCTCAAAGCAATGTTGAAACAATAACAATTGAAGAATTGTGCATGATTGTATAAACATGCACACCAGAGGTACATTTATTCTATAATAATCCTATAAAAATCAACAGCTTAGATTAAAGCCTATTGATTATTGTCCTTTGAATGAGGGGCTAGTGATCCATGGTTCAAACCCTGCCTCATGAAATCGTGTCGAAGTGTACTGAAAATTCGAATGTGTTGCTCAGATTTTGCACTGGACATAATCATTCAGGAAGTGGTCTCCGAATCCACCGTGCAAGGTTTCTTTTAAAGAGTTTTGCCTGCAAGTAGCCTTTGAAAGCCAACTGCAAATTTGAAGAAAAGAAGCAGAAGGAAGTTAACTGAAATTCGGGTCAATCTCGGTTTCGAAATCTTCAGTAGATCAAATACTTTACCCAATAATTAACAGGACTAAAGCGATACTGAAGAACACATATTGGTACCATTTATGCTTTGGGACTTTATGTTTTATCTGATATCCCTTTGGAACGTGCTTCGGGCTAATGTACCCGAACTGAGGTCGCATTAGAAGGACAAATCCAGCGAGTACTCCGGAGACAAACCCTCCTATATGAGCTGAATTATCGACTTGAGGTAGAAATCCGACAGCTAGGTTCAGGCAAATAATCAACACCATGGTCGACAGAGCTGAACACTGAATAGAGTACAGTTAGAACTCATAAACCCAACAAGATAAGAGATTGCAGACGTTGTGATTACCTTGTTCGTATAGTTCGACCAGTTCGTAAAAAGTTCTGAAAGCATCGCTCCCAACAGGCCAAAAAGTGCACCGGATGCACCGACAGAGATGGTTTTTTTCCGAGCTTGGGATAGAGCAGACGCCAAGCTCCCACCAAGGCCAGAAATCATATATAACGGTCCGATCCTCACTGCAATTGTTGACGTAAGTCGGAATTATTTTCCAAATTTAAGAGAAAAAAAAAAACCCATTAGCATAACATTTTAGGATATGAAGTTCATACAAAATCCAAATTCTTGCTCCAGTCGGATTCCGAGGAACAAAAGGCTTATCATATTAACCAGTAAATGGACTACACCAGCATGAAACCAAATGCAGGATACCAGACGCCAATATTCCTTCTCTTCTACCACTAGTTTCCAATCAAGGGCTCCTAGTTTCTTCAACCTGCAGTTAAACCGAAAATCGATCAACCTTTCATACATACATATGTACATATGTATGTGCGTACATATATATATATATCATGTATGTATGAGAGAAGCGGATTCTTACGTGATGTAGGAAGGGCCGAGGAGAGGGTTTTCTTTGAAACGTTGAAACGAAAACCTTCCTAGATATTTATACCCAAGACATCTTTCAGCTCCGGATGAATGTGGACAATCGTTGACGTACATGGTATAAACAAATACTGCAATGTCAGCCACGAACACCAGCGACATCAGCCATGGGGTCCATGGTTCGGGGGGCGGTGGCAGAGGAGGCATTTTTCTCTCATTCCGTGGCTTGCGGTTGGAAATTCCATTCTCTATATCGTGTGACGGTGAAGACGGTGGGGGCCGCCCCTTCCCCATGACCTATAGGAAGAGACGTTGAACGAAATGGCTGTCAATGCGACCGCCGCTTCGATGGGGCGGTGGTGGCGGGAGGAGGTGTGATTATGCACCCAAGAAAGGGAAAGAAAAACAAGGAAGAAATGTAGAGGATTTGGGTGGCAATGAATAAATTTTGCTATGTTGGTAGTTGGTTAAATTTTGATGTTTATTTTCTTTTTCTCCCTATTACAAGTTTTTCTTTTACACAATTATCTTATATATTATATATATATACTAGATTTGAGGCACGGCCTACGTCCGGGATTGAATTGATTTTTAATTATATTAAATAATTGTTATTTTAAATATTTATATGTTTCACGTAAATAAATATAGGTTTAATATTAAAATAAGTAATCAAACTACATTTTCTTTCGAAGACGGGGCTCAAAATTTTTTTTTGCTGAAATATGTTTAATATTTCATTTTTGACCCGTTTTAAGGTCTTTTTAAGCACTTACTCTGATCAAAAAAAAAATTAAGACAGTTATTTCAACAAAAAAAATTTAAACATCTATCTCGAAAAAAGATATAATTTAAGTACTTATTTTTATATTAAGTCATAAATTTATAACTAAACGTTAATTAGGTGAGATGTTAAGAATCTCTCCTACCTTAATCTGTGGTTGACGCTTTAATTTTGGTCTTAAATTTTATGACCAACGTCTATCCTTATATGAGCTTAACAAAACATTGAGAGTGGAAAGATCAAACATGTTCATGGCTTGATGGTAACGTTTTTATTTTGTTGCCTTTGTTTAGTTTCCTATTGTAATTTCTATTATTTTCTACGCCCGTGTTAAATAGTATTTTGTTATCTTGTGTCTTAGACATTTTTTTGATCGGTCAAATGAGATCATTAATAAGACTCGAACATTTATTTGTATTAATGTGTTAATCAATATTCAACCAATTGAACTAACTTTTTTAAATAATCTAAAGTTAATTACAAGATAGTATCTATTCATAGATATTCTTAACTCTTTGACATTGTACATACACCATGTAGACAAAGCGATTTGAACTCGTGTCTCTTAAAATTAACATTATTTATTTTTTCACTGAAACACTTGTTAGGTTGCCGATTGAATTAACTTATGTTGACAGTGTCTTAGACATTTTTAATTCAAACATTATCTCTAAAGCATAAAAATATATAACATGATACAAATTTGAAACAGAAAGACATGAGAATGTTACCAAGTGGAAGCACTACTAATGTCTAATCATATATACATAAATTTGTATTTGGAGCATCAGCACATTTGTCTTCTTTCTTTTGCATGATCCAAGATCAACAGGATGGACTAGATAAATATATCCAGCTGCTATTACAATCCTATTTCGGCCGGGGAAACACATTCAACATTCCGGCCGTTTCAAAAGCCGGAATATGTTCCAATATCGGCAAACAATTCTATGTCTAATAGGTTGCTTATAGGATACCAAAATGTAAACTTTACATTAAAAAATCACTTTTACCGAATTGATCCTTAAAGTATTTTTTTTAGACATTTTACTCTTAATCGTTATCACTATTGTTCTATATTTTTTCATGTTAAAAAAAAAAACTCATGCACCACTTTTTTTAAAAAACTAAAAAAACTAATTTTAATAAAAGAGGTAAATTGCACGTTAAGTCTATCCGATTTCATTTTTGTTCATTTTAATCCTTAAAATTTTTATTAAACCCGAAATTGACTCATATTTCTTTCTAATTTTTATAATCTAGTCCGATATTTTTAATTCTATGATATTATTGTTATTTTAATCAAAATTAACCCTTATTTCTTTCTAATTTTTAAAATTTAGTTCATTATTTTTATTAGGATGATATCATAGTTCGTTTTAGTCTCAAAATTTTATTTAATCCGAAATTAACCCCTACTTCTATCTAACTTTTATAATTTAGTCCAATATTTACTTGAATATTTTTATATTTTCCTTGGCTTATCTAATATATTCGCACTTCAAATCAAATTGTCGATGTTTCAAGCCCCATTAGAAGGTATGATGAACTATGTACAAATATCTGCCTAAGTTAATTCAATGGACCAAATTACCATGTGTTAGGTGAATGTCACGTTAACATTTAGAATAAATATTTAAATGGACGTGATTATCTTCTTCTTCCTTTTTGAACTTCAAAGTTTGAGATCAATTTTATATATTAACCCGTTTATTCATTGGAACCTTTATTCAATGCTATTTGTTTGTAATGTTTCAATAGTTTGTCGATTACTTTTTACTTTTAACTTTCTTGTGTTTAAAGTTCAAGTCTTTCTAGAATACATGTACACTGGGGAATCTAAAAATTAAAAAAAAATATTTAAAATAATTCATTTTCCAAAATGTGTATAAAAAACTGCTATAAAGCAGCAGATATTACAAGTACGAAATGCTAACAGCAGCACAAATATGACCCAAAGACTGATTTTTTCCTTGTCTTCATATATGTCACGTCATGGGCCATGCAAAAACCAATCAGTACCAACTAGTTGCAGAGAAAGATTCCTCTCCTCTCACCAACTCAGTAAAACACAATTGCAATTTGCAACTACATCAAAAATAGCACCCAAAGACTTTGATTTTTTCCAAGTCGTCTTCGTATGAGCCATGAAAATTGCATTGGAAGATTCCTCTCGTCTTTCCAATAATTGAAAATAGACGATATGCCATAATTGTTGAAGGACATTCTCTGCATTTTGCAGTCATCTCATAACACAAATCCTTTGCCTACTATACTTCCAAACCAAAACCAAAACCACCCACTTGTCTTGCCAGAATCATGGGCAGTTGCTTCTCAGTACAACTTAGTTTCGACATTTCCTCAACCGTGGGTGGGATTCTATTGTTCGACATGCTAATTACGTGTGCAAGCTTAAACAAACTCTTCCTACTTTATCTGCTGCTCTTGAAGAACTGAAGGTGCAAAAGATTGACGTGCAACGAGATGTTGATCTGGCTGAACAACGACAACTGAAGCAGCTCGAGCGAGTTCAACTATGGCTTTCAAAAGCGGAAACTATGATAACAGAGGCTGAAAATTTGGTTGCAGACGGACCTCGGGAAATAAATAACTTGTATCTCGGCGGCTGCGCTTCCAAGACTTGCCTGTCTAGCTACAAGTTTGGGAAAAAAGTGGCCAAAATGCTTCAAGATGTTAAGGATCATATGACTAGAGGGATTTTTGAGAAGGTAGCAGAGACCCAGCCCGCTGCTTCAGTGGTAGAAAGACCTGAAGAACAACCAATTGCTCTTGAGGCCACAATCGACAAGGTATGGAGATGCATCATGCACAAAGGCGTTGGGATTATTGGCCTCTATGGCTTAGGAGGCGTTGGAAAGACAACACTCTTGACCCAAATCAACAACAAGTTCAGCACCACACAAAATGGTTTCGGTGTTGTAATTTGGGCGTTGGTCTCTAAAGATTACAGCGTTGAAAAGATTCAAGATAGGATTGGTGGAAAATTGGTTTTTCGGATGAATCCTGGAAGAATAAAAGTCTTGACCAAAAAGCTGAGGATATTTATGGAGTCCTGCGCAACAAGAAATTTGTTGTATTATTGGATGATTTATGGCAGAGGGTGGATTTGAACAAAGTCGGGATTCCAAAACCAAGCCTAGGAAATGGTTCCAAACTTATTTTCACTACTCGAAATTTGGAGGTTTGTGGTGAAATGGAAGCTCAAAAGAAAATTAAAGTGGAGTGTCTAAGACCAGAAGAGGCTTGGATATTATTCCAAGACAAGGTTGGGGCTGAAACACTCAACAGTCATCCAGATATTCCGAGATTAGCTGAACAAGTAGCCAAGGAGTGTGGTGGGCTGCCTCTTGCACTGATTACAATCGGTCGTGCCATGGCATGCAAGACGTCACCTGGAGAATGTAAATATGCAATTAAGAAGTTGAAGCAATCAGCGCTACCAAAAATGGAAAATGAGGTGTTTCCGCTTTTAAAGTTCAGTTATGATTACCTGACTCCCACAATGAGATTTTGCCTCTTATATTGTTGTTTGTATCCGGAAGATTATCGTATTCCCAAAAGGAGATTAATAGAGTACTGGTTTTGTGAAGGGTTGTTGAATGAATTTGATATAATTAATGAAGCTGAAACGCAAGGAGACCACATTATCAACTCTCTTCTTAGGGCCTGTTTATTGGAAAGAGGTGGAGAAGAATGTGTGAAGATGCATGATGTGATACGCGACATGGAGTTGTGGATAGCATGCGAGCTTGAAGCAAAAGGGGAGAATTTTTTTGTGAAAGCAGGGGCTCAAATAGTCAAAGAGCAAGGTGTTGGCGTGGGAAGGTGCAAAAAGAATGTCCTTGATGCAAAATCAGATTGAAGTTCTTAGAGAAACCCCTATATGCCCTGACCTACGAACTTTGCTTCTTAGCCGTAATAAGTTGGAAGTGATCAGCGATGGCTTCTTTCAGTTTATACCTCACCTAATGGTTTTGGATTTGTCGGAGAACGTAGATTTAAAAGCACTATCCGAGGGAATTTCACAATTGATCTCTCTAGAATGTCTTGATCTATCCAGGACTGGTATAACAGAGTTGCCAATAGAGTTAAAATCATTGACAAAACTCAAAATGTTGGACTTGAGAAACATGATCCATCTCAGAAAAATCCCACAAGATTTGATATCTAGTGTTTTGAAGTTGCAAATATTCAGAATAGATGGCGTAAAAAGCTTATATTATCCGGAGGAAGACAATGTTCTGGATGGGGGTCATAATGAAAAGCTTATAGAGGAATTGAAAAGTTTGCAACATTTGAATATACTAAGGATACCACCAATACGAAGCATGTCTGCTCTACAAAGATTTCTAAGCCTCCACTTGCTTCCACGCTGCACCGAAGCACTGGAGTTGAGGGATTTTAGGGAGATAAATGAGTTTAATGTTTTGTGTTTAGAAAACATGGAGCGTCTAGAGAGATTAGAAATCGGGAGTTTTGGAAATATGGAGGAGATGAAAATGGGAAAAGAGCTTAATTATGCTTCATTCTTTCACACATTGAGGGATGTTGAAATTATAGAATGTGACAAATTGAGGGACGTTACCTGGCTGATTCTTGCTCCAAATCTGAGGTATCTCATGCTATGGTGGTGTGTAAAAATGGAACAAGTATTGAGCGAGGGAAAACTTTCGGAAGTTGCAGATGTGGTTGGAACTCCATACCCTACCCCATTTCTGAAGCTTGAAGATCTTGTTTTAGATGGACTACCAGAATTGAAGAGCATATACTGGATGCCCTACCCTTCCCATGTCTGAAACTTATTTCCATAGATTACTGCCCAAAACTGAAGAAGCTTCCTCTCAACTCTGATAGCGCAAAAGGGAATAACATCACCATTGAAGGAAGCCAAGATTGGGGGGGGAAAGCTAGATTGGGAGAATGAAGCCACTCGACATGCTTTTCTGCCCTCTTTGAAATTATTCTAAAACAGCCAAGAGCTTGATTGTTTCCCTTTTATCAGACATCATATTTTTGTTCTTGTGAATTGTCTGCTTCTATTTCTCTACGTTTGGTTATGGTTTGTCTTAAATTATATCAAATCTATTACCATTCACATGTTGAATATGTTCCAAATAGAATCCTCACATAGCAGGCTATCACTTTTTTTTTCTCGGCAAGTATGCAAGGAATCATACACAAACAATCGTCACATGCCTCGTTAAAACTCCTAATCTTAGTCGGAGAAAAAAAGTATACACAACGATAACAAAACAAAGGACAAACACTCGAAGCAAAACCAACAAACCGACAAAACCAACTAAGCAACATACCACAACATAACCCAAACCAAACACACATAACGCACCGTAACTCACACGAGAGTTTGAAACAAACGACAGCCGATCCACACCCTCATTTGCCAAAAGCATCGAGAATTCCAATCACTACCCTATAAATATGAGCAAAACACAAAGATCTCCCAATAACGCCATAAACGTTGCTCGAGCTATGACACTCAAACAAGAGGAATGCGAGAATCCGATGCACCATCCACAAATTCACACACCACCCAACATAAACATTATTCAAACACCTCCTTCCCTTTTGGAACCAAACAAACTAAAGCCACACACCACCCAACATAAACATTATTCAAACACCTACTAGCCACAAATTCACACCTACATCACCTGCAGACCAAAAGAACTAAACATAACTTTGAACCACATTGCGCGTTTCACATCACCCCACGGCCAGCTATAACCCGTGAAATATCTTTTATGATATTGTTCGACTGGAATTCAACTGGACACTCGATTAACCCCATCTCATCTAGCCCCACCAACCTTTCCGGCCCTTGCGTAGACAACTCACATCACTGCACCATCTCCACCTCCTCATCAGTCATTCGATCCCCAGACACTTGTGGCGTCTCAACCACTCGCTCGTCCCCTTGGTACTCCTCGTTCCAAAGCTGATTAGTTCGACATATTGGTGATTCTCATGTTTGATTAAAAACTAGTCATTTTTTTCTTCTTCTAAAAGTTACAATTTAATTATTTCATTAATAATAACGAAAGGGTCTTCTAAGATGACTTGATATAATCACAATTTTAATTCCTAAAACTTAACATCCTATTAATTTGGTTCTAATTTGAAATATTTTAATAAATTTAACCCTTTTATCAGACTTTTTTTTTTCTGTTTGTCTACCGTTCGGTTATGGTTTGTCTTGAATTATATCAAATCTATTACCACTTAAGTTTGGGTATTGTAACCCAAATTCTTGGCATTCTTTTCATTTGTGAAAATAGGTGAAAGTAATTAAGCAAACATAACATTCCCTGAGGCATGCTAGTAAAAAGAAGTTATATGGACTAACAACTAGTTGGCTTAGTGAGATGAGACACTAGATCCCTAAAGCAATATCAGAGGTTTAAACAATCAATGAACAATATTCACAAGAAACAAAGCTTGGAAGGGTATTAAATCCATGTCCATTCCTCAAACATCTGGTTTTTCGGCAGGACCGGGGTCGGCTTCTTCAATGGAAATGCATTGTTTATAAGGGTGTAAGAAGGGTGAAGAGCTGAGTTCTGTTTCAGTCCTTCCTACATTGCCCCTCCCATGGAACTGGATCATTGGGTGAAAATGAAGCTTCTTTGAGTTTATACCTCATCTAACTGTGTTGGACTTGTCGGAGAACGAAGATTTACAAGCACTGCCCAAAGGAATTTCACAACTGGTTTCACTACAATGCCTTGATCTATCCGTTACTAGTATAACAGAGTTGCCAATAGAGTTGAAATGCTTGACAAAACTGAAAATCTTGGACTTGAATTACATGTACAATCTCAGAGAATTTCAGTTTTCAAGTCAGCTCGAATAAGTACTTGAAGTTAAATAATTTAGCTCCGATTTGAATGGTATAACTTGTATCAAATTTTATTGACAGCAAAAGACCTATATCAACTCCACTAATTCAAATAATTTGTATCGGACTAAATCGACTCGACCAAATATTCATATCAATTTATTGTTATTGAATGATTTATCGACCGGTAGGAAACCGGGAATGCATAGTTTATTGCACAATTAATCAATTCCTATTTAGAAATTCTTCTATCATTTGCAGTGCTGCCTTTTGTTCTTCATCTAATCCATTACCAGAAAATTCCCTTGTTCTCACCATCAGTTTCAAGGCTTTTCTTCCCTAGCTCAACTGTCATAATCCAAGTCGAATCAGATCGAGGCCTCTTCTGCCACACTCCGATTCGAGAATTCTCGATGTCGAGCCTTAGACATGTTAGAGACGGAGCTGGTTTTCTGCAACATTTCCTAAGCTTTTCATCGAGGATCGAAGAAAGGGCGCTGTTACCGCGGCTTGACGTCAAGGAATTTCCATTGCCGGTTCGATTTACGTCCACCGGGAAGTTTGTTTTTGCGTTCCGTCCACTCATCAAAATGGCCGCCTCGTCGTATGCTCGAGCTGCCTCTTCGGCTGTTTCGAATGTCCCAAGCCACACCCTCCTTTTCCTATGAAACAAAACAAAACAAAATAAAATTATAATGCACCTCAATATATTTTTAGCGACGTTTTAGTGTGAAAACGTCACTATAAGCTCAACAATTAGCAACATTGGTCTTGGAAACGCCACTACAATATAAATAAAAAACAACACTCCTAAAAGGAAATAGTTAGTATATACCATTGAAATAAGCAAAAATATATTAAAAATGGATTATGAATAGAGAATGCAATAAACGATGGTGAATGTGACGATTTAAGAGTCCGAATCTCATTGTCTGAACTTTAATCCTAAAGTTTAAACATAAAAGTCGATATTAAAACATATGTTTAACACGCACTAAAGAATAATAACACGGAAATAATTAGTGTCCAACATCAAAACAAACAAAACAAAATCCGACAAGAAAGAGAGAATACAATAAAAGATGGCGAATCTCGGAGACCCAAGAGCCCCAATGGCGTTGCCTAACACCTCTGAACTTCTTTGCTCGTACCATTTTGGATCTTGAATGGAGTTGAAGTGTAGGAAATTGTGGGATATTGTCAAAATATAAAGGGGCAACCAAAGGGGGCAGTAAATTTGGTAACATTTAATTATACAGAGAAATATGCTTCATAAAATTCATTGGATCTGTTACATTTGTATTCTATCTTGTTTAATTATAGCATGTGCTTAAATTTAAAAGTCTCATTCACTTCCCATTACATTTTATTTACACAATGACATAATTTTTGTAAATATATTTTAGTAGTTTTACAGTTATATTGTGTATTCTATTTATATTGATAATTGAGTCACACATGTACATGCATGTATACACATGTGATTGCAATGAAATGTTTTAAATAAATAGATGCACAAGAGTATATCGAATAAGAGTAATGGAAGTGTGAAATGGTCAAAGACACTTTGAAATTAGAGTATATTGATTATTTTTTTAACTGAATTGGTGTCGAATTGACTTGTGACACTAATTTTGTCGAAAAATTTACGGTAGAAGAAATATACATTTAAAAGCATGAGACATATTTTATGTGAAGAAATATGTTGAAAAATTATATCAACAATTAATTATTGGGGTGGTAAAATATTTGTATATAAAATTGATGGTCATGTATTTGAATCTCAGATAATTTTTTTTTTTGTTATTTTGATTCATGAAAGTATGAAAAAGGTAAAAAAAAAACATATAAATAATAATATTTTTATAATTAATTATACCTTATTACTAACTCCATCACTACTCACATAAATCAAAATTGAACATACGGTAAAGATAATGTTTTATTTAATAAGATAAAAATATCATATCTATATGAATTTTACATGCTAGACCATTACAGTTTTTATTGATAAATTCAATAATAGAAGTGTTAATATATATATGTATGAATAATTCTACAGTAAATAACATGTACTGTAATGTATCACTATTTATATATACAACAATGTATCATTAATTATTTCAATTAATTTTGAAATTTTAAGGATCAAAAGTGTTATTATCTCATTTTAGAATAAAATATTAAAAATATTTTTTATATTATTTTTTCATATTTTCTTTTATTTTTTAAATCAAAAAATAATTAAAATTTTATTACTATGATAATTCCTACATTCACTTTAATTTAAGGGTAAAGTTTACAATTGGTCATTAAACTTTGATTAATTATTCAATTTGGTAACTAAACTTTCAATTGATTCAATGTTACCATTAAACTTTTGGTTTTGTTTTAATTTGGCCACTGACCCGTTAACAATAGTTAAAAGGGTGATGTGGCTGTTAAAATATTTTGTATAATAACACATTTAGTCCTCCACGCTTACACATTCAAACAATTTAGTCCTAATTCGAAAGAAATAATAAATTTAACTCTCATTATTTCAATTTGACCCTATTTTTAATTAGAGATAATTTAATATTTTATTTTGATCTCTTATTTATAACTAATGTTATCTTGTCCCTCCCAATCTCAACCATACCCAAACAATTCTTTAAAATTTCACAAAGATTAATTAAATTATTACTATAAAAGGGAAAATTAAGTATTTTGTTTAAATTTGATACTTCAATTTTTTAAATTTTTATTAGGCCACCAAACACAAATATATTTGTTATTATGGGTATTCAATTATACATAATAGAAAGGGAAAATTAAGTATATTTTTAAAATTGATACTTGAGTTTTTTTATGAAAATAATTTAATTAATTTATATAGCATACATTAACATCCAGTAATCCAACTCTAAATTTTAAGGGTAAACTATTGGAATGGCCACTTACGTTTAGTAAGTGTACACTTTTGGTCATCAATTTTGAAAATTGACCATTATGGCCACTTACGTTTTCGTTTTTTAAACATTTGGTCACTCGTGTGTTAATTGTCGTTAGACACTAACGGTGTGCTGACTTGGCACATTAAAATAATAATAAAATATAATGGAGAGCAAGAGTTGTAATGTTGGATAGGGAGGCTGCCTCTTTTGTTTTGTTTTGTTTGAGCAACTTTAGATGTAACGTATTACCAAAGTACGCCATTATCGATAAATTTGATGGCCTTCTTTCAACTAATGAAGGGTGATTTTGCCCTTCTGGAATGATGTCCATCTCGTATATGTTATTCTTCATGTTGTACATACAGGATGGACAATATCTCCGACCATCTGACCCTGCTTATGAGCAAGTTTTATACTCTTTGGCTATGGTTGCACGACATACCCTTGTAACTCTTCTAATGAAGGGTGATTTTATCCTTTTTTACTGAATCAAGTCAGCACACCGTTAGTGTCTAACGACAATAACGCCTGAGTGACCAAATGTTTAAAAAACGAAAACGTAAGTGACCATAACAGTCAATTTTCAAAATCGGTGACCAAAAGTATATACTTACTAAACATAAGTGACCATTCCAATAGTTTACCCTTAAAATTTAGAGTTGAATTATTAGACGTTAATAAATTAATTAAATTATTTTCATAAAAAAACTCAAGTATCAATTTTAAAAATATACTTAATTTTCTCTTTTTATTATGTATAATTGAATACGCATAATAGCAAATATATGTGTGTTTGGTGGCCTAATAAAAATTTTAAAAAAATTCAAGTATCAATTTTAAAAAAATATACTTAATTTCCCCTTTTTTATAGTAACCCCCATGTCACTCAAGAAGGTTTGAAACCACATAATCTCAGATGCAGCATCGGCGAGACTCCTGTATTCTGCTTTCGTCGTGGATCGTGACACAACACGTTTTATGTGGCCCATGGTAAAAACAATAGCCACATATAGATCGTCGATCATCACTATCGCTTACCCATCAGCGTCCGCAAAGGAAACCAAGTCAGAATCTTTATCAGATGTAATTGCAAAGAATAATCCAAAATCTAAAGTGCCTTTTAGGTACCGTAGAATACGTTTAACAGCGAACCAATGAATTTCAGTAGGGTACTGCATATATTGTGCTACTTTATTAACAACAAATGAAATCTTTGGCCTTGTGTGACACGCGTATAATAACCCTCCAACTATGCTTCGATAAAGCTAAATATTACGGAACGGATTGCCACTGTTTTTGCTAAGCTTAGTCGAGGCTGCCATAGGAGTATCAATAGGTTTTGAAGAGCTTAAATTTGCTTTATCGATTAGCTTGCTGACATATTTTCTTTGACATAGAAAGAGTCCCTCAGATGTACGCTCAGCCTCAAGCCCAAGGAAGTATTTGACTTCCCCCAAGTTTTTGAGATAAAAGGTATCATGTAACTGAGTGATGAACCTGGCAATATGATCCTCTGAGTTGTCGGTCATCAAAATATCGTCGACGTAGGCTGTTGTGTAAACAAGAACATCACCATCACAAAAAATGAAGAGGGATAAATCTGCAGTGGAGTTTCTAAATCCCAACAGAACCAGGAAGCCATTAAGTTTTAAGAACCAACTTCAGGGTGCTTTTCTAAGCCCATACAAGGCTTTGGACAGTTCACACACAAGCCGAGTGCCATTAGCAACTGCCTTTTCGAACACTACTGGTTGTATCATGAAGACATCCTCATGTAGGTCCCCTTTGAGAAAAACGTTGTTTATGTCCAATTGATGAATTTTCCAATTACTTTGTACAGCCAAGGATAAACGAACATTCACCGTGAAGAAACGCACAACATGACTAAAAGTTTCAGTGAAGTCACAACCTGGAGTTTGAGAATACCCCTTCGCGACAAGTCGAGCCTTGTATTTGTTAACGAACCCATCAGCATTCAACTTAACTTTGAATGACCATTTACAGCCCACAATCCTTCTATCTTGAGGAACCGGAACCAACTCCAAAGTATTGTTATGTATTAATGCATTGTACTCGGCCAAGACTGCCTTATGCCACAATGGTTGTTGAAGAGCTTCTTCTACAATCGAGGGGGTTGGATGACAAGTTTCTTGGTAAACCTTGGGTTTAAATATCCCCACCTTGCTTCGTGTAACCATACTAAGCTGATTTGAGACCCCAGATGTGCCTGTGGATATATGATCAGCTGCCGATGCACCCACCATGTTGTACTCATCCTCATCTAGTGAGATTTCATGAAAGCCTTCAGGCTGAGCATCATCTTGAAGACCAAAGTTCTGAGTCTGAAACTCAGAGAAGAGTGATTGATGCTCAACATTAGCCATGTCAACAGGAGCAGTGGGAGTGGTTTCAACAGGAGCAGTAGGAGTGGTTTCAACAGGATCTGTGGGAGTTGTTGTAGCAGGAACTGTTACATCAGGAGCTGCATGAGTTGCTACATGTGAGGCACTCGAGCCAACATCTTGTGTAAGACTTTACCTGTCATCATAAGCTGCAGGTATTGTAGTTTCTGTACCTGGTGTGCCAGGGTGAACCTGCTTAGGTTGCACTAGGAGGGGAAATGCAGTAGAATCATTGTTGGAGGAATTGGTAGCGAACTGCTGAGAAGCTGCAAAGGGGAACACCCACTCATTAAATTTAGCATTGATGGAAACAAAGATTTTACCAGAAGCATCAAGGCACTGATAGCCATGATGTTTGGGTGAATACCCCAAAAAGACACATGGGCGAGAGCGAAACTCAAATTTGTGCTTGTTAAACTGTCTAAGGCAAGGAAAGCACTGGCTACCAAAGACTTTGAGAAAGCTGTAGTCAGGGGTTTTCCCATGTAGCATCTGAAATGGTGATGAACCCCCAAGCATAAGCGAAAGAAGCCTATTGATGAGGGGAATTGCAGTAGAATCATTGCTGGAGGAATTGGTAGCGGACTGTTGAGAAGCTGCAAAGGGGAACACCCTCTCATTAAATTTAACATTGCTGGAAACAAAGATTTTACCATAAGCATCAAGGCACTGATAGCCATGATGTTTGGGTGAATACCCCAAGAAGACACGGGCGAGAGCGAAACTCAAATTTATGCTTGTTAAACTGTCTAAGGCAAGGAAAGCACTAGCTGCCAAAGACTTTGAGAAAGCTGTAGTCAGGGGTTTTCCCATGTAGCATCTGAAATGGTGATGAACCCCCAAGCATAAGCGAAAGAAGCCTATTGATGAGGTACACTGAACTTAAAACTGCAAAGGACCAATAGTGAAGTGGCATTGATACTTGAGCCAATAGAGTGAGGGCAGTCTCCACAATGTGCCTGTGTTTGCGTTCTACAACACCGTTCTGCTGTGATGTTTTAGGACAAGTCAGCATGTGTCGAAAGCCAAGTCTAGCTAAGGTGGCTCCCAAAAAGTGAAACTCACCATCTCCATCTGTTTGAACCGCAAGAATCATAGCAGAGAATTGAGTACTGACCAAAGCAAAAAACAATTCAAAAGCTTGAACAGATTCAGATTTTGTCTTAAGTAGATAAACCCAAGTATTTCGAGTGTACATGTCAACAAATGAATTATAATATCTATATCCAGAGGATAAAACTGGAGCGGGACCCCCATACATCAATCTCCACCAACTCAAAAGGTTTGGTGTATTCAGTACTAGAATAAGAAAAGGGAAGTCTATGACTTTTCCCAGGCTGACAAGCTGTACAAATAGTTGATTGATCAGCACTAACAATATTATTCAAGGCTAAGCTAACTACATGTGGGGCAGGATGACCTAATCTCCTATTTCAAAGCCAATAAGCAGACTTTGGTTGGTCAAGAATAGTAAATGAGGGTTCAGAGGTATGTAAAGCAATACTATCTGAAAATGTGGAAGAGGAAAATTATGGTTAGAAGCTGTATAACCCTTCTTTTTGCACTCCTTGTAGCAATACCGATCCAGTATGTTCATCCTTCACAAAGCATTTATTATAATGAAACTCGAAATATACAGAATTATCATTTGCAAACCGAGACACATACAACAAATTCTTTGCAATATGAGGCACATACATTAAGTTTTGCACAGTTAAATGTCTATTAGTAGCTACAAAAGAAGACATACCAATACTAGAAATATCCAAACCAGAGTTATCACCAAGGAGCACCTTACCCTTGCCATGAAACTCACGAGACTGTTGAATAGTCTGAGGGTCTCGTGTCACGTGGTGTGTAGCACCAGAATCCACAAACCACTTACTATTAGTAGCACCACCTTACCCAACAACAATATTAGCCTGAACACCAGCTGCAGAGTTTGTTACAGCCATATCATCATTACATGTTGTGGAGCCCGATATCTTCAACCGATTTATTTGCCAAATAGTAGAGAAGATTGATTTTTGGGTGATAGTGGTAGAAGCAAAAATTAAGAATTGGACACAAAGAATTTAGAGTGGTTCAGCTTTCTAAACAAAGACTACATCCACTACCTTAGCTCTCCACCAAGGATTTCAACCAATTCACTAAGAATTCTTCCCCTTTTAAAAGCTTAGGAGGCAACCTTTACAACCTAGACTCACTCACCAAGCCTAGCATCCAAAGCTCACAAACGGAGCTTTGGGAACACTCTTAAACAAGAGAATTGATAGCAAACTAAAATGCCTCTCTAAAGGTGTTTGTTTGCACATTAAGCACTCACTCAAATCTTAATACACTTGAGCATACATTTACAATTAAGCTCACAAGTATTGTCTATACAAGAAATATGACAAATTGAGCACTAGGACATTTCTTGATCATATTATTGTTGACTTGAGGAACATTAGTCTTCCATAGATGCTTGGAGGTCCCTTTTATACTCTCAAATGAGTTCCTAGCCGTTGGTGACCGTTGGGATAGAATTGGAGTCGTTGGAGCTTTTATTTCCCGCAATAAATGTAGTTCTGGAGCTGACCGTGTCGATACGTAAGTAGCCGTATCGGTACGTATTCTTCAGAAACTAGTCGTTGAGCTCTTTCCAGCTTTTGCATATCGATACACTTAGGAGTGTATCGGTACAACATGTAATTTAAAAGACCGTTGGGAAAATAGCCGTTGAAAGATAGTTAGGCGTATCAATACACGATACATTTGTATCAGTACGGGATACTAGCCGTTGGGGGGTTTGGAAAAACAACCATATAGAAATGCACTAAGGCATATCGAAACACTTCACACCGTATTGGTACGGCTGAGCCTGTACCGGTACGTGTTTTGGCTACTGGAAAATCTTTGTAGCACAAACCCTAAAGTGTATCGATACAGGGTATACCGTATCGGTACGGGCTTGCAGAAAACTCAAGTTTTGCTACTATAAAATCGTTTTAAATCTTTCCAAAGCCTTATAAAACTCATCAAACATATTTTCAAGTTTTTTGGACTTAAAATCATTTTTGAAATCTCTTCAATTTAGTCTAAAACTATTTTTCAATTATTATATCAAAACAAATATCCTAACACCTGAAGATGTGTTCACAAAAGGGTTATAGCAATATTCCAATGAACAATGACATTGAGTGGCTTGGGAGTCAATTATGGATAACTAAGACACATTGACACCGGAGGCTGGAGATGAAGAGCTATGAGATGCAGCCCTTCGGAAACTTTGATTAAACTGATGCCAACATCGATCCGCAGTGTGACCTAGCTTGCCACATATCTAACACTAAAGACGTGTCTTTCCACGATATCGATTATAGGAGTCATCATAACGATACGGACGAGACTTGAAATTCTGAGTTGCCACAGAGCCAGTGGAACCACTAAAGGAAGGATTAGTGTGTTGAGCCACATTGATGCCGACTGGCAGTTGCAAAGGATCCATAAGGCGAGTTTCTGCATCAACAGAAACCGAAACTGCAGAGTCCAGAGTATATTGTTCCTTGCTACCAATAATAACAATAACAAAAAGATCATATTCGGCAGAAAGTCCATTCAAAATCGTAGCAACTTGCTCAATTTCTAAAACCTTGCTACCACAAGTTGCAAGTAGATCACATACCTCTTTTACCTGAGTTACAAAAGTACGCATCGAGAGCGAGCCCTTCTTGAGGGATTTGAGAAGTCAATGAAGGTGCATTATCTTCGTGGTAGATAGTTGAGCATATGGGTTAAGGACTGCCTTCCAGATCACAGAGGAAGTTTCTGCGCCCACGAGTTGAGGAAGAACATTAAAGCTCATTATGGAGAGAAACCAGGACGCCAAGGAGCTATCCTGCTTCCAGAATCGAACATAGCTTGGATTCGAAATCGTTTCACCTCCCGCATTGACAATAACTTTAGCCGGCACGGTGGTCGATTCATCTAGAAAGTGCTCGAGTCCGTGGCCGCGAATCAGTGATGAGACTTGTTGCTTCCACATAAGGAAATTCTCGTCATCCAGACGAACACTAATGTTCTTGTTCGCAAAGATTGGACTGCTAAGATCATCACCGGAGAACGCATCGCTACTCGTCGGTTCAATGAGAACCATGATGAAAGATGACAAAGCACAACGAAACGACAACAACAAAAGAGAAGGATAAAAATCAGAGACGAGCGGTGAAGATCGGCCGGAGAGTGACCGAAACTTAACCCTCTAATACCATATTGAAGATGTCTTCATGAATACTTTTGATGAGATTGATTGGTTGGCTCGAAAAATTGCTAAAATTCTGTTTTAGTATGTATGATGATGACATGATATAGGGACTGAATTGATTTTTTATCTAAATTTGAGGGCATAATTGATTTTTGTCGAGTTCAGGGTCATAATTGATTTTAATTAAAAATTTAATAACTTACTTAATCTTTAAGGTAAAAAATAATAAATTATTAAAAAATTAAAAATATTTAAATATTAAAAAACATCAAAAAATAAAAACACTATAATGAATTTAAAAATTAAGTAAAAATATGAAATTAAAAATATGAAATTTATAAATATAAAAACACAAAATTTAAAAATATTTATAAACCATCGAAAAAGTATTCGATTGTTTCTTGATATGTTAAGCCTGCTAATATTCTTTGACCATATTTTCAGTGGAATCATCTTTGTATTAAAGTAATAAAAACCCGAAATTCTCCTTCGTTTTTCTACGTCAATTATTAAAGAGCATCAATTTGATGTGGAAAAGCGAAAGAAAAATTGAGTTTTATTGTTACTTTAATACAATGTTGATTCTACTAAAATTTATTTAATGAGTGGTAACACTCAGACTGACGAAGTCTAAGATTTTTCGATAAAAGTGTTCAATTTTATAATACTTTATAAATATTTTTAATTTTTATATTTTATCATTTTTAATCTCTAATCCATTTTAACTTTTTTATATTAGTTTTTATTCTCAATAATTATTTAAATATTTTATTTATGTTTATTAAGTTTATGAATTTTATAAAAAAATTAAAGAATATTTTGATTTTTTGTGAGAGTTCTCACTTTGCTTATTTTTAAAATTATCAAGGACTCAAAAGATATTTACACCAATTTGTTAATCGATTTTTCATATATTCTATTTGTAAAAGTTTAACTTGAAAAACCAATTTATTTATCCAATTTTATTCAAAAACTAAATAAATCGATTAAATTAACTTGAATTCTAAAGTACATTATGTATCAAGATTTAAAATTTTAATAATTTCTTAAATTCTTATGTTTTTAGCTTAAATATTAAATAAATTATAGAACTTTCAATTAAAATGAATTATGCCCCTGAACTAGCAAAAAATTAATTATGCCTTCGATTTCAGTTAAAAATAATTTCAGCCCCTCTGCCACATCATCATCACACATGTACTGCCACATTAGTAGTGGACCGCCACGTCAGCACAATGGACTAGCACGTTAGCACATTGTTAACTATCACGCCAGCACTGTAACGGTCAACGTTGGTCAAGGGACTAATTTGTTGTAATTCGCGAACTAGAGGACCTTACCGACTGCGTTTTCGCGTTAGGAGCTAAATTGTTAATTTGGGTCGAACTCGAGGGTAAAAATACTCGTTTAGCCAATTTTAATTAATAAAAAATGTTATTGATGAGAAAAAAATAAACTCGATTAATTCAAAAGAAGTTTACTCAACTCAATTGAATGTTTATTCCTACTCATTATATAACTTTTAAAATTTTGATGATTATTTTATAATATTTAAAATAGTTTAATGACTATTTTGTGAACTTCATCCCATTTTATTTCGTTTGAAGTCTAATCCATTTCAATTCTAAAATAAACCCGAGTCTAATGTTAGTGTGAATCTTACCCCCAAAATATGACATCTGAATTTGGACCAAGTATTGTCAACAACGAAAACTCCATATCTGACCAAGTCCAACACAGTGATGTCATGATTGATTGACGCATCAAAATGTTTGAGAGCTGAATAAAATGCCTACGGCCGGGGCCGGTTGTGTACTTGGCGTGTGATTGACTGATGAGTTTCAGTATCATACAGTCAAATCCTGACAACTCATTGCAGTATAAATAATGACACTGAGGGAAGCCATTAAAGCTGGTTTTGAAAGGCTTAAATGAAAATTAATTAGTTAAAGTATAAATTTTTTGAATTTTATGTGCTAGTTTGGGCTTGGCTCAATATTCTTTTTAGGAATTTAATTGGAAAAATATTTTCTTTTGAACAATATTTGAAAAATATATTCACTTTCAACTCATGTAAGTTAAATTCGTTTTTGACTAAATACGAGTTTGGAACTCGTTTTTTACTAAACGCGAATTTCGTATTGAGTGAATATGTAAGAAAAAAAATAATTTACCAAGTTTTTTTTATTACACAGAACTTGCTTTTGACTAAGCGCGGGTTTGAAACTCGCTTTTTGCTAAACGCAAGTTTGACCTACGTTGGTTGAAAGGGGAATATTTTTCCAAATGTTGTTCAAATGGGGTATTTTTCCAATTAAATTTCCAAAAGGGAATATTAAACCAATATTACCAATTTTATGTGTCTAAAGTATTTTTATTAAAAATAAGTGTTTAAAGTTTCAAATGTTATAACTTTAAGTGTCTAACCGTTAAGGGGTGTTAAAAAAATTGTTAACCAATCAATGTTTGACGCATGTCACTAATTTGATTTTTTTTAAATTGAAGAAAAAAATTAAAATTTTTCAAAAAATTCTAAAAAGTTTTAATTTTTACAAAACGGCCCCCAAATCCCTAAAATTTCTCAAACCCAAACTCCCAAATTGTCGTCGCTTCTTCGACGTTCGGCTGGCACGACGTTCGACATTTCCGGCGGCGGCGTATTGGGAGAAATGGCTGCCTAGGTTCAGTGACCAAAGAGGTGTGCTCAAGGGTGACGATCGGTTTTAAAATTTTGGGGGTTTGGGTTTGGGAAATTTTAGGGATTTGGGGGTTGTTTTGTAAAAATTGAAACTTTTGGGGTTTTCTGGAAATTTAAATATTTAATGTAAAAAATTGTTTTAAATTGTTAATTTTTAAAATAAAATAAACATGTCATGTTTTGATTGGTTAACGATTTTTTAACGGTAGTTAACTACCTTGCACCTAAAATTATAACAGTGTAAACTTTATGCACCTATTTTTAGCAAAAAAATACTTTAGGCACATAAAATTTAAAAAATATATACTTTGGACACTTATTTTTTATTTAAGTCTTTTGAAAACTAAACACCACTTGGCCTAATGGGATGAGATTTTAGACTCGTTAAGCAAGGTCAAGAATTTTAAATTTTGGCATTAAGAACCGAGTAATTTGAGTTGGGAGGTCACTTATAACGGGCCTAAACGATCTTGATTAGTCAGCCAATAAATTACACTTGTGGTTATAAGAAAACTGATTTTGAGACTTGTCTTCAGATAATATAATCAAAATATCATTTGGCAACTCTTTCCAATTTCAATTCATTTGCATTCAAAAGGTACAAAGGAAGCAGAAAAGGAAAGAACAGGTGACTCTCTACAAATAGTGCAGAGTCCTGCTTTGGGGTTTTGCTTGTATTTTAGCTGAAATTTGAGTGCCTGTGAAATCTTCCCTCCATGTTGTGATATTAAATAGTTTGGATTTAGTTCTGCATTGGGTATCTTACTCCAGCTGCTAGTACTCTTTGCTGCTGTATCTGAATCATTATGGCAATAGAAAAAGATAAGTGGATTAATAATACTAAAAAATTTGCTCTCTTTTTCCAACAATGTGAGAAAAAAACGGTACCTGGAAAAGTTCATGCAATTTATTCTTGAGGAAACAATACTCATGTTCTAGCAGCTCCAATGCTCTCAGGCACCTGCATCAATGCCAAAAACATCTAGTTAGCACATCAATACCGGTCTAATCGAGTCGAGTCGAATATGCTCTTTCAACAATTATATTCTCTATTAACAAAACTTAAAACAAAGATGGTTTAAAGGATATTGAACTCTTTATCACTCGATCTAACATATCAGTCAAAAAGTAAAAAAGAATATCTAAAACCATCACAAGTCAAGTACACTATGCTTTAACTATTTCGAAAGGCGAATCTAGTCATACACTTAAATCAGAAAAAGCTATCGATGCCAACTTTATTTCATTTACATCACTCAATCAAGATAATAAATATCGAACTTTTTATCACTCAGTCTATCAAGTGCCTAGTGTTATGTAGAACATATCGAGTTTCTTACTTCTCGGTCAGTAAATGATAATATAGAGAGAGAGAGAAATTGAAAAAAAGGCTTAATATCACAATAAGTATTTAAACTATCTCGTTTTTTTTAGGTGTCTAAATTTTTTTTGCTCTTTTTAAATGCTCAAACTATCATATTTTTTGCTCCTTTTAAGGTCAACTAAAACTTATTTTGACCATAAATAATAGTTTAAGCACTTAAAATGAGCCCAAAAAAATTTATACACTTAAAAAAAATATATGATAGTTTAGACACTTATTTTGATATTAAGACAAAAAAAAAAAACTAAACCTAGAGTGTGTAGGGGCCTAGAAGGGCACAAAAATTGAGGTAGAAAGTGAAGTGGTGGAATGCCGCATGCATACCCAGCACGGTTGTTCTGCTCAGACGCCGCTCGAAAGGCAACGCAAACATTTCTTATCCTTTTGGCACCAATGCTTGAGCTGCTCCCCATGAACTGATTCAAATGGATTCCCATCTTATTGTAATCCGAGAACTCTCTATCCATCCTACACCATACATTATCAAATCAATAAACCAACTCAACAAGCATAAAACTGAAAACAATTCCCATTTGCAGTGGAATATTAGGGATATCAATCATTACAGCAATGATCTGAGGTTCCTCAAGAGCTTCTCGGATTCATGGAAGTAAATGTTGACAACTTCGGATACGAAGTTTGGCGATGATTCATCTTCGAGTTGTTGTAGTTGCAGGAATTGCTCGTCAAGTATCCCCTGATGGAGTGGCGGATTTCAGAAATATATTATCAACTGGTTAGAAAAAACCAGCAAAAGTGTCCTATGGATGATGGGAAATTTACATTATACAGACCTGGTGAAAGAGGAATGCGAGCAGACGATTCGTGTCGGCTCGCAACCGGTCGGCAGCCAACCCCAACATCCACACTGGCAGACCCGTTTTGGCTACTGGGATTGTTGAATCTCCTGCACAAGTTTGAGTGGAATTTGAGCAAGAAAATAAAGAAGGGTTGGGGGTTTCTTTCTCACTCTATATGAACAGGAAACGTTTCTTGTTTCTGTTTGTTGGTTTTCAAACTTTCCCGAGTTTAGGGTTTTGTGTCTCTTTCTCAAACATGAAGGGTTTCAAGTTCAACAGCTATTTAAAGTGTGAGAGATTAGCTAGCTTGGACCACAAACTCCAACACTCAAAACCATAAAATATTAGTACAAGAATATCACTCCTTAAAAAGATATTATTTACCCCATTCATATGATTGTTGTCATTTAGTATTTTTCGAATAGAAGTTATTATTCGGAGAAATATTTTGATACAGAAGTTGTGTAAAGTTTACATATAAATCTGTAATTTTAGGTTTATTATAGGGTACAGTTTAGAATTTAGGGTTTAAGGTTTAGATTTTATAATTTAAATAGAAGGGTTGTGTATTAAAATATAATTTTATTATTTACACTTATACAATTATATCAAGTTTTTCTTTAAAATTCTATTTTGAAAAAAAAATATTGACTATATCAAGAATTAGACCCGTCTTTAAATAAAAAATATTAAAAATATCTTTTTAATTTTCAAATGTAATACTATATTTCAATTTTCAATTAATGTTACTCATCAAACGCTTAGTTGGGCCAAATGCATATTTCAAGTTAAAAGATGTATATTTAAAATACTAATATAAAAGATATACATTTATGTCAAAATAAAAATAAAATATTTAGTTAAAGGCTAATTTTATCAATTATTTTTTATTAATATTTGTTGCTTGTTTCTTTTTACAATTTAAAATAGCTAGTGAAAATGTTTTTCAAATTAATAGTTAGTATTTTTTTTCAAGGAATAAACTAATTCGATATGGTTTTTTCATGAAATGTAGTGAGCTTTTTGGCATTATTATATATAAAAAACTTTTTTAAAATAGTTATTTAGGAAAATGACCCCAGCCAATGTTATTTAGAAAATAACTCTTAAATCGTCCATATATCAATGTTAAAAAACGCGGGGAATTAATTTTTTTCTTTTTCGCCAACTTACTTAATACGGAACTCGAATTTTGCAGAAAGTGAGTTCGGCTTATGTGGACAATTTGGAGGTCATTTTTTCTAAATAATATTGGCTGGGAGTTATTTTCGTAAATAACTATTTAAAAAGGGTTTTTCATATAATTAAGCCGGACTTTTTAATTAAAAAATGTTAAAAATTAAACTAATATACTAATAGAACTAGGTTATAAATAAAACTAGATTATTGAGAATAGTGCTGCCTTTTTTAGTTATGTTTGAATATGCGGGACAGTGCAAAGAGAGATGTGTATAAAAAGAAGAATTGGAGTTTGCAGTGACCATGGGGAAGAAGCATCTCTTTATCTTACCACTTTTGTTAGGATTGCGAAAAAAACCCCGAAAAAATCGAAAATCGATCAGAATTGTAATATTTTGTTTGAATTCAGTTTTAGTTCTGGTTTTATTAGTTGAATTTATTGAGTGAAATTACCATTTATATTGAACCGTATGATGAGGAGTTTTGTTCCTTTATGTTTACGAACAAATTCATTTATTGACTTGTTTATTAATGATATTAACTCGTTTATGACTCATTTATTTATTAATGGTATTTTATTTTAAAAAATAAAATAATATCTCTTTTATTTTTCTATTTGAATTTCAACTCATTAGTTTAGAAAACATATAAACTAACATATTCTAAAACGCTAAACAAAACAAGCTCAAACACACCAAATAATAAATCGAACAAGTTCGAACATGGTATTAGAAATTTAAACAAACACTAACAGAACATGAACAACTTCAAAAATAAACAAACAAACACGAACATAACTCATTCATTTGAGTTCGGTCCATTTACACTCGTAGTCAATGGCGAAAGCTTTAAGGGACCGGTGGGGGCCACGACCTCTTAAAATTTTGGAAAACTCAAATTTTACTCCTAAAATTTTTGAAAATTTTAATATGACCCCCTTAAAATTTTTAAAAATTCATATTAAGCTTTAAAATTTTAGATTAATTAATTTCTCTCTCAAAATTTTAATACTTTCTGTTAAATCTCTTAAAATTATTAAAAAAATTAGTTAAACCCTCAAAAAATTGAAAATTTTCCTTCAATCTTCTAACTTTTTTTAAATTTAAGTTAACTCTCTCAAACTTTTACTCCAAATTCTATTAGGATAGTACACAAAATGATCACTAAACTTTCAAAAGTTACATAATGAGCATTAAACTTTAGTTTTTGTCACAAAATGGTCACTAGATCTTTAACTGTTGTTAACTGGGTGACATGACAGTTATGAAAGTTTGTATAACAACACATTTAATCATCAATATTTACATATTCAATCAATTTGGACATCAAGAATGATGGTTAAATTAGGACTAAATTGATTGAATGTCTAAATATGGAGGATTAAATATGTTATTATTCAAATTTTCGTAACTGTCATGTCATTCAATGAACGACAGTCAACGGCTCAGTGACTATTTTGTAACAAAAACTAAAGTTTAATGCTCATTATGTAACTTTTCAAAGCTTAATGATCATTTTGTATTTTTTGAGACGGTTTAGTAACTATTTGTGTACTTTACTCAAAAATTTAATTAGATCTCCTCGAACTATGTTGTCAAAATCCGTTATTGAAACCAACACATGGTTTATATAGTTATCAAGTCGTCAGTTAAAACCTAATCTAAGATTCAAACCTTGAATAATTCTCCTATATACCATAGACTGATCAAAGACTGGTTTTCTTTTTGTATTAGTGACTAATGAAAGGACTAAGGAATAGGTGACTTTGTCTGAAAAATTACAGAAACCGTGGGGAAAAACAAACAAAGAAAGAAACACATTGACATTGGAGAAGATGAAGTGAGTAATTTATGGCAGCTATTAAAATATGTGGTCGAGGAATGAATTATAGCATCCTCAAAGTCAGGTATGGTCATGGGTTTAAGCATTATTTTATTTGGAGAAACAAAGCATGTCCATTTGTTTACATAAACCCTAGACACTCGACATTGCATGCTCACTTGAAAACCATGCTTTCTTTTGACGTAAGCAATTGTTTCTGTTTTCTCTCATTATTAACTATTATCTTTACAAAATATATAAATTCTTAAGATTAATCTGTATTTTTTATACAGTACCTACAACTAGGCATAACCCCACCTCAAACCCTTAACTCGGAATTTGGAGGAGACAAAGACCTGATATAAGTTAAAAGTACAGGACTTAAAGTGTCATTAGACCAGAAATTTTGGGAGATGTCAGACCCTTTTATAGTCTCCCACTCTCTATGTGTCCCCATCTCTGATTGTGAGCTTAACTACCGAGACCTCTCACAACTTCTTAAATGTTGCAACAGTACGGTAGCAATCAAATTAAGATTCAACCAATTAATTTATATATTATTTGTACTTAGCTTAATGGTAAAAGAAGCCATTAGTAAAAAAATCAGAAAGTAAATAAGCCCTTATAAAAAATTACATCCAAATGAGTCCTATTGTTAAAGATTAAATCAATCAAGTCCCCTTCGTTAATGTTGAACCTTTCTTTCTTTTATATTATTAGAAGATTATTACATCATCATATTATATCTAAATATGTATCTAACACAAATGTACTAATGACGTTCTACTGAAAGAATTTTTTTAATAATCTTAAGGTGATTACAATATAGTATTTGTTCATACTTTTTTCTTAACTCTTTGATAAGGTACACACACCTTGTAGACAAAGTTACTCAAACTCGAGTCTCCTATGATGAACATCACTCTCTTTTCAACTGGATCACTCATTAGATTCGACTTATTGAAATAATTGATAACTTTCTTTATTAATTTCCATGCATCGGATGAAGATAATACCATATTAACCGTAAACTTTAAAGGGAGCCTTTATAGAACTAATAAGATTAGTACATAATATGAGACATTATTACCAATAACATCAACAATTAATCATTTGAAAAAAGAAATAATTTATTCAAAAGGCTTCGATAATATGTTAAGAATATATATATTGTATTAAACGTAATAATTGACATGAATTTCAATGTACTAGAAACATTAGTTTAACATGAAAAGCTCAGAAAAACACTGTTAGTGAACATGAGAACAAAAAAACATGTTTTAACTTTGTAATGTACTTTTGTTCTAAATGTTTAATTTACCACCGTTTTGCATGCGTATAATTGGCACTCGTGTCATTTGTAATAAGAAAACAAAAGGAAAGGTAAAAAGAAAGCATGCCTTGGATTAATTAATATAAGAAATGGATTATTGAATAATGAACCCAATAACTTTTGTTTAAAGGAAACACTTTTGAAGGCGCTTATACCAATGTTTAAGTTAGTGTAGTTTAACGTAGACTATACTACTAAAAAAATATTAATCAAGAATATTGGAAACGAGTTCTTCAGGTACGAACGGAATTAAGATTAAAGACCGGAAGAGGTTAAGTTATTTATCTTCCAAGTTAAAATAGACCCAATAAATATTTAAATACCGAAATCAGGGGAATAAGGCTTAACTTGACATATATTTAGATAGACAAGACCTAAAATGTCATTACACAAAATGAGTTGAAGGGAGCTATGGCCCTTCCCGTGCTCTGTGTAGTTCTATCATTGTGTTTAGGCTTGAAATTGGGATATGTTGTTAATAAGGACTTAAGCAACGTAATTCATGTTAACCAAGTCCGTAGTTAAATGACAAAATGACTTCTGTTAAGATGAAGTTCTGGTTGATATTAGATCTTAAGTTTGATCCCGAACAACCCTTCTCCCTTCTTCTTTATAAACAACACAATTCATTTACAACTACAACAACAATGAGTTGAAGCTAAAATGAAAAAACTTTGATACACAGGCCGTGTAAACTTTAGTTTACACATGCCTTTTAGTTTTAGGGGTTAGGGTTTTAGTTTAGGGTTTAGGTTGTAGGGTTTAGAATTTAAGGTTAGTGTTTAGAATTTAGTATATAGGGTTTAAGGTTTAGGGTTAGTTTTTAGGGTTAGGGTTAGAAATTTAGGATTTTGGTTTTTATAGGGTAAATACACAGGCTTGTGTAAAATTAATTTTACACAGCCTGTGTATCAAAGTATTACCCAAACTAAAAACCCTAAATTATATGAATTCTATAATTAAAAAAGAAAAGTTACTAAATTTAATGCAAAACATTGATTCAATTAAACTTAATTAAAAATTCCATTCCACTCATTATTTCTTTGTTATTAATATTATATTGTCATGAATATTCTTTGTGTCTTCATTTGCTTAGAAATTCCAAATGTTGGGGAAAGTGTGCTTCCTATAAAGTTGAAATCATGTCTTTTTATTTATTCCTTTGGTTAAGTTTTTAATTGATTTGAAAAGTTCTCTCCATGAATGAATAAGTTATGGTTTTAAATAATTGAGACTTCGAGGGCACTCATTGCTCCAAGAATAAATTCGATCTTGATAAATTAATTTTTGTTCGTTAAAAATGTATAATCCTAATTACAGGATTTAGGTGAGATGGTATGAGTTTTTTTTACTTTAATCAGTGACTAAATTTTTTATTCTCGCTCTGAGTATAAAACAACTTTGAATTTTGTGACAACATATAATCTTATATGAGCCAACAAAAAGAAGAGTGGGAGAGAATAAAAGAAATTTAAGACAACAGTGATGAATGTTGAAAAGAAAAATAGCATGGGTTAGCTGTTAGTGTTGATGGGCCTGGTCTCTAGGGTTTGTGTTGTTGGCCATGGTCTGCTGTATTTTGTGGCCCATTTGGCCCTTTGCTGTACTTGGTCTTTCTATGAAATTTTCCATTATTGAAGCTTGTCAAGTGAAAATTTGACAATGTAATCCCAACATAAAGAGTTCACAGCAACACCAGCAACGAGGAAGGATTTAAATAACGGTTGTAGTCGCATTTTCAGTTGCGGTATTTTATTGTAGTTGCAGACAATAATATATGTATCGTGATTATTATTAACTGTTATTTTTTGTAATAGCAGTTTTAGACGGTGTCACTACTGTTATATAACAGACTGTTATTATAGTAGCGGACTGCTATTTGAATCCCAACAATTTTGTTTCAACTGACACCTCATTAGTTGAAGTCAATTAAATCTATTGGTGGAATTATCAATCAATCTTGATATTACAAAGATTTATTATTAGGATGAATTATTTTGTTTCAAGTGACACTTCGTTAGTTAAAATTAATTAAGTTTATTGGTAGGATTATCCATCAATCTTGATATTACAAAAAATTATTACTAAATCTAAGGTTTTGGTAATACAAAAGGATTGTGCTTCCTCTTTATTTATTTTCCTTTATGAAAATGATATTGTCCTCAAAATCAAAGAAAAAGACAAAAATGAGGTGATAAGGTGATCATGTGTAGATTAGAGATTTGAGATGAAATAAAATCCAGATATTTCAGCACTATCTTGTTTTTTTAGCCCTTTAATTTCTGTCCTTAATTATGTCTTTTTTATGTCTCATACTATAAAATATTAAAAATTAAATTTTAAAATTTAACCCTAAATTTTATATCCTATAACCTAAACCCTACCCCTAAAATATACTCTATTTTTAATTTTTTAAACCCTAACTTTAAACTCTAAATTTTAAACTTACTCTTTAAAGTGGGTACCAAAAAGGTATGGTTCGGGACAAAAGATTTTCATCCTTTAGTTTTCTAAATAATCTCCCACTGTCACTTTCATGGATTAGATATTATCTTCCAGATTTTCTCTCTATATACTAATTGAATTCTCTAACCTTATCTAACCCAAAGTTCTCTCTCTTTTTTTCACCATTCAATCTTGGGAGCAAAAGGGTATCCATTGTTAGAACAACTGCAGAAAGTGTAAGAGAAAATGGCAGCTACTGCACCAATCTTTACATCTCCAACTCAACCCTTTTCATCCACCAACAGAATAAGAGGTTCAATGCCAAGAATATCTGTTTTTTTTTTCTCATTTGTTCTTGTTCATATTGTTTCTTTTCATGTTTCTAATCGATTTTGAGATCATATGGTGTGAAAAGATCAGTAAGTTTAGTTTGAGGGTTTGAATTCATCAGCAGTGGCATGCAGGGATGGATTGAGGGGGCTGGAGGGTGGTCGCCCTTAAAAAGTTTAAAATTCGTATATAATTTATAAATTTTCTATTATTTTCTCTCTGCCTGTCTAAGAGTTATGTACCTTCCAATGCAGCCAGTAGCTTTATGGGTGCCTCATTGCCAAGTAATTCTCCAAAGGTGAAAAGATCAGTCAAGATGAGTGGGAAAATTAGTGCTACTGCTACTGTTACAAAAGTCCCATAGAAGATATTAAAGAGTATGAACTCCAAGTTCCTTCTTTTGATTCTTTTTCCGAACAGTGAGATTTGAACCTGAAACCTCGAAGTTCTCGGGGACATCTCGCTTGCCGTTTATGGCAAGCCAAGACCTCATTGGCTTCAGGCTATGGAATTATATATGTGTGTAAATGCAGCTTGTTGAAGTTATATATGTACTTCACATTATAGACTTTTCATATGATGTTGTTTGAAGTATCTTAATTCTTTCATTCAAACAGGTATACACTTCCTTCGTGGGCGATGTTCGAACTGGGGAAGGCTCCGGTTTATTGAAAGACGATGAACGGCCTTCCTCCGACTTCTGTAAGTGCACCGTTGCTGTCTTTAATTTCATGTTGCTTGAGCTATACTCTTTAGTCTTTTGCTATAGAGATGGCCTTTCATATGACAGGGAGAGAAGCTGAAGCTTTTCTACAATCCAGCAGCAAGCGAACTTGCTCCAAATGAAGACTTTGGGATTGCTTTTAATGGTAACTTCTCATACTCTAGCATAGAATGAACATGAACATCAAAAAAGTCGAAAACCCGAAATTACTCAAACTTGAAATGACCTGAACCCGAGAAAATTAGAATCCGATACGAGCCTATGACTTAATGAATTTGTAACTCTGCAGGAGGTTTCAATCAGCCTATCATGTGTGGTGGTGAACCAAGACAAATGCTGAGGAAAGCTAGAGGCAAAGCTGATAGCCCAACATACACCATACAAATATGTATTCCTAAGCATGGTTTGTATATTTACACAAATTCCAATTTTCTTTCTTGGGGGAATTAAACTCAATACTAACTCGTAATATATATATATATATATATATATATATATGTGTGTGTGTGTATCATTTGGCAGCTGTGAACTTGATATTCTCATTCACAAATGGAGCTGATTGGGATGGTCCTTACAGACTACAGTTTCAAGTTCCAAAGGCATGGCAAAACAGACCAATCGAGTTCTTTAACCAGGTAAAACACAGTCGTATTCGATGCATCTCTCGAAACATATTCGTATCTGACACTCACAACTTAATCCGAATATGGCGGTGACAGGGGCTGGCAGAGGAGCTGAGTAAAGAAGGTGCATGTGACAGAGCAATATTTCCAGACACAAGTATTGTTGTGGATAGATGTGCCATGATTGGTAACTTGTCCAAGGAAGGAGTAAGTAAAAACAAAAAACATGTTTCGTTTTATCTGTTTTCTTCCTCATGAGGTGAAGCATTCAAGTTTATATATGAAAATCGATTAATGCGCGATGCCGTTTGCAGGGCGATCGTTGCAGTCTCGATCTGGTTCTCGGATGCATGGACACTAACTCTCACCTGTACAACCCTCTGGCTAATGTAGATGACGGATCATGCCCGATTGATTCAGATGTTGAGGAGTAGTTTGTCAACCAGATGCATCTCTTGTGTATCTTAAACTATTCCTTGCAGTTCTCAAGATTAAATTGAAACAATAGTTGTATAGAATGTATCATCAACAGTGTTACAGAACAATATAGGATTGGCTCGATTGATTAAATCGAGGATAGATGATTTATTCGATTTGACATTATGATTATAAAAAAGGTTTAATTAAAAAATGCATTTAAACTATATTTCTTTTTTCTTTAGGTGTATAAAGTTTTTGTTTGAAAATAAGTATCTAATGTTTATTCAATTTTCATTTTAGGTAACTAATGTTTCATCCCGGTAATATTTTTAGAGTTGATCTTTTGAAAAAAAATATATCTGACACTGAATTATATCGTAGATATTATTTTGGTTTTAGTTTCTTTTGATTTTTTTTTAAATTAAAATTTCTTATCTTTTTAAACCCAAAATTTTCCCCATTTTCTTTCAAAAACCCTAAATTCACAAAACACCCAAAATCTCCAAATCTCTAATTCAATCTCTACATCACCGTTGTTCTTCAAGCCGCCACCGTCGCAATGAGGTCTTCTCCTTTTGGTGATGTAGTTCATATGTATATCGTTTGTTTTTCGTTCGTCGCTCGATAAGAAATTTTTATTGTTTGATGTCTAATGTTCTATTAGCATATTGTTCGTCAATTTTCGGCGATTAAAAAATAAAATATTTAGTTATGATCGTGACTAAAGGAGTGGGCAGTAATAATTTGTTTCTCGGCTCACAACATGAAAAAATATTATTGAATGAGATTATAAATAACGTGATGAATCAAATTCATCTAATAATTTTTTTTTTACGTTCTAATGACTAACAATTTTTTTAACAATCGTTAATGGTAAGACACTTAAAATATATATAAACGTTACACTTATTTTGACCAAAAATACGTTAAATTCTAGAGTAGAAATGGTATAATTTGAGGGGAAAAATAATTAAGCCTTTTAAAAATAAATAAATTTGTTTCAATCAAATTTGTCCAAACTTTATTAAAAAGACAGCTTGGTTTTAGGATATCATTAAACACGAGCACAGCAGCTGATTATAAAAGCATTGTTTTTCCCTTCAGATTTGAACATCTAAAAACAAGTTCATTGACAATAACTATTTCTAGTTCCTCCCTACTGACTGCACTTGCACAAATTTTGCCATTTCTAGTTTTATAGCCTTTCATTGCACTTCAAGCAAGTGCAAGTTTTTTCCTGCTCTCCATATACTTGCCCGCGAGCGAATCGAATAAAATCCCGGCACCAACACCAACCGCCAAATCGATCGTGTAGTGACCCCTTGTACCGAGCAGTCTCACAGCTTGAAGCACATTGAGTGTGTCGAATAACCATGCCAATTCCCATCTCTGCATTCTCCTCATGTCTAACGATGCAATCACCGAGCCAGCAACGTGGCCGGAGAAGAAGAGGAAAAACGATACATTCCCTACCGGAAAATCCATCCCTGACCCTACGAATTCCTGGTATTCATCAAAACTTCAAATCTTAGCCATTATATCAAAACCATATGTATGCACATCATAATACTTCAAATCAGAAAGAAAAAAAAAGTGAGGGGAACGAAAATTGAACACAATCAGCTGACTGATCGGATGGTCTCATTTTCGCATCCCGCGTAGCATTATGCACACAGTCCGGAATTGTGCTCTTTAGAAACACGCAGAGTCCACAGTTTTTGCCACCAAGATTGGAACCCCAAACCTTAATTTAAGGTAACAGAGCTTTAAAGCACTAGTACGTGCACAAACAAGACAATACCGGATTGTGAGCACGATGCAATGCTGCAACGCTACAGGGAACATGAAAACACTCAGTCGACCGCGGGTCGTGACGGAAACAGATAAAGAATTTACCTGAGGTAACGGGAGCTGCGTCGAGTAACCGAGAATCCCCCGACAAGTGAACATGAACAAGGCCGAAATCGTCGCCCTCGGTCGACCCTCAACCAACCAGGTTCCTATTATGTACACTGATTGCATCCCAACAAACACCTATTGAATATACAAGCAAAGTTCATCAGACCATTAATCTAGCAAAAATTAACGCACTTAGCTTTTCAGATCTTCACATTTCTTCTTATTCTTATGTTAATTGTTATAGAAAACTTTAAACATTCTTGGCATGCAATTGAACCAGGGAATGAAATCAAGAAATTGAACTTAAAAACAAAACCCACCTTTTCTTGTATTTTTTGTTTTGAGACTTCGGGTATTTCATAATCTCATGATTTCTGATTATATTCGAAATCGAATCGAATCGCTAAGCAAATAGTTGAGCTATTTTTAAAAGGAAAAGAGAATGAACATATTCGCATACCGTATTAAGAGCAGCCAAAATGGAATTAAGTTCCGGCCACGAAGCCAACGCGCGATGGAAGGAGCGCGTGACGATAAACCCCAGATCGTACGGCGGCGAAGAATCCGGCACCATCCGGAGCGTGTATTCCACGTAAATGAAGAACAACAGCCCCGCGGCGAAAAAACAGGGTATCCGGTGATATTTCGCGACATAAACGACGTCGTGGAGTGTCCATTTCATGAACGATGCCTTCCCCTGAGAAATGCCACCATCGGCATGATGGCCGCCGGTTTTCTTAGTTGTCGTGACTTTAAAGCCGTTAGCTTTGCCGGAGCGTTTGTAACCGGGGCTGAGAAGGGTTGTCGTGGCGACGGTTGCTTCGGCGGCGGCCATGGCTGGTAATGGTGATCGGAGACGGGAGAGATGAAAGCAGAAAGTGACTATGGACTGTGAATGATTTTATGGGAGCAAGAAAAATACAATGGCGGGGTTTACAAGGAATTGTTGGCATCAAAGTCACAAAATTGTTCGGTATAATAGGAAAGTAAGCCCTTGAACTATATCTGAATTTCCATTTTGACTCTTAAAAGTTGTTTCTTTCAAAATGAACCGTAAAGTTTCATTTTTCACTATTTTGGCTCTAGTCATAAAATTCTTTGAAATAATAGGAAACTAGGCCCTCAAACTATATCTAAATTTCCATTTTGACTCTTAAAAGTTTTTTTTTCAAAAAGGAACATTAAAGTTTCATTTCATCACTATTTTTGCTCTATTTTCTGATGGTATTAAGAAATAATGTGGTCATTCCAGCCAATTAATAAGTGAAAGATTGAGGGTCAAATTGAGAATAAGATTAGAAATGTATATACATCAAAAAACCTTAGAAATTTATATTTTACACAAATATATACTGTGTTCAATCCTTAGAAATTGATTTATACATAAATATATACAAAGTACAAAAAATATTAGATTTTTTTTAGCATTTTTAACGTTGTCTCATAGTAATATTTATTTAATTTTTAATCCTTAATAAAAATTCACTTTCACTTTATAAATAAAATTGTCCAAATTCGTATCTTTTAAAAATAAGGCTTAAGGGCTACTTTTGTCATTGTAGTAGTCTTAATTTATCGATTTTGCCCCTATGATATTTTCGCATCAATTTGACTCCTGAAGTAGTCGAATGGCATCACCGTTTAAGATTTAGGAATACTTTTATGTTCTATGATCATTTTAGGTTGATAAAATTTTCTATTAGAGTTTAAGATTTAGGGTTTGAGATTTAGAAATTAAGGTTAGAGTGTCAGTCAAGGGACAAACGGTGATGATATTCGACTACTTAAAGGGCCAAATTGATGCGAAAATACCATAAGAGCAAAATCGATAAATTGTGATTACTACCGGAGAAAAATAACCGTTAAGCCAAAAAAATAACATTTCATTTTTACTAAATCATTTCTTAAGTTCTAGACCACCTATATTGATCATTAAAGGTTCAAGTATTTTTTTTTTTAAATAATGGACAATAAAAGCTGCTAAATTTAGGTGAGACTTTGGTAGAATAAAATAATAAAAACAAATATAATGCACCAATAAAATGTGACAAAGACCATCGAATCATAGTCCTACAGAAATCATATATAAATATTATTATTTATGACCATTTCAGTGGATCTCCAAAGAATATTCTCTTTTGAGGCTTTTTAGTATTTGGGTGTCTTGATTTTATTAAATTTATTATTTTAAAAATTCTTATTATTAAATATAAATAATAAAATTAAACAAATAAAATTATAAAATTTAAATAAAAACAAAATTTAAAAATAAAAATTTAAATTTAAATTTAAATTCCATTCGAATATCAAATATAATTCTAAGTTAATTTTGTGCAATCTTTAAAGATGAGGCGTCACATGCTATTTTTTGTCGATACTTGCCTTGATTTGGCTCTAACAATAAGGTATAATTATATTTTTTATCCCCGACTTTTGTTTTAATTGAAAAGGGCCTATGCCATAAAACTAAGTGCAGGGACTCATTACTTTGGTTATTTCGTCCGCTACCATATTTTTTTACGTCGAATTTAAAAAATAACATCGTCGATTAAGTTTGTTGTCTCATTCGATTGATGGCATAAACTAGGTGACAAGGGTTGTTACCATCACTTGGTTCGTTGATCGGCTTAATCATTCGTTATATTTATTTAATTTTTTTCTTTTCTGTCGCATCATAAAAGTTACCTACTTTATTTTTATTGAAATGTTAATTCAGTTTTTTTATAATTTTTAATATATTGGGGAAAAGGAGAAAATAATTCACGCCAAACATTTCAATAAGGGTGAAATAACGTTATATTTCATCACGTTTGTGTTAATTGAAAAAAATAAAAGCCTGAGAGCAAAAAAAGAAACATACTAAAAATTAAGTGTTAAAAATGACTAAATTAATAAAATTAAGGAACCGACAAGCTTATTCTGCCATAAAAACAAAAGCAATGTCATGGATTCCATTTTCAGTGGAATCCAGTGTCTTTTCTTTTTCCTAAAATCCCCATATTTTCTTTATTTAAAAGGTTATTTAGTTTAAACTTTCTCTTTTTTGTCGGTATTTTACTTGATTTTCATTTGAAAACTTCAAATAATTTTTTGTTTAACATAATTTATATACACCTAAAACATTTCAATAAATATATAAATTACTATCAAATGTTAAATATTAATAATATTATATCAAACCATGATGTGGATGAAATAAACAATTTTTTGGTGAAGAGTATATTTCATTGATGAGGGGTCGTACATTGGGTGTACCACAAACCTCGTTAAAAAATTTCTTAAACTTAAATTGAGGAAAAGAGTACAAGTGATAACACAATATAACAAAAAATTTAAAACTTAACAAAAATAACAAAAACTGAAATTAAACAACCTGAATCAATCGAGCAATGCTAATCAAATCTGCACACTACTCACTATGAACAAACAACTCCCTTGGCTTGCACCAATTGAGCAACCGAAGCTGGTGTAGCAAAGGGAACAACCTCGAAGCTTTCATAGTTTGTCAATTTCGCACAAACATCCGCAACCCGATTACTTTCACGTCGAATATGTCCAATTTTAATCATCCACGGCCGACTCCAAAGTTCAAAAACATGACTGCGCAGACTATGCAATCCTGTATAATCTTGTCTAATAATTCGATTTTATATAAGTTATTTTGCATAAACATTTATTCGATAAGAATTATATGTGTGTGTTAAATTTTTGATTACTTCAATTAATTTAAGTAATAATTTTATTTTTAAAAAATATTAAAAATATAATAATGTTTATTGTCATTTAAAAGAGTTTTTAGTCTTTTCATAAATGAGAATATTATATAAAAAATTGGGTCAATTATTTTTCTTATATTGATGTAGGGGTTGGACCGGTGGTTCAAACCGGTAGACCCTGTCTGCATGTTATATATTATAATACAAAATTGCAAATAAACTTTATTATAAAAAATAATTGAATTTAAAAACGCACAAAAATAGAGAACACCATGACATAAAGGCACACATAAATGTGGTGAGTTTGCACATTGGATTTTGCACTACAAAGTACAAAACAAATTATATTATATGAACATGTAGACCAAAAAAACTTATACTATTATAAAATAAATAAAAAATTGTCGATTTTTGATCGGATGATAAGAAATCTAATATCTCTTAAATAAAATTTCATATTTGAAATTCATAAATACAAAAAAATTATTAGGTGAACTTTATTTTTTAAAAAATTTGACTTAATTTAATTTAAAATATAATTAAAATTCATGTGATTTAACGTTCGAGATATTATCGTATTCAAAACTACATGAATATGCATGCAATAAAACGAGGGGTCTTTGTGAAGATTGTGGGACAATGGTAGGTAGGAAGGGTTACCATTATAATTATATATTATTAAATGTATTCTTATTCAAGAAAAAGACAGTTTTCCATGAATAAATAAATAATAAAATAATTTCCTTAAAAAATAAAAAAAAAGTGGACGGTGGTAGGTAGGGTTAAGAATCTACTTGGCTTTAATTACCCTCACTAGCTTGGAAAAATTAATTAAAAATATGCGGTGATCACCTGCCCATAATTTTTCTGGATAAATTAATTAAATAATCTCTCGATTATAAAATATTTTTTATTAAATTTTTTTACTATGAAAAATTATAAAATAATATTTTTATTTAAAGTATAAATTATTTTCGTCAAATAATATATGTAAGAAGTATGAATCTAAAACAACAAGATTCTAATATAAAAATTTTAAAAAAACAATAGAAATGCAAAAATAAAAACAAAATATAAAAAACAAGAAAAAAAATACCGGTGATCGGCACATAAATTATTTACGAGTTAAACAATGAAATTATTCACATAAATATAAATATGATTATTTGATACACACGTAACATAAACTTTTTTTTGAATTACATAACATAAACTTTTAATTCCTCATGTGAGATTAAAACGCCATCGAGTTTTTTATTTTTACTTTTTTATTTAATTAAATATAAATGAATGACACGTACCAATATTTTAAACATGTTAAAAACTTACAATAACGAATTATCAACATATCTACCAATTATCAGTTCGTCTAGTTGAATAATGAATTAGGTCTTTTAAATAAGATAAATAATTTGAAACTTGACATTGTAAATGCAACAAACTGAATTGAGAGGATCACATCCATAATAAGTCTCGATAGTATCTAATTTTTATCAATTATATCTAATTTTATGTTTTAAAACATATTTATTTAAAGGGTAGTTATTTGATGCACCGTTACTCTATTAGTGGAAAGCTTTTTCTTTCACAAGTGGCTTTAAAGTTGTCACGTGTCACTTTTACGTCTCTAAACTTTAATCTATAAATTATAAATCATAAACTCTAAATTTTAAATCATTAAATTTATTTCCAAACCTTAAAACCTGACAACTAAAAATGTAAATTTTGCATAAAATAATTTTCCTTATTTAAATGTAAAATTCCTTGAAACAAGCTCTTGTAATGGGCTCAATCCCATCTAGTTATGGGTTAGGCCAGTATTTTCTTTAACCCAATTCACTTAGGGGCTGATAGAGTTCGTGCTTCGGGCTAAGAAAAAGAAAAAGATTATGGTTTTAATTTCAGAGTTTTAAGTTGGGTCGATTTTGATTCAGTTATTATTCGAATATATTTAATTAGATTGATTGATTTTTTTTTAAGTTCAAAAATTACAAAAACCATAGTCACTTTTTATTAAGTTATAGTAGTTACTTTATTTTTATAACATATTTAAATTAGTGAAAATAATTTATAACACTATATACAAAAGTTTTTTTAAAAGAAAAAAGCTTACTTTTTAATTAGATTTGGTTTTTAACTTATTAGTATGTTTATTTAATTTATTATATGTAAGATTACTTTTTAAAAAGATTTTATTGTTTAGTTAAAAAGAAAATTCTGAACTTCTTAAAATGCAATAATTAAAATTCAGATATAATTAAACTCAACAAGTGATCCTGTTGGAAAATAAAACAATGTTCATCCTAAGAGACATGAATTCAAATTGTTTTGTCGGCAAGATATATGTACTTTGTCAAGAGTTAAAATATCTATTCACCTTAAAACTATTAAAAATGGATATAATCATTGAGTTCATTTTATTTTTGTATATATATAGCTTCCAACCGTCCAAAGATAGTTGGACCAAATATGCAAATTTTACCAAAAAAAAGTTTGGTATTATTGAATATCACCATTTAATGACAAAATTAGCATATATATATAGAGGATCCAATTACATGCTGTAAAACTAAATGATTTAGTTTAGTTTATTTATATTAGGCCTACTTATCATTCGATCGAGAATATATTCAACACATTCCATTTTATTTATTTTATTTATATTATTTTTTAAAATTTACATTTATCGAACAATATAATATATCGCGGTTTTTTTAATGGAACCAATGGGAACTTTTTACACGTGCGATGTTTCACATCAACTACTTTCTCTTTAGTTGTTTTACACCTTTATTATTATGATTCAATTTATAAAATATTTTGTTAAAAAAGTTGAAATGTTTATTTTATTCGATTAATAATAAAGTTTTAAAGTTTCAATTACATATTAGTCTTTTGCATAACAAGCCAATTTGCTTTAGTTGGTAGGCCTACCAATGGTTGATGCAAGAAAAAGGATGCAATAGCTTATAATATATTTCTATTAATGTAAATATTAAATACGAATATAAAATAATTAAATATTTTATTGAACATATTTTATAATCATATTAAAATGTGGGTAAAATTTTGATACACATGCCGTGTTAATTATACACAAGCTTGTATATTTACACTATAAAAACCTAAATCTTAAATTCTTAACCTTAACCCTAAAAAATTAAACCCCACACTCTAAACCCTAAAATACATACATGCTGTGCAATATAGATGGAGATGCCGATAAGAATACCTTTGTTCTGGTGAAAGTTCCCGGAATGCATAATGCTCTACGAGTTCAGGAGTCAACACTCGAGAGGGTCACATCTGGTTTGGCAGCGAGCGACTGGGTGCGCTTGAAACAAGAAACCAACACTCATTCCCCTGTAGGAATACTACATTTGGTCCGGCGAGACGGAACCGTGGCAGTGGGATTTATAGGTTTAGAAGAATTCTGGAATGGCAAATCCCACCAGCTTCAAATGTCTAAACCTTATTATGTGGGTCAGTTCGTGAGGCTTAAGGCAACCGCTCCTAGGTTCGAATGGCCACGGAAGAGAGGAGCAGCATGGTCCAGCGGAAGAATTTCAGATATACTTCCAAACGGGTGCCTTGTCGTGGAGTTCCCAGGCCGATTTGTTTTCGGAAACAAACCCAACAAGTTTTTGTCCGACCCCGCTGAAGTAGAATCAGTGTCTTTCGATACTTGCCCTGGCATAGTCGAGAAATAGCAACATCTCGAGGATTTCCATTGGACTGTTAGGCCACTAGCGATTGCCATTAGTCTATTTACAGCCATGAAGGTCACCGTATTGGTTGGACGTGGTATAAATGCAAGAGTGAAGAAAAACCGGCCAAACAACCAAGAACCATCCGGCCGGAATTCTGGTTGGAGGAGGAGGATGTTTAAAGATGCTGGTTCCACCAAGTAGGGAACAACTTTGCAGACCTTTTTACTAAGGTGATGAAACAAAAGCATAAATAAGGTTGTGAATAAGTAGCCAGACAAAGGTGCAAATATATATATAAATACTGAAGACTGCATATATCTTTGGTTGATATTTGTTCCTTTTTATTATATAAGCATATTATCCATGTGAATTCTTGTTATGACCAGTTAAATTTGGTAAATTACACAAGTGGTCACTAATGTTTTAGTAAATCTTTTGAGAAGTTCTATTATTGTTCTAATGTTTCAATCTAAAGTTTTTAATATGTTAGACTCAATTATTAGAGTCGCTCGTTAAGTTCGTTCTATATAGTTATTAGTTTATCACAAAAATAATTATTTTAAGATTATCATAGTTGATTTTCGAGTAGAGATCTAAATATAATTGATTTAGATTATATTAGATTCAATTCAAAGTTATTTAAATATTTGATCGTATCTTGGGGGTTTGAAGTATATTTATTTTAACTTAAAATAAAAATAAAATTTTAATATAATAAAGGGACTAAAGTCATAAATAGACCTTTATTACCTAAGATTTAACCCCACGCGCCAATCACCCCATTTTCAAAAACAAAAAATGAAAACACGAAAACGCCGCCGTTTGAAAGCATTTCGCTTTCTTCTCGACCAGTCCACCATCTCTATATAAATTGAAAACTCCTATCATCAGAAACCTAAGCCCGAATTTAGATTTCTTCATTTCCTCGTCAACCAAACAGAAAATTTCAGTCCAAAGAAATCGATTTTTTCTTCGTTTTCTTAATTAAAGACGAAAGGAAAGAGAGAGAGAGGGATTGAGGTCGATATTGAGTTTTTGTATTTGATTTAGCAAAGGATGTCTGCGGCAGTGTGCGGCAGCAAGAGATCGTTCTTCGAGGATATCCCGTCACCGCCATCGGCTTCTTCCTCCAAGAAGATCCGCCGCTGCTCGCCGTCATCTCCTTCTTCTGTTCGCCCGCTATCTGCCTTCGATCACCTCCAAGCTCTCTTCCCTCACATGGACCTCGAGGTATTCCGCCCATTTTATTTAATTTTGTGTTTTTAAGATGCATAATAAAAAAATGATTTGTTATCGTATTAATAAATTAGATTTCAAAAGATTTACGAGTATGATGTAATTGCTTGTTGGATGGAAGATAAAAGTCTAAACTTGGATGGAGTTTTGATTTAAAGGAAAAGAAGGTAATTTACTTCATTTGATTTTGTGGTAAAAGTATAACAACTTCAATTGTGTAGATATAAGCCATGAAAGGGGCTGCTAATTGGAAAATCTGCTAGGTTGCAACTGTAATCCGGTCTTATTTTTGCAATTTCCGGATTATCTCATAGTTGGCTACTTGTTTGATTATCTTTAATCAATTCTTTGTTGAGGGTTTCCTTCATCAGTTGTGTGACCATACAATTTTTTTTGTATATGAGATTGTTTCTTTTAGTGGAGCTAAAAGATTTAGTTTGTTGTCTTCTTTTATGTTGCATAGTGTTTAAAATGTTTGCTTTTACTGTTCCATTGTTGATATACAGATTGTGGTTGGCTGTTAAAATAGTGATTGTCTATTCTGTTAATAATTAGCAATTGTTCCTTTCAGCTTCTGGAGAAAGCGCTACTAGAATGTGGCAATGATATAGACTCTGCCATCAAGAGGTTGCAGGAACTTTGCTTAGGAGCGCCAGAGGCTAGAGGGGAAAAGACCCAGTCTCCTGTTGAGGAACTGGGAACAACTGCTGAGCAGGGTCTATTGTTGATTCTATGCCTAACTCTTGAAATTGATTCATTTAAATTTAGCATTGCCAGCTGAGTTTCTTATCAATCTGTAATATCATCCTTTGCTTAATTCTATTGGCATTTTTTTATGTACAGTTCTATTGTTGATTTGTGGTTGATGTTGCAAAATAGTTTCTATAACGAACCGGAAATGTTTCAGTACCAACCCTTGAATTGCACGATTCTATGTTGTCTAGCTTCAGTTCTACCCTCTGTTAGTTTCTAGAATATTCTACAAGTATAATGGTTAAATTTGTATTCAAAATGAGAAGGGAATATAACATATAGGCTTACTCGGGTCTGTCAACCATAGGATTATGCAAGTACTTTAAAATCATCCTTTTGCTCATCAAAATGGATACATTAATTAGAGTGAATTGAAAAATCTTCTTTTTGACACCCTATGTTGGATCTCCTAACCCAGTCTTATATGCTTCCGATATTGTATCATGGTTATAATCAGTTTCAGTAAAAAAGTTGAATTGTTGTGTGCTGTAATATGTCATCTGCTTTAAGCCAGGCTGTTCTTACTTTGTAAGGGAGCCTCATATCTGCGTTGAAATTGCAGGTATACTGACTACTGATGGAGAATCTGCTGCTGCTGTGACCGTTCAGAATCCACCGGCCTCTGAAAATCTGCCTGTTGATGGTGCTGCATGGGTGGACTTGTTTGTGAGGGAGATGATGAGTGCTACAAGTATGGATGATGCCAAAGCCCGTGCCTCTGGATTGCTGGTGGTTTTGGAGAATTCCATAAGTAAACGTGCTGCTGAAGAGACAGCACAAAGTTTTCACAAGGTTTTTAACCTTCTTTTCATCTCTATCTATCATGCTTTTTCTGGACTTGCCAGAGGTCCCGCAAAACATATGAAGCAAGTTTTAGTCAAAATGCTATATGGACACTCATGTCAGATGCTGACATGATCATGCTTTAGCTTAATAGGAATCGATATGATCTGCAATGAAATGTGTCTGTTTGTGAAGCTAGGGTCAGCCTGCCTTTATATCAATTTCTTGTTGAATTGAACATGCTAATATCAAAAGCTCACACCTGAGTTCAATTTTGACATATTCATGAAATCAAACATGTTGCTTTGAAGCTATTAAGGATAACCTTTTCTACTCAAACATGTGTTTTGATTATCAGGAAAATATCATGTTAAAGGAACAGATTTCAGCATTGATTCAAGAAAATACAGTCCTCAAACGTGCTGTGGCTATCCAACATGAGCGACAAAAGGAGTATCAAGATAAAAACCAAGAGCTGCAACATTTGAAGCAATTGGTTTCTCAGTATCAGGAGCAGCTGCGAACTTTAGAGGTCGGAATCTAATTCTCTCAAAGCTCTCCATTTTGTCAATATCATCAACATGGCATGGGATTATGCCATACAGTTCCAAAAGGCATAAGAATATTTACTAAACAAGTCAATATCGTGTCGTTTTTATCAAACTCATCTTCGCATTTTTGTTTGTGTATTACCCGACAGGTAAATAACTATGCATTGATAATGCATTTGAAACAAGCACACCCGAGCAACTCGGTCCCGGGGCATTTCAACCCGGACATCTTCTAAAGATAAAAGGTGGAGCGTAAGGATGAAATGGTTGGTTTAAGCTTTTGCAAGTCTCATCATATAATTAGCACAAAGATGCTTCTTCTTAATCTGTTTGCTTTTGTTGGTATACTTCTAAAGAATCACGGTGCTTGGTAATAAGGTGTTTTGATTCAGAACCTCCCCTCGGCTTGTTAAAAGAAAATACTTCACTTTTATATTTCATAGTGAATCAGTTGAATTTTCATATCATTTTTGTGTGATGCTTGAATCGTCCTAAGAGAGAGTAAAAGGATGAAATGGAATATTCTTAAAAATAAAATGCTTTTAGTTTATTAAATCATAAGTGAAAGGATCAAGTGGAATATTCTTAAAAGTAAAATGCTTTTAGTTTATTAAATCATGATTGAGAATAAAAATATGTTTGAAGAATATGAGCGATGAGTTGTTTATTTTGAGGTTTTGCAGTATATGGTGTAATCTTATGATATTGAAATCACTTAACATTTTTTTAATAAAAACCGCTAGTCTTATTAAAAAAATATTCAAAATCACAATAAAAGTTTGCAGTAGTATTGAAATCATTTGACATTTTTTTATTGGGATGAACAAGAGAATTTGTATTTCTATCAGTTCTTAAATGATCCAAAAACTCTATTTTTATTTTAGTGTGATCTCTCGTTATAATCATATTAATCTAAATTATTTTTTTCACTTATATATTTATAAAATAATGTTTTTTATTAATTTTATCGTTTACAAATCCACTGCCGAACCATAACATTAGGCCTTACTGTACCGAAGATCGACGACATGAAGCTCGACTGCATGTTGCATGAGGTGAGGAGAAAAAAAAACCGACACTTGAACACGTCCTCTTCTTTTGCCCTCGCAAATCCATGTACCGAAGACCGTCACGAATTGAGCATGAGAAACCCCGCTCCAACTTCTTGCACGCGACCACCGAGCCAGGTTATTAAACTTAATTGCGACACTGCTCAAAATTTCAAGCGAAACTGATGGTGCAGCACCAATAGATACGACTTGGTTCCAGAATAATCCGAGAGCAAAATTTTCGCCGTGTCGTTGTGGAATTCGTCAATGTTTGAGGTTGCCTGCCATCACTGATGACCTTGATATCATGGCTTCCATTCCCACTAAAAGCAATGTTGTTTTTTGTTTACTCCAGGAGAAGCTAACAAAGCCCCAACTAGAATGCAAAACGAACTTTAGTTGAGGCATGCCTGTCGGGATGTGTTTCTAGCCATCCAAGGGAGCTTCAAGCTCTATTGTAATGACTCTTCTTAAATGAAATCTTTGATGAATGTTGACTATATATATATATATATATATATATATATATATATATATATATAGATTGCTTGGATCTAGGATTGGATATATAATTATGTTATTCGAACTCTTCATTTTTCTTGAAATTCATGTGTTCGACGTTCGTGTTTGTCACATAAAATGGAGATACGACTTAAAAAGATGTTTCATACATATGTAAAATCTAATAAAATATTATAATACTTAATATAGGTTTATTTGTATCTAATACTCACATCTAAATTCAAGTAATATAGATCCTAACTCTCAAGTCATATTGTTCCGACTATTAGAAAAGCTCGGTCTTTGGTAGGGATGAGCATTTTATCCGATCCAATCAGGTTTCGACCCAACCCGACCCGATCATGTCGTTTTTTTAATGGAAAAACGAGTTCAGGTTCGGGTCGAGTTCGAGTTTAGGGTAAAAAATATCCGACCCGGGACTAATCGTGTATTTATTCTAAATTTTTTTATGAATGCTTATAATAATACCCCTCTTTATATATATAATTAGGTCTTTAAGATTAAATTTTTATTTATAATTTAGTCCTTAAAATTATATTTTTTACGATTATGTCCCATAAAATTATTTTTTTACACTTAGGTCCATAACATTATTTTTATAGGTCAGGTCGGATTTAATGTATTTATTTTCGGGTCGGGTCGAATTTTTTAAAGACGCATTCGGGTTGAAGTCGAATTTAAGGTATTTAATTTCGAATCGAGTTCGGGTAAGTCAAAAAACCGACCCTCACATATCCCCAGTCTTTGGTATGCTAGTCTAGTGCGGTTTATGCCATATTTTCCGTTGAATTTCATCTATTTTAATTACAAAAATATATAATTATATTTCTCCCATCCTTCAACCAGAACCAGTGGTCTAGTGGTAGAATAGTACCCTGGGTTCGATTCCCTGCGGGTGCACCATCCAAGCAGTGACGATGCTTGCGCTTGAGTGAAAATCAAGGGTTCTTCACAATCGTCTGAATTTCGGACGACACATTAGCGCTTCCAAGCTTCAGAATTTTTTGGTTTAGTGTTTGACAAATCCAGTGCCGAATCATAACATTAGGCCTAACCAAAACACCCATTTCCCATAACAAAGTCATCTCCTCTAGCTGTTTTAGTAAATCCGGATCCATATGTACTCCTTGCGTCTAGTGTTGTAAAACCAATGTGATTATAACCATGTCTGTCTAGTGTTGTTGGAATCGAGTCGACCGGTTGAACCGAAAACTAGTTGGTCAAATGATCCAATCATGGTCGCCAAACCGGATATTGTCAGAATCGATAACCAACCGGGCACCTTAAGGTATACCGGTTTGATTTCCGATCCAATTTTTATAACACTGGATTGTAGTATGCAATGTAGACCGATTAGTCTATTAGTTAGACATGTATCACGAACTACGAAATATAAATATGGTACGATATTGACATGATGATATGAGAAATTTTTAAAAGACGAAAGTAAAATTTAAATAAAAAAAACATTGTTTTAGTGGAGATTTTCAACATATGCGTGAATCATAAGTTGGCCTCACATAGCGTGCATTGCATGTAATTATGGGTAGGAAGGCTTTTCAATATACGCGTGAATCTCATAATTTTGCAAATTTTCAGCCTTAGTTCCTATGACAAGCACGTCGGATGAATATAAATTTTGGTACCCAAACTTAATTCCAATATTCAATTTAGTACCTAAACTCTTTTCTGGTGCATATAGGTATTTGAACTCGGGGTAAGCATTCAATTGAGTCCGGTTAAAATTTTTTAGTTAGTCGGGTTGACGAGTCTTATTTTATAACAAAAATTTTATTTAATTTTTTGTTGAAATCAAGTCGAGTCAAGTTCGGGTTTCAGTTCAAATTTAATTGTAAATCTTTATAATATTTTATGGTTCTAATTAGTTCTAATTTAAAAGGCTTTCTATAACCATAGACGATATACATATCTTTTTTCATATGAGATATACATATATCAGGCAGAGTTAAGGGACTCAGCCCGAGCTTAAAAATCGATTAACTAATTACTAAAAGTTTTGAGTTATTAGAGTCTCATTTTATAACTCAAAATTTTTTTAATTTTAAGTGAATTTTTTAAAATTACTATTCGATTAAAGTCGAGTGGAATTTTTTCGAGTTGAGTTGAATCGAAAATTTTAAATTTTTAAATATAGTCGAGATTTACTCACCCCAAATCTGAACTTAGCTTCAATGAGAACAAAAGTTCAGACACCTAACTGAACTTTACATCATATTCAAATAATCTCATACGTTTTCGACAAGAGTAAGATGTTGGATTTTATTAAAAGTAAAAAAAAAGTATAACAAATACAATACACCTTAATCAAAGAGAATATTTTTTAATTAAAAGGTGTGTCGTGATAATCGTTGCACAAACGTCAAACTATCATAAAGATATATAAAAATCGTGTCATAAAAATAGAAGAATAATGGTAATAAGACGTTAAAAGAAAAGATAAGAAAAATTCAAAAACAAATAAAATTCTTATTTGTGACTAAAAACAAATGAAAATAAACAAAGAAAAAATTGTAACATTTTCAAATAATAAAAGGTTGTGCATCCTTAACATAATTACAAACGTTTTTGGTGTGGTACAATTTGAAACATTATACACATATTACATATAGCAAAGATATTTTTATATTAATTGACATGAAAATTAAATTTTCTTTTATATAATTTAATATTGAATAAATTTATTATTGAATCTAGTAATATAATTTTGAAATATAGATTTTATTTAAATTGATGTGAACCCAAAAAAACTTCAAGCCTAAAAAATCTAAATCTAAAGTTAGCTTGGGCGTTAAATATTAGCCTAGATATGATACAAAGCATATTAAAAATATATTAATCGAATTTTAAATATTGTGTATCTATTACGTAAACACCTTGAATATGACACGATAAAAAAAGTGGCCTTGAATATTACGTAAACATGATCCATTCATGTTAAATATGCTCCTGTTACGGATGTGAATTGGACGGAGAATGTGTGAAAGGTACTCTTCCTACATTTATTCTCGTCAAAAATTTTTATTTATATTCCCGTTCCACGACCTGTTGCAAATTTAAAATCATTTTTGTCCCACAACCCGCAAGACTAAAACCATCTCCGCCCCATTACCCACGTGGGTCCTGAGACCCACCTAATCCCCTATTTACCTATCATGTAACCCTTTCATATAATATTTTTATAACTATTAGTTAAAATTATAAATCAAATTTGTTATGAAAAAGTATAAAATATCCGCCATTCGGACTCCCACCACATAATGAAATTATTCTAATTGTCACAATTTTTAAAAAATAATAATATACGAAATTAAAATTGTACAACAAAAAAGTTTGGATTAAAAAGATACTAAAGTCTATTGTAAATGATCGAAAATAGCACAAATAACCTGCAAAATAATATTTCAATTGCTTAACAAATAAACATTACAGAAATAATTAAAAATATATAAAAATTAAAAAAACAACCTTGAAAAATAAGAACAAATGCCGATAGAATATAAATAACATGCAACATTAAGAAAATAAAATTAAAAAAGTAGAAGAATAACATATATATGATGAGGACTGAATAGAGAAAAAAACCTTAAAAAAAGACGTAACGACCGGCAATAATAAAAAATAAACTAATAAACATAATAAATTTTATATATACTATATATAAATTTTCATAAATATTTCAAGATAAGTCAATGTAAATTATTTTAAACATGATCCATTCGTGTTAAATATGCCGGTCTGAACTAACATTTAATGCTCAAACATATTACTAGACTAGTAAAGATATTTTATTAAAAGGCTTAAGGGTGTAAAAGACCTTTGAAGTTTTAGAAAAAAATCAATTAAGGCCCTAAATCTTTTTGCATCTAATTAAACCCTTGAACCAAGAAATTTAATTAATTAAGTTCTTTGACCAATTTTGACAATTAAATCTTGATAGTTTTTTTTCATATATTACCGAACATGATACACTACAATTATATCATGTTGCATTTACCAAAAAATCAAAAAGATTTTTTTTAATTCTATATATATATTTTAAAATTTTAGAACATTTAAGTAATTTTAAAATAAAATAACAATTTTGAAAACTGTCAAGTGGAAACACTGTGACACAACGCACTGCAACAATGGATCTAAAAAACTGTTCAGATTTAATGGTCAAAATTGGTCAAAGAGGTTTAAAGGCTTAATTGATTAAATTTAGTAGTTCAAGAGATTAATTGGGTGCGAAAAAAAATCAAGGGCTTAATTGATTTTTTTTTCAAAAGTTCAAGGGCTTCTTACACTTTTAAACCTTATTAAAATGATATTCATAATTTCATGACTCAATCATAAGTTTTTAATAAATTTAAAATTTTGAAGGTTTTTTTAAAATAAACTAGATTATATTCAAAGTGATAGGATTACAAATGTATTGCACCGCAAACATTGTAAATTCAATGTCTAAAAATAAATATAATAAAATTCTAAGGGTGTGAAATACATTAAAATAAAAAAAAACTATCACTTTCAGAAGGACTTGAATAATCTTCTGAATGAAATCCAACAAATAACTACTTTGACCAGAGTGCTCTATGAAGAAAACAAATTCTTCTGTTACTTGTTCTTGACATATCAGCACAACCACAAAAGGGAATCATAAGCATATACAGATCGGTCTCCTTCGCTAACAAAAACGCTCGTTGATACTCGCCAACTAAACGTTAAATTGTCAAATGATATACTATAGTTGCCATAAAAGCATACGAAAGTATTGCTATAAAAGTAGACGAAAAATTGCCATAAAAGCAGATGTGATAAGTGTCACGACCCAAATATTTTGGTCCGAGATAGTTGCGCAAGGATCCACCTAAGAGGTTCAAAGCGGATCATCGGGCTTGCCAATACCACCAGATTTGGCCCAACACTTGGAGAATGCTAGAGAGCCCGATCACACTGACTTTTCAGCAATGGCAGGAGACAAGAAGTCAAAGGAGGAATCTTGCCATATCGGGTGTGATCAACTATCTAAGGAAAAAACCTACTAATTGATGTAATTAGGTAGGATTTTATATTCTTTCCTAGATTAGAGATTCTTGTAAGGATTTGGGCTAATCCTGGCCATCCATGTAAATCGATCCGGACCATTGATTGAGTGGGAGCTCAACTATAAATAGAGAGCCTCTCACCCTCATTTGTATCATCCATCTCATTCCATTCATTCTCTCATTTGAGAAGGGTAATAAGACTCTGAAGCATTTACTCTATTTCTCCCTTGTTCCTTTCAATTGTTCTTGTTTCATAAGCTCTTTGTTATAGTTGTCTCTCGAGTGGCCAAGAGTAGCCACCATAGTGCTTAAAGTGCTTCCGCATCCATCAAAGCCTAGAGGGCTTGTTCGAGCCGTTGTCGAGCATGAGTACTCGCAAGGCTGGTTGAAGGCTGACTTAGGTGCAAGAATCGACCGATTAGCGTCAAAGGCCGCACGGATCCGCTAGGGTTGAGCCCTAGGCCCTTGACAAGTAGTACCAGAGCGAGACGAGGGGCTTACGTTCGAGCCTACTTGGTGTTGTAGTCAAGTTAGGCGAAGGTTTACTTCGAAGTAGTTCGTGGCAAAGAAGCGAGTGAGATGGCATCAAAGAGAAAGGCATTGATAATGAATGAGGTAAGAGAAACTTTTAATGATTTCAATGATCAGACTTACTTTATTAAGTCTCAGATAGAAGACTTGGTAAAAGACACAACGTCGTTGGAGAAGAGGGTTGCTAGACTTGACGAATCTGAAGGGAGGCCAAGTAGATCCAAGGTGTTTTCGAGTCCCGCCTTAACCAAGTGGTGTCCATGGAGGACCAGTTCAAGGACGAGACTCGATGAGTTCTCAACGAGTTGGTGAATGTTCGAGGGAGTAATGCTTGCAAAGCCGAGGTGACGGCTATGCGGATCGAGATGAATGAGCTCAAGGAAGAGCTACTCAATTGCAATAGTGCAATGAATGAATGGGGTATGCTTGTCACCATCTTAGATGGACTTAGGCCTGGGGTGATGCTTGCATTGGAGCAAGGAGGTGCCCAAATTTGAGAGGCCAAAGATGTGGCCGAGTTGCTGACCGAGCCTGCGGGAGACAAGCCAGTCAGTGCCGAGACGTCCAAGCCCACGTCAAGTGACAATGGGAATGGCGAGGCTAAGTCCGTGCCAAAGAAGAAGGCAAGCAGAATGATGAAGTGCTACTTAAGTGATGGCCCACATGTGATAAGGAGCTGTCCCGAGAAGAATCGCCTTGCTGCACTCATCAAGGGAGAAGATGAGCCTGAAGGAGGAGTAGCGCGACTTGGCACAGTTATGATGGTCAATAAGCCAAGGGAAATCCAAGGTGCAACTACGAGTGCCAAAGTAGTCAAGCCAAGGTCGAGCCCGGTGCGATAGCGAGTGAGAAAACCATCAAGCCGAGGGTGGAGTTGAAGCAATTGGAGTGCTACTAATGTAAGGGGCCTCACAAGTTGCGAAGATGCCCAGTTTGAGCCAAGGAGTCCAAGACGAGGGACGAGCCCGAAGGGAGCGAGGCTACAAAGCTTTGTTCGAAGCCGTCTAGTTCTACCAAGGCCAATGGAGACCGAAAGCAGAAAAATGTGAACATGTCCAAGAAGGCTACGAGAGAGCTTGCCGAGGATGTTCGAGGAAAGAACATCGCTTTTGAGACCAATAAAGCGTTGAAGGAGGCCAAGCCGAGGGACATTGCAACCGTAGAGACGCCACCCATGGGCAAGGTGGGAAACGAGCGAAGGACTTCGGAGAAGAAGTGCCAACACAAGAGGAAGTACCGAACTTCGAGGAAGAAGGGTCGATGCAAGAAGATTGCACCAAACTTCAAGTCAGAGGGACAAGTGCAACGAGGGGCAACGGACCTTATGCAAAAAGGGTCGATGCATGCAAATAACTTCAATGATGGAGGTTCGATGCAAAGGGGGCCAGACTTCGTGGAGATAGAAGGGCTGACCCATTTTAGAGTAAATGCAACCGAGAGAAATGTACATCTCAAACACAACTCTAGTATTTTTTTTAGTTTGATTTGCTGAGTTTGATGAGCATAGGTCGAGTTGGACCTAACCATCGGTGCGGGGGAGAGAAGCTTGGAATGGACCTTTCAGAGTTCTAAGGAGCCAAACTGATGGGCTGATGAGTTTAAGAGTTCGTCCAGTGTTCAACGTGGTGACACCCAAAACTTTGCCGCGGGACCAAGGCAAACCAAGACTTGTAGGAGAAAGCTCCTACAACGGTGATGTATCCGGAGGCGTCATAGCACGCGACATCACTTGGCGGGAAGAGTTAGAGCGAGCAATCCTTATGAGGGACATGAGCAAGCCAAGGCGTCGGAAAGCCACTAAGACGATGTGAGTAATGGTGCAAAAGATCGAGGAATTCCATGGCGGCAAAAGCCGAGGTGAGCAGTTCATATAGGGGAACCGCATCAAGCCGAGGCAACAAGTAGCAGTATCCAATGAGGCCCTACCCAGGATTATTCTAGTGCAGCGACGAGGGCGTTGCCAAGTTCAGTGGGGGAGAATGTCACGGCCCAAATATTTTGGTCCGAGACAGTTGCGCAAGGATCCGCCCAAGAGGTTCAAAGCGGATCATCGGGCTTGCCAAGACGACCAGACTTGGCCCAACACTTAGAGAATGCTAGAGAGCCCGATCATACTAGCTTTTCAGAAATGGCAGGAGACAAGAAGTCAAAGGAGGAATCTTGCCATATCGGGTGTAATCAGCTATCTGAGGAAAAAAAACCTACTAATTGATGTAATTAGGTAGGATTTGATATTCTTTCCTAGATTATAGATTCTTGTAAGGATTTGGGCTAATCCTGGCCATCCATGTAAATCGATCCGGACCATTGATTGAGTGGGAGCTCAACTATAAATAGAGAGCCTCCCACCCTCATTTGTATCATCCATCTCATTCCATTCATTCTCTCATTTGAGAAGAGTAATAAGACTCTGAGGCATTTACTCTATTTCTCCCTTGTTCCTTTCAATTGTTATTGTTTCTCAAGATCTTTGTTCTAGTTGCCTCTCGAGTGGCCAAGAGTAGCCACCATAGTGCTTAAAGCACTTCCACATCCATCGAAGTCTAGAGGGCTTGTCCGAGCCGTTGTCGAGAAGGAGTGCTCGCAAGGCTGGTTGAAGGCTGACTTAGGTGCAAGAATCGACCGATTAGCGTCAAAGGCGTCTAAGGCCGCACGAATCCGCTAGGGTTGAGCCCTAGGCTCGTGACATAAGAATTTGGCAAAGCAAAAAAAAAGCTTGAGAATAAAATATTCATCAGCAAAGATGAATTTTATTTACATACAAAACCAGCAAAGCGGCTAAAGACCGTCACTAATGAAAAAATATCATGAAAAAGAAAAAGTTAGAAAAAAATTTTGTAACCGACGCAGAACAAATAGGAGGAGTAGAACTTTTGAAAGTTTTCTTTTTTATTTGAATAGTTTAAAGGTGATTACAAGTTAGTATCTGTTCATACATATTCTTAACCATTTGACAATGCGCATACACCATGTAGATAGAGCGATTTGAACTCGTGTCTCCTATGATGAACATCATCCGTTTTTCTAATAGGACACTTGTTGGATTAATTTTGAAGGTTTTCTTAAATGGAATACACGTTTTTATATAAGACGTTACACCTAACTTACAGTTATTGGATATTATCGGATATATTTATCTACCAAAATATATATTTTTGAAAAATTATGATTTTCCTATTTTGTCAAGAAATAAATGTGAAAAATAAAAGTTAAGGTTACCTTTGTCATTTGGATTTAAGAATATATTTTAGTTAATATTCTCTATCGTTCAAAAATAATAAAACATTGAAAATATCGAAATAAAAAAATTAATTACATAGTTAAAACGATTAAATGAAGCACTAATTACGAATTAAAATGGTGACAAAATGGAATCCAATCACTTGATTACACAAGGTCATGACTGCCATGATCTTTAGGAAAACCAATAATTTGATTTTAAATAGCAACTTTGAGATATTTATTCAAATATTTAAAATATAAAAAATCATTATATTAATGTTTATTATTATTATTTATTTATTTTAAAAAATTCTATAAATCGTTCGAGAATAATCCTTTTGCTCATCTTGTATAAGTTTGAATCTTGACATTTTCCTTTAGAATGTAAAAAACTTTTTATTTAATCGGAAAAATAATTTTTGAATCCAATATTATTGGAAAATTAAATATATTTTACTTACTTTTATAATTTCATTTTCGTGCCATTAATATTTTAAAAATCTAACCATCTTCGTTCACATCAATTATTTAGATCAATTTTTCTAATAAAATTAAAAATGTCTAAATATTTGTTTAAAGTAAAAAAAAAATTTAATGTTAGTCATTTGAAAATACACACCTTATGTCAATCACTTTTAGAGCAAATGGTTAAAAAGCTCTTAGTCGACACCTTTCTCCCCCTTTAAGTTATGAGTCCTAGACCCATTAGAAGCAAATTTCTCCTTCCCCTCTCTTCGGTAGGAATTATTCAACAATAAAAAACACACCTTACAAGTATAGCCGCTCAAATTCGAATCACATAACATAATCAACGTTCACTTTTTTATTAGGACCATCCTTCAGTTCCGATATTAGTAAAGTTTTTGTGGAGATATTTGATGATTTCAAAATTGTACCTACATAACAATTAAAATTATATTAATAAAGTTTAATTTAATAAGATGAAAATATTGCAAGTGTTGTTTAATTTTAGAGTAATTATTTCATAAGGTTATATTGTGTCCTATTTAGATGTTATAACTTCAAACCGTAAACCTTAGTGTTTAAAACTTAAACCCTAAATAAAACGCATGATAACCTTAAAACTATGTTTGCAAAAAGCACATAAATATTTTCTCTTAATTTTAAATTAAAAATAATTTAATTTTACATTAGTGTAACTAAATCTTTCATAAGACCGTAAATAAAAAGTGTTTGATGATTTATTCGTCAAGTTAAACAAATAAATATAAACAAGATTTTAAGATACGAATCGAAACAAAAATATATTCGTTCAAACTCGATTCGTTCTCAACTTTGGTCTAAGTTATTTATGTACTTTTCAATAATTGCAGGGTAAATCTGGCATCTTCCTCCAACTGTCGAAACTCAAGTGGAATGCACAAAACCAAAGGTAGCATCTGATGAAACAGAAAAAATGTAAACACAACAACAACCGCCCACGTGGCACTCTTACGACCGTCAATTACTCACCAATTATTGTATTAGTTTCACATTCCTATTTATTATTTTTTATAATCACTAGTATTTAATTTATTAGTTTAAATCGAATACTGTAATGACTTGTTATAGATGATTTTTTTAATTTAATTTATTTTATTTACAACATCAGAATTTAAAACTCTGACCTAATTTAAAAAATCTAAGGACTCGACTCGCTAAGCAACTCGTTGTTAGTTTTTATTTATTATTTTTATAATATTTTATGTCTTAAGATTCTATAGTATCCAAAATTTAATATATCTTACCTACCAATTCTTAATGCCAATGGGGTCTTAAAATTAATAAAATACGTGGACCAATATCAAAATTAAAATATTAATAAAAAATAGAGGGAGTGACAGTTTTTTGTCTACTTTTTCTCAGGTTTTTCAAAAATCCTAGCCGCGCAGTGTTGTTTTTGTTCTTTATTACTCTTTAATTTATCGACGGCGACATCAGTTTTAATGCTGGTTGTTGACTGTAAGAACTTATTATTTATTTTTTTGTTTTTTAGTTTCAAATAAATAATTTTATTCTTGTAGCATGATTTACTCTATCTTTTAGTACTTTTTTTTATCTTTTGATACGTTTTTTTTATCAGTCGTTTGGCCGTTTTTTTATTTGATTTTTTATCAGGGTTGGACCTAACGTCACCACGACTGATCAAGATGACGCTCTTGTTGTTATCTTATTGATCTCTCTGTCTCGGACCTTCGAACTGAATTTGGATACGCGATCACATTCACCATTCTTTGTTCGTAATTGAGTTGTGGTAATAACCTTGTTGTCAACGTGTCTCATTGTAATATGCATTTTTATGTTATTTATTGATGGTTTTATCTTTCATCGTCGATCTTTGGTAATGCTTGTATCCATTTTTTTCTGAGATTTTTATCTTTTCTTTTTATGGTCCTCTTACGATCTCGATACAACAGTTTTGTTTAGTAAGAATATATTTGGATTAGGTGTTTTTGTTTACTAAGTTGTGAACTTTCAATATAATTCAGATATATCTTCGTTCAATAAAATTAACAGATTTTAATTCAAAGAAATATTAATAAAAATAGAGGTTTGATTCATACGATGAGTTAGGTTTTGGATAAGAGTTTTTAAATTCGAATTTAATTTTATTCTATTTAAATTCAAATTAAATAATAAAATATATTAGCATTTAAATTTAATTACAAAAAATTAATATCAATTTGTTTTGATATTTCATCGTTTTAAAGCTTTAATTACGGATTTTATTTTATTAAAACTGAAAAAGTTAGTCTTTTTTATTTTAATTTGTATAGATTAATCTCGTCCCATCTAATTAGGCTTTGTTTTTTGTTGTTATGGGATAACACCCGTCGAGACTGGACGTTCATTGTAAGAAGTTAAAATTTTCAATTGTAGACATACGGTCTTTTGAGGTAAAAATTTGTTGGACAAATATTTGTTGGGAGCTAATTTTTTTTTGTTTGACGAGAAAATTTGAGGCTCAACACCTATTTAAGTTATAAAAACAACAAAAAAACAGAGTTTTAATCTAATTGAGTAACATTTTTAAACCTTTATATTAAATTGTAAACCTCGAAACCAACGAGTGAGCAATTTAATGAACATAATCAGTCAAGAATCAACACTTCAACAATTTATATACAATAAATTACAACAAAGTCGAACAGTTCAAGTTCATGTGTTTTCTAACGTATAGACGACTCTTTACTTTTCGTAAAACACGATGAATGGAATCCTAGCAAGTTGAAGTATGGTACTAATATTTCGATTTTAATAAAGGGTAAAATTTTGATACACGGTTTGGATAAAATTTATTTTAAACAGACATGTATTTTTACCTTATAAAATATAAATATTAAATTCTTAACTCTAACACCTTGAACTATAAATTTTAAACATTAACTTTAAATTTTAAACTCTAAACTCATAACATTTAAACCCTAAACTACAATCCTAACTCTTAAAATTAAACTTTTTAACTCGGTTTCGTATACGAGTTTCAATCTGACCCGAGAACCATTAAAAGTCAAATAAGTCCAATCAAGATTATTGACCAACAAAACTTAAAAAAAAAAAACCTTATATATAATCTCTCCCTAACATGTTCAGAAAATTTCATCATTCCTGAACTCGCTCAGTCTAAAAACTTTCCCCTTCAAGAATTTTCTCTCTTACTTTTTCTTGTATGTTTTCAGTCATTATTTTCCCAGAAAATCTCTTACTTTTCTTGTATGTTTCCAGTCAATATTTTCCTGGAAAATCAGTAAAGAAAACCACATTTGCTTTGGATTTCCCAAAAGATTCTGAGTGTTCCTGCAAATGGCCCCAAAGCCAGGCAAAGGCAAATCAAATAAAGCAAAACCAGAGAAGAAGCACAAGAAGAAAGAGGAGAAAGGTATTTCCGTAATAGTCACTGAACTTTTAAAACATTTTCATTTTGGTCATTGAAATCGAAAAACTTACACCGAAGTCCTTGCCGCTTTGTTTTTTTTTTTTTGCAGTTGTTCCCAGTGTTCTTGACATCACTGTCATTACTCCCTGTGAATCACAAGTTGTACTCAAGGTGCTTTGCATTACCATCTTCATTGATTGGATTAAATTGAAAGAAATTTTAACATTAATTTCATGAATTGAGTTTGAAATAAATACTAATTACTAATTAATAGCTAAATTAATCGTTAAAAATTTTAACATTTTATTTTTTGTTGAAGGGCGTTTCAACTGATAAAATAGTTGATGTAAGAAGGATGTTGGCTTCTCATGTTGAGACTTGCCATCTCACAAACTATTCTTTAACTCATGAGGTATTCTTCTTCCTTCTCATTTTCTTCGTATATTTGGATCAGAATCCACTTACATATGGGTTTTACACTTTTTTGGATTGTTGGACGAGAAAAAATGGACGGCTGAGATTATATACGTAACATTAACGATTATTTTTTTCTAATAATTTTGTAATTTTTTATTAAAAAATTGTTAGATCAAAGGGAAGGGATTGCATGAGAAAGTAGAAGTGGCTACTTTGAAACCATGTTTGCTCAAAATGGTTGAAGGTAGGTTAAGTTAATTTCTTGTTATTTTTTAATTTTTATTAGTCAAATTATCAATTATATACTACTTGTTTTATTTTTTTTCTACGTCTCATCTGACCGATGGAGCCGACCATATGTTATAAGTTTGATTTAGTTTAGTAGTTTTCAAATATTGAATTTTATTTTCAACAATTTTTAGAGCAGGTGATTAAAATTCTCGGATAACATTTTCTTCATCTTTTAAGTTGTGGGTCCAAGACCTAATAAGAAGAAAATTCTCTTTCTCTTTTCTTAGGTTGAAAATGTTCAAAAATTATATTCTATTCACAAAAATTTTAATTATTTCGATAATTAATCAACTGGTTATTGATTTTTTAAATAACTAATTAAACAAATTAATAGAATTAGTTTCAGCTGGAGGATTTATTAAAAAACCACTAAATTTAATAAGGAAAAATACCTATAGCATACTACATAATACGGACAATAATTTAATAATATTAAATATGTTACAAATATAAAATATTATACATATACTCATACAATATAAATATAACAATTAAAGAATAAAAATGGTTCGAGTTAGAGTAGGGATAATAATGGAACGAAATAAAAACGAGCTTAAATGGGCTGAAGACTTGTTATAAATCTTAAATATTTGATAAATTTTAGTTTATTAGTAATTAGGTCTTTGTAAAAAATAAATATTTAAATTAAGAAATGTAATGACTTATTAATTTTAGTTTATTAGTAATTTGGTCTAATAATAATTTAAGTATCTATAAATTTAAATATTAGATAAATTAGTATACACCTATAATATATATAATTTTATATACTATTAGTAAAATAGACGATGACACGTGGTCCGATTCGAATATATATTTAATGTATACTAAAATTTCAAAACATGTATAATATTATGAAAATATTTTTTAATATAAAACGTGAAGAAAACGATTTTTTTAGAAAAAGACCTCTCTATATTAAACAAATTGATATCAAATCTCTAAATGAGGGGACATGCAAATTGCTAAGGCATCAAGGATCACGTGGACCGACAAAATTTCAGACATAAATTTGTATCTTGTCGTTTTTCTTACATTACAACCACCTTTATAAGATACCCTTATTTTAAATATTTTTATTTTATCGACTGATATGAAATTCGATGCTCTTTAAATAAGATTTGAAGTTAAAAAAAATTTAATAATTTTTTATTCGGTAAAAAGAGAATGTTATTCATTTTAAAAAAATCGAATTCGAACAATTTTATTTATAAAGTGTGTGAATTGTCGAAGGATTACGAAAAATTATGAATATATAATAACGTGTAATCACCTTAAATTTTAGTAAAATTTCATTATTGTTTAAGAGTTCTAATTGACTTTAACTTCATATTTAATCTGGATTTATGTAGCTATCAAACACCCCAAAATCTTGAGAAAAATACTTTTATTATTCTTTAAAATCATATCTCGTGAGTTAAATACTAAGATTTTTGATCTTTTAAATAAGGTTTTGAGTCTAAAAATTATAAATGTAAAATATTTAAAATTTTGACTTGATTCGACTTGGAACGTGTAATATATTAGAAAAGTAAATTAGATTTAGTGGACATTGTCTTCGTTTCTATAATTATATGGTCCAAGTTAATTATTTATTTATTTACCTCTAATGACGAAAACGACACGTTTTACACGAGAAAACATCAAACTTAATATTTTTATCATATTGCCCATAAAGTTGTTGGAAAATTACATTCCTGCCACTTTGATGCAGAGGACTACGCCGCCGAAGCTCAGGCGGTGGCTCACGTGCGGAGACTCCTAGACATCGTAGCCTGCACCACCAGATTCTCGAAGCCCAATCGAGTCCGATCACAATCATCATCATCAGTGCCGTCTGATTCAAAATCCAGAAAGGTCAACGCTGCTCCGGCGCCGTCTGGTGGAGGAGAAGGGTCAACACCGGCGACGGTTACCGAGAGCATGGAAATGGCTGCCATTCACCGAACCCCCAAATTATCGGAATTTTACGATTTCTTTTCATTCTCTCACCTCTCCCCTCCTATTCTCCGTAAGTGCCACATTTCACCCCGAGATAGAAATATGGGTCTAATTTTATATTTAGTCCCTCTATTATTCTGGAATTAAGGATTTGATCTCCGTTATTCAATTTTACATAATTTGGTATTTGGTACATGTGTTTCTGTTTTGGTCACGCAACTTTTATTATTGCAAAATATTACTTAATGTTTTATTTTTATTTTAGTACATGCTCTTAAAAATCTGAGTGACATTTTTATGAGGAAGAGAGAATAAAAAAAAGTCAGGTCAGTTGTGCCAAAAAAAAATAGAAACAAAACGTAAAGTTAATAGATTTTGTCAAAAAAAAAGTTTGACCAAAACAAAAATACGATAATAGGTGGGACCAAATAGGTAGTCTTCTCTTTATTTTAATACCCTTATTAGTATATCCAAATTGATAACACGGGTTGATCGAATTCAGATCAACCGGGACTAAAACGATGTCTTTTTCGTTATTAGTTGCAATTGTTATAAACTAAGTATGGATTTTGCAGATGTGAGGAGATGTGAGCCCAAGGATGCAGAAGAGAGGCATGAAGGTGACTATTTTGTAATGAAGGTATAATCTCACTTTACATGTTACTAAACCCTCCCAAGTCCTACTAAAATCAGTTAACCCTCGATTTCGAGCATAAATCATTGATGTGATCTTCTCTCGAACAATGTTCGAGGCTTTACTTCATGGTGTCAACTTGTCATGATCATTGTCATGTGGTGCCATTGCACTCTAATGGTGAAAATGTTCTCTTTTCTTTGTCTTCTGTTAATAGAAACTCATTGTCTCTATGTTGTTATTTTGACCTCTTAAATCGTTGATGATACTTAACATTGTAGTTTACTAGTTTTTGTCTTATATTAATCGGCTTTTCGTTTCCCTGCGCTGTTGGTTTTGCTAATTTTATGTTTTTACATATAATGTATGTGCAGGTAAAAATCTGCAATGGGAAGATAATACAGGTGGTTGCCTCAGTAAAAGGGTTTTATACTGTGGGAAAGCATTTTTTACAGAGTCACTCTTTGTTAGATCTTTTGCAAAATCTAAGCCAAGCCTTTGCCAATGTGAGTACTGTTAATCTTTACTTAATAAGCTTCCATGAACATGTCAAAAGTACCAAGAGAAGTGGTTACCACTTCGGTCTTAACGTTTCTTGCTCTGTAAATCTGAAGTCTGACCGCCCCGGTCTAGCGTGGCATGGCGTTCTTTTTGTTGTAGTTATCATGTACACTTATTCGGGTCAATTTTTGATTGTGTCTCTCTTGTGCTTGCTGCAGGCATATGATTCCCTTATGCAGGCTTTTGTTGAACGCAATAAGGTGACCTTTTCTTTTTTTGCATTATAAGGTTGTTTTACCTTGCCAACCATGACATTACTAAAAGCAAATTTGCAAACACTTTTTTTTTTCTTTCCAGTTCGGTAATCTTCCGTATGGATTTCGTGCAAATACATGGCTTGTCCCTCCCCCTGTTGCTGAGTCTCCGTCAAGTTTCCTCTCTTTCCTGTTGGAAGATGAACAATGGGGTGGTAATGGTGGAGGCCAAGGAAGAAATGGTGAGTATGATCTTTGGCCGTGGGCTACAGATTTTGCAATATTGGCTAGTCTTCCTTGCAAAACTGAAGAGGAGAGGACAGTCCGAGATCGCAAGGCTTTTTTGCTCCATAGCCGATTTCTTGATGTCTCGATTTTAAAAGCCGTTGCTGCAATACAACATGTTATGAACTCCAGGTTAGTTGCCAACGGTAATGTAAATAGCCACCCTGACTCGGTCCTTCATGAGGACCGCATAGGTGACTTGTTAATTATGGTAAAACAAGAATCGACAGATGTGAATCTCAAGCCTTACGTAAAGGTTTCTGGCCATTATTCATCTGACATGACTGCTAATGAAACTGCTCAAAGGAACGTACTTGATGGGATAACTGCAGATGAGAGTGTAGTTTTTCATGTAAGTCGAAATCTCCTTCTCTACTCTACTTAGGCATGTATATATATATACGGCTATCTGGATGATATTCGAAGAGTATGCATAAGGGTAGAAGTTTCACTCAAAAAGCCATGTTTGAATTTAAATTGTTGTTTTCACTAAGCAAAACAGTAACCATCTTGCAGGATACTTCCTCATTGAGTACTGTCATTGTTAGACATTGTGGATACATTGCAGTTGTGAAAGTTGTCGGAGATGTGAAGAAGGAAATGCATGGTGCTCGGGATATAGAAATTGACGATCAGCCGGATGGAGGAGCCAATGCTCTTAATATTAACAGGTCTGGATCATTAGGTGTTGCTCTCATTTCTCTTCCATGCATATAGCACACACATGCATGCATTTGCTAATTTTCAATTACTTGTTATGTTTTACCTGAAACCGATATATCATTCACTCTGTAATGATCGGGTGTTGAATTTATTTCAGCCTAAGGGTTCTACTTCACAAGTCCGGCGCTAAAGAATCATGTGGAGGACAGTCGCATCAATCCAACATGAACGATTCTGAAGCTTCTAGATGTCTTGTTCGGCAAGTAGTTAAAGAGAGCTTGACCAAATTAGAGGAGAACCTGGTTGCTCCTGAAAGGTCTATTAGATTGGAACTGGGTTCTTGTTGGGTGCAATATCTACAGAAGCGGGAAAGTTCAACAGATACAACTTCAAATGGACCTGGTCACGATCGTGAGGTTGAGCGGGCTGTCAAAGGTCTTGGAAAGCAATTTAAATGTTTAAAGAAAAGGGATAAAATACCAGGTAACATCAATAGCAAAGTTGACAAGGAAGAAAATGATTCTGAGTCATGCAGTATGAATGTGAATTCTAATCAAGGACATCAAGGCGCTGGTGAATCCAACGATGAGATGGGATTGAAGAACCTGATTTCCGGAGAAGCCTTTTCACGTCTTGAAGAAAGTGGAACCGGACTTCACTTAAAGGTTATTGTGCTATGTATTCGAGTTATTTTACATGGCCAAGCATCAAGCTAACCATATACTTATTATTTTCTTCACAACTACTACTGTTCTTGTGGTATTAAAGTTATCCTTTTATACTGTGAGCTCACACTTTTAAGCTTGCTTTCTGTAACAGTCGGTCACTGATCTTATGAAGACGGCATACGAGTATTACGATGACATTGCTTTACCAAATCTGGTACTATTCAAATTCCCAAGTCATTTTCTTTCAAAACAGTTTTTTAAGTTTTAAGCCGAGTTCATGAACCAACACGATGATTTATTAGGTGAAAGACTTTGGAACGCTTGAGCTATCACCAATTGATGGTCGTACACTAACCGAATTTATGCATTTAAGGGGACTACAGATGCGCTCTTTGGGTCATGTGGTGAGGAATCTCTCTAAGAACTTCAGTTTTATCCTTGGAAAATTATGAAAAGCACACACCGAAAAATACCATTTCTTGTTTGTGACTCTGATACTATTGTACAAGTCAGGTTGAACTTGCAGAGAAGCTGCCTCATATACAATCACTCTGCATCCATGAGATGGTTACTCGAGCTTTCAAGCATGTACTCAAAGCCGTCATTGCATCTCTTGACAAATTTGAGGACTTACCCGCGGCTATAGCTTCATCCCTAAATTTTTTACTTGGAGTGGAAGATGATGCTCAAAATGAAAACGATGACTATTCGCTAAAACTGAGGTGGTTAAGAAAGTTTCTTTCTGCAAAATTTGGTTGGAAACTGAGAGACGAATTCCGGCATTTGAGAAAACTATCAGTTCTTCGGGAACTTTGCCATAAGGTACTATCTGCTGTTGACTGCTTCAGCTGCTAAGTGCATCAGATGCTGAGCTTTATTGATATCTTTTTCACCAGATTGGGCTAGAGTTGGTTCCTAGAGATTATGACATGGAATGCAAAGAACCCTTCGGAAGTTGCGATATTATTAGCATGTATATTATTTTCTAACAGAAAGCTTTGGATATTAATGAGAGGGAGCTTGGTCTTGACCATCCAGATACGATGAAAAGCTATGGGGATCTTTCTGTATTCTATTATCGGCTCCAACACATGGAAATGGCTTTGAAGTGAGTTTGTGATTTTGGTGGTTTATATTGCATTTAATTTGCTAAAATGCTCTTAGCTGCAATCTCGGTCTGCTAAGAGTGATACCCTTTATTGCTTCATGATGGTTCACTCTTGTGGAGCTTGTGTTTATGTTCTTTCCATTTAAGCTCTTGACAAACTTATTACATTTTTGGCAGATACGTAAACCGTGCTTTATTCCTTCTTCATTTTACTTGCGGATTGTCTCACCCTAACACTGCCGCAACGTATATAAATGTGGCTATGATGGAAGAAGGCATGGGAAATGTTCATGTTGCTCTCAGATATCTACATGAAGCTCTTAAGTGCAACAAGAGACTACTAGGAGCAGATCATATACAGGTCTCTCTCTCATCATTGTTTCTTCTTCTATCAACGAATCACATTTGTTTAATTTACTCATATCTGGATCATTTGTTTTGATTTCCTGCCATGACAGACTGCTGCAAGCTATCATGCTATTGCCATTGCTCTTTCATTGATGGAAGCTTATTCTTTAAGTGTGCAACATGAGCAAACTACACTCAAGATACTTCAAGCAAAACTCGGACCAGATGACCTTCGTACACAGGTAAACACATCGGTCATGACAGTCTATACCACTTGGCTGGGCAATTTTATGCATCTTTGTCCATTCTGTTAGATGATGGGTTTATTGAGATTAGAAATCAAAAGAGATTGAAGTGAAGCATTGTTTACCAGCTGATTGTATTATTAAACTGTTTATGAACGGGGTTTTCCTTTTACAGGATGCTGCAGCCTGGCTTGAATATTTTGAATCAAAAGCTCTAGAACAGCAAGAAGCAGCCACTGCATGCCAAGGTACTAGATGTTTCTGATTGTTTTGTTTGCAAACAAAGGTCATCTTAGGTTTTCTAGAATTTTAAGAAGCCAATTCGAAAGGGCGGTCAGGAAATGCTGTTGGAAGGAAGTCCGGAAGGAGGAGAACCGCACTTGCGAACCTAAAGGTGAATGGATATTCAAACGTTAGAGAGTGTGGCGTGAGTCTAGAAAGTAAAACTGTCTCTAAAAGCATTGTAAAGGAGGTGGTGCCAGTGAAGCAATCCATGTCCCGTAGTTCAAGTCCCGGTGGGAATTCAGTTGGCATACGAGCAAACCTCCGTGCTGTGGCCTCGAAATCTCTTTCTTACAAAGAAGCAGCTGTAGCACCTCCAGGTACAGTTCTAAAGCCATTACAGGAGAAGGTAGAAGCACAAAATGAGGGTAAAACCAAACAGCAGATGTGCACCATTCGAGCCGAGACTGCAAACATGGAGGATAGAAACGATATCTCTGTTGTTTATAGTGTTGCAGATGATGATGATGAAACTGAAGGAAGTCGTGATAGCGGAAACCGATCAGAAGCAACTGCTTCTGAACTAGAAAAGCTTTCTTCTGAGACTGCAAACTTGGAGGACGGAAACAATAGCTCTGATGTTGATAACTTTGCAGATCACGACAACAATGAAACCGAAGGAACTTGTGAAGATGAAATTCAATCAGAAGAAACGGTTCTGGAACTCGGTAACGTTTCGTCTTTTAATCGGGAAAAGCCTGTAGAAACAAAGGAGAGTAAGCTGTCGGCATTAGCGGAACCATTCAATCCCGGAGCACTCTACATGAACCACCAAATAAATTCAGTTGCTGTTACAAGTATTTATGATGTAACAGCCAGTCAAGCTATGCTTGCTGAACCTGTTGCAGCTCGAGTTCGTTGCGGACCCAGGTCCCCGTTATATCACAAAAACACTCATTCCTACAGCTTGAAACATTGTATTCTGAGATATCAAACTCCGAACTCGAAACAAACAGAATTTCGACCTCTGAGAGTTATGAACCCTCATGCACCTGAGTTTGTACCTACAAGCGATCCTGCAGTAACCAACGAGAAGCTCAACAATTCGGAAACTTCTTTGGATGCCGTAATAGAAACTGCTCATGTGAATGAAGGAAATGATTCGGATTCTCAATCCAGCAGCTGTGAACAACCAAAAACATCAGATGCAAATAGAAAGGAACCCCAGGATGACGAAGGATTTACGGTCGTAACGAAAGGAAGAAGAAACCGGCAGCAGTTTACGGAGTAAATACCGGGCTATATAATCATCATCAATCGATCTGTGCTTCAGCTAATGTGAACATATATCAATCTTCTCATGAGGAAAATGTTGAAAGGCAATGGTGCTGATATATTCGTTCCAAAGCCGGTTTTAGTTCCTATGTCTATCCGCAGATCAGCGTGTAGCTAAATAATCTGTTGTAGATTACTTCTTTGTTTACAGATTTTGTTTTATAATAACTGAAGCAGACTGAACAGTTGTTGGAAGTCTCTAAAGGAAACAGTGAAATTTATTTGCAAGTGATAATGTTTGGTACTGTTGAGGGATTTTTGACATGTTTTTTTTTTTTTGTTGAAAGAAGGATTTTTTTGACATATTCGGTATTGTATTTGGAAATTTTGTCGCTCAATACTATTTGCATATCAGCGTGTATTGTAATGTAGCTAAATAATTCGTGTTTCGACATGATCGCAAATGAGATGCCTAAACAGGCATGTCTATACAAAATCTGTTAGGACTAAATTAGGACTTAGAAGACAATTTTGGTACGGTACGGCACCGTCCGAAAATGTTATAAGATATCGAATTTAAAACTGTAATTATTATATTTTTTAATAATATTTTAAGTTGATGGTTAAGTATCGAAACTTAACTTCGAGTGTCGATATTTATCGCTTCTGACAATATTTTAAGTTTTTGTAAGTATTAAAATTTGTCTTTTAAATATCGATATTGTCGAAACATCAACCTACAATGTTATCAAAAGTATAATATTTTCGATTTTATGTTTGAATTTTGTAATATTTTCTGCGCCGCAACCGCACCGTAAACCTACACATGTATTTAACAAATTTAAAAATATTTTGAATCCGTTGAGTGATATGAGTGGGAAAAAAATAAAACTAAATCGATTATCAAACATAATCAATAATTTTTTTCAAAAAAAACGACAACTAATAAAATAATTATAGAAATTTTAACTTTGTAAGTAAAACTTATTCCGCTTAGAAAAAATTAAATTTTTTGACTTGATGTCAAAAAAATAATTCGATGTTATTTGAATCGTAATTTTATAAGATCAATTCAACTCGAAAATTTTAAATAAAGCTTAAATTAAAATGGAACTTGAATAACTCAATTTTATTAATTAGTAGATTAACTTTTAAAGTCAAATCAAATCTTTCAACTTTACATAATATATACATATCGGACTCAACTCAATTTTAATAAATGATTATAGAAAATCATTTAAATTAAAATCAACTAATACCGTAACATTATAAATATTTATAATTAAATTTAAATAAAAACTCAAACAACTCATTGCAATAAAATAAAATAAAATCTAACTTATAAAATCAAATACGTCAACTCAAAATTTTTAATCGACTCGATCAAATACTCAAAGCACGATTCGGATACTGCCAGCCACCTCAAACAATGTTGAAAAGGTTGTTCCCAACATGGATCAGAAAAAAAAAAATCACACCACTCCAAATCCGAAAAAAAATCACAAATTTTCCCCAGTTTTTCTCTCCATTCCCAACCCCAAATGGAAGTAGAAGTCAAGCTCCGCCTCCCGAACCCCGAATCCCACCAGCACCTCTCCCATCTCCTCGCCCGAACTCTCATCCAAGAAAACATATTCTTCGACACCCCGACCACCGCCCTCTTCGCCGCCAAATCCGCCCTCCGCCTCCGCTTCTACAACCTCGACTCCCGCTCCGTCCTCTCCCTCAAATCCAAGCCCAAACTCTCCCAAGGCATCAGCCGGGTCGAAGATCAGGAAGAACCCATCGACCCATAACTCGCCCGCTCCTTTTTAACCGACCCGAATGGATTGCTGGATTTGAAAAACGATTCACGGATCATGCAAAGGGTGAGAGATGAATTTGGGGTTAATGAGCTGATCTGCTTGGGAGGGTTTAAGAACGTTCGAGGGGTTTACGATTGGAAAGGCCTGAAATTGGAGCTCGATGAAACTGTTTATGATTTTGGGGTTAGTTATGAGATTGAATGTGAGAGTACAGAGCCCGAACGTGATAAGAAATTGATCGAAGATTTTCTCAAGGAAAATGGGATTGATTTTAAGTACTCTGATGTTAACAAATTTGCTGTGTTTTTGTCAGGAAAGTTGCCTGCTTGAGTGCAGAGAGAGAAAATTATGCATTTTTTGGATATTTTTGTGTTCTTAATCTTAAAGTTTGAGAATTTCCGGTGTTTGTATACATTTTTATGTCAATAATGCATGGAATTTGATCTTCGGGCATGTCAGATATCCAGAATGGTCAATACAATACTTCAAGAAAAATAAAAAGTCAGATGATTTTCGTCCATCAGATAAAAACATTAGGTTTCTGGGGGGAAATGTAAATTTCATACATGAAAAAAACATTCTGTTCTACCAAAAGAACATAAAAAAAAAAAACACTTGAAAATTATCAAAATACTATTGTGCCATTTACCTTAGATATTGTATATCACAAAATATGTTAAAATCTACATCTTGGGATGTTTGTTCTCAGAGTTCTCATATCTTTGATTATCAAGCTGCAAGATTTAAAAGGAAGAAAAGAAAAAGAGATTGGTTAAATAGGATCCGTTCGGACACTGCTGCCTTCTGGTCGGTCGAGTGACCGGACAAAGAAAGGGGATTTATCTTGCTGTTGTAACAAGCATACCTAAATTAGGGAGGGTATCCAAGCCAAGCATATAAAAGAATTTGTGCTTTGATAGCCATTTTTTTCATCTCTGGGCTTGTTCTGATCCTGGTGGTCCAACCGAAGGTGTTGCAGCCATACTGCTGGCTGAGCCGTTTTCGACCGGTGGAGGCACACCCCATTTGTTTTCGGATTCGAGGGGCTCAAATACATGAACCCCACCATCTGAGAGCCCCAATGCGAATTCATTCGGCTCGGATGGATGTGCGGCAATTACAAGCGGGTGAACATTGGAGCTGCAACATATAATGTGTAAATACCCAGAATTTGGGCTTGAACCCAAGTTATCTTAGCCATACGAAATTGAAACCCAAGTAAAAAAGATCTGGGAAAATACCTGACACTAGCTGGAAGATATGCATTAGGATTTATACGACAACGCAACCTGAGGTTTAGAGCATTAAACACACAAACAGATGCGTCCGAAAAGCTGGCATATACCAGTTGGCTATCGCAAGAGAACGTTGCATACGTTATCGGAGCAGAAGAATCGCGTGGTGCCCACTAAACAAGAGAAAATTAACATTAGAAGTAGAACATCACATGATAATGTTGTTTTGTAACAAATCAAACAATAAAGCAATACCTGCTTTACACAGTCTAGCTTTGTTGTTTCGCATATGGCAAGCTGAGTCTCGTGTACGACAAGAAAATGTATCTGATCTTGATGGAATTGTACACGTGTGTCTGACAGTGCTGTCGGTGTCCTCCCCACTGGAACCTGCAAGAACCTACTCTTCTGCTTTTCCCATCCGTCAGTGTTCCACACACAAAGCTGGAGAAAGAATGGTAATATGATCAATGAACAGAAAACAATTTTTTCATTGATGAGAATACTTAACTTCCGAGATTGCCTGATTGATTAGCTAGGAAATCCAGAAGCAGCAACAAATTCTTCGTTTTGTTATCGAGGGATTATTTATAAAAGTTAAGATATTTTCCAAACTATTTGCACCGTTAAACAATGACCGGGTCACGATGAAGCAGATTAAATCTCGGATGAAGCTTATTCACTGTAGCATGTACGAGAAAAGAAAAATAGAGAAAGGAATACCTGAGAATCAGCTCCGGATGAGACCAGCACATTCAGTACATGCGAAAAGGCAAGGCCGGTTATTCGTTTGGAGTGACCTTTAAGTTTACTTTTCACCTGGAAGATTAAAATTGTAAATAAGTAAAGAGTGCTATGTCTTCAAAATACGAGTTACATGTATGATTCTCCACAATATGTATCATACCTCATCCACACGGACATTATATATCTGAATTGTAGAATCGTCCATGCCTATCGCGATAATATTATTGTCTTGAGGGTGGAATGCAAGAAAAGTCGCTGCTGGTGGCGGTGGCATGAAAGTTGCCATTGTCTACAAGACATCGGCAAAAGCATCATTGCTATTGCTTAGAGCTTATATATTCAAATTATCATCAAATACAGGTGAGACAGAGGATGGCGATATTCCTTGTTCAAACTCCAAATGGGATGTAAAAATCGAAAAAGAAAAGTCATTTGATCATCAATGAATTACCTTAAACGTCATCATATTAAACAAGGAAATCTTTCCTCCAGATGCTGACATGACATAAGAATCATTTTTGGACAAAGCAAAACACGGTACAGCCTCTTCTGGATTTGTATCAGCGACATCATTGGTCATAAGAATCCCGCTTGATGGTTGCCACAACTGAGGGGATACGCTAGCAGTTGCCTACACAATGATGCAACAAGTATTCTTCTATTACGGAAAAAGTTTCCAAATGATGAGCGGAAAACCACTTCATTGTCCTCGTACCTTGCCATTCGAGTTACGATCGCTTCGCTGCCACTTCCAGAGCAAGTGAATAGCATTTGATGCCAATGCCAAAATAGCATTACCTGAATTTGTGAAGATTAACCTCGATATCTGCAATAATCGCAGGGAAAGTTTATAAGATAGGGCATGAATGAAAGAAATGATGGGAAAATATGATTAAGTAGTTAGCCTAACAGAATAGAAAATCCGTGAATCGTGGAGATATGTGAAATTTTTATACCTTGGTCACCCTCAAGTTTTCAGGAAGCCTCAAGGATCGACACTGAGATGGTTCATTGATTTCAGTGAGCTTCCAAATCTTTGATTTATCACTGGATTCTTCTGTTATTCTGGGTTTTACATCCGCCATATTCCGGGCACCCCCGTTCTGAAAAGGACATAACATATAAACCATAAAATTCGTGCATCTGAGCTCCACTACTAAACCGATAAAAGATGATTACATAACCATAACAACAAAATGAACACTATCAAACAGACCATTCCAGCAATAGCAGTCACAGAGGCACTTCTCTCAAGTCCAGCACTAGTAGCGGCTGCGGCGGCGGCAGCTGCAGCCGAGATTGGATTTATTGTAGGCTGAAGAAAACAACAAATTATGAGCGAAGACTTAATTAACATACAAAACCAGAATAGCAATGTGCTAAAGGAATTAAATGAGACTACCTTTGGGGCTTCAGCTGTTCTCGAAGCATCATAAGAAAGATTCTCCAACGTGCGCAACAATCGCATACCATCTGGATTTGCCAAAATCTTAAGCCCGTTATCATTGGTGGAAACAGCCAAGAGAGAACCATCCTTATTAAAGCGGATGCGTGGGCTTGCCTGACAATTAGGAAAGAAAAATGTAAGCAGCTACTATCTTCGAAATGGTACGGAACTTTTGAACAAAATGAACTTACCGGAAGTCCTCCATCAGCGTCAAAACTGGTCAAAGGTTGAACGTTGTCCATATCCCAGAATTTGATTAAGAAGTCATCACCAGCAGCCAAATATCTGTTCTTGGTTGTGTCAAACTGCACAACACCTAAAGAACGTTTGCGGAAACCTTGATAGGTTCGCTTCACAGCCCCTTCACTTTCATTCCATTCTACGATAAATGATTCCCCTTCTTTACTGGTGCCACAAGAAAAGAGCCTACAACACCAACCATCAATTCGAGAAAGTTCAGTAGAAAATTGAGGGAAAACTCTATCCTGATAATTCTCAACAATTAACAACATACATACGAGATATAGTGCAGGCAAACTAACCTTGTACCATCAGCACTGTAGGCCATGGTTGTGCACCAACGGCCAGGAGCTTCATAGTCAACCCGTGAACCCATATTATCATACAACCATGCCTTTATTTTTCCATCTACAGCAGTTGAAAAGATAAACTGAGGCAGAAAAGGTCGAAAGTAAGCACATCAGGAAGAAGAATGGATATGGGCACATGAACATAAGGCCATATCTATGTTGCTCTGACTCTTCATCTTTTCTTGAAGGGACGGAGCTGCTAAGCTCCTGGGAGGGGCTGCTGCCCCACCCCGACTGGGGGAATTTTTTTTTTCCCCTTTGATCCTTTATATTTTTTCCAAAAAAAATAGTATAATTGTGAATTCCCCCCCCCCACTTTTCAAAACTTATGTTTTGCCCCCCACCCCACCCCTAAATCCTAGCTCCATCCCATCCTCCAAATGCACGGAAAAACACAGAAACATATGGCCATACTCATGTCAGATACACATCTGTATTTGACACACTCAAGTCCAAATAACATATGACCGTACAGTGCAGAGTACAAGACACCTAAAGCAATAAAGAAATATTCTTACCTGAATGTTCTCTTTATAGTGGGGGCAGATAGAATAAACAGGAGCTTCGTGACCTTCAAACGTGTACTGCTTTGTACCATTAGTAGCATCCCACACCTAAATCAAGTCATGAAATTAGCGAGGACAAGCAATTTTTTTTCTTTTAAGCTAATAACCAACCAAGTGAAATGACAAAACAAACCTTAATTGCCTTGTCATCGCCGCAAGTTATTACACAAAGTTGCTTATTTGGATGAGAGAATGCAATATCATTTACACCACCAGTATGAGCATCAATCTAGACCGGAAATTTCAATACGATTTCAGTCAGGAAATAATCAGGAAGAGGATTAAAGGGAGAAACACACACACACACAACCCAATGGAACTAGCTATAATATATACCTCGAGATGCTGCCGAACCTCCTCACCACCATGATAAGAATATATTTGCACAATGTGCCTTGAGTAAGCAACTCCTGTTTTCCGAACAGTATGACAAGCCAATCAACGTTTCTACTTCACTACTACAAATATAGGCATAGGTTCTTGCAGATTAAACATCGAGTAATTCTCACCAAATAAAGAACCGTCGGGGCTCCAGATTACACGGTTTACAGAGACAGCAGGATCTTTGACTAGAGCAGCCTGGATTCAAGTACATAAATTCGTTTAGCATGTCTGAATAAACATGGTGCTAATGTGTATGCTAAATAGTCGACGGCACCAACCTGAAGAGGCATTGAACAAGCACTAAGATCCCAAACTTTAAAGTTTTTGGAAACCAGCCGTTCCCGAGAGCCAACTTCCCACAATGCTATGTCTCCAACATTGCTACCAACTGAATCGTGGTTTCCAGAATACGTGAAGATAGAATCAACAGCTGGACAAAAACAGAATACCACATGCAACTATGATAAAACAAGGCACAAGTATAGCATACCTAGAAGTAGAGTCTGTTGAACAGGATGGAAATCCATGCTCATAGGAGATGAACCCTGGTTCAGAATTCTTGCGACAGCCCTCGGCAGATCATCGGGTGCAATGAAAGCCTGACTGTGACCATGGCCCTGGAATGGTACTGGCAACACATTGACAGGAAGATTTACCTGCACAAAGCGAGCAAAGATCAGTAAATAACCTTAGGCAGAAAGAAACACAATCACACGTGAATTACATATCAAATAAGTCAATTAAAGTAACTAAAACTGCAGTACTTCGTCAGATATCCCCATGGGCCTCGTCCTTTTGGCAACATGATCAGAGTCCCCAGATGGGTAATCTACAGATGGATTCGTTGGAGGAGTCCTTGGATGCTTCAATGCAGCTGTAAGTCAATAATGAACCATGCCGTTAAAATGAAAATGAACTAGAAGGAATGATATTGTCATTATGCTAAAAACAAAACCTAGAGGAAGCGATTACAGAAGAAAAAATTAAAATAAATATATAAATAAAGAGGAAGAAACAACTACCTGGTATTGAAGAAGCACCAAGACCAATCGCTGCACCAGAAACACCTGGATGTGCTACAGTTGAAGGATTTGACATCCAACCTGCAAGGGGTGCCGGAACTTGTGCAGGCGTAGGTTGAAAAGGCTGAAGACGTAAACCGAGAACATTAAGTACAGGATAATGAAAGAGAAATTAGAATAGTTATATTGGGCTGGATACCCACCCCATGTGCTCCTAGGGGAGGAAAAGCTCCAGCTTTTGGTAAGGATCCAAGAAGTGGATTGTTTGCAGGTGATGGTGCTCGTGCACCATTTGGCTGTCCACACGAGTGATCGACAAAGAGAGTTTTTATATCTGGATTTGGCCGTGGGTTTTTACAAAGCTGATGCTGCCAATTCAAGCTGTAATAGCAATTACAAATAAGTTTTCCCTTAATGGTCACTACTAAAACAACTCGGGTTCAATAAAAACATCAAAGCTAGTAAGAACTCGAGAAGAATGCAATGCCGTATGCTTCGACTTCATTGAAAAAGTTGAGGCAACAAAATATATACCCTAAATGCTGCGAGTTCATTGCATAAATAAAATGCTCATCGAAAACTAGAACATGCCCCCTCCCAACCCCAATGCCTTCAAAGCATCTAATGCATTGATGATAAAAAACTAATGATATAGGAAGAAAAATACCTTTGATTAATGAGGGTGCGTAACCTCGAATTTTTAAGGTTAGGGAACTGCAATTTGTCACGGAATAAAGGATTTGCTTCAATAAGCTTCTTGAGTTCAACTAACATGATTGCTCTAGCTGATTTTGTGTCTCCATACTTCGACAACTGTTCGTTCTCTCTGTTACGAGAGTTATGCATTCTTCAGTACTCCCGCTGCCATTTATTTTTTATCAAGACACAAACACTTAAACACAAGTGGCATACCTGAAATTCTCCAATGTCAAAAGTTGAGTGATTTCCTTAAAAAGTTCCTCATTGAATGTAGCAAAAACTTTCAAATCCTTTACTAATATCTCCACGGCCTTCGACCGGTCATGCCTAAATCAAATTTGAACATTCGAAATTAAAGTCCCAAACTTCCAATGATTAACGGAACAAACCGGAACCGAAGTACGCAAAAGCTTACTTATCCAATGCCTCAAGGTACTTCTGCTTCCTGATCTCGAAAAAGATTTTCATCGAATACCGATTATCATCAACCTTGGTGAAACCAGACAGATATTTCTCAACCTCATCCCAATTTCCATTATGAACTTCATCCTCAAAATATTTCATATTAAAGAAAAACCCAGATTCCTGTTCAAGCCTATTTAAATCCAAGCAAATAATAAGCCAGTATTAAGCCGAAAAATCTACACATTTCAAAATTATCAGCTAACAACAACTACTAATCAAACTCAAACCGCACTTGACTAAAACAAATCTTACTTGTGAACAGTTTCCTTAAACTTTTCTTCATCAAGAAACTGTAAGATCAAGAACACTAGCTCTCTACTCAGAGAAGACATCGTATCAAGCCGCCGACTTCAGCTCCCAGATCAAATTCAAAATCTGCAAATACAAACACTAGATCTGCAAGAAAATCACCCAAAAAACACAGGAAATGAAAATAAATTCAGCTCAAAATATATAAACACAATAAAAATCCCAAATGAAACCTAAAAAGATCGTTCAACCATCTTCAAACGAAACATTAATGAAGAAGAAGAGGGGGAAAAGGGTAAATTAAAGGGATATTTTTGTATCATTAAAAAAAAAACTTTACCATGTAGAAATCCAAGATGAAATTTTGCAACAAATAACTAAAAAAAAAAAGCAAAGAGAAAAAGACATGAAAAAAGCAAAAAGAAGAAAAAGGAAGGCTATATATTTTAAAGTAACAGATTCTCACACACACACACACACACAAAACATGAACAAAAGTAACCAGATTTGTTTGAAACTTACCATCTGAGGTCGGTTTTTCAGATAAATATAGAGATAAAAGAAACAAATTTCCAAGATTAAATTTTTATGAAAAAAATTAAAGGAAAACAACCCCAGGGAAGCAAGAGATTCTCTTTCCCTTTCCCTTTCTCTCTGAAAAATCAATCAAAATTCCTTTTATATAAAACCCAACCTTAAAACGTTGCAGAAATGGCGATTCTTATAGGAAAGGGTAGACAGATAAAGAAGATGATAAGTAGATTGACTTATCAAAGATTGTTATCAAGGATGGATAAGTTATTGTAATAAGTGAATTTGCTTATTTATAAGTACATTGAAATGATAGACCCTATTTAGCCGGCTAAACCTTGTCGAGTCTATCGGTGCGGAATCTCTAGCTGACAGCTATTCTACTTTCGAGAAATAATCATGTGTGACAAGGCGTATTCTGGTTTTCATTTTAAGCCGTCGATTTAGAATTTGATTTCACTCGATTTTGATCGGACGGTTTTCGATAGGGGTTGTGATAAAGGTGAGAAGTGGGGGAAAATCGCCTGGAAAGCGATCTTTACTATTCTCAGATCTACCGAAGAAAAACGACAGGCTTTTTTATTTAAGTTTTTGACCCTGGATTTTGCTGAATATTACGGGACCTGCCATCCATATAATATCGCGTGAAAGTTTAAGAAATACTTGGTTTGGTATTTATCGTGAGATATCGGGTTGCGAGAAAGTTTTGAAAGCAAAGCAATAATTAATTCATTGAATGGATCTAAAACAGATAATTTTTTTTTTTGAAAAAACCAACATGATTAGTACATCTATCTAAATATTTAATCATTTTGTATTGTTTTTGTCCACACCATTTAAAACGGCAAAGTTTCCATAATATTGTGGTTCCATTTTTTTCAAAATATAGTTCTTACCAAATTATTTCTATATTTATTATAGTTTATTGTTTGAATTAGAAAATTAAAATTTTTCTCGTTTTTAAACAGTATTTTACCAAAAAATATTAAAAAATTTAGATATTGTTTAAAGTCGGATTGCTTTCTCTCCAGCTCTTGACTTGAACAGTAAACAACCATAGTTCTGAAAATAATCTGTCATGGACCATATTTTGAGAGAAAAAAATTTCAACCACAATATTATGGTGTTTTTACTATTTAAAACAAAGTATTAGAATTTTTCTATTATATTCGAGTGGATATAAAAATTGTGTTTAATTTAAATTTGGATAAATTTACAGCATCTCGGACTAAGTTATTCGAACTTGATCACTTAGATAGACCACGTCACTTTTATTATCGGGACTAGTCGGTGGGTTCAAAATATTGGACTTTATACAAATGAATATGATATGATTTTGTGTTATTTTTTATATAATCACGAGCATCTAATTTATTAGTTAATTCATTTGGATGAAGTATTCATATCATATTACGAGGGTGACTCTATTAATTTAATTTACTTCATTTACAATTTCAGAATTTGAATTTTTAACCTTACCTAAAAAATCTAACACATCATCTAGCTAGACAAACTGATTGGTGGTTTTGTTCTTATTTTATGGATATTTATTGATGTATCGCAAATGATTTCTTTTATAAATGAATTCAATCAGAAACCTAATGAGTGGAAAAGCGGATGATATTCGTCTTAAGAGACTCGAGTTCAAATCACTTTGTCTTTAAAGTGTGTATTGTTAAAGGATTAAAAATATCTATAAACATACATCACATTAAGATTATAAAAAAATAAATTCAATCAATAGTTGTGTGTCAATATTTTTTAAAAATATAAATTACATATAAATCCGTAGTAAAAGATGTTTAATTCAAATTAGTGTATATTCTTTTATACACTAATTTAGAAACATAAAATAAAATATGTTAATAATAGTATACAAATAATTTAATAGATTATCCGAATAAATTATCAAAATTTTGTCACACCCACTATATGAACAAATGTTTAATATTTTATTTTATTTTATTTTATTTTATGTTTCTAAATTAGTGTTGCTTGATTAGGACCACCGAATTAAATTAAGAATTTTGTATTGATAGTGATGTTTTTTTGTTGTTGTGAAGACTAATGAGTTAAGGTAGGTGTGATAATTTAAGGTGTAAAAAAAGTCAATTCCGTGATTGATTCTATTCTATTACAACATGTTAATATTGTAATTAATTAATTAATTAATATTATTTTCTTGATAAAATCGTAAAAGCAAAGCAAGCACCATGTATTAGTGTCATTTTAGTGTGTTTGAATGAGGTATTTTAAAGGAAAATAAACACTTTCAAAGTCACAATGCTCGAATTCGAGTCACTTAAGATAAACAATTACATCTTTTATTATTAGGACCACTCAATGGGTTTAAATATGTAATTTTTCAATTCATTATAATGGTTTTTAATACATTTATTCCACTATAAAATAAAAAAAATAGATTTTAAAATATTATTTTATTTAATTCTGATTTATATTTTTACATTATTAAATTTTTATATATTTACAAATCTAATGGTCTGATGACGGATGTGATGGGCGGCGACGTAGCAATCGGCGGTAAAATCATGTCAAATCGAGATTTAGGTTATTGGATGTTAGGAATTTCAAATTTTAGGGTTAATTTATGAAGTTTTGGGTTGTTTTGTTTTATTAATTTTTATTTATTTTTTAGGCACAAGGTCAAAAGTAGCCCCCAACATTTGACCTTTTGATCATTTTAGCCCATATTCTTTTTTTGTGTGCAAACAACCACCTAACGTTTTATTTTCGTTCAAATTTTACCCTCGTTTGATGAAAACCATTAGTCAACTAATGGTCAATGCCTGAGGCTGATGTGGCATGTCTACATGGCATGGGAGATGACATGACAATGCCACGTGGCACTTTGCTGGCGTCGCATTTTAAAAAATAAAAAATTTAACCAATCGGATGATGCCACGTTGACGTGGCATCATCCGATTGGTTAAAAATAAATTAAAATAATTATTTTTATATAATTTTTTTATATATTTAAAATTTTTTTGAAATTTTCAAATATTTCCAAAATAGTCCTCAAATCCATAAACCTTTAAATTCAACCACTCTCGTCGGTATTGGCCGTGTTGCCAGCGACGGAATAAAGTTCCCTCATCTCGTCGAATGACCCACACACCGTTCGACGTTCGTTCGTCGCGAATCGTTCAAATGAACCATTAAACGATTTCGCTTTCGTTCGGTGTTTCGCACGGCGTCGGTCGATTTTCGGCGGCAAGATGGTAGGGCAAATGATCGTGATGGTTCGGCAACCGATGTATTGGACAGCGGCGTGACAATCGGCTCAAATCGAAATTTGGGTTTGGGGAGTTATAGATTTCAAATTTTGGGGGCTATTTGTGAAATCTGAAAAAATTGGGGCTATTTTTTAAAAAAATATTTTTTAATTAATTTTTTTAAAAATATATTTTCAACCAATTAGATGATGCAAGGTCGGCAAAGTGCCACATGGCATTATCTTATTGGTTAAAATATATATAATAATTATTCTTTTTATTTTTTTAAAAAATATGATGCCACGTGGCATCGCCACGTTATCTCCCCATGCCATGCAGACATGACACGGCAGCATCATGTGTTGACCGCTAGTTGATTAACGGTTTCCATCTAACGAGGGTGGAATTTGAACGAAAATGAAACATTAGGTGGTTGTTTGCACCAAAAAAGAATAGGGGCTAAAGTAACCAAAATGATAAACGTTGAGAGCTACTTTTGAGTTTATGCCTATTTTTAAATATAATTTCAAAATTTTAAGAAGTTTACACGTGTCAGATAACGGAAGTTAATGGTGAAAATTAACGGACAATATTGACGGAGCACCTATTTGAATAACATTAAAAATATTATGCACCTATTTGGCCCAAAACAAAGTTTAGGCACCTATATGAAAAAATGTATAGTTTGGGCACTTATTTGCCACTTAAGCCAATACAATATATAAAAATGTAATAAATATATATAGAGTATTGGATCTGGATCTTTTTCAAAAACTGACCTGGATATCAAAAACTCAAAAGAAAAAATGAAACTATAGAGTCGGGTCGGAACTCATCGGATGTAAATCTTTTGTCATCCCTAATTTTAACTTCAGAAAAGGACACGTGTAACACTTGGTAAAAAGAAAAAAATGAAATAATATTATAACCCACAAATTACAAATAATATTGGTCTAAATTTGTGGTGTATTAATAAAGGATATCATTTTAAATTGAATTAACAGTAGGTCATGAATTTCATTTCATTTTAGTAAATATAAAATGTACATATATTAATATATAGTTGTTCTATACATAATTGATGTAAATTTATTTCACACAATCTGCTTATTTTAAGCTTATATCACAAAACTTAAAATCTTAAATTTTAAAATATTAACCTAAATTTTAAATACAAACTCTAATTCTAAACTTTATTACAGGTTTATATAAACTTACACACAAATTGTATATAAAAATATTTTTTTATAATAAATATATTAATTTACTCCTAAACTATAACATTTCACCTATTAAACCGAGGCAAAACTAATGTGATAGGTGGGGGCTCTAGCCCCCAACTCAAAAAGCAAAATTACCTTTAATTTAGGAAAAAACTTTGATATATAGCCGTGTAAATTTTAATTTATATATGCTTTTAGTTTTAGGGGTTAGGGTTTTAGTTTAAGGTTTAAGGGTTTAAGTTGTAGGGTTTAGAATTTAATGTTAGTGTTTAAAATTTAGTATATATGGTTTAAGATTTAGGGTTAGAAATTTAGAATTTGTGTTTTTATAGTGTAAATACACAGGCTTGTGTAAAATTAATTTTACACAGCCCGCGTATCAAAGTTTTACCCTTTAATTTATATACTACATTTAAAAAATTATAGAGTAATTGTTAAGTCCCCTTAATATTTTTTTAATAGTTTATTCCCACGCGTCAAAGATATCAATACATTGTCATTCCAAATAAAACTAAGTGATGAACGAAAAACAATTTTCTTTTCTTTTTTTGTTATCCACACAGTTTTTTAGATCTTCTATCCTCGTTAATTTAGTCTGATTCGTGTCGCATACTCGCATATTTAATTTTGACTTGTAAATATTTTAATAAAAAATTTTATATATACAAAACCTCAAACTTAAGACTCGTTTAAATAATATCAAATTGCTTACCATTTAAACTAACATCTTCATTAACTATTTATTTGTATTTTGCTGCTCTTATCACGTGCGGTGGAGCAATTGGAGTATTATCATCTTTGTACCATTTGATAATCAATTATTCTCATCTAATTGCCAAAGAAAATAAAAAAAATGAAAAATTAGGTACACCTTTAATTATTTTTATAAGACATGTGTATACAAATTAATTTTGTTAAATTGAGCAAACGCATTTGGTCGGTTGGTCAAATTGTTCATATTTGTTCTCTTATTTTTTTTTGAAGTCATGAGTTTTATACCTACTCGAAACAGTCTTTACTTTCTCTAAAGTCGTATTTTCTCTCTCTTTAGGTAAGATTAGGGTAGATAAAATTTATAAAAAAATATTAAATTAAAAGATTCAATTATTAATTGTGAGAAAAAAAGAAAAGGCACTTTCAAAAATCTCAGCCGTCCACATAAAGCTGATTAGATTAGATTATATTATGTTTTTAATTTAAAGGTGCTGCATACTTATTCAATTTAATTCGATTGACATATTATTAATATAAAAAATATATGATATAAGATTGATTATGTTTAAATTTTTATTTCGAAGTAAAAGTTATGGTAATTCGATTCCCATTTCAAAGAATGAAGTGAAAGATAATAAATCGTGATTTTAATGTATTTCTGTTAATTTTATGTAATTTTCAATTGATATAATAATAAATGTAAATTTAATAGTTAGACATTATATCAATTTATCTTAATTTTAAAAAAATCAACATGAAATATATATTTTTATAAATGTTATTATTAGATTTATTTATTTATTCGGATATTGAATTATTGATAGACTCTTCATCCCATTTTTGCATGATTTGGACAAACAGACAAAGAACCGACAAAAGAAAGGAAGGATTGTGACCAAGAAAAAAGTTCCAATATTCCAAAAATCAATTAATTAATTAATGGGTAATAATTAGTTGTTCACAACGCTTTATAACTTGCTTTTTTTTTTCATTTTGATTTGATTAATTACTGTTTAACCATATATATTTTTATTCGAGTTAATTGCACCGCACCTTAAATTATGACTATTATTCTAAATTGGTCATACACTTTTGAATATTGTAATTTCATTTTCAAACTATAGTTCTCATCTTATATTGGTCTTTAAATTTTTAGATATTTCGATTGCACCTTAAATTATGACTATCGTTTTAAATTGGTCTTAAAACTTTTGAATGTTTTAATTTTATTATCAAATTATCGTTTCTGACACATCATATTATTACATAGTACACATTAGTGTTTGCACGACAAGTAATAATTATTATAATAATTTTATTAACATGAGATATGATGCATATACTGATAGTTTTTGAAGAAATTAGAATGTTCAAAAGTTAAAAAGGACCAAATTAAAATGAGTCATAGTTTAGGAATAGAATTTGAACGTTCAAAAGTTTGGGGCCAATTTAGAATCATTGTCATAGTTTGAGGATGGAATTGGAATAATTATAAGTTTAGGGACTACTATAGAATAAGTGTCATATTTTGGGGATGCATGGTGCATTTAACTCGTTTTATTTGATAGTTATTTCTATTGTCACCGATTTTTTTAAAAAAAATGATTTTTATGTTTATTTGTTTTGTCACTTTTATTTTTCAATAATCAGATTTAAAGGAAATAATATTCATAAAATTAAATTTTTTTTCTAGGGCATGGTGCAATTGCAATTGTAAAGTAGTTCTAGTGAACTCAATAAAAAAAATAATTTTATGGTTTTAATGTTACAAGGATTTGGTATAAATATAGCCATAAAATATAGACAGAGAGAATAAATTTTTTTTCTGGTTTTAATGTTAGTGGGGTGAATTGAATGATGTTTTTCGAATATATCTTTTGTTCGAGTATTTTGGTTAGATTTTTAATTTTTTTTCTTGTATGGTCCTTTTATGGTCTCAAATAGCTAATTTCTTGTTTCAATTGTTATAATAAAATACCTGGATTACAGGTTTAGTTTACTCTTATAGTTGTAAACCCTCATTTTAATTTTGGATATCCTTACAATAAAATTATCGAGTTTTATAAAATATTATTAGTCAAACTTTAGTGTTTAAGGATTTAAAACATATATAGCACATGATCTAGATTAGTCAACTAATAGGTCTAATATCAAATTCATAAAAAATATATAACATATTTTGTAATTTAATATTGTAACGATTAAAAATATGGTTAATTATATTTTATTATTTTAATTTAAAATAATTGAATGGAAAATAGAGATAAAAATAAATTAAATAATAAGTAATTAATAAAAGATAGATTCATCCTTCATTCAACTTTTTTTCAAAAAAAATCTTTCATTTAAAATATAATTTAATAAAATCGAGTTCATTAAATTCTTAGGCTGCAAAAGAGTAATAATTCAATTTACTCTCTTCTGACCTCATTTATTAGTTTGATTAAACTTGTAAGTCTGGAATTTCACAAAAACTAAATAATCAAATAATACAGTTACATACATTAAAGAAATAAAAAGGGGAAAACTCACATTTCATTCTTTAAATTTTGTATATTTTTAATTTGAACCTTTAACTTTTTCCTATATTAGTCTGTAAGTCAGGTCGTGACACCACACAATTTTATAGCATCATCTTATCGTAATGATACAAAAAATAAGTTTAAATATTTTTAAAATTTGAAAATTAATGAAAAAACTGTTAAATTAAAAAATTAAAATAGATAAAAAAAATATTTTTTTGTTGCCATTCCGGTTTCTAGTGTTTCGCCCTGACTAATTCAGACCAACCGTGTCGCACACTTGATTTTAGTGGGCGAGCCTCTCAACGAAAATTTTCTATATACATAATGCCTTGAATTCGAGACCTGCTTAAACGGAACCAAACTGTTTACCACTTAAACTAATTTCGTTGATAATATATATAATTTTTAATCGATAAAGGAAAATTCATTCCTAATAAAAATCCCACAATAATGAGGACAAACAGAAGCTTATCCCAGATTGAATACAATAGGTTTATATTTTATATTTTTTTGAGATAAGAAATATTATGTGATTCTTCATCTCAATAATATTGTTTTCACGATTTAAATTCGAACTATTTCTTTGAGAGAACAATACATTTTATTATTACACCAAACTCTTGTTATATTATTATTTTTTATTTTATTATAAAATTATTTTATTAAAATTACACTAGATTTTATAACACCTACAATGTAGGTCAATCAATGTAAATATTTTATATAAAGATAAACTTTTTTGTGTAAACAATAACAAATGGGGTGATAAAGATGCGTAAAATTGCGTGCTCAAATCTAAGTAGTACGGTTTGTTTTATTTACATTTTTTTTATAAAAAATTACAAAAATATAAAAGTACTCCTATAATATATTAGTTATCATTTATAATAAAAATATTTTAATCAATTTTCAATTAAATTATATTAACCAGCAACACTAAGCTAAATAAATTATAAATTATAAATATAAATATTAAAAAAGCATTGTCAATATTAAAGATATTTAAAACATTATTATTAAAATAATCCGACATGTTTGGTCTCTAGTTTGGGGTCACCAATTTATCGAATTGAAATATCGTGATATGATACGAGAAAGAGTTGGTTATTATTATTATTTATTTATTTAGAAATTTAAATTGTCAGTTGTCAGTCGTCAAGCAGTGGGTCTCCCAGCTTTAGTTGAGAAAGTGGAGTTCAGCAATCAATCACTTTCTCTCTTCTTTATTTTTTATTAACCTTTTTTTCTAAAAACTTTTTTATTAAAAATATCGGCAAAATTTTATAAATAATCCAAATAGAAATTGATATTTGAAATATAAAAGATATTAAGAGTAATTTTTAAATTTATGACATTTTTTTACCGTATTAAGGGGAGGACGCTATATACACATAATATTACTTTTTTAATATATATTTTGAGAAATGTCATGTGCACATAACGTCTTTCTTTTTTGTGTAATGAGATAGATTTTAAAATATATTAAAAAAAGTGACGTTATTTGTACATAGTGTCCTCTCCTTGACACAGTAAAAAAATATCATAAGTCTCAATATTTTCCTCAACATCCCCTACATTCTAAATATTTATTTCTATTTGCATTATTTGTCAAATTTTGCTAAAAATATCAATCATCGATCAGTCTAGCAAAACGATACATTATGTTTTTAACGATGTTTACAGTTCGTATTTTAACGTTATGAATATAATATATTTAGTTGAAAATGACGCTCTTATAACAAGTCTATATAATATGCGGTCCAAATTAATTGATCAACAGATAAAAATTCAATGATATAAAAAATATTATTATAATTAGAAGGTGACCTAAGGGTACTTGTTCCTAAGTTTATTTTTTCTAACAATATTAAATTTAAAAATTAAATACGATAAAAACTATATGTTAATGTTTTTAATGAGGTCTGGAAAGTCGAAAAATATATGTTAATGTTTTCATTAAAATAATTTTATATAACATTATTGTATTAAAGGAAGAAGATTATTAGATAATTTTAAAAATGTTTTATAAAGTTTGTTTTTGTCATTGAAATGTAAAACAATGGGGATTTCAAATTTAGTGGGTGAAAGTGTGTTGAAAGGGGGATGAATCTACACTATTCAAATGGTAATAAATATTATTTTAAATATAATAATATTTTTGTCATGTTTATATAAGTTTTAAATAAAATAATTAAGAATAAATATTTCAAGATCAAATATGTTCAATAAAGTCGGTTAAGTTTAACTCAGATAACATGTCAATGGTACAAAAAATAAAAGGACCCGAGATCAAACATGCTTAATTAATCAATATTTGTCTATTTATGAGTGGGGAGAGACTTGAGTAGTACATATATTGTATCAAATTGTGTGTTCAAAAAATATTGTTTGATACACTTTTAAATACAAACCATTTATCACTAATTTTTCTACTCACTTTGTCCCATTAAAACAGTCATGTATTGATATTTTATTGGTTATTTTTTTAACTTTGACTAAAATTTATTTAAATATTTTAATTAATTAAATTTTTTAAAATATATTTTAAAATTAATTGATAGAAGATATTTAAAATATATTTTTCATGTTTTTATAATAATAAATTTAAAATTATAAAAAGTCAAAGTTAAAAATTTGACAAAAATGACAATATGTGATAGTTTTAGTGATACATAAGGAATATAAAATAATTTTTTTCGTATATATTATTGGTATAAACGGGAGTGTTACTATTTTTAAGAGATTCGAGTTCACGCTACTTATTTACAGTTGTGTATGCTTATCAAAGGACTAAGAAAACTGAACAAATATACTGTATAATTACATCACGTGCTAAAAATATCAAATAAAATAATACAATATAAATATAATTGTACATGTATGACTACAATTAAAGTGTCAACATTATAGTAAATTCACACGTTTTCACAACTCATTCCGGCCTTTCCGAGTAATGAAAAAAACTATAAATAAAAGTATAATTAGTATGGGTATGAAATAATTTTCTTATTCTTATTATTTTAGGATAATTTTTGTATTTTTATATGATTCTGACGTAAATTTAATAATTTTTTTGACTCAATTAAACGTCGTAAATAACTCATATAGAAACCGGTAAAAAGATCACAATATTGTAGTTAGATTTTTTTTTTAAATATGATCCATGGCAGATTATTTTTAGAACTATGGTTGTTTATTGTTCAAGTCAGAAGTTGGACTTTGAACAATATTTTACACTAAAATCGGATTCCTCTCCTACCGTCTTCAATATTTTAACTTAAAAAGATACCTAAAAAAGTGAATAAACAATGAATTCGAATAATGCTCTATCTGATTTCTGATTTTGAACAGTGATTCACCATATTCTTAGAAATAAAATAACGAGGATCGTATTGTTGAAAATAAATAATTCAACGTAATTTCACTGTAGAAACCATTATGATGCCACTCTTTAAAAGCTAAAAAAATGTCTTTCAATTGGATGAACTTTAATTGTTATTTTCCCCTTTTTTGGGGTTCACACAAAAATGAATGTTATATACACGAAATAGGAATTATTGTTATCTTTTTATTAAGTGGTAAAAGTAGCACATTGGGTCCATTTCACAAACGGCTAGAGTAGGGTTCCATCATGCAATGTCTCATAATAATAATAATAATAACAACAACCTTTATTATATCATATTATATACAGGGATGGCCGAGAAAAGGTAATTGTCCCTTAAAAATTTGAAATTTGTACATAATTTATAATTTTTTATGTCATTTTTATTAAAAATCTATTTTCACCTCTAAAATTTTATAAATTCTTCATTTATTATAAAATTTTATAAGTTCGTTCCTAACATAAAAATATACATCTATCCCTCATATTATATATAATAAAAAATATAATTTTATTCAAAATAAAAATTAAAGTTGGTAGTTGATCGATAGTTTTACTCTCTCTTAATATACTTTATGTTATTTTATTTTGTAAAATTAGTCTATTTTTTCGTATAAAAATAATAAATGTTTTTGTCTATTTTTGTGATGCGTTTTTTTTTTGTTATTGTGATATTTTTTTATTTTTTAAAGTTAGACTTAATATCATCTCTTTAGATGACATTTATAATATTATCTTATTAATTTAACACATGTTTAGACCCTCAAACCAAATGTTGATTCTCGATCACTAAAGATAAGTCACAGATTCTCAATCACTAAAGACAAGTCACAATTGAGTTATGACAATGTCAGTTTGTCAACGGGCATGTTATATGCATTTTTTTATTTTTGTTGATGGTGCTTATTTTTTATCGTCGATAAATGATGTTTGTTTGTATATATCATTTTTATTAATTGTTTGGTTGGGTTTTTACCTCCTTTATTTGGTTCTATTTTATTTTTAAGTGGCTAGTTTGTGTATTATGGTGGTTTTAAACAATGGCAAAACTTTCTGAAAGAGTTTGAGGGGCCAATTAATTTTTTTTAAATAAAAATTTGAATTAAAATTTTCAAAAAAATCTAAGATTTAATTTACATTTTGTCCCCAAAAATTTTGAGTTAAAAAGTTTGAAAATTTGAGAGACTTAACAAAAACTTTTAAAATTTATGAGAAAAATTTAATTAAAATTATTTAAAAATTTTGTAGGAACCAAATTGTATTTTTTTTTTAATTTCAAAGGATCTTGAATTTTGGAAGCCGTAGCCCCCATTAGTCTCCATAACATTCCACCTCTAGTTCAAGAGAAAATATACAAATTAATCAATTATTATTTTGTAGTCTCTTCTTGTAGTTTTAGGACATTTTCTAAATATTCAATAAAACTAGAAACTATTGAAACTTAAAAATTTATGTTACTTGATTCGATTAACTAAAAATTTATTTATTTTGGTTAATTAAAATTTACTTACTCCTAACGGTAAAGTTTACCCAAAGATACTTAGTATATTATCGAAGAAACTTAATTAACATTTTGAGTACATACCACCAAAATATTATCAATTATTGCGTAAATTTCTTTGAACTCTGTAACATATTGGTGTGTACGGAAAATATTACAATTTTTTTTTGTTATTTATTTTTTATTAAGGTGAGATTTGACCTTATCACGACTGATTAAGATGTCGTTCTTTTAATTATCCTGTTGATCTTTCTGTTCTAGACCTTCGAACTAGATCTTGATGCAAATTTAATTACCGCTCTTGTTCGCGATTGAATTTGTGGTAATAAACATGTTGTCAACGTACCCCAAATTCTGCAATATGTAATTTTTAATGTTGTTTGTTGATATTTTTTTACCTTCATCGTCAAACGTTGGTGATGATTTGTATCTATTTTGTTTCGAGTCTTTTGATCATGTTTATGATCTAGAGACGTTAATTTTTGTATTTTTAGAATTATATCTTAATCATGTTTGTTTACTTGCATCGTAAACTTTTATATTAAATTTTTCTTTATTAATAAAACTGACGTACTCATTTTAAAAAATATATATATGCAATAATCTAAACAATAATCACAATTAATTAATTCATTATCAGTTAAAAGACATATTTCCTCGAGGGTTAGCCCCAAAGAATTGCAGACAAAAGTTGAAAACCTGCAAATACAAAGAAATTTTTCAATCTATTTTCTACACTCCCCCTCCTACCACACCAAGGAATTAATTAACTTTTTACTACTTACAACCCTTAGACTCTATTATGTTAATGCTTTAGCTACTTAATCTTTTGGGGGGAAAAATGGGATCTTCTCGCCTATTTCCATTAACAAACTTCAAAAACCCGAACAATCCTCGACCGGAAGATTGAGATCCGGCAGCGCAAAAGATGTTTCGTTGCAACTTGCCATTGCCATACCTTGTCCTTCGGAACATCCATTAGGTGTATGCGGTTCGTTTTCTTTGCGCAGCACGCTTGTACAACGGGTTGCTTCTGTTTGCAGGGGTACCTCTGAAATTGCATTGTTCGGTTCGATAGCTGTTGTCGTTGCCGGGAGCGAATGCGACTGATAATCGAACTGCAGAGTGGAGAGAAATGAGAGTATGATACTTGGAAGCACATGTAGAAATGTGTGCTAGTAGAAAAGGAGGAGATAACTCTTTCACCTTCATTCTCTTGGAGGTTTCTTTCATGGCTCGATCTTTCTCGGATTCGAGCTTTCTGCTCAACGTTTCATTTTCGGTTCTGACGTTCTCGCATTTGAGCTTCACCACTGCCAATTCCTGCTCAATGAGCATAGTGGATAACATTTCAAAAGAAAGAAAGAAACATTGCAGATACAAGTATTGGGATTATATAAATGGGGGCAGAGAGAACTGTCATAAGAAGTTAAAGATCATACATTCTTCAAACTCTTGTTTTCCTTCAAGTGTGAACTTATCTCCTCTTTAAGTTCCGCTAATGTCTGCATACAACCAGAGAAATTAAGCCACTGCCAGAAATAAATATAACAATGGAACCCGACAGAACAAAAAAAATAAAATCCCAAATCCAAGAGAATATGTTTCATTTTATGGACAAAACAGCTATCAATCCTTAAACTTGATCATATTTTTTTAGTCCTTTTGATGACGTGGTACTCTGATATTGTGCCATTTGACACACTCTTATAATACCACACCATGGAAAGGACTAAAAATGGACCAAAATTCAAGGTTGAGGATTAATGTGGATGAAGAAAAGTTCAGCTACTAAGATTAAATACATTAAACATTTTCAAGCCACCAGTATGATACAATCATGGACTCCAACACCATTGCCATCAACGGAAACATCAACAACGCTAAATGTGGCGATTTCAATATAGAGAAAGCACTCATTATGCGCAAGGGATAGACAGAAAGGTGTTAGGAGGAAGTCGCAAATATTTTAAAAATTTTCTTTATATTTTGTATCATAGTCTAATATCGAATTCTTCTCATATAATTTTATTAATTATAAAAATTCTCATTCTTAATATAAAATATTGCGTTAATCTCTAATTATACGGTCAATTGCAGTTCATGGAAAAGAGGGTTACAATATTATACATAACTGCATAATATAGGCAACCCTATTCCATGTATGAAAAATACACAAATGGTCAAAAAGTCTTACCTTTTTCCTCCTGGACCGCTTGGGAGGAGTTATCTCGTTTGTCGTCGCAACCTGAATAAAAAACGTTCGGAGGGAATGTGGTAGTCAATAATCATGCTCCTTGCTAACATAATTATTATATTGTAAAATTTCATCATTAGTGTTCCTAACTAGATATAAAAGTTATAAATTTAACACGTGCATTCTAATTTAAACAGTTTTAGTCGAATTTTGAAATTTTAGTCATGACTCGCATAATATAGTAAAATTACAAAATTTAAAATTATCAAATTAAAGATTAAAGTTTAAATCTACGACTTACACATAATACAAGAATACAAGAGTAATAGTAGAATTTAGCTTATAGATTTCATGACTAAACTTTGAGAAGAGCATGAGCTAAAACCGAGATTTATTTATTTTTTATGCCCCACTAAAACTGTCCCATATTAATATTTGTTTGTTTAATTTTTTTTAACTTCTTATTATTTAAAATTTATTACGAATAAATATATATATAAAAATAATTTCAAAAACCTTCAATCGAGCAGTTTTTAAATATATATTTTTATAAATTTTAATTAATTAAGTTATTTAAAAATAACAGTTAAAGTTCAAAAAAATTGACAAAAAAATGTCAATATACACAAACAATTTTAGTGGGAGAGAAGAGTATAATACATGAACATCAGTCAGAAAACGACGTCGCATAGCAAAATGCAACACCGAGTTTCCCAAGAAAGGAAGTGATATTTAGGGTTTGGTAGAACAAACTAATAACCAACCAACGAACCAACAAACACACAACATGTCAGATCTTATGCCATAAATTTGGTGGCAAAAGTGGTCCCCACTTAATCCACGGATTTCCACCTAAATATAGTATTTGCCTCCATTTTTGTATGCCACCACCCAGGGCCAGGGGTATACCTTTTCTTTCTCTACGACAGGCTGTTCACTCTTACATATCACTGCCCAATCAAAAAGGGGTCTTGGTTTTCCGTATAAAAGCCGTCGTGTGAATCCAATGATATGCTATAAAGACACATCGGATCGAAGAGAAAAGTTCCTAGTTGAGAGCGCACTGAATCATACCTCTCCACCTTCTAAAGAAATATTTTTGACTCAATTTGATTGGGAAATGCCATGAAAAAGTTGAAGCTATAAAATGAGACCCATTTAAATGTTATTCTAATTATTAAAAAAATTAAATTATTCGAGTCTTATTTTATAACTTTAATTTATAGCATATGTATATATTATATATATATAATATAAATGTATATCACATACTATTATCATTAATCAAACTTTAATTTGAAACTAATAATATATTAATTTGAAACTTAACTAATTTTTTTTAAAAAACAATTTATATTATAAAATAAATATTGTAACTCAACAAACTTAAATATTTTTAAGTCGACTCAATTGAATCATTTCACCGATAAAAAAAGCCAAACAGAGAGCATTTTTTGAAGTATATATAGCTGAAAGCCACTAACATTAACCAACCCTAAACTACACGCAAAACCCTATTTTATTTTGCCACGACAATACGCCACCCGTGCCCATTGTGTTTTCTCTTTTGACTATGTTGCCCCCCGGAAACTAATAATCGAGTAATCGTTTCGGTTGTTAAGGCTAATTTCGTCATTTCGACGTTGAGTATTGGCTTACAAGAGATGTCTAAAAGAAAATCTCTGATATAAATCTAAACACAGTTTGATTTAAAATGTTATTAAAGCTAAACATAGTGGAAATATAATACTCTAATCACCGAAAAATACCATAATGACCAAAATGTCCAGGGAGGGAAGGACGTTTTAGACTTTTTGAGAAGTGGATACGACGCGGGGAGCATTGTGAGAATGATGAAAAGACAAAAAGTGAATCTATGCGTCGAACGGAAGTCGCCGGAAATTCACTTCGAAGAATAAACGAAAATTGTTTTTAAAAAGAAAAGGCCGGGAAATACCGGTCCGGTGGCCGGAAACGATGATTGATCTGAGTTAGAATGACGTAAAAAATCCAAATTACGGCAACAATAAGAGAAACTACTGAACTGAAAACCAGAGTCAATAACACGAGTCACCGAGTCCAAAAAAAGAAAGAAAAAAAATAGAGAGATGCGAACCTTAGATCTAGCGTTGTCAACAGGCTTCAAAGGAGGACGGCTAGACTCCTCGGAGCCGTCTCCACTACCGCTTCCGCTAACAGACAAACCACCGCTCCAAGAAAGCGGCGTGTTTGGGCTGGCACGTGTCGGTTCGGCTTTCTTCTTAAGAGATTGCTTAGACCGGCGTTGACGGACGCTCCACTCGAGTTGTAAAGCTTGGGATGTGGCGCTGCCTGACCGCAGCGGCGGAAACTCTGATCGGAAGAGGTTGAGTAAGACCTTTGCCGCCAACGTGGAATCGGTCAAAGCTTGTTTGACCCACTCATCGTCCCTCATACTCCAACTTCGTTGAGTTTTCCAAAAAGGAAAAAATGGAAGATTAAAGCAAGGAATATGGAGAAAGAAAATGGTGGCCAAGAAGAGAAAAAACAAAAGGAAAAGGTATATTTATATCGAAAGAAGAAAAGAATAGATGCTTGGTTTTAAAGTTATGTGTATCAAAATATTTTTTATATATTATTATTATATTTTCTTTTTTAATTATATGGTACAATAACAATTATATATATTTTTATTTTTTAGCGTGATTATAACATATTATATATTTTAATCCTAACATTAAATAAGGTATACACACCATAAGATAGGCTGCTCAAACTCATATCATTATGAAATAATAACAAGAAACTTAAACTTTAAATTATAATCTCATAAACCTTAAATTAAACTCTTAAATTTTAAATTAAATCTATTTTGTAAAATAAGCTTTTATTGTGAGTGCATAAAATACTGTTTCTCAATATTAATATATTATATCGTCACGGTTTAAAAAAATATAAACATTATTTTAAAGTTGATTTTGAACTTCTTTTTGGAAAATTCTATGTTTCAATGTTTATCATGTATTTCGGTGAATCGAATAACACAAATCACATATGTGAGAGTAAAATAAAAGTAGGGTCGTTTTAATGATATTATTGAAACATAGTTCTCTAAAGTTATTGCAGAACTGAGATTTTTACGGCTATGTGAACATATCCATTAAAACCATAGCTTTGTCATTGTGGTATAGGTAAAATACTTAAATCATCACTTAATTTTATTTTGTGACTTATTTTGGTCACTTAATTTTCAAAATATTTAATTTTAGTACTGAATTTTAAACATTGACTTTTTCTAGTCATTCTACCGTTAAATCTCTAATATTGTTATGACGTAAAAATAAAAAAAGTAAATTTTAATGCACATCATTAAAATAAAAATATTTAAATTAATAAAAAAAATCAAAATTTAACTCATTCCTCAAACACACGAACATCATTATCTAAACCACTCTCCATCACTCCTTCACCGTCACCGTCACCCTCAACCTCAACCAAACGAAATCCAACCACAACTTACCATCGCGGTTCAGAAAACCATCGACCCAACTCCTCATCACCCAATCGGAACCACCAGTCATCAAGGGACCCTAAATCGAGCCTCGCCCTTACTGGTTTTCATCCAAACCCCCATATCAACCCCCCCCCCCAGTCATTACATATTAAAAAGAAAAGAAAGAAAAAAATCAGAGCAAAGCCAAACGAATTCAGAAACTCAAAAAAAAAAAGAAAAAAATAGAAAGAACTCACCCACTCTCGGCTATTGCGGTTCTTGGCGACTGGAGCTCCCAATGGACGATCTGAACGGTGAAGGTGAAGCCTGGGCAGCAAGGAGCAACATAACTCATTTCGACGTTGATCTGACGGCGAGAACGAGAAATCAAAGAAGGTTCTTACTTCCGATTGGGTTTCGTTTTCAAGATATTTGGGTTATTTTATGAAAAATCCAAATGGATAGAGAGAAAGGGGAAGCTTTGGCGGTTCCTGTTCGACAAGAAGAGCCAAAGCAACAACGGTGGTGTCGGTTGAAAAGCAACGGCAATAAAAGGGCTTCACACTCCGTTCTGTTTAAGGAGAAGAAACGTTTAGGAGGAGGATGCATATTTGTTTTTTATTTTATTTAATAATGTGTATTAGAATATTATTTTTTGTTTCCACGTCATAACAATATTATAAATTTAACGTTAAAGTAATTAAAATAGATCAATATTTAAAGTTCAATGCTAAAATTTAGCATTTTAAAAGTTGAGCGACAAAAATAAGTCACAGAGTAAAATTGATTTAACTATTTTATCATTTGTGGTATTTGTGTGATATATATCATAATTTACACAATTGGCAAAACAATTCAAGAACATCGTGTTTATTGGTCAACTAATAAAGTAGATATATTTTTACAAAGAGCGCTTCAGACGTAAGATTAAACATAAACTCTATTGTCACAATGAATCGTTAAATTTCGTTAATCTATCAATTTTATTATTCCGGGAGTTGTTGGAAAATAATAATTTTTTTGAATTTGAGGCATATTAGTTATTGGTAAAATTGGAGGCTTATATTACAAAATTATAATTTTATATTATATCTTATGAAAATTTTAAAATAATATATATACTCAAAATAATTGAATAATAAATAATATTTATTGATGTTTAATGTAGAATTTGAAAAAGGTGTTTTTACGCGAATAATTTTTTACTTAGTAAATAAATCAATTTTAATTGTGATCAGGGTCTAATCGTACGACGTGAGTAATATTAAATGTCGGAACTGATTGATCATAATTTAGACTTATTAAAATTTGGCCCATTAAATTTTTTTCTCAACAATAAGTCAGTCTTTTGGTGTTTTAAAGACAAATACAATTCTTAATTGTAGTTTATTTTGTGTGTTTAATAGTTTTAATTTCCTCATTACTCATTTTTAATCCCAACAAACATTTTATCTCAAAATTAGTTATGTTAAGGTGATTGAAGAGGATAAAGTTGAATTCGTTTTGTGCTGCTGCTTTTATTAAATGTTTAAAAATATGTTTATACATCATTTAACAAATTTTACTTTTAATTATGTCACGTCCAAAAACGCAATGTAAATTTTTTTATTTATAGTTTAACTTTTATTTTGTTTCGTTTTTTCTCTTTAATTATTTGTTGTAACATAATATTAAAATTTAATTATTACTGGACTTAGTTGTAACATAAATATATATGTATTTATTATACAAATATAAAAAATTGTTTAAATTAAAACTAATTATTATTAAAATAATATAAATATTTTATAAAATTAATTAAAAACTCGAAAAACTTAAATTAAAATTTAAAAAATTCAAATAATATTTAAGGTATTATAGAAGAATCATCAACTCAACTAATTTATTTATTTTTTTCTCAGCTCAAACAAATACTTGCCTCCACAACCCATAAAACCGGTTCAACTTTGTTGATGTCCAACTTGGCTTCTAAGTTTCTACGCAAAGAAAGAACCGGCTCGGTCCAAACCCTAAACCCCTTCTCACTCTCTTCGTCACTCATCAAAACCCTAAACTCAGCCCTCTTGCAACTCCCCATAACGATGGCACTCCATCTCGCCAGATCCAGACACCGATCCCTCACCAACCCATCTCTCCTCCGCCTTTTCTCCACTTCTTCCAACGACCCGAACAACGGAAACGCCGCCATGAACGGCGATTACTCCGCCGACAAACCCTCCTCAGTCTCTTCGTACTTCGGCAATGCCAGACCCAACCGGCAGAACCTCACTTCCAAACCCGTTTCCACGACCGCTTCCTTGCATGAAATCTACAAGAATCTCCGCGAGTTCCGCCGGCGTTCCGACGTGCCGCCTCCCGCTGAATCCTCCCGTACACATTCACAATCGGAGCCCCGTGTTTCATTCCAGGAAATACACAGACGAAACATCTTAGCAGAACGAGGGGAGTCCAACGGAAGCTCTGATGGGTTTGGTTCTGGTAGGAAATTTTCGTTTGATACTATAAGGAATAGTATGTGGCAATTGACACCGGATTCTGGGGCGAATAACGTGTGGAGAAAACAAGGGTCGTTTCAGTCTTTGTCTGAGCTTAAGAGTACTTTAAATTTGCAGCCTTCGGGTGACAAAGTGGTCTCCCCGGTGATCGGTGGGTCATTGACCGATCTGCCGACTTCCATTTTCGAGAGGGAGATGAAAGATAGAGCCAAGGGAGGAGAGCTTGCGATGAAGACAGAGTTTGTTAGGACGTATAATTATGCAGATTTAGGGGAGAAGTTGAAGCAATTGCGGCCGCCGGAGAAGAAGGAAGGGGGAGGATGGTTTTCGTTGCAGGAGTTGAGTGAAAGGTTGGTGAAGTTGAGGGAAATCGACGAGAAGGAGGCCGTGGAGGCGCGGAATCGTGGGAATTTGTATGTGGACATAAGAGAGAGTTTACAGACTTTGAAGATTTCTGATGCTGAAAAACGGGAAAAATCCTTGGGTATGTTTTCGACTTAATGATTTTTCATAAGGTATTTTGCTTTGTTTCATGGACTAGGTGGTTGAAAAAAAGATCATAAATTTTGTATTCAATGACAACTAGGTGGTTAAAAAAGCCTTTAGCTTGTTGTTTCATGGATTTTTCATGAAATGGGGTTAAAAAATCTTGAATTTGGTATTCAATTACTAGGATTGATTGCCAATGATATGAATGAATGTTATAAACTGGAAATCTGGGATTTGTAATGAAATGGGAACAAAAAATCTTAAACGAGCAGACACTAATTCTGAAGATGGTTTTTCTGTTTTTTGAAGGATAAGAAAAACTCATACCAAAACCTCTCTGGTTTTACTAATCAACCTATATGGAAGGGTTATGTTGTTGATTTTCGGTGTTTCACCGAAAGTTATTGTGTGCTTTTAGTTTTAAACCAGAAGGCTGTGGCAACAGTTTCATTGCAACTAATAACTTTCCGAGCAGTGTTTCGGATTTCTTTCAGATTTGTTTGTGTTCAAACTAAAAGCTATAATGGTAAATAAAATCTTTGATATGATTAAATCAATGAAACTATTCTACTCCTGTAATTTTTGGGTTTGAAATCTGAGTGAAGGAGATAGTTTTGTATGACTAGGAAACTCAGTTTAAGTGTCCATTGTCTTAAATCTACTTGTTTCTTTCTGAAGGAAAAATCACTGTAATATTCTCTAGCTATCTGAAGATTTTCTTTTTTCTGGACTGTGGAATCTGAGATTTCAGTGGATTGAATAGTACTAGTACCGAGAGATTATGTCCGTCATACTCCGTGTTCCAGAGGATGACATGTATAATATCATATAATATATTGATCTCTTATTCTTTCAGCCCGAAGAGTTGAAATATTGGATGTTTTCAGTAGAACTCCAGCGTTTATGATGCACCCTCCAAAGGAGCATTTAGTTGAAAAGGCAAGTATAAAATTTTCCCCTTTGCTGATTGATAGTTAAAAATTGAGTCTTGTTGGTTAATGGTCTTATTGGCTCATGCACCATTTCATATTTCCTATGCACATTTCTCGTTGATTGAGTTGGAAATATGAAAACTCGGTACTATTTTATGCTTGCTTTATTTTTTATGCAAACTTTTTTCTGTGGATACACTTTAAAAAGTTAAGCTGGTTACCTGCTTCTTGTTCGTTACATCTTTTATTTTTGTTTTTATCATTTGGATGATTGAAGTGACTGGCCACTAGTAAGACGGTTTTTTACTTATTGGTCTAAAAGTTAGTGCTGAGATCTATACCTTAATCAGTCAACCTTTACCTATCCCTGTATTACTATTATTGAGTTGTGTTAGTAGTTTTATTTCATTAAAATCAAGGGTATTTAAGCTCTAACACTGTTATAATGCTTTTGCAGTATTTCCATCCAGATAACATGTCTTCTGGTGAAAAAATGAAAATCGAGCTTGCAAAAGTTAGAGATGAATTTAAGATGTCAGAATCAGATTGTGGATCTGCACGTGTTCAAGGTAAAGTATGCTAATTCTTTTAGTGGTGTATTTACCCATTTAGGCATGAAGTTGTGCCATAGACTATATAACCTTCACCTTTCACTTGCATGCTTATTGCTACTTTGTATGTACTATTTTCTAAGGTAGAAAGGCTATTGTTTATTGTATCTCAAATTCTCCCATTGTGATATTAAATGATGGATAATAAGATAAAATTGAAACTAAAGTTGTCGTAAATATACTGCGCAAAAAGATGTTATCACCTGGTATGCAAAATCCAACATTCTAAAAGGAGTCTTTTGGAATCATAGTGTAGATACTGATTGCTGAGAAGATAGATAATTTTTGAAATGCTAATGTACATAAGTACCATTTCGTATTCTCTCTAGGGAAAAACCTTTGGTGCTATTACGGTTTTTCATGTTTGATTAGTATTTTTTCAGATAATTGGTTTTAGTATGGATAAAGAATGCAAGATACATGATAATTATGTGTGTACTTCTATTGTTATTTTAATATCAAGAGTCGGCAAATTCAAGACTTCGATATTAGTATTGTTAGTCTGGAAGTCTTTTTCTTATTGGATAAAGTCAATAAACTCTTATCATTAATGATCCTTTTATTTTCTGGCCATTGATGCCTTTAGCTGGTTTTCCTGCAGTTGCACAACTCACTACCAAGATCAAACATCTATCATCATTTCTACACAAAAAGGTGACATTACAAATGATATTTAGGTGCTTTTTATGCAATTTTTTTTACTTCACCTATTGTGGTTGAAATTGGAACAAATCACAAGATGATTTTTTTTGATGATTGATCAGCATCTTGTAGGTTTGTAGATTATTTTAACTTGATATTTTGTGTTGAAATAAAAAAGGGTAAGAAGCTTGATCTCTCAAGTATACATGATAAAAAAGTGTTTACATTAATCTAAATAAATTTTTTATATTTTTTCTCCGAAGATTGCTACTTCTATCCTTTGCTGTTAATGGCTTCTCTAATCTGATTATCCTTTATCAAAATCCCTTGTGTCCTTTAGTTACTTTTAGAGAAAGGAGCAAAAGATAAATACAAATATATTTCTGTTTCTATCAATGTTTTCCATAAGTGCTTACCATATTCTCGAAATAATAAATGGTCGACTTTGTCGAGTTTCTTTTACATTCTTGTGTTTGGAGATATCTAATACATGGTTTAAAATGTGCTAGTTGAACTATTGATATTTAGCATGGAGATGGCATAGAACTGCAATGCTCTTTATCATCTTGCTCTCCATTTGTATTACTTTTCTTGCACTAGTCCGATCATCCTTAAAGCAAGAAATTTGTTCATCTGAAGCTGATACCTACTGTTTTTTCATAATTCCATCGGAACTTTTGCTTTTGTCGAAGTAGAAGATAACATTGTATAATGAGATGTCATTATAATGAAGCATTCTTGTATAGGATAAGCACTCAAGAAAAGGTCTTCAAGCAATGGTGCAGAAGAGGAAGAAGCTGTTGAAGTATCTCCGAAGAACCGACTGGGATTCCTACTGTTTCGTTCTCTCGAAGCTCGGTCTCAGGGATACGGCCGATTCCAAGAACTAGAACCGGTAAGGCGATGTAGTGTGGAGAACTTTCGGAACCAGTGTACTGTGTACATCACAGTGCAACCCGCTTTTATGAAATTCAAAGTGGTTGACTGTTCAATTATTTTTTTGTTAAATCGAGTATAGTTGAAGGCTTACCCGAGTTTATGAATTAACAACCAAAAGTATTTAATAGAGGAAATGTTGGAGAAATTGTTTTCATCAGATTAGTTGAAAGATTTGGAAACCGAATTATGCCTAAAATGTCCTTTTTGATAGTAGCTTGACTAATCTAAACTTAGATATAATACATAGACTAAAACGTTTTGTTTTTATAATAGAGAAACTGAAATGAGCTTTTAGATATAATACAAAGACTTAGGGTGGACTTTAACCTTATAATAACATCTTAATCTTAGAACACATGACCTAAGAGAATATTAAAGAATAAAGATGAACAGTTTAGCCAACTGGTCAAATGTGCTTATTTTTGTTTTTTACTATATTGTTTACTCAATTGTTAGTTTTTTTTTTTTTGAACAATTCTTACCTAGGGGAGGGAAGGAGAAATTCGTTTCTACTTGGTTGAGAATCCACAACCTAGGGGGAGGGGAAGGTGTTAATTGAGAGTTTTTAACCACTTGTTCTAGAGGCTGTTGATTAATTGTTAGATTTAATTTATCTTTTCAAACATTGTAATTATCATTGGAAGGGTTGAGCGTTCGATTGAGTCGAGCCGAGTCAAAAAATTTTGAGTTATTCGAGTTTGCAAGTCTTATTTTACGATTCAAACTTTATTAAAAAAAATTTCGAATCTAGTCGAGTTTATGAAATTCGAGTCAAATTGAGTCGAGTTTTCAAGTTTTGTACAAATTTAATTGTACATATATATTTTTTCATATATATGTCTATATGCATGTAGCGGTGTACATATATATTTCTATACGCATATACTTAGGGTTGGGCGATGCACATGTTGATTCTAATTTTAACGGAATTCTATATGCATATACGATATATATATATATATATATTCATATTTTCGCATGTGATACATAATATATCATGCAAAATTAACAGTCTTGATTCGAATATGAAAACTGGTCAACTAATTATTAAAAATTTCGAGTTATTCGAATTTCTATTTCATAACTCAAACTTTACTTGAAATTTTTTCGAGTCGAGTTAAAATGAGTCGGGTTTTTTCGCCTCTAGTCGATCGAATAATTCTATTTTTTAAGTTGAATTTTGCCCACCTCTAATCATCGGTCCATGTTGTCACATCAGATTCCATAATAGAATTGGATAAAAGGCTTAAATGGCAAATAAGTGCCCGAATTATACTTTTTTTTTTCCAGATAGGTGCCAAAGTATTTTTCGGGCCAAATAAGTGTCTAAAACGTTATTCAAATAGGTGTTCCGCCGTTATTGTCCTTTAAAAAAGTTTCATTAGCCAATAAAAACATGACATGTGTCAGTATTAAACATTTTTTGAATTTTATTTTTTTAAAATAAATTAGAAATTTTAAAATATCTTAAAATTTTCAAATAATCTCAAAATAGTCCCAAAATCCCTAATCCCACTCTCACCAATGTTGGTCGCTTTTCCGGTGACAGAATGAAGCGCCCTCCCCTCGTCGAACGACCCACACATCATTCATCGTTCGTTATGCCGCTGCTCGTTGCGAATTATTCGAATGAACCATTAATTGATTTCGGCGTTTCACACGACTTCAGTCGATTTTTGACGACGAGGTGCTGGGATAAATGGTTGTGATGGTCTGACGGCGGATTTGACGGGCGGTGACGTGGCAATCGACTACAAAATTAGGTCAAATCGAGATTTAGGTTTTGGGGTGTTAGGGATTTCAAATTTTGGAGCTATCTTGTGAAATTTGGGTTATTTTATTTTATTGATTTTTATTTATTTTTAAATATAATTTTAGAAATTTAAGAAGCTAACACGTGTTAGATAACGAAAATTAACGATGAAAATTAACGGACAGTAACACGGACACCTATTTAAGTAACGTTGAAAACGTTAGACACCTATTTGGCCCCAAAAATACTTTGGGCATCTATGTAAAAAATGGTATAATTTGGACACTTATTTACCACTTAATCCTTGAATAAGATTCAAGCGTCAAATTGTAATTAACGGGTCATTATGGCAACGCTTATGAAAGGATATGTAGCATGGAATGTTTGTGCTAACTTTTAGAGGTCACATTTGGGTGGATCATTATGGCAACGCCCATGAAAATTCAGGCATCATTGTGTCAATTTAGAGTACGCATTTTGGTGGGATACATGCATCAAAATTAATTGTATCCATACAATGAAGGGATTTCATGCAAGGTTTATTGTTAACTTGGTAAAAAAGACATGGTGACAGAGTCAGAATTGTTATATAATGAAATTAGAATGAAGTACGAGGTATGCGAAATTTTATATTATTATAATAAATATTGTTGACCTTATATCTTAATAAATTAAGTGAGATTGATTTTAATATTTTTTATAAAAATTAATATATTAATCCTGTGAAATTCTTATATCCAATAAATTAAATGGGATTAATTGTAGCTCCGTTAATAAAAAGACATACCAAAGGTGAGTAGGTGACATTCTATTGATAGACGTATTACATTTGGGTGATTCGTATTGGTGATATAATCAAACATCATCATATAAATGTAATGCTAGAAATATCCAAGCTGCCAACGCTCAACTGTTTGATGTGTATAGGTTTTGACACATGGCAAGTTATATTTAATATAATTTATTATATATTTTTAATTGTTTTAATCTTTAATTTATAAAAAAAATCCCACTCAAAATATTTCCAAAATCTTAATAGCCTTTTTATTTTCATTTTTAAAATTTAATGATGTATACATTGGTATGAACTATATGATGTTTTCACGGATAATGGTATAAACATAAATTAATCATGTTGTATTCTTATGGACTTAAACCCGAATTTATAAAAATACTGATCACTATTTTATTAAAAATCTCTTTAATTTCTTTTACTCATTTAGTTACTTCTATATGCACTTTATATAAACCCATCTTTATTCAGGGATGGACATAGAGGGAGGTTGGAGGGGCGGTCGTTCCCTAAAAATTTTAAAATTCTTATATGATTTATTTTTTTGAAATTTTTATATATTTCCTATTAAAAATCTATTTTTGCCCCTCTAAAATTTAATAAGTTCGTTCTCATAAAATTTTATAATTTTGTCCCCTCTAACACAAAATTTTACGTCTGTTCCCGTGTTTATTTATATTGTCCAAGATATAGTAGGATAAAATAACTACAAAATTCGTATTCGTGTAGTCAGAAGTGATTTTTTAGCCAAAATTCTATTATTAAACATTTAGATAAAGTTGATAAGTGAAACATCAATAAAAACGAGACTAACGCTAAATTATGTGATTAACTATAAATTATTTTATCCGCATGATGCAAGTATAAAGTAAGATCAAATCTATATCTTTCTATAAAGGTATTTGCAATATATACACGAGAAAAAATTTATACGAGTGTGAAGTGAGATCGTTTCAATGAGATTTGTGGTAAGAATTTTAGAGCACTCATAAAAACAATTAGGTATGTGCATAACCTATTTTTGCACAATCACGTCGAGAGTATAATGTTATTGATGAGAATTTTAATTTACACACACTACAAAAAAGAGTTTTTTTACGATGTTTTAGGCGCCGTTAAAAACCCTCTCGACACTAGAAAGAGCGCAACAAAATCAAACGCCGCAACAGTTAACAACGTTTGTGAAAAAAACAATGCTAAATATCTTATCTTCGTCCTTCACCTAATTACTTAGCTCAACATTCTATACTTATAATTCACTTCTTTATAAAGTTTCAATAAGATATAAATGAAGTCAATGTGAGATTTAAACATTTGAATCCTATTGCGGTGTTTGTTACACAAAAGCCACTAAAGTACATGTCTATAACAACATTTGTCTAACAAACGCCACTAAAATATGTGTATGCAGGACTTTTTCTCAAAAATACCACCATATATCAATCTATCGCGACGTTTACTTAAAAATACAGTTAAAAACCTATTTTGTATGATAATTCTTAATTAATAGAAAAATTATGTTTCGCCAATTGTTTCGTAAACTATATTTCATCATTCCTTGTTCTGGTTTATAATCCAAAAGACACCAAAGTCGATGCATTATATCTAAGCTAGAGATATTCAATATATTTTATCATGTTTTTTTTTTAAATATGCAGGAGATTAGAACTCAAGGAGTAGTTCTAGTAGAAAAGAAGATAATATTCACCTTATCAAAGGACTAAGAAAAAAATATGAACCCCTAAGCATGCCCCATTCTATGTCCCACACTAAAAATACTAAAAGTTTAAATTCTAAACCCTAACCCCTAATTCCACATCCTAAACTCTACACCCTACCCCTAATTCCCTAAACCATAACCCTAAACCTTAAACTCACTATTTTAAAGTGGGACACCAAAAGAGACATAGTTAGAGGCAGACGATTTATATCCAACAAATACTATCCCTTGTAATCTCCTTAAGATTATTCGACATAAATATAAGTCGAAGATTGTTGGAAAAATTGAGCTATTTAGAAAAAAACTAGATCTCACATTCCTAATGAAAATCTTAAGACCCTTGTTTATAATCTGTTATATATCATTAGGCTCGTTTATGATCTATGTTGATAATTCGTGGCTCTCCCTTCCAACAATGTTATCTTCAAGGCTCAAACATGAGTGCTCTTTTTAAGAGAGCAATGTACCTTGCCATTGCACCAACCTTCTTGATAATAAATTTTAATCTTTTATTTTACCGCATATATTAGGTAGTTCAAAAATAAATGACATAATTGAATCCTAAATTTTTTCCAAAAAAAGCTTAACCATTTGAAGCAATATTTAGTCAAAGTCATCCTATTTGATTGGTACAAAGGTAATTGTCCATACGGACCATTCGAGAATTAAGTATCTATTTGCTAAAAAGGATGCCAAACCTCGTTTGATTCGTTGGATATTGCTTTTACAAGAGTTTGACATTGAAATTAAGGACATGAAAGGAACAGAAAATCAAGTGGCCGATCACTTATCACGCTTAGAACGCAATAGGGAGGAGGAAACAGATTTAGAGATATGCGTTGCATTCCCGGATGAGCAACTGTTAGTTGCCTCGGCAATCATGGATGCGCATGCCTCGGCAACCCTCGACGCCTCAGCAACTCTAGACGCACACACCTCGACAACTCCAGACGTGTATGCCTCGGCAACCACTGATGCGCATGCCTCGGCAACCCTTGATGTGCATGCCACGACAACTCTAGACGCGCACGCCTCGGCAACCATGGAAGCAATTGCCACGGCAACACATGCCTTGGCAATACCCTGGTACGCGAATTTGGTTAATTTCCTTGTTTGTGGTATTTTACCTTATGGCCTTACTCATCAAGGAAAGAAGCGGTTCCGCCATGATGCTAAGCATTATTTCTGGGACGAACCTCTTTTGTTTAAACAATGTACAGATCAGGTTATACGCCAATGTGTCCCTGAAGAGGAGCAGCAGAATGTACTCCGGCAATGCCATTCTTCACCCTATGGAGGACATTTTGGAGGAACACGTACCGCAGCCAAAGTTTTGCAATCCGGTTTGTATTGGCCAACACTGTACAAAAATGCCCAAGAGTTTTACAAGCAATGTGATCGTTGCCAGAGGACGGGCAATATCTCTAGACAACATGAGATATCGCTCCAAAACATCCTTGAGGTGGAATTGTTCGATGTATGAGGGATTAATTTTATGGGACCTTTCCCATCTTCATTCGACAACCTCTACATCATACTTTTCGTCGACTACGTGTCTAAGTGGGTTGAGGCAGCTGTAGTTCCAGCCAACAATTCCAAGACCGTGCAACGATTCTTGCAGAAAAACATATTTACACAGTTTGAGATGCTGAGAGCAATTATCAGTGATGAAGGCAAGCACTTCGACAACAAACTCATCACCAAGATGTTACAATGCTTTGGTGTATCTCACAAGATTGCCACGGCATATCACCCACAAACCAATGGGCAAGCAGAAATTTCCAACTGGAAATTGAAGGGTATACTCGAGAAAATTGTAAATCCCTCTAGGAAGGATTGGTCAGTAAGACTAGATGATGCACTTTGGGCATATCACACTGTATTCAAAACACCCTTAGGTATGTCTTCCTTCCGACTTGTCTATGGCAAAACATGCCATCTACCGGTGGAAATCGAACACAAGGCATATTGGGCAATCAAGACCGTGAATATGGATTGGGAAAGTACCGTTCAAAAACGTTTACTAGATCTTAACGAGATAGGAGAATTTCGTGCACTCGCCTATGACAATTCACGAATCTACAAGGAGAAAACAAAGCAATGACATGATAAAAAACTATTGCCGCGACAATTCACGCCAGGGCAACTAGTTCTCTTATTCAATTCTCGGCTGAAACTTTTCCCGGGAAAACTGAAATCAAGATGGTCGTGACCATTCGAAGTTGTCAAACCGTTCTCCTATGGTGCCGTGATAATCAAGTCCATCACTGGCGAACATGAATTCAAAGTTAACAAACAAAGATTGAAGCACTACAACGTTGCCCATGTGGAACGTAACAAAGAAGTGGTCACCTTAGGAGATGCATGAACATGCTCTCCTTTCGATATTTTCTTTTTATTGTTATTTTTTGAACTATTTATTTTTATTTATTTATTAATTTCGGTTATTTTTCTTTTTAGGATAGATTTATTTATAAAGACTACATCTTTCTTTCATATTTATCTAATTGTTTTTAAATTTTAGGTTTAAGAATTTCTTTGCACATCTTTATTTATTTTCTTTTATTAGTTTATCTTTAATTTTAATCCTTATTTTATTTGTTTTTGAATTGTAGGAAAAAATTCAAGATGAAGAGGAATTTGATTCAAGAAAGAAGCTTCTTCAACAAGGAAACTAATGGGCTAAATCTAAGGCTTATATTAAGCCTCCAATTTACCCTAATTAAACCCTATTAGCCGGCCAAACCCTTCCCCTTCCTCAAATCCCCTAGCCGTCCCCTAATCAAAACCCTTGTTTTCTTTCTTTCCAATCAATCCCACCCACCATATTTACTACCTATATTTTCAATATAACTCATCACCCTTAACTTCCAAGAAACCTATTTCTACTTTTCACCTTGCAACTCTTTAGTTTCTTTTGCTTTCTTTTCTTTGTTTCTACCAAACTCACAACCAAGATCATCCATGGCATCCAAAATCGAATTTTTGGTTCATCCAAGTTTCTTCAAAGAACCAAGATACAAGAAGTTTGCTACACCGGTGGTTCAAGAAAGATTTCACTCCAAGTTTGAAAGCTGGAAGATTTGCGAAGAACAAGGCTTCGAATACTCCAACTCTCATCAAGATTTTGGCCTTGAACCATTCATCTTCGAAAGGATTGCACATCAAAAGTGGTAAATCTTTTGCCATCAATCGGAACCGGGTAACATCTCATGGGTAAGAGAATTCTATGCTCACTCACCTAACCTGGATAATCCTTATGTTTTTGTTCATGACAAGGTTATACTCAAAAGCCCCGAAAGCATCAACACCTTTTACGAGCTCTACGTTGAGAATGACGAGCATCAAGCATTTGTTGATTAACTCACGCCCAAACAAATCGACAAGGTGCTTCAAGAATTCACTCTACCGGGAACTCATTGGAACGATGGTAAATATAAGGGTACGGTAAATCTTCTTCGGCTTAAACCTGAGGCAAAATAATGGAATAATTTTGTTAAAACTTCTTTAATGCCCACCACACACAATACTACCGTTGATACACCTCATGTTTTTCTCATACATTCTATCTTGTATAATCACATCATTAACATTGGAAAAATTATTTGTGATGAGATTTTTGTATGTAGCACAAATAACAAGGGTTCTCTTTTCTTCCCTTGCTTAATTTCCAATCTTTGCAAGGAGATGCATGTCCCAAGTGAGTCAATCGATGAAATGGCCCAACCAAAGTCCGGTTGGAATTGAGCACAAATCCAAAAGCTAATGGGAGAGGTACCGGTAAATTCCCCAACGCCTTCAATTGCCGCGACAACTCCTACCGCCTCAGCAACTCCTAATGCCCAAGCAACTCGGACAACAACCCAGGACAACTTGAAGCACTCTTACAACCGTTGGCGAACGGCCTTAGGCAAATTGAAGACCGAAAACTAATGTTCATGAGGTACATGAAGAATCACAACAATGTCATCACCTAAGTCATCCTGGAAAAGTACTCGGACAGCCGTGTGCCATTCCCCATCTTTCCTGCCGAAATTCTTGCTACGGTAACCAATGAAGCAGTTGCCACGACAATCGCAACAGATGATGCCGCGGCAACCTACACTGCGCCTGCCCAAGCAGTTGCCACGACAACCAACACTGAAGATGTCGCGACAACCAAAGATAAAGAAGCCTTGGCAACCACTGCAAAAGCCAAAGGTAAAACACCTATGCTCGAATCAACCCGTACTAAATTATTGTCTGATTTTTCAGATTCGGACGAGTCATCCATTGCACCAACAAAGACCGCACCAATCGAATCCTCCAAGCCCAAGCGAAAGGCCAATGGCATTGATGATGAGGACGATGAATACACCTTCGTACGAGGATCGATTCCACCATCGGCAACAAGAAAGCAACCACCACGTTCAAGCAAAAGAATCAAGACACAAGCCAAAAGGAAACTAATCATCCACGACGATGAACTCTCGGAGTAAGTCCTCGTTTGCATTTTACTTTTCTTTATTGTTATTTTTTTTATTTTTCTTTGTTGCATGCATTGAGGACAATGCCTCATTCGAGTTTGGGGGGATTGTTATTAGTTAGTTACCATGTTTAGTTGCATTCATCTTAAGTATTGCATTTAAGATACATAAATTGCTTGCCATGCCTTTAGTTGGAACAAGAATTGCCTAGATTTGATGAATATCCGATGATGACTTTGCCAATGTACTTAATTGATAGAACTTTTTATTCTAGGATAACCGTGGAAACACTTAGAATCTTACTATGATGCTAAACTTGATGAAACACTGTTGTGGCTTGATTGATTTAAGGAATTCTAGTGAACTTAGGTTGATAGTTAAAAAATTGGGGGATTAGAATAAAAATTGGATGAATGCTAGAGGTGCCCGAAATTGGCTCTAGTATGTGCTAAAAATTGATCGCTAGAGGTGCCAGAAACCGGCTCTAGTCGAATAAATTAACTTAAGAAAACTAAAAACAAAACACTAGAGGTGCCCGAAACCGGCTCTAGTTAAAACATGTTAAAAAAACCAAATGAAGTAATTTGAAAACCTCTTGTTTGCATAGAATCCGAAAAATCAACTTGCACACAACTCCGCACACACTCACAAGCATTATAGTTTGATTCCGAGTAATTCATAAGTTGTCCAAAAAATGAAAAGTTGATCATACTTTGTGCCATAGTTTTGAGGATTGAAATCAAGTTCAAAGCTAAGTTTGTGAAAATTGAAGTCTTGGCGGGTAATTATTAGTTTGCATTGCTTGAGGACAAGCAATAGTTCAAGTTTGGGGGTGTGTTAAGTGTCTAAAAGTACTATTTTATTCACCATTTTTGTTCATATTATTGCTAGACTTAGGCTCATATTAGTTGCATTATAGCCATTCATGCATGTTTGCATTGTTTCCTTGGTGGTTAAGCTTGATTTCATATTTTGCTTAATTTTGTGGAAAAAGGGTGCTGCCGATAGTTGTTTTTGTGTGTGTGCAGAATCACTTACCTAAACAAGGCTGGAACCAGTTGCCAGGACAGTGAATGAAGGAGATGCCGACGCAGTTGCCAGGGCAATGCATGAAGGAGATGCCGAGCTAGTTGCCAGGGCAATTGTCGATAAAGGATAAGATGATATGACAGTCAAAATTGATGATTAGATAAGCCCAAGATGACGTGGAGTAAAGTTAAATCCCAAAGGAGTTTGATTTCCATGAAGAGGTCAAAGAGAAATTAAATCCCCAAAAGATAAGAGAAGATCTAGAAAGAATTTAAATATAATAAAGAATTATATTCTTTTAAAGTATTTAATTCTAACTTAACTTCCACCTCAAGAAGGACTTTGACCTAGCCATCTCCTATTTAAAGGAGACCAAGCCGTCAAACTCAAGGAGAGGGCAAAGGGGATAGATTTCGACAAGGGCTTTCAACAATTCTTCATCTTTTTCTTTCTTGTTCGATTAGGTTTATGTTACGGATTATTTGTTTTGTGTTTCTTTGGAACCTAGCCATGAACTAAATCTATTTGGCTAAGGTTATTGTGTTTTGTGGTTGTGAGAAACAATTGGATTTTGTTTAGGTAATAAGAGTTTGCACTTTCAATTCAAGGTTGACTCATTCTTGGTTTTTATTCTTGTTTGCGAGTGAATTGGGAGAAGATCTCGTAACTTCATCTATTTATCTAATATCGGGAGAGTTAGATTCAAGAAACGAATGAGTATGGTCTTTATTCAATCTATTGATGGTGAAGATTAATCCGGCTTAGGAATAAGTTAAGGATTTCAACGGCTAAGAGGAGCGCAAGATTGGTTGTTGTTCACCCTTGATTCACGCAGGGATGTATTGTCAAGGCATGCACAATTAGCTAGAGTTTCGACTTAGAGATAAGAAGAAACCATTGAAGAACACTCGGTCGAACCTTGAAGTTGCTGCCCAGCCGCCCAAATAGTTGCCCAGGCAACAGTCGATTAGTTGCCAAGGCAACCCCGTTGCGCAAGTTGCCACGGCAACTGAGTTACCCTTGCATTCTTTTACCAAGACGATCCAATTGGCTATCACTCCTCAACTCACGATAACCTGGCCTTCTCTCTCTCATTTGTTTACATCTTTATTTTATTTACTTGCTCTTTTACTTTACTCGTTAAAATCAACTCCTACTATCAATTGTGTTTTTACTTTTACAGTGCGATAACTAAAGCAAAGTGGCCCAAACCAATCCCTGTGGAGACGATACTCGATACTCGTATCACTTTATTACCTGCGACATGTATACTTGCACCGTTTGCGTAGCACTCAATACGCGCAATAGCTTGTTGAAAGCTTTTTTCATCAGACCATTGTGTCCCTATTCTTTGATAATGGATGTGAGTTTGTTAGGATCTTGCCTCTTTTGAATTTGAGAGGTATTTCCCACTTTACTTCACTGCCTCATACTCCGGAACACAACGTGACTGCTGAACGGAGACATCGTCACATAGTGGAGACTGGACTCTCTCTACTTCACTTTGCATCTCTTCCAATAGAGTATTGGCCTCATGTCTTTCAAGTAGATGCTTATCTTATTAATCGGATGCCAACACCGATACTGGTTAATGTATCGCCTTATCTTCTAATTCATCAACAAGCACCAGACTATGACAAGTTTCAATCGTTCAGATGCTTGTGTTTTCCTTGGCTGAGACCATACACGATACATAAACTTGAGCCACAATCCGCTGAATGTGTTTTCCTTGGATACTCTATGATGCAGTCTGCTTATAAATGCCTGAAGCCGACCACTAACAGAATATATGTCTATCGCCATGTTCGGTTTGATCATCACATCTTTCTTTTTGCTACACGATGTGTCATTCATGTGCCACAGCAACCTGATGCCTTATTGCCTACTATGTCGCGACAACCAGATGCTTTATTGCCTACTATGCCACGACAACTTGATACTTTATTGCCTACTCTGCCACGGTAACCTGATGCTTTATTGCCTACTCTGCCACGAAAACCTGATGCTTCATTGCCTACTATGCCACGACAACCTGATGCTTCATTGTCTAGTATGCCATGACAACCTGATGCTTTATTGCCTACTATGCCACGACAACCTGATGCTTCATTGTCTAGTATGCCACGAAAACCTGATGATTCCATTGCCATGACGATTCCCTTGGCTAACTTGCCACGATAACCTGATGATCTCATTGCCACATCTGTTCTCTTGGTTGATCTGCCACAACAAGTTGTTGCTCCTAACTTGCCACAACAAGATGTCTCCCCTGGCTTGCCATAACATAATCCTCCGCAATAGCTAATTCGTTGGCCAAATTCGAGGTACTTTGGTCATTCATTTGTTAATGATACTACATATCATTCTTTACCTTCCACATTAGAGCCAAAGACTGTTACACAAGCTCTCAAAGACCCATTATGGAGACAAACAATAGATGATGAGTTTAATGCCTTGCTACGCAACCAAACATGGGATCCTGTTCCACGGTCTATACAATATGACGTAGGGTGCAAATGGGTATTCCGTGTGAAACGAAGTATTGATGGCTCTTTTGATCGATACAAAGCTCGACTGGTAGCAAAAGGGTATTCTCAAGAAACTGGTCGTGATATTTTGAGACTTTTAGCCCTGTGATGAAACCTGTTATAGTGCATATTATTTTCACTTTTTCCCTCCATCATGCATGTCCCATCAAGCAACTTGACATTAATAATGCCTTCTTAAATGACACCGTACATGAGGAAGTCTATCTAGAACAACCTCCGAGGTATGTTGACTCTACTCAACCATCTCATATTTATCGGTTGTGTAAAGCTTTGTATGGTCTCAAGAAGCTGAATATTGTGCCGTGACAAATGCAACTGCTAAGGTGCTTTGGGTCCAACATCTTCTTCAAGAAATTGTCGTGGCATTACCAAAACAACCATCTCTCTTCTGCGACAATCTCAGTGCCACATAGGTTTGTAAAAATCAAGTTTTTCATTCTCGTATGAAGCATCTTGCCCTTGATTACTTCTTTATTCGTGACTTAGTTGCTGTGTGTTCCCTATTTGTTTAACACATTCCCTCCAAAGCTCAGATTGCGGACACCCTCACCAAACCGCTTGGTCGTAATCTCTTCATCCATTTTCGGTCCAAGATTGGAGTCTCTGATGGATCCTCTATCTTTCGGGGCGTATTAAGGATAAAGATAAGATGAGATAACTTTTATCACATTCAAATCCATGAGTTAACTCTTAGTAAAATCTCATTCAAATTATATTTTATCCTATCTCTATCTTATCTAGTATTTAAATATTTGATTTGTATTTAATATTTGATCTTCCATATTGATTAGTGCTTAAATTATGCATTTTTCTATCTCTAATTACTCCTTGATTGGTTGTTTTAAGTTGCTAATATGGGCATTTTTGTTCATTTTCCATGCAAGACAGTAGATTCCAGGAATGTTGCTTAAACTTCTGAAATTGTGCAATTTTTGATTTTCTGGATTCATGGCTGGATTAATGGGCATGAAAGTCTGACTGGATGCCACGCCAGCAGCTTCTAGAAGATGCCACGTCAGCAGCAACGATAGCTTATCAGCCGCATATCAGATAACTTATCAGCCAAATTTTAAATTCAAACTTTGGAATTATCTTTGTAACTAATTTAAATAATTTAGGATTTATCTCTTATCTCTTTAGGGTTATTTTTAGGGTTTTAGGCTGCTATAAATATCCCATTTGGAGCAAACTCAAAAATCATCTCACATTTTCATTCTTAGCTTTGTTTTTACTTTTAAAATTTTATAAAGTTCTTTCTTTTCTTTAGTTCTTGCTTTAAGTTTTTTTATCTATTTTTCTTTTATAATGCTAAGTATGATTTTTACCATAATCATACTTAGCTAAGTTTTCCATAGCCAAGGGCTAAAACAATGACTCAATTCCAACGTGAGGATTGAAAAGCACTTAAACAATTTCGGGTATCTCTCTTAGCTTTCTAAACTTAATTTCAAAATCAAAATGATTTCAAAACCAAAGATCGAATTTGGTCAGGATGTTGTTTTGGTTAAATGTGTGGGAGGAAAGATCGGCTATTGAAGCACATTCGACTTCCTGGGAACACACTTAGCAAAATTGTTTGCTAAGAGGAAACTGAGATCAGAATCAGTTATTATTGAAACAACGTAGACCGGGTCGGCTTACTTATTTATTTTTGATCTACAACATTGGTGTTGATTAGATCAATTTCCAAAATCGATATCAAAGATGACACTTGGGTATTCGGTATACAAGGCACAGTCACAATGATTAATCCTTGTAGGCGAGTAACCGACGTGAACCCCAAAATAAAAAATCCTTATTTTAATGATCTGAGGAAGCTGAGTCAAAGCAAAAGCCTGAGGCTAATCTTTACCATATTGAATCCACTTCTTAATCTTCTTTACAATCTCTTATTATTTCTACTCAGTTCCACAAATCCCCACCATATTTAAATATTATTCAACTCTCTTCTCGGCTCGCCGATTGAACAAACATAATTCAGGAAGTTCTCTTAGTCCCTGTGGGATCGACCCGTACTTCTCTTTTACTACGTTTGAATTCCTTTATTTATTATTTGAGAAAATGAATTATTTTGACGCGAAAACGACGCGTGTCACTTATCCTTGTATATTCATTTGCAAGCCTATATATAAGTCAATCGTAAATATTATCAATTGTCAAATATACAAATCCTTTATATTTTATAGGTTGGTATTAATGATATGATTAAACATCATTATATAAATGTAATGCTAGAAGTATCCAATCTGCCAACTCTCAGCTGTATTGACAAACCAATTAAACACCGCACGCACCTCATAAATAATAGTCCTCTGCTGTGGAAATTGTTTGACATGACAAGTCATATTTAATTTAACTTTTTTTTATATAATTTTATTTCTTTTCAATTTTAAATTAAAGAAAGAATTCTCACTAAGATATTAGGAAGCTTTACATTTTTAGAGTTGTTGACTTTTTCGCTCGTACAAATAAAATTATTTATATAAATATTGTAGTTTAAACAGTAAAAGTTCGACTTTATTGTTCATTCTAAACAGTTATGGGCTTTCGTATTCTTATAGCATTTACATAAAAATCGAAGGATTGTCTAGAGAGGAATTAACGTTAGAGGATATTAAGCTTATTTCATAGGAAAGATGATATTAAGCTTATTTCATAGGAAAGATATTACTTATTTACCAAGTGAATATGTAGATTTTTGAATAATCAGGGTTTACTACATTTCTCTTAGAAGTCAGAGATTTTGAGCAACATTCTTAGTAAATTGAGAATCTCATGTTAATTTAGAAACTAATTCATAAAATAGCATTCAAATATAGAAATAAAATTATTCGTAATCAAATAAACACCTTTTTTTTACAGACACATAACCATGCTCTTGAATTTTGGATAAACAAAAATTCTTTTTAACAGAAACCCTAAATTTGGTCAAAAGAGAACATTCTGGGTGTTTCAATTTCAATTGAAATTGACTTATGAACCAATATTTATTGCTTTATCAGCCATGCAATAACTACCATGGCCAGCAGTATGTGTAGCAGAAGTCTATATAAGTGGGGGTCGGGGTTGTTCATCAAATGGCATCCATATTTCTTCTCCATCTGCTTAGAACCACTAAATTTAGTTGTTCAAGAGATTAAGGAAAAAAATGTGGAGGCTGAAGATAGGGGAAGGTGGGGAAAATCCCTACATTTTCAGTACCAACAATTACTTGGGAAGACAAACATGGGAGTTCGATCCAAATGCAGGCACTCCTGAGGAGCGAGCTGAGGTTGAAGAAGCTCGTATCAACTTCTACAACAATCGGTACAAAGTTCAGGCTAGTTCTGATCTAATATGGCAAATGCAGGTACAATACTTTACCTCAATACAACAGTTAATTTTTAGTATGTTTAAACATACTTAAACTCAAAGTATTTAAGTTGTTGCAACAATAATAGTACCGCTCGAACTAATATTCGATTGAAATCACACTAATGTAGGTAACTTTTGCATAAACTCTGGTATATGTTCTATTTACCGATCAACCTGAACGAGTATTACAAATATTCATTATTAGAATGACCTGCCCAACTCAGTTTGCTTTATACACAATGTGTGAGTTCAAATTTTGGACATTTTTTAAAAAATCTAATGTCACTAAACCAAATAATAATTAATAATGATGAAAGTAATTCTTTTTTTTATAATAATGATGAAAGTAATTCTCATAGTGAATAAACCCACAACATACTATGGTGGCATCATAAGTTATTAAATATTTATATTAATTAGTGAAGTCCTGATTGAGTTTGTTGGAAAATTATAGAAAATCTTTATTTAAATGATAATAATTTATTTGTATAAAAATATTTTTAATTTTAATGTTTTCATATAGTCTTTAAAAAGGGTAAATTATATAAATGGTCCTCAAATTTTTATGGTGCTTTTATTTTGGTTACCAAACTTTTAAAATTTGTATTATAGTCACTTAGTCACCGGAATTTTAGTTTGAACTTTTAGTTCGCTTTCAGTACGGTCTCTCATGTTACCTTCCGCTACAAGCTACTGACGTGGCATGTTGATTTTTATTTTTCCTGAATAAAATAATGGGTAAACTGCATCGTACATTCCTCAATTTTTTTCTCACTCCTATTTTGGTCACTAAATTTTAAAAATTTTCACTCAACTTTCGAATTGTTCCTATTTTGGTCACTCTGACATTGTTATAGAAATAGAAAAATTCGATTTTGGTACAATATTTTAAATAAATTATTTAGAATTCACAATTTTAAGCAAAATCGATTAACGAATCTGATCAGTTATATACAATATTTGTAAATTTTATTCATTAAAATATCTTATATGTCTTGTTTGGTAAACAACTTTTTGAGCTAAAATTAGAGGTTTGAAGGATTTTAAGAGGTTTGACCAGTTAAATCTACTAATTTGTATGTTTGGTAAATAGAGGATTGTAATAGCGGATTGAGGTAAAACCTCTCATTTTGAAAAAGCTCCCAACATGAACTTTTTGAGTTAGAAGTTTGGATAAAAGACTTGTAAAGACTATGTTGTCCTTGATAATTATAAAAATTTCTCTAAATAACATAAATTTGATTAACTAATAAAATTTAAAAAAATCATAAATAAGAAATTAATATATAAATTAATAAATACATATAAATTTAATAGCTAATAAAATTATATTCAAAATATAATTTCATAGATAAAAAATTAATATATACATCTAAATTTAATAATTATTAAAATTACATTAGAAAGATGATTTTACAAATAAAAAAAATATGTACATCCATATATGCTTAGTAATGATATTAAAAAAATTAATTTTCATAATTTAATTAATATTAATATATACAAAATGTTAATAACTAATAAATTATTCAAACAAGTACCAAATATAATCATGTCCTTATATGTCATTTTGCTTGTTCAAATAATCAAACAACTATAAGCTATCAAGTTAATTTTACCCAACACTTTTATACAATCAGCTAATGTAATCCGCTAATCAAATTAGCTAATGTTATCAGCTATCCGCTATCAGCGAATGTAATTCGCTATCCGCCAAACAAATAGTCTAGTGATTTTGATACCCATATGAGTTTTTAAAGACGTTTTGTCTTTGAGTAGGATTACTAGGTGTGAACTCTCAATTTTTAACTTTCTAGTTGTTTTTACACTTTTATCACAACTGAATAATTACTAATTTCACCATATTTAATGTTTTAATTAGCAAAGTAAAAAAGTATTACCCGAATCAAATATTCATGTAAAACGCTCAATCGATTATCCGGTTTAATTGATACTATATAAAATCGAAAATTTAGTAATTCAAATTTACCAATTAACCAAAATATTTTTGAAAGATTAATCAAACTCGATTTTACAACCCCTAACCATAACAATAAAAAGCACAAATCAAATACGAAATCCAAGGAAACAAAAGCCAACAACCACACACAATAGTTACATGTGTATGTTTAGAAGGCATTGAGAATGATCCCTAAAAATCAACAAATTATCCACTTAATTCTCAATAAATTCTTTTTGGGTTGTATTGTATTATACAACGACATAAAGTTTGAACAATAACAAAAGTCATTTTTATTCTTCATTGTCTTTTCCATTTGATTTTCTCATAACACACTCTCAACCAAGAATAATAAATTAAAAATAGGGATTGAAATTTTTCTTCTCCCATGATAAAAAAGTAATATCATTCGAGGGTGACCAAAATAGGAACAATTTGAGAGTGAGAAAAAATAGAAAATAGAAAACTTTTAAACTTTAGTGGCCAAAATAGGAGTGAGAAAAAAGTTGAGTGATGAACAACGTAATTTACCCATTATTTTATTCAAAAAATAGAAAACTAACTTGCCATGTCACCAACTTCTAACCTAAGTAATAGAATGGACCATACTAAAAGCGAACTAAAAGTTCGATAACTATAACACAAGTTTTAAAAGTTTTGTGACTAAAATAATTTTTTTAAAAGTTTAGTGACTATTTATGTAATTACCCATAAAAACTAAAAATTATTGTTTGAAATTGAATATAAGTGATACATTTATGTAGATTTTACTGTTCGTTAATATAATTTTATGTAATAATTATTCCCACCTAGAAAATATACCCAAAATTTTAAAATTATAGTTAATTACACAACGCGTCCCAAAGATACGACATTCATTTTAAATTAGTTTTTAAACTTTTAAATATTTCAATTTTATCTTCAAATTATGACCCCATTCTAAATTAGTCACCATTTTAACATTTTAATTTCATCCACAAACTATGACTCGTTCATTTATATATTTTATCTTTTACATTTTAATATAATTTTTATATCTATTTATTACTTAATGTCCGATTAAATTTAATATTATGAGTCAATTCAACATCAATTAAGTTAGAAAACTATCAAATTATCCTTATTTTCAAATATAATAAATATTATTGTAATGTGGCTTTGTTTTCTTCATACTTGTATATAATCTATAAATAAAACAACTAAAAATCATTACTCTAAAATCAAACACAAGACAAAACCTATGAGCTTTGCATAGAAACTTTTTTTCATTCCAACTACAATTTCGATTTAATTTTACTAAATATAACATTTTACATGAAATATTTCTTTTAATTTTTAAAATGACCGGTTGAGTTTGATATAGAATTTTAGTTAAAATAAAAATCTTGACTGAATTTAGTGTCACGAATCGAATGACAGCTATAGGTGCATAGTTCTTATCTTAGTAATGAAAAACTAAGATAAAATTATTTATCATTAACCGTGTTTAATGGATGCAGTTTATAAGAGAGAAGAATATGAAGCAAAACATTCCCCAACCGAAGATAGAGGATGAAGATGAAGTGACATATGAAGCTACAACAGCAGCATTGAAGAGAAGTCTGCAGTTAGTTTCAACACTGCAATCAGAACATGGCCACTGGCCTTCTGAGTATTCTGGCCCCTTGTTTTTTATGCCTCCTTTGGTATCTGCTCTAAATCTAATCCCTTACCTTTTGTTCATATATTTCTTCTAGTTCCCCTAGCATGAAACTCACCAAGATTCTGCAATGCAGGTAATGTGTCTATATATCACAGGTCATCTTAATTCTATATTCACCGCGGAGCATCGCAAAGAAATTCTCCGTTACATTTACTGTCAACAGGTAACAAATTCAAACATTTCTTCTGTAAAAAGGAAGGACTGTCTTAGTTCTTCATTACAATAAATATATATATGTATGTGTGTAAAAAGATGTCGTCATAAATCATGCAGAACAAGGATGGAGGTTGGGGATTGTACGTAGGGGCTCACAGTTCAATGTTCTGCACAGCTCTCAATTACATATGTATGCGTTTACTAGGAGTGGAACCTGATGGTGGCCTAGATAATGCTTGTGAGAGGGCCCGGAAATGGATTCTCGACCGAGGGGGTGTCACGTCCATTCCCTCTTGGGGGAAGACTTGGCTTGCAGTATGCAGTCTTTCTTTTGTATATCATCAATGATCAAACTTAATCTCTACAAATCAGAACATGGTTTGATATATATATATATATATATATATATATATATATATTTCTTTAATATTGTTGCAGATACTGGGTATTTTCGAATGGTCTGGCTGCAATCCGATGCCCCCGGAGTTTTGGCTCCTTCCTTCTTATTTCCCCATCCATCCAGGTTTGCAAAGTTCATTTTCTTATCATCAGTTGCAGCTTTCTTGTTTATAAACAATGTTCTTGCAATGCAGCAAAGATGTTCTGTTATTGCCGATTAGTTTACATGCCGATGTCGTATTTGTACGGGAAGAAATTTGTTGGTCCAATCACACCTCTGATTTCACAGTTAAGAGAAGAACTCCACATTGAACCATATAATGAAATCAATTGGAGTAAAAAGCAACATCTATGTGCAAAGGTAAATTGATAACCAAATATATTGCATACAAAAGGTAAATGACAAATGTGCATAACATTGCATGCAGGAAGATCGGTACTATCCTCACACATTGCTGCAAACATTGCTTTGGGACAGTCTCAACACATTCTCAGAGCCTTTGCTGAATCGTTGGCCCTTCAATAAGTTGAGAGAAAAAGCTCTTAAAGTAACAATGTTTCACATTCATTACGAAGACGAAAGCAGTCGCTATATTACTGCTGCATGTGTCGAAAAGGTTTTATGTATGCTTGCTTGTTGGGTGGAAGATCCAAATGGAATCTATTTTAAGAAGCATCTTGCTAGGATTCCTGACTATGTGTGGGTTGCAGAAGATGGAGTGAAGATGCAGGTTTGTTAAACTTTCATTGAAATGTTCATTATTATCTCAGCTAACTTGTGTGTATATTTTCAATATTTCACCATCCAGACCTTTGGATGTCAAGTTTGGGATGCTGGTTTCTTTCTCCAAGCTTTGCTTGCTAGCAATTTATTCGATGAAATCGGACCTACTTTAATGAAGGGGCATGACTTCCTCAAAAACTCACAGGTTTCGTAAACCATAAACCGTAAACCCTTTTTACAACATAATGTTGCGAATAATTTCTCCGGCCGGTTCGGATATTCACGGTTTGGTTGAAATTTGAAGGTTAGGGATAACCCTCCAGGAGACTTTAAAAGAATGTTCAGACACATTTCTAAAGGATCATGGACACTATCTGACCGAGACCACGGATGGCAAGTCTCTGATTGTACCGCAGAAGCTTTAAAGGTAGTTTTGTTTCGTTTGATTAAAATCTGCAACAGGAATTATTGTTTAACAATGTGTTAATGTGCTGCAGTGTTGCCTACATTTTGCAACGATGGCACCAGAAATGGTTGGTGAGAAGATGGAAACAGAACATGTTTTTGATGCTGTCCATTTGATTCTATCCTTACAGGTAAGGTACATACAATTAGGGACGGAGACAGAATTTTAAGCTAGGGGTGCGAACTATTAGGGAATTATATTAGACCGCATAAATACTAAATAAACATGTATAAATTATTGCAGAGTAAAAATGGTGGTTTTACAGCTTGGGAGCCAGCAGGAGGTGGATTCTGGTGGGAGGTAATAACCATTTCCAAATGTGTACTGACCTTATGGATTAAATAAAAGCACTTTTTCACCTTCAACTATCTTTCCAGTGGCTGAATCCAGTCGAGTTCCTCGAGGATATAATGATAGAACATGAGTAAGATTCTTATTTCCTTTCTCTAATTAATTTCATTGATTGTTCAGTGTGATGGAAAATCCAAATTTTATTCTGCATTGCAGGCATGTAGAGTGCACATCATCTGCAATGCAGGCACTAGCTCTTGTCTCGAAATTATACCCAGAACATCGAACAAAAGAGATCGAAAACAGCATCAAAAGAGCTGCAAAGTTCATTGAAGACTTACAATACCCTGATGGTTCTTGGTAATGATTCCTTTTCTTCTTCAAAACATGAATTCGATGGGATTTCACCCTGCTGACAAGCCTACATAATTCCCACGTATGTATACTATAGGTATGGAAACTGGGGATTTTGCTTCTTTTATGCCACATGGTTTGCACTATCAGGCCTTAAGGCAGCTGGGAAGAAGTACACAAATTGCTTAGCTATACGTAAAGGGGTTGAGTTTTTGCTTAAAACCCAAAGAGAAGATGGTGGTTGGGGAGAGAGCTATCTTTCTACTCCTAAAAAGGTATATGTACCCATCGAAGGAAAAAAATCGAACCTGGTGAATACTGCACATGCTTTGATGAGTTTAATCATTGGTGGCCAGGTATGCTTTACATACATACATACATACATACATACATACATACACACACACATACATACATACATACACACATACATACATACATACATACATACATACATACATAGTACTATGTAGACTTTCTTAATGACTATACTTACACACATGGTTCTGAATAGGCTGAGCGGGATCCTACACCTCTGCATCGAGCAGCAAAGTTGTTGATAAATTCTCAGTTGCCAAACGGTGGTTTTCCCCAGCAGGTAAACCATACTCATCATATACTACATATGTTTTGCATATATATACAGTGTGTGTAAATTTTGGATGAAATGGAAAAATTGCAGGGACTGACTGGAACTTTCTTGAAGAATGGTATGTTACACTATGCATCATACAGGAATGCTTTCCCATTGTGGGCTCTTGGGGAGTACCGCAACCATTTCTGGCCTTCTAAATAAACATGCTTCGGGATAAAACACGATCGTCTGGAAGATTATTTATAATAAAAATGGAGTAAAAACTATGTATGATTACCTGCATTTTAGATTTATAGTGATTGTGTTTTACCATGTTGTGATTGGAAAATGGACATCAATGAAGCTGCATGTTTACATTCCTTAAAACTGTCAAAATACACAAATATGATAATGGAATGTGTAAGTCGAGCTCAACAGAGAAGTGCAACTAAAATGCATGAATCTAATCCTAAATAATTCAAAGTGCAAGCGAATCATCTAGTTCTCTAGTACTAAATATAGCTCTTTTGGAGAGCTAACAAATACTCCTGAAATTAAACATAAGAAATTAACCATTTCTGAGTTTGGGTAACTTTCTCGGATTCTAGGGTTTTGAATTGTTTGTTCAAAATTTAAATGGTGAGAAGCGTTTTTTCGAGAAGACGAACAACATACCTTGAAACTAATCTTTTTGGAGAAATGACATAGGAGATTGGAGCATTAGAAGGCGAAACAGTTAGATGTATTTTTCAAAAATTTTGAATGGGTTTTATGGAAATCAAACCAAGGAGGGAAAAGAGTGAAATGCGAACGTTTTGGTATCGATTTTGACTAGCGCTATTTATAAAAATTCGAATTGATATAATGTATCGAAAAACCCTAAAATTCGGATTAAATAGTAGGTAACTAATCCGAAAAAATTTGATCAAGATGGTACGGTAACCGTGCCGATAAAATTAGTAGAGACGTTTACCGTTACAATTTTTGGTGAAACTGTTAATCGAAAAAATCCATTCTAATAAATTAGTAGTAATAAATATGTATATCATTCATAATACTAGATGTAAAATGATAAAGTTCGGCTCAAGCCTTCATTATTGTATTTGTTGGCTTTCTATTATAAACATCGAAGAATTTAATTGAACTTGTTTGTGTATTAACCATTTAAGCCAAGGCTAAGTTTGGTTATGAGTTACCCCAGCTTTCTTTTAAGTTTATTCGGTTTGGCTACCACCAAACAAAAATTAAAGGTCAGTCAACCTCTTCATCTACCCCATCAATTACTCAATCACTCTTGAATCTGGAAAGTATCCTCTCACTTAACCCACCACTGTCCTCGCCCCGATCTTCGTCATTACCGTGTCGTGGCGTGCACCGTCATCGTCAGTTGAGCCGCCACACCACCCCAAACCCGACGCTGTCTGCCACTCGCGAAGATCCCCTACCGTTCGTCGGGAAAGTTAGTTTGAAGTTTTGGTGAGAACCCAAACCGGCCACCTCTGTTTTCTGCATTTTTCGGTCGCCTCTGCCTTTCTATCGTCACACGGCCTCCGAATTCAAGCTCATGGTGTTGAGGCGATCAAAACCCATCTGGCTAATCGTTTGTCCGACACCAGCAGAAGCCTCATCGAAGCTACACATTTTTTCGACCATAATCTGCATTTTTGGGTTTTTCCGATAAGATTTCGGCTTATATGGCTATGTCTTAGGTTCGAATCAATTCTGGGTTTAATGAGATCTTGTTATTCGACATAATCGCAAAAGACAACCATCGTATTTTGTCAAATAATTTAAGCCTTAATCTCAAATTAAATAAAGACATAGTCTAGAAAAAATGTGTCGGTCCACAGGGACTAAGAAGTCAATATAATGAATGAGGGGTTTGAGCAAAAAAGCTAAAAAATAACTGTAGAGTGAAAGTAGAAACGATAAAAGTAAATTTTTGAAGAGTAAATTAATTAGCTTTAAGCTTTGTTCTGCTTCAATTTAAAATGATCATCGAAAAAATATTTTTATTCCGGATACATGTCGGTTACAGTGTATAAGGCCCAACCCTTATAACTTTTTTCTCTCCGGTAAACCGACAATCTAAAATCAATTTTTAGATTCTAGTTTTCTGGTTAGACTAACCACGACTATCTTCGTTAGAATAAAACAATTTTAGAATTTGGAAAAATCCGACTCGAATTATGTTGTCTCGGTGAGAATCGAATCCGATCTCAATTTCCCTTGGCGAATCTGTTGTTAAGTGTGTTCATAGGAAGTCAAATTTGCTACAAGCCGATCCTTCCTCCCAACTATAAATCTGAACAACAATCAAGTCAACGTGCACTTTTTGAAATGAAAGCGAAAAAAAATTAATAGAAAGGCTGATTGCGATCTAAGTTTCAGAAAATTGAGAATGCAAACGAAGTTGTTGAGTGCTTTTAATTCTCACAAAGTGAATTGAAGTTTCGCTTTAAGCCTTTGGCTAATCAGAAAATTTAGCTAAACATAATTATGGAAGAAATCATACTTAGTATTGTTTTAAAATAATAAAAAAAAACTAAAAACAAGAAAATATAAAAGAAGAACTTGAATTAAACTTGAAAGTAAAAACAAGCTAAGAAAATTGAGAGATGATTGATAGCATGCCCCAAATGGGGCATTTATAGTTTCTAAAAACCCTAAAAATTACCTAAAAAGATAAAAGATAAATCTCAAAATAATATTCAAATTTTAATTATAAACAAAAGATAATCTCAAGTTTAAATTTTAAATCCGATTGATAAGCTATCGGCTTGCGACTGATAAGCTATCAACGCTGCTAATGTTATCTTCTAGAATTACTGACGTGACGTCTAGTCGTAACTCCAGCTAAAATTTGTAGAATTCTGCCTCTTTTCAGTGTGTTTTCCAGAATTAAAGACCTGTACGAAAAACACATAATAAAACCTAGATCAACATCATATTCGAATCATTAGAGGCATAATTAAAAATGAAACAATAACTATTTTAGCTACTTATCAACCGGCGATCGTCCGACAATTTGAAATTTTAGGGGTAAGTGAACCGGTTTAAGTTATGGCCCAAAAGCCTAAACTGGCTTGAATCGGTTAAACCGACCTGATACTAACACCCATTTAATCCAAGCCGTTGTTAAATCGGTCTTGAGGATCTAATCATGGAACATGAGTGAGATTCTTATATTTTTTTCTTTAACTTAGATTTCATTATTTAATGTAAGGGAAAACCAAAATTTTATAGTGATAAAATCCAGGCATGTAGAGTGCACATCATCTGCACTGCAGGCACTGGTTCTTGTACTACAAGAATAAGCAGCTTTTGTGACAATGAAAATGGTCACTAAAACCTTTAAATTTAGTCACTATAACTTTTAGTGACAATTTTTTCAAATCGTCACCCCTCATCACTAATAACTCTGTCACTATTTTATTAGTGACAACTTTTTATACAGGCTTCACAATTTTTTTAAAATTTTAGTGACCACATTTATTGACACAAAGGTTAACAAAAAATTTGGGAACTAATATTATTCCTAGTGACAAACATTTTGTCACAATACACATTTCAATAGTGTCTTAAAACATTGTCACATATATGAAATTTTATTTTTGATAAAATTTTCGTCACTAAAATTAAATTAATTATTGAAATAAATCTATTACATAATTTTTTGTGACCATTAAATTTATTACGTGCCAAATTGATATCAACTTTCACTAATGAATATTGCCACTAAAAGAAAATATAAAATTTAATAACAATTATTACTAGTATTACAAATTTTAGATGGAAAAGAGCTAAATTATTAAAGGGAAAAAATACTTTTAGATAATTATAGCAAGAATACAAATAATTATTTTTTATTCTTATGAAGAAAGCTCAGTAACTTGCAATTGAAATTGTTAAAGAAAATGTGAAAATCTATAAAAATCTATCAATAGTGAGTCAAGTATTGAGATCATGGAGTTTATTTGAGGTTTAACTTATTTTTTAAAAAAGTGAAATAAGACTTCATTACTCAAAAACCAAACAAACAATATGGAAATAGAACATTATAAATTCACACTAACACTCAAACATTTAGAGGCTTAATTCAAAAACATCAACCACCACAAACGTATGTACAAGAATAACAAAACTTAAATAAACAAAAAATCATATAGAAACCACAAAGCCAACACAACTCCATTAAAAGAACAAATAAAATAGAGCTGCTCATTATAACCTGGTTTAGACTTGCTTATCCCGTTTGATCAAACACTAAAAGGAAAAGGATGCTTCATTAATTCTCGCCTTTCCCAATCTTTCTGCCTCTCTATTAATCTCTCTTGGCTTTTATTTGAAAAGAAATATTAATATCAAACAACAAAACCAAAATTTTTAAAGAAGCTAATGACAAAAAAATAACGAAAGAGGAACAATTAACAAGGCGGGTAGGGTATTTTCATTTTGCTTTTTGATAACTACCTGAAAAAATAGGTGGGCTTTTTTATTTTTCCTTTTTAGGGTTAAGAAATATATATATACTTTTCATTTTAAGTGAATAAATTTTGAATTGTAATAATAAAAAACATTTCCTAAAAATAATAAATATTAAAAAATATATAATTAATTTAATTTTTTATAATATAAAGGGTAATTTATTCCAGTGTATAGAATATAAATCCTCAGTATAATCCATTACATATATATATCCATTAGGAGCAAATTATTCCTCCTCTGTGTAGGAATTATTCAAAAAAAGTTTATTGAATATTACATTATACATTACAGACATGGATGGACTAGGGGTGCTAGGGGGCAGTCGCACTCACTGGAAATTTTAAAATCTCATTTTTCTTTGTATTTTATATTGAGAATCTAATCTCGTACCTCTTGAAATTTAGCTAAAATATTTAATGGTTAAAAAATTTCTTGAAATAAAAAGCAAATTTTAAGTGATAGATATTTTTTTGTCAAAAATATCTAATAATAGTGGTTACATCAATATGTGTATTTTATTAGTGGCAAAATTTTAGTGGCGACTAAAATTTGTCTCCTGATTACATATTTTTAGTGACAATTTGCACACCAAACCACTAAAACAAATTTTTACCTCAGTTAATAAATTGTTCTAATAATTTTGCCAACACTGCTAGTTTAGTTGAATTTGTTCTAGATTATCTTTCTAATGAAGAAACTGGATGTTTAAGAACTTGTATGCCAGCAGGTTAGCATCTCCAAGTAGCTTGGTAATTGAACTCTAGTTTAGGGAACTTTAGTTTCATTTTTCACGAGGTATGCACCTAGTCTGCAAAACAAACTTAGGTTTTCTTGAAATTAAACTCGAAATAATTGTAAAAAAAGAGAAAAAAAAGGAAATAATGTCAGGGTAGAAAGAAAGAATAAGGCAACAATGTCTTGCCAAAGGCTGGAATATTTTAAAACACTCTTCTGCCTTAGAGAAAATAATTAACTTGGGTCTTTGTGGTTTACTCTCTCTTAGTTCTCAAGTCAACAAAACTTTAGGGTATGGGTGTAATGGGTTAACTTAGTGATGTAATATGGATTAACGTAGGTATTCGTGGTTTGCTCCCTCTTATATCTCACGCCAAACAGTGCATGACACAACCCTAATTAAAAGCCAACATAAAAACACCCTTGGCAAATAAAGAAAATTTTTTAATGATAATAATTTTGAGTTTGGGTAGTAAAACTGACTAAGGGAGTTAAGTAAATTTGATGCATATTGCTCGCACTTCATGCACACTTGATGACCTTAAAATAGAGCTATACTTTTGCACTTGAATTTGCTTATCTGTTTGGCATTGATACACTGACTATCCGAGGACATACCTAGGGGCATATTTGCTAGCTGGCAGGTGTTAGGAACCATAACAATTTTTGTCGAGGTACTTTCTTGTTTTTTCTATTTTTATAGATTATTAGTTGCATTACTTAAGGACAAGCAATGAGCTAGGTTTAGGGGTGTGTTAACTCCTCAAAAGTACTATTTTATGCTTATTTTACAATGCCTTTACTCGCCCTTTCTTGCCCTTTAAGTACATTTAGTTGCATTTAGATGTTAAAATCATGCATTTACATAAGGAGTTAAGGAGATATTCCATTGCCAGTGTGAAGGGTTATTTTTCTAGTTTTGATGCAAGACACATGCAGGCGGATATGGAAGAGAAGCGCTAGCAAAGAACGCAGGAAAAGAAGTAGAGAAATACCGAGTAGCAGCTGGCATAGATGGACCAAACAATGTCAAGCTCGACTGGCAAAGGATCAAAGTTTGATGCTCATCAAAGTAGCCGTTGGACCTTGTACACGTCAGCCTTAGGATTCAAATATGGATAAGATGATCACGCGTCTTATCCTTTGTGCATTCAAAATTCAAACTCAAAGGCTTATCACAGGGTTTCCACACAAGCCTATTTAAAGGAGATCAAGCAACCACTTGAGGAGAGCGAATTGAAGAGAGGCTGCATCGTGGTGACCCAAGAGGCAATGTGGTTTGACCAGCTAAGACCGAGAGCTCTAGAGCATTCGAAGGGCTGCATCGATGAACCTCGTTCTTGCCCATTCTCTTAGTTTTATTTGTTTTTATTTTGAAATGATGATGGGAAACGATGATATTTTGTGGATGGACCCCCAAACCACGAACTAAGCTTTTATAGTTGGTTGGGAGATGTTTGCGATTAACGCTTATTTTATATTTGGTTTTTAAAAGTATAATGCTGTAAAAATTTTGGTATATACTAAATTTCTTACAAAAAGTATAAAATTTTTTGTATACATCAAAAAGTCGATACCAAAATTTTTACAATTTTTAATAAAATTTTAATTACTCCTCTTTTTTGCCTCATTTTAAGGCGCTTCACGTTAAAAAAATCCTTAAAATTGTATGGTTAACTTGACTCTAAAGTATCTAAACCCAATGATAAGCGAATCTAAAGTAAGAACATAGGATGGACATGAATATGATTAGGGTTTTTCATGTTGAGTGCCTCATCATTGTCTCTCTTCATGATTTGTGCACGATATCCCACGTGCTATGATTAATTCTTGACCACTTTTATGTTCCCTTTAGAACTTTTAATGCCAAAAACAAATGGCCTTTTTTTTAATTATGATGAATATTCGATCGAATTAAGTAAATTTTTTAGTTAGTCGAAGCGTTGAGTTTTATTTTATGATTTAAATTTTATTTAAAAAAATTGAGTTAAATTATTTGAATTACAAATGTTGAGTTACCTGATCTAAATTAATCAACTAATTGAATAAACACCGATAAATATATATATAGTTCTGTAAATTCCAAACGGGAACCAATTAACACATGCATGTGTCCACAATGTTTATGGCATTTACTCGTGTATGATTGAAATCGAGCAAAATTGGAATTCTAGGGAATGCAATCATGTTTTTTTATTAATAAATCAATAATATTTTCATCAAGTGATGTATTAACATTACATCATGAGATGTCCAAATGCATGCTAGCTAAGGTAAGAGGAAATGACAAAAACAAAACCTATTGTCTTTTTTCACTCACTAACATAAATGTGGGGGACAAAATAAGTACCCATGGCTAAGATGATTAATCATGGGGGCATGGGGTTAGATTAGGGAATTTAGCCCACCAACAAGATTGGTGTTCTGCAATCCCAAAGCTTTAATCTTTTTGATACTAGCAAATCAAGTGAACAAGATTTGACATTGTAATTTGTAAAGCCTCCAAGTTCCAACATAATGACATGTGGGTCCAAAAATTGTTGGAAATTGTAAGCATGCATGAGTGATCTTTCCATGCACACACATGGACAACCAATAAATCACTCTTCCATAAAGTAAAAAAAAAAATAGAAGAGGAAAAAATGTTTTTAATATAAAATTAAAAGTTCGAGTAATAACGTTGTAAATAAAATATTATAATAAGATTTTACGGTACTTAATTTATATTAGTCTACTAATGTGTCAAATACTGATAATTATACAAAAGAATATAATCTTTTTATTTGATACTCGAAATTAAATTAATACCGATAATTTATTAAAATCTTTTAAAATTAAATATGAATAATTTGCTTTTTTAAACTACAATATAATAAAGTCCCATTATTAATATACTAAATCTATACCCCCAATAAGTGATTCCCCAAAAGAACAATGCTTTACTTTAGGAATTATACTTGAATTTTGTTAGGCCATATATGTCTCAAGTGGGATGTTTGGTTTTTAATTAATATACAACGACTTTCCGAAGGTTTGAGTGAAATGAAATCAACCATGATAAGCCTAATCTGGAAATATTTTGTAGGGCATCTGTAATTGAGAAATTTAGAATATTTGAGACCTTACGTGGTGAATCAACTTCTGAATAAAAATAAACCTAATAGAACTTAAAATTTATAAAGTACGGCATTATTTTACTTTTCTCGTATGCTTTACCATTAGTCTAGAACTAATCTTCTGCTTTACTACTACAAATATTTAACTTAACTTATTTTAATACCATGTATGAGATTGTCTGTTCAAAACACCTTTAAACTTTAAAATTTTATAATTTTATCTTGATTCAGAATAAAAAATTTTTAAGGAGGAATCAAAGTGTGTTGCTTTCTAAGAAATCAAAGGATCTATGATGGATGGATATGGCAAAGCTTCCAACTTTCAATTAGATTTTTTTTATTAAGAGAGAGAGAGAGAGAAAAGCAGTGGGAAAATAGAAGAGACTGTCCATGGAGAGAGACAATGCATGATCATGGCCTCCAAAGAAACTCAAACCTCTTTCACATTGACAGCCCATCACATTTCATGTTCTTGTAGACAAAACACTGTTCAAAAACGTTCGTTGTTTGTCTTGCATTGTGTAGATTTTGCTGAAAATGATTGGCAATCACGTGGAATTTTTGCATATGGGGCAAATTCTAAAAAAAGGTTGCATAGACATCCTTAAATTATTATTTAAATTTTAAAATTGTTATCTACATTTAGACCATTATAATTCAGTCCTTGAAATATCATGACCGTATTCGTATCAATTTGGTCTTACCAGCCTAGTTGTTCATTTGACTGTTAAATTGAAACATATTTAAAACACGTGGATTGAATTTTAAACGCTTTTATACCTATTGCATGTATAGTTTTGTAAATGAAGTGTTAAGAAAAGAGACAATAACATTAAAAATTAAAATGTATATTTTTTATATGTTTAATCTGTGATGTCCATATGATAAGTACACATGTCATATTTTGTCATTTAATACTCAAACTAACAACAAAATATACAAAATAACCTGATCAATAGAATACTTATACTTTAAAATTTTAATTAAAATATTTTGAAATTTAAAAATTTATTCAAAATTCAAGTCATAATTTGAAAACAATGGGTGAAATTAACACAAAATTAAATAATTAAATATACTTTTTCAATTTCTTTTCTTGAAAGCATAAGAGACTTGCATTCACACTAGGGGAGGTCTAATCAAGCAAAGTACTATACTTTATTCATTCCCCCAAATAACAAAAAGGTAAAGAAATGAAACAAAAGGTTCATCTTAAAAGAAGCATTGAACCTTCGATTCCTCTCAAGTGTTTTGCACTTTCCAATTTTTATAATAATTTAATTTTTCAAATTCGTAAATAAACTCACGAGATGTTATCTGTTTGACTTGAAAATTTGTACAATTTTCTTATAAAATAAAATTTTACATCAAGTTTTATATATTTTCATACCGTTGGATAAGAGTAAATACATAGTAAGAAACGAAACAAGGAATAATTCCAACAGTCTAAAGAGGCGTAAAACTGAATGAGTATTTACAGGATATAAGTGTATCGTAACCCTGTTTTATTATATATATATGTATCATAATTGATTCTCAGAGTTTTATGATGGGCGATTAGGGTGTCAAAATATTTTCATACAGCATCTAAATCTAATTTGAGGACCTAATAATTATACACCATGATGTTGAGAAATCGAAGGAAAATGAAGGTGCATTAACATTTGGAGAAAATGAACAGAAATATTAGACCTTTAAGTAGAACTACCAGAACAAAGTTCAATAGACCCATAATCAAGCAATTCCTCTATCATCTGGTCTATATCATCATCTTCTAGTGGAATGAACTGCTGTTCACTCCCCACCGGACTTTCTAACCCGTCCCATTTGTTCTCCGGCTGCCGCCGGTATTCCATTTCCGCAACGTTTATGGTAGTACCACGGCTGCAGGGAGTTAGAGGGTGACATTGTGATGCGCAAGACTCTTTTGCTGCATTTGTTTTGGCCAGTTGAAGTGCTGCCATGTGACATTTATGTAATTTGGCTGCTAAGTTAGCCGAGAGAAGCTTCGACGAAGAAGATTGAGGATCGTTGGGATTGTACGGGAAGTTGGTTCGAGCTTTTTGCCCGCACATTAGCCTCGCGGCCTCGTCATACGCCGTTGCAGCATCCTCTGCTGTTTCGAATGTGCCTAGCCATATCCTAGTCTTCCTGCAGAACACACAAACGTTTCAACCATTGGGGAAAAATTAATAACAATCATATCGGAAACACTTTTTCTATACGGAAAAAGGGAATTACAAGACGGGATGTCGAATTTCGGAGACCCAAGAGCCCCAGTGTCGTTGACGGACGCCGCGGTACCGCTGCTGAGGTCTTCCCATGGTGGTTTTTCTACAAGGAAAAGATCGAGGAAGAAATGTGTTTGTGAATATATTTGAGGAAGAAATATGATAAAAAGAACAGAGAAAGTGGGAGAGTCGAGGCTTAATTGGAGGAGACTCATATAAATATATGTCTTTTGCAGCAAACAAATGAATAATAGGGCCCACAGAGGGTTGATACCGTTTGTTGTTTCATTTTTTCACATAATTTTTCGATTTGTATGTATTATACGTTTCTGTATAAATTTATACGTTAATAAATAATAATACAGTAATATTTTATTAAACACCATCATCAAAATAAACATAAATTATTGATCGTTTTATAGATTTTTTTGACAAAGACAACTAAATTTCATTAATAATTATGAAAATTATTCTAAAATAACATATTTAAAAGGGAGAATAACGGGAATTAGTCCACCAAAAGCTCATACAGAACCTAAAGATGCAAAAAAGAGTAAATAATTTTATAGATATTAGCATACCGACAAAGTCCATAAGTCTTCCTGATTTTTTGTCTCTATCCAAACGATACGCTTTACGGGGTGAAAAATGAGCGAACCAAACTATCAGCCAGATTGCTCCACTACCTAGGTCTGATTACATCGACAAATAACCATCAACCGAGTGGGGATCTATCTTTCTATGATCACCAACATAATCAAAATAAAAAATTAGCTCCGTAAAGGTCTTTGTACGAGCATTAAACGACTGCTGAGGTATTCTGAAATCATGCAAAAACAACAGATGAAGCGAACCACAAAAACAAAAAGACATACCACAAAGGCAGAAAAAACACGTGCCACAAAGATACAAAATTTTATTGAAAATATAAAAAATAAAAAAACATAAAAATAATGAACTCGATGGTCGACAACTAATACTAAAATTGATTATCGATCACTAGCAAAAAAAAAAGCAAATATAAAATAAGCTGTAGCGTTGGGGCAAAGAAAAACCTTAATCTTTTTACTGATGAAGTTATATAATTACTTTTCAGTATATAATTTTTTATACCAAGAGTTTATAAATATAAATAATACATTTATAGTATAAAGTTTGCAAGACAAATGATATTTGTACTAGTTATGTAGATAATGATTTGCCGCCTCTCTCTAAATTTTTTTATGTCTTCTCTTTTGCGCCAACCTCTAATTTAAACAATTAACTGTTTTTTCTTTAAACGTCTTTTTTTTCTTCCTTTTTATTTTGCTCCGATGCTTCTCTTCTGTGTATCCTTATTAATGTGATGAATTTTTCATCATGATAATGAAAAAACGATTTGGTTCATCGACTTATATTGTCTTTCTTATATTATTTTTGTCAATTCGACCTCTTAAAATATTCGTTAAAAATTTCGACTGTTAAAATCTTCTTATTTAGTGGTTTACTGTTAATTTTAATGTTCGTTGTCGTTTCTCTGAGTCTCTGTTAAACTCGATTTTTTCTGACTCTTTTGTTACCCACCGTACTATTAGCTTTGTTGAATAAAATATTTTTATTTTTATATAAAAATGTAGATAATGATTTAAGTATATCAAAAGAGGGGTTGTGTTTGTAACGTGGCTCACATCACATTTACTATGCATAGGGAAACCTAACCATATGACATTGCCATGTTGTGAAGCAAATTCAGAGAAACCAACCTTTCATGTTACTCTCAACCCCATTACTATCAGCTGCAATATTTGACCATATATTGTTTTTACATATTTTTATCAAAATCCTCCCGTTTCTTGCGATCATATTGGATTCTATCAATGGCGAAGTTAATAATTTTATTTTGGACAAGACGAGATAACAAGTAAAAAAATTATGTGACTATTCGAAATTATTTTGAACTTGTCAAATTAGGGACGAAGATAGAGTTCGAAATTAGAAATCAAGGCATAAATATCTGGAAGTGGAGGATAAATTTATGATTAATCTATTTTTAATATATATACCATACCTAAGGTCATTTAATTATAAGTTTTATAACAAAGATATCATTTTTTTCTAAAAGTCATAAACATGTCACTCAAATAACATATTGTTACAAAAAGTTACTTTTTTGTATATAATAACATTTTTAGTTCCCAAAACTTATACATTTTATTAAATTTGTCCTAATTCGAAACAATTCAATAAATCTAATACTTCATATTAAAAAAATTCACCATTTTAGTCTTTTTTTGTGATATTGTCAAAATAAGTGAGCCCATCATATCACATCAGTAGCTCGGTAACTGCATTCTACCATAAAGCAACAGTAGATTATTGTTAAGCTGTTATTATACCATGAAAGTACTATAACATTTTTAGGATAAAAACAAGCAATTTAGGAGAATAATAGAGATTAGAATTTTAAATATTAAGAGTTAAATTTTTAAATTGTTTTAAATTATGATCCAATCGATAGATTAAATAATTTTTGAGGACTAAAAATATTATTATACCATGTCATATTAGAAGAAAACAAACTCGTTTAGAACAATATGTTAGTTGAGTGATCTGTTATAACAAACTTTTAATTGAGTGACCGTTTGTTACTAAAGATATAGTTAAAATGGCCTTAGATGTAGTTTACCCAATACGTTTGCAAAACTATTAAAATAGTTTATTCGGCCCATTAAAAATCTGACCCGAATGAACTTGTGAAAATATCAAATTTTTGAGTCACGATTCAGTCAGACTTTCATGAAATTAAATGTGAAAGTTTTGATATTGCAAGAATTTAATTAAAATTACTATTCTTTATCGAGAAAAACTTTAATACATGTATCGTGTAAATTTTAATTTACACGAAAATTTTAATTATAGGAGTTAAAGTTATAGTTTAAAGTTTAAAATTTAAAAGTTTAAATTTTAGGTAGAATTTAAAATAAATTATCCCTAAATGAAGCACTTTTCACTATTCATTTAAAATCAAATTAACAAAATGAACTGAAAATTCTAAACTAACCAAATCAATGTACGGTGTCTTTTTAATTGAAATGAATACTTTGATCCTTTACCTAAATTCTCCAGATTGTGGGAAAGTATTCTTTCCGATTAATAAAATGATAAGGATTTGTTCAATTAAAAAAAATTAATATATATGTATACCCTATATAGAGAGAAATTATTTAATACACGAATGACAGAAAAAATTTTCACAAGTAGATTAATTTTAGAATTTAAGTTTTAGGGTTTATGTTTAAGGTATATGGTTCATTACTAAAATTCAGGGTTTAAGGTTGACGGTCTAGTGGTTTAGATGCATTAAAGAGCTTTTGTCATATTAAAGTGAACAATGATTAAATATTAGATTAAGTGTGTAGGAAGTCTTTGAACTTTTGTAAAAAATCAATTAAGCTTATAAACGTTTTTTACACACAAATAAGTATTCATTGAATCAATTAAGTCATTTGACCAATTTTAAACATTGACCGTTTTTTTTTAAATATTACTGTCACATGATACACTACAATTCTATCATTGGCACTTATAGATTTTTTTTAAAAAAAATAATTTTTTATAAGTTTTTTAGAATTTTTTAAATAAAATAAAATTTTTGAAAATATCAAGTGGCAACACTATAATACAATACAACCAACTGATCCAAAAAACTCGTAAAATTCAACAATTAATAGTAGTAAAAGGCTTAATTAATTTGATTTATTGATTAAAGAACTTAATTGAATAAAAAATTAAAAACTTAATTAATTTTTTTCAAAACTTTTAAGACTTCTCATTTAAAGATAATTTTACCTTTTGGGGGTCAAGGCCAAACTTATTGTAAACTAATTTCAAACGATAAAAAGAGAATATATGTTTTTTTAGCTTAATTATCAATATTCGATTTATTGACCGACTAATTTGAATATATTTTTATAGAAATTTAATGTAAAGACGATTTTTTTAACCCAGTTTAGAGAATACATGCCTTTGATTATTAAAATATTACTTCTTACTTGAATTTCTCACTTAATTCTCATCTTGCAAATCGATAGCCTAATGTCCTTTATATTTCAAAAATAATCACTTTATTTATAAAACTTGTGCGTATTGTCAAAAAATTAAAAATATAAATAAACAGATACTAACTTATAATTACATTTATTATTAAGAAATTGACCGTCCATATGATTTTCGCCTTGCAGCTTTGGGAAATGTGAAATTTTAAATATGGAAATCATTTCCCTTCACTTAATTTGTTCGGTATATTTGAAGTTCTTAATTACAAATCTTATGAATGGAAAATATAAAGTTTATCTTTATTTGAAATTTAATTAAACTTAATTCTAAAATAATTGAAACAGATAAAAAGAATAAGGTAAATTACATCAGAGGTCACTCAATTATTAATAAAATTATATTTAGATCACTTAATTATTAAAAGTTACAATAAAATTGCCTAATTCTGAAATAATCCTAGGTGTCACTATCCAAACCCATCATAATGTTAGGTTTATCACAATAATTAAAACGATATAAACTTTCTTTGTTAATTTACAGTCATGTTTTTATAGAATAATGATTTACATGATCTAAATTGTACCCATCGAATCGATCTAGACCCACTCTTTATTGGACCCAATTCAATAACATCACTTTCGTAAGAAACCAAGGCAAATGAGATTTTATTACATAACATTATTGAACCCTTACAATGTCCTTCCGTTGGTTTTTGAGTTTTTAGTTGCCTATAACAAATATTAAAAAAAAAGATAAATTTAAAAATTGGACTCATAATTTCCTGCGGCCTACACAATTGTCAACTTATGAGAACAGATCTTTTTAATTATATTTAAGTTTTTAATTACGGGCCTTTGAGAAATACATTTAGTACATTAATATATAAATGTATACATTAACATCTTATTAAAAATATTTTTAACAAGTGCTGCCGTGTGGTTAATATCATAAATATAAATACTTGAAAATATTGCTACGCCACCACAATTATATAGTTATACGTACAGATTTGCATCTTCATTCTTCATGCCTTGTAGAGAAACTCAAAACCTAGTTCATGCATGGTGTGAACAAACTGTTAAAATCTCTTTTGACAAACGTATATATTCAACCTTTTATCGTTTCGATTCGTAAAAGAACATACTCATTCGGACATTAACGAAGAATCATCCATATTAAAATAGAACATTGGATCGAAATAGATTTAGAATAATCTCTAGAAGTCTTCTCTAACCAAAATGCAATTACAAAAGATCCAACTAAAACTCAAAGGAAAAATATGACAAAAGGAAACTCTACTAAAACTAGCTAAAAACGAGTAAACCATAAGATTGTCATTGGAAGATTGAAACTAGACCTACCTAGAGCTTCAAAGACAAATCAAGTTTCATCTCATCTTGATTAGTGTTGAAAGGGTTTACGTTACCATCCCACAAATACCCACTCATCCCCTCGGTCGGTGGACCGACCTTGCGTACCCTACTCTCGAACCTGGCAGCTGCACCGTTACTTGCTGACGATCCAGTACTAGTAAAATTCGCCATTGAAAAATGTCTGATCGCCGGCGTTTGATGAATTGATGGTCGAGACCACTCATTGTGCCCATAAACATGTGGTGAGGGAAGAAAATTTGGCTTGTGTACCATAGAGTGGAGTTGAATTCCAAGTGATTTATTGATGAGCCATTCAGGGGAAGGGAAGCAATGGTGGAATACCGACCAAAAGCGGCGAAAGAGGCCGCCAGACCTGCACCAATCCTTTGTTGCCCTCGTTTGGCTAGTGTCCTTTCTCGTTTATGTGCATTTTGGTGCCCTCCCAAGGCCTGTGAGCTAAAGAACTTTCTTTGGCAATAGTTACATGAAAACACTCTAGGCTGATCAGTTTCATCACCTTGATGACCTCGACCGTCACACGAACCGGTGGTCTTGAAACATTCGATGAGATCAAGTTCATGTTTCAAATCTTGGTTCGTGTTCGTGTTCGGATCCTCATTGCCGCAAAGGCTCAGATCCAACACGACATCATAGTTGTCATCTCCTTGGTGTATGTCTTCGTGTTGCTTTCCATCTCCGAGGCCGTTCGAGACGGAGTTGACAGTGGAAGTTTCGGAGAGAGATGGCTCGGAAGATCTAGGAGGCTCCATGAGAGGTGATCAAATATGAATATGTTTTCTTGAGGATACAAGTCCCTCGTGGGGTATTTGATAAGGAAACAAAACAGGGTGTTTAAGACGAGAGAGAGAGAGAGAGAGGTGAAATATTGATGTCTATTGTAATAAATACACCCTGCAGCTATCCAAATCTGATATGTTTTTACAGGTACATGTTCTTAATATTGTAAGAGAGGAAGAGAGACGAGAAAAGGAAAAAGGGTTTTTTTTCATATCTCTCGAATATTTTTAGAGTCCTGAATGAAAATTCAAAAAATAAATTTTTATAAATCAAATCATATTTTATTATTTTAAAAAAATAATTTAATATTTTATAATAAATTATAAAAACATAATTAAACGTCGTCAAATACATTATTTTTATTATTTTGTTGAAATAATAAAAATTTAAATGTATAATAATGGACCAACCTGATCAAACATTTTGATTGAAACTTGAGAGGGAATAGGCAATGTACCTGTACTTTTTGTCTCTACTACATGCCCCATTAAGTATGTCATTTTACCTTCTTTTCTTACATCTCTTGTCTTCTAAATTCAACCTTTTCTGGGTATATGCAATGCCATAATCTGACCCCAAAAGTTAATTTTAAAGATTAAAAAAAGGCAGATAGAGAGACTAAAATTTGAAGAAAATAATTAAAGTGGCTAACTTGTTTATTTTTGTTAAATAAATGAATCAAATTTGGAATTATACCGTTTTAATTTATACCCTCAGGTTGGCTTTCTGCAACGTTGTAAGAACCGAACCAATAATTGGACCGACCAGACCACTAATTTTTGATTCGCTAACAATTAATTAAATAATTTGGCTTTGTCCTTGAATTATCAATGAAAATTACATGACAATAATGAGGGGAAATAGAAAATGAAGTGCAAATAGACCTATCATAAGTGGAGGCAGGCAAGGGTTTGGCTGAGCTGATCAGGGTCCATAGTAGCCAACCTTGAATCTTAAATATTGGTAGAAATAAGGCTGCTGTTTTTAATGTCAATATATATTCGAATACAATGTTTAAATTACTCATATTTTTTTGATTGAGTAGAGACATATTTAAATTCTCAAGGTAAATGTTAGGATTCAAACTCATACAAAATAGAACAACATGAGCGTTTTTGGTCACTCGGTCAATTAGTGAATCTTAAATTACTCTTATTTAAGGTATCATACAATGTTATTTTAATGGTCTTTCATTTTTTATTTTCATTCTTTCGTATAATCTTTGAATTTTAAATATTCGTAGAAGTAAGACAGTTGGTTTTTAACCTCATAATAATATTTGTTCATTTTTACTTAAGCCTTTGATAAAGTATGCACGCCTTGTAGACAAGTTGCTCGAATTTAGGTCTCTTAAAAATAACAACATATTTTTTATTGAGACCGCTCAAAGGGTTCATAAGGTTGTTGTTGTTAATGTCTATATATTTGAAGTACTGAAATTGTTTGTCACTCATATATTGAAAAATATTTAAAATATTGACTAAATTTGTGATCATCTTAAAACTATGTATAAACACAATATCCAAATTACTTAGATATTCTCAACCCACCGAAATTAGTTGAAAATTACAAAACCACTCTTATTTAAGGGTGTTTTATCTTTTTAATTTCATTCTTTAGATCTAAACACAAATCATTTTCCACGCCACCTAAAATTATTCATTGAATAAATTCTTATAAATATTTTTTTTATTATAAAATATTTCCCACTCACAATGTTAGTATAATAAAATCTAATATCTTTAAAAACCTCATAAATATAGTGGGAATCTTTTGAATTTAAGCAAGTAGCTTGGTCATTGAATAATTTACAATCGGATGTTGGTTGAGCTTTGGGATACATTTAGTAAGAAAATGAGGCCATTTTTAGGTATGTTTACAGCTAAATGTTCAAGGTAAAGAGTTAGAATTGGTTAATAATGATACACCGTACCCAAAGAAGGGCACTTTTATAATAAGTTACAGGTGTTGTAACCAACGAGTTAGTCCAAATGGTAAGCAGTTTGAGTTCAAAATGTTGTGTATGCAAAAAATTCGCGCTATGAGACTCACTTACCAAAATTAAATGTGCGACACAAATCAATCTAGATTAGTCAGGACAAAATCTTAGAGAACGAGAGAACACCAATAAAAGAAAGTTACAAGTGCTATGGGCCAAATTATAAAGTACCGCATCATATTCCATAATTAAGCAATATTGTGATCGAAGTTAATGCATGCGGATACGAATCTAACAAATGACAATAATAATATTAACAATAACAATGATAATAAAAACTAATCACAGTCATTAGGCTTGTTAGTATATATGGCTAATATTTGATGTATTAATAACGTATGATTTTATGTGTTGTTGATGAATTGGATGAGATATATTATTTAAAATCTTTAGGATAAACCTATTTAATTTTATTTTAAAAGGTGTGTTATGATTTAATTTATTGTTAGTATATAAAATTATACATATCGGTCAAAGCTAGTTAATTTGGCCAGTTGGTCAAACTACTCTTCTTTGTTCTCTCACATTCTTTATATTTTAAGTTCTAAACTCATTAAGAGAACTCTCATTCTGTTAAAATTTTCTCTTTTCTTTTTCTCTAGGTAGAATTAAGATTAGAATTTATCAAAAAGTTTATTATCACCATTTATGTACTAAGGGTCGGACATTGGCCGGCCCCGGCATCTCTATATTCCTTCATTCACATTTCCTCCTCGCCTTTTTTTTTTCTTTCTATTTTTCTCTCTAAAATTTATTTTGTATATTTAAATTTTTTATTTTCTTTTGTTTAATAATCTTTCCCTTTTCTTATGAGAAATGACAGATGTTTTGTCAACGTTTGTAGCACATTTTAATCTTGCTTTTTAAGTTTTCTTTTCGAGATTAGATTTGTCATAGTTTTTTCTGCTGGTGGCTATTTGGTTATCTAAGTGACATACACCCCACTTTGGACTCTTAGATCACTTCAAATATGTCGTATTTGTGGTGTGATAAAATCAGATGTTAATATACTGCACGCTCGATTATTATATTAGTGTTAATAATGCTTATCCTTAACCGCTGAAATTAATATTGTTTGCATCTTTTACTATCTTGAATTATTTGATTGATTTTTTTAATGGATGAATTAAACTTAAACATACATATCAAACATATATATTATTGAATGAAGTTAGATGATAATTGAGTGCAGCTGTGATTGAAAAATTCAAAAGCACGTTGGTCCTTTAATTCAGACACCATTATTTTTTAAAAAAATTTAATTTGAATCTAACGAATAGTCCTAATAAAAAAGAAGATGATGTTCATTTTAAAAAATCTTAGAAAATTGACTATGTGAACTAAAAAATTAATTAATTTTTGAAGGTTCTGAGAATTTTTAAGTCACGGGTTCAATTCCTAAGACCATAAAAAATAGATTATTTTTAACTAATAAAGTTAACGGCACATTAATAGAATGATCAAATTGAAAATGATAGTATGAGGACCGATATAGAATATTTTAAAGTTTAAGGACCGATTTATAATTGGAGTCATAGTTTGGAGACTGATATATAATGATTAAAGTTTAGAGACTAATTTAGAATGAGAAATATAGTTTTTAAGAACAATTTGTGCAATTATCTCATTTATTTATTAGGGGTGATAAAAAAAATGAAATTCAAATGGAGCCTGAATAATATGGGGTCTACATTAGAATTTGAAAGGTATGGCCATGAATGAACTTGTCCTTGAAAACTACTGCAGTCTGGTGAAATTTGGTTGATGGTCCATAATATATATATATATATATATATATATATATATATATATATATATATATATATATATATATATATGATCTAGTTATACATTATAAAAGATTTTAATCTGTTACACGTTTTTTTATTATTGGATGAGTGAATCGAATGACTGAGATTAACAGTGGGTTATGTGAAGATTATCACTTAAAAAAATGAGTTGATCTAAGTCATCTACTAAAAATTTTACATTCAGTGTAAGTAGATCCTAACCCGTATATATATATTTCCAAATTAAGTGAAGTAAGACAAAATTGCAAACTTTGATAAAATGCCTGAAGTTGACATCACAACTTGAGTTATAACTCTGAATTAATTTTCCAGGAAATGAGCGTTCACAAGTCTGTAATCTGTCATTAATTAATCTTTTAATGGAGAAATAAATAAGCTTTCCTTTTTAATAAATAACTTCATCCTACACCTTCAAGCCTACCTAGCTGCCACAATTAATTTAAGCATAACGTTTAAAAATACTCGTAACGTTTAACTTAATAATTACTTTAATTTCTTTTTTAGGAAGTACTTTAATCATCGATGTTTTGTTTTGTGTAAAAATTATCCTTCTGTAGTTAAAAATTATTAGTCAACAAAAATAAATAACTTGAAATGATTTGATAAAATAAAATGTCAACAGAAAAAATATTTTTATATTTTATAAAAAATTTAACTGGTGTGTCATTTTGTTAAGTCGGCATATTTTTCTATGTGAGACTGTTTTGTTAGCGTGCATTTCCATGTAGTTTTGCCACTTCATTTCAAGTTATTTATTGTTAGTTGATTAATAACTTTTATTTATGGAGAGGCCGCTTTAGCCTAAAATGAAACGCTGAGGGTTAAAGTGCTTTAAAAAATAAAAACAAGGACTAAAATAACTAACCCGTCAAATGTTAGGACATTCTTTTGGCTTTATAGCTTAATTAAAATCCTTTTCAAACTTTTGTAATTAGCTTAATTTGATTTTTTTGGACTACCTAAGTGGGTTTAAGATTAAATCCATGTTAATCTTAATCTTGTGGGGACAAATTGCATAAGAACTTAACTAAAGAAATTGAGGGATAAAGGCTTATTTTAATTAATATTTGAACTTGTAGGACCTAAAATTAAATAAACCAAATAAATTTGAGGCATGACTCATGAGCCCCTCCCACGTTCTACATATATCTCTTTCTACACAAGTGATGTTTTTTATACATCTTTTAAAAATTATTATTTAAATATTAATAAAATTGTGCTTTAATCTTTCAAAATTTTACAATTTTCTTTATTTTATTTTTTTTGACTTCGCCTCTATATGTATAAGCACTCGCTTTGCTCTCGAAAATTTTAAAATGGCATCTTAGATTTTATCTATAAATTTATTACTATGCTTAATATGACCTAAATGTATTAACCACAAGACAATGAGGGAAAGAAAGACAATGATAATTTAAGGTAAAAATACTGTCCGGTAGGGTAAATAATTCACAAACATAAATACAACGAAAACCAACATGATTTAGGTGTTATGTAGTTGAATGTTTGAAATGAAACTATGAAGAGAAAAGATCGTTAAATTTAATTAGTAAATAAGTTAGAAATTATGTTTTCCATGAGCATGGACGGAGCTAGAATTTAGAGTTGAAGGGCAAACCATAAATGTTTGAAAGAGGAGACAAATTCAGGAAAAAAATAAATTAATATATATATATATATATATGTATAAAAACAAAGGTAAAAATAATTAGGTGGGAGGGACAATTGTAGTTTCGTCCCTATCCATGACATGAGTGTCAAATGTTAAATATGTTCAGTCTAGATGTATTCAAAAAAAATTATCATATTTGAAAAATCTTGTATTTCTTCGAAAATTGATACGAGATAAGAGAACGATTGTCTAAATTTAAACTCAGGTCTTAGAGCTAACAAGGATGTAAGCAACACGATGTATTTGTCGTCACCTCAATTTAAAAATTTTAATTACAGTCATTAAACTCAGTTAATACCACAATTTTATAGGTTGTAAAACTAAATAATTTTACATTTTGTAAATGGACCATAAGTACAAATGAATGTATGTTAGGAGTGTGAACTCTTATGAAATATTAAAATTTTAGAGGATGTGAAGTTACAAAATTCTAAAAGTGTAAAATTAAATCATCAACAAAAAATACATAAAAATATAAATTATATGAGATCTAAAAATTTTATAATACGACTACACCTCCAACACCTCTCGATTTATCTCATGAATCATATCTCTTTGTTTTATATTATTTATCAGTCTAAGGACAAAACCCCCTACTTTTTGCCTCTTCAAGAAGGGCATCTGGTACACATCCAACAATTAAAAGAATTAGAATCATTGTACCAACAAATATTGATCATCAACCTACCCATGAAACTACCACCATCCCTTGTACACAAATATTTGATATAAGGGCAAAAATGACTAGTTTTTTTTATTCGAAAAACACGTTACATTCTTAAAAATATAATTTAAGTTCGTATCTGAAAGAACAAAAAAGTTAAAAAATAATCAAAAGAGCTAAACAAATCATGTGAACAATCTTCACAAAACGAACTCAAATAGTTCGATTTTACTTCGAGTCAAATTTCACATTTCTATAACAGTATTTGATCAATCTCAAAACCGAATTGTTCATCTATTCAAATTTGATTATAGTATGAAGCATAACATAACTAAAGAATTTTGGTCTCTCGAACAAATATTGAATGCAATTGTGAGTCATATTGTACTCTCAAGAAAAAAACTGGAGCTCGAACCTGAATAACAAAATTGTTAGAAAGATCAGAAACAACCACGAATCTAGAACATAAAAAAAAGTTTGGTCTCTTAATAGAGCGGTTGAGGGTTAATGGCCCCCCAAGACAAGGACCTCAAAGAAGCATGGACCACGATTGGTTGCTCCACTTACAAAATCAAGTAAGGTGGACAAGACACCTAACATAATACAACAAAATTGGGAATTAAATGGCTGGTGGAAATGTGACACAACTCACTCGGGTACCCCAGAAATGGGACGCCGACCTGGCTTTATGGGGCACTGTTCCCTTATTTAAAACACACTTGCATGAGTATCGCCTGCATTTATTTCTATTTCTTTTAAGTTTTGCTCCCAACAACTTAATTACTCCATCGAACCCCCTAGTTGAGTTCTCTCTTGGACAGTCCTTTAACTAAACCGTGTTGGTTCTCGCTCTTCATTCGAGCTGAGTTAAAAAAAATTTAAATTAATTAAGTTGAAAAGAGCTCTATTTTATAATTCAAACTTTATTTAAAAGTTTTTCAAGTTAAGTTGTTTAAGTTTTTGTTTAAATTTAATTATAAATATTTATAATGTTATGCTATTAATTAGTTCCAATTAAATAGTTTTCTATAACCATGTACAATACACATTTTTTCATATGTGATACATGTGTGTATATCATACAGAATTTAGAGACTCAACTCGAACTTGAAAATTGATCTACTAATTATAAAAATTTCAAGTTATTCAAATTTCTATTTTATAAATTTTATTTGAAATTTTCGAATTGAGTAATTTGGATTTTTTAGTCAAATCAAGTTTTGTCTACCGCTACTTTTTACCATGAAATTAGTCTAGTGATGACGAGCTGAGTTAAGTCGTGGTTTTTTCACGTATATGTTCTGAATAGTTCTAAATTCAGTTATGATGCGAAGATGCCCCTATAACATGTGTGGTTCAAAGATTTAACGGTTTGTGCGAATTATTAAAATAGAGTCATCATTTAAAAAATTTAAATGTCTGTTGATATATAGTAGATTAATTTTTAAATAAAAAAGTATAACATAATTCAAAACATATGAGGTACAATAACATTTTATTTTTCTCTCGTAGATATTTAACTTAACTCATTTTAAAACTTTTTTTTCCTAAGAGATATATGATCGATCTTATTACATATGTTTCACAATAGTGTCCTATGCTTGGTAACTCCATCATCATTGATGAAACATGATAATGCATAAAATCTCTATATATATATTGAGATAAGGATCATGATATGCATGTTTTGACATAGTGAGTTGATGAAGCATAGAAAAGATGGGAATGGAGAGATGATTGGTCATGAGTGTAACTTGCTTTTGAATGTTTATGGATATGTTTGGGTTTTGGCTGACTTGCTTTGTCCAATCCAATTGGACCCCAAATCTCTTTTCAGATCCCCTGTCTCCTAAGCTTTACATAAATCAATGTTTGGAAGTAGTTCCAAGAGAAAGTCTTAAAGTGAAAATTATGATACAACCATATCCTTATATAATTATGATACAATACGTGAAGAAAGTGAAAATTATTATATTTCAAAAAAGACATGATCTTTTCACACCATATAAAATTATTAAATTTTATATTTTTAAATTATTAAATAAGAATAAATAGATGAAATATATTAACAGTAAAAATTAAAAAAATTAAAAAAATAATCTCAACCATTGAATTACTTCAATCTAAAATATAGACAAAACTAAATGAATTTTACCTGCCGAGTGAATCCTAACCCATTTCAAGATATCATTTATTTTACTATGGGCGAAGTACTTTTTTGGAATTTCACAACCATATCCTAATTAACAATACTTGTTTCTTTTTATTCTTGTTAATCATGTTTTCTATCACTCAACTTTATTAATGCATTTGTTTCGGTCACTCAATTTTAAACATTTCCTATTTTGTCATCCAATTTCTGAATTTTACTCTTTTAGGTCACTTTAACATTACGTTTTTAGTATTTTGTTAAATTAGTGCAACACTGATACCGTACCCTCACAAAATTAGAATTTTAGATTCATATTGATTCACCGACATTAGAGTGTTCTCTTTATAATTCGAACAGTAAAACTCGACAAGAAAAATGTTGAAGTTTTGATTTAAGTTTAGTCATTTTTATGGGAATTTAAAGAAAACTAAAGGGAGAAAAAAGAGAGAAGGCTTTGGTTCACAAAAGAAGGTCGACATCAAACAAACTTTATTTAATTACTGGATTTGCTTTACAGACCAGAAAGAAATTAAAGGAAAGAGGAACAAATTATATTTGTTTATTAGAACATGCATGATGATGTATAGGATCAAAATCAAACAAACTTTATTTAATTATTCCTATATGATTCATCAAAATTCAAAAGAAACAATACTATATAATCATTGATATCCGATACATTGACCGACTGATTCAAAAGAAATACTATAGAAATTTATTAAGAAAATAACCCTCATAACTCAATTCATTCCATTCACAACCTCAAAATTCAAACTTCTAACCTTACTTAAAATTTATGTATCAGACTAGCTAAGGATCTCAATGTTCTTTAAGCAAGGTATTGTGTTCGAGTTTTGCGGATGAGGGGGAAAAACACAATAGAGAGCTTTTCAACTATGAGATAGTCGAGACTCGTGTAACTACTGAACACCCCCGAGACTCTTTAGACATTTGAATTATTTCAAGTCGACCTCTATTCTCCATTTACGAGATTTGAACCTAAAATTTTACATAAAAGATAGTCACTCGACCTAATAAACATCGGTGATAAATGACGATAAGTATTTTTTTTTTTTGCCATCAGTATGTCACCAAAAGGGTATCCTTTAGTAGAGAGAAGAAATGATGAATGGTTAGAGTGCAAGCAAAGCTAGAAATGAATTCAAGGGTATTTATTATTGGCCCCTCTTTTGTGGCAAATGATAGCCCATTAGCCAATCGAATTGTGACACATGTAAAGAAATCATAATCATTCATGGAGAAAAGCAATGGAATGAAACGATCTCTTATATGTATGATACCCAATAAAAGAAAAGAAAAGAAATTAAGCATATGTGAATGTTGAAATTTACCTATAAACCGGGAATCACATAGTGAAGGCAACAACATGCAGTGCCCACTAGAAATGTCAAATATCAACTTACAACATAAGATAACACCCCTTCTTAGCTCGATACGCGGCATCAAACCTCGGATGAAACCTGTTTCACCACAATCATTGGTTGGGCAGCAACACAAAATACATGCACGCATAGATTACCTACATTGTCACTTGCTCAACCAGTAGATGAAGATGAGAAATGTGCATACAGATGCAACCAGAGAAAGAATGATGGTATCCATAGACTTTTTCCTCTTTATCGAAGACAAAATCTGATTTACCTGCATCGTACAACATTACGGGTGTATGGGTCAAAACATGATAAAGCAATTGAAATCCAGGTAGCACATCTGATCATTTATGATCATTTCTTGCAGAGATTAACTGTGGAAATTATAATAGAAAAATAGCATGTAAGATGCCTAAACCTTAGCTTATTAAAGAACTTAATAATGTATGCAACTTGAAAGTTGAAACATTACTAGCAACATTAGCAAGTATTCATACCGTTGGAAGACGGCTGCTAACATTGCTGAGTTTTGAATCAATCCCCCCAAAAGTAGAACGTTGAAGGACAAGTGCACCGAGAGTTGCTTGAGCTTGTGAAATCACATTATCCATCTACAAAACCAGAATTTAGTTGGCAACTTAATATGCATCTGCAGATCCCAACCACTTTAATGTGCCTAATTGCTTTTAAAAATTAAGACTAGTCTGACACGTCAAAAAGACGGGGACTTGATCAAGAATTTGAAGCCAAATTAGTCTTTGTTAGACAATACTAAGTTTTGTTTCACCCTCTCCATATTAGGAAGTTAACATGTTCATTACTTTTTTAGAGTCAAAGGTATACTTCTCTAACTCTGAATATCCCCGAACAACATAGATCAAATACTCCACAACCGCAAGTCATAAATTATAATTGTCATGTAAAAATCCCAAATGTTGTAATCCACTAAATAATTGAATGAGATGACACCTGCAAAATAGATCTATAAAGAATATATATTAAATTCTCAAAGATTTTCTGACAAACTTGTGCAAGCAGTGATGATATGATCGACCTTATCATAACATTTTCAGGCTGGCAACCAACTGTAAACCATTCCTTTTAAACCTTAAAATGAAGTAAAAGGAATTAAGGTATAAAAAATGAGAGGAAGAAACAAATGCATAGCCACTTAAAAAGCCGCCATTAAATCCATGATGTTATTCAGAGTTCTTTTTGTTCCATTTGTCTCTCCTCGATCTCATTACTAATCGATTGATTATTGAACTCTTAAGTTTCCAACATTTAAGGCATTTCCATATAAGGAATAAAATAATGTAATCATGCTTAACTACTATTAATCTTACATACATGTCCTGTATTCCGGCTGACGGCTGCACGCTCCTTAATTAGAGCATGTTCTGTGGAATCCACACCTTCTTCCAAATCTGATCTAGTCCAATCAAATTCCCTAAAATCCTCCAGTAGTGAAGCATGTTCTTGTTCAGCTCTAAGGCTAGAGTGAAGATGATAGAATTCCTGCACTTAAATCGGGCCTACTGTCAGGTTAGTTTTCATAGCAAAACAATGTATATTTGGAGGATCCAAAAGGTGCATACAGAAAGCTACAAGCCTGCAAGTGTATCTACAGACTAAGGAAAATGTCAACCTAAACTAGAATACAGGGTATAAGAAGAAATGATTGTGAAAACAAAGCATACTTGGAATATCTTCAGGATAAGAAGATGTGTGTCATTTAACATTTACTAATAAAGGCCCTCAATCTCTTCTTTGCTTTTATTATTGGTTTCCAAACAGACTGGAGACATGAAGCCACTTTTGTTTTAGGTTTAAATTGAAAGAAAGAAGGGAAAAAAGCTCGTCTTACGGGGACAGAAAGGATGCTGATTGTTAGGCAGACAGATAAATAAAAAGTATGTTATAAACAACAGTACCTGAGTGAGATCTTGAAGAATTTCCTGATGCCTAGTCAAGGTATGAGAAACCATTTCAGATCCACCAGACGAGACCCAGTCTTGCATTTTCTTATTTACTTGTTGTAGCTGTTTTAGTAATCGGTTTATGCCAGATTCAATATCATTCTCTTCTGAGTCATTTTTTGTCGAAACCTTATTGGAAACCAACTTACGATATGAATTCATCTGCTCATCCAACTGAGCTTCAAGTTTCCTTGCCTGCAATAATAGTGAACAAACTTATTCATTATACAATTATTGCTATTTCAGGATATATTCCATGTCATTTGAGAAAATAAAAGGTTCTTAACACCAAAGCTCATTCAATAGCATATCCCAATGCCAAATATTTAAGGATGTCAAGTTCATTGCCTCTACAATTTGAAACTCTAAATGAAACATGGGCATTAACTAGCAAAAGATTAAAAGGTGAAGAGAGATGTTCCAAAAAGAAATTTCTGAAGCACCTTTTTCCCAAAAAAATTGATATTGGAGACCCAAACCATACTTTCCAGCCTTAACCTATATAGATTATCCGGAAATGCTTATTGAACCCTGTCTAGAGTAATGTCAATTCTTGAACCGGTTATATAAGTTATGCAAGCTATACATACGCGGAGAAATCATCCATTTACTTTTTGGATGGAATTCATTTTACCTTATTCAGGGAAGGTAGTCAATTAACTGGTATCTGCCATCACAATCATCTACACCAGGTAATATAACAAACTAATCAAACTCCTATACATCATTAGATTGAACTTAATTACATCATTAATAACTCCCAATTGTTGTTGGCAGGTGAATTGACAAAAGGTTAAATTGCCCTTAGTTTTATTTTGCAATATCAACTGCACAGCAAAACAAGAAGATGAAATGAATATTTTAACAAAGAAATACAACATTTATCTTCATCAGTGGGTAAAGGAATTTCCAGCATTTCCTCTTCACAGGTAAACCCCATTCTTGGCAAAACATAAATTTGAAAAAATCTCTCTTTTTAAATATAATGAAACTAAATTCCACACACACCATAGACTGAATCATTCATTTAGGGAAAGAAACATGCACAGAAAAGTCAAAACACACAACTTTAGGGAAATGAAGCTCGGCATCACAAAAACAAAAATAACCGAACAAACAGAAAAAGCATCAAGCTTTTAGCAAAACTGTAATTCTTTGTTGAGGCTCTAATTAGTTTAAACAGATCCAGTAGTTGGAAATAAACAGAAAGTGTTATTTTTTTTCTCTATGAGCAACAAATCCAAAATCTCTATTCGTTCCTCTAAATAATCACCCGCAATCGAGATCCCGGATTTCCATTTGATTTCAACAAATTCCAATAAGAAAACTCACGCACTTCAAAAAGAATCCAAAAATTCCATAACAATTGAATCCTAATCAATCAAATCCAATGAAATTACAAAACCCTAGGTTACTTTCTACCCCGAATTTTAAAAAATTTAAAAGAATTCAACAAACCTGTTTGCGTAGAGCATCCCATGAGATAGGCACCTCCATCGTTAACCGCCGATCGATTCTTCTTCCGATGAGTTGAAAGGATTGAAGGGCTAAAGCGGCGCGTTTTGAAAGAGGGGTTGGGGGTATAGCGGTTGCTTGGAAACAGATATATAATCTGCTCCCCAACCCCAAAATCCCAACGCCAATTTGTGAAATTGCGTAATCCCTCGATCAACCTTCCTTCTGTCGTATTTATAGTTGGATCTGATCCGAAATTTTTTGAGATTTTTTTAAAGGTTGTTGGGAGGCGTAATCCCTCGATCAACCTTCCTTCTGTCGTATTTATAGTTGGATCTGATCCGAAATTTTTTGAGATTTTTTTAAAGGTTGTTGGGATTAGAACATTTTTTTTTGGAAAAAAATTTGATACATTAGGAGTTAGGTTTTAGTTTAGGGTTTAAGGTTTAAGGGTTTAGGTCGTAGAATTTAGAATTTAAGGTTAGTATTTAGAATTTAAGGTTTAGTGTTTAGAGTGCGGGTTTAGTTTTTTAGGGTTAGAGTAAAAAATTTAGGATTTAAGTTTTTATAGTGTAAATACACAGGCTTGTGTGAAATTAATTTTACACAAGCCTGTGTATCAAAATTTTACCCTTCTTTTTTATTATTATAATAAGTTCGAACAAAGACCACGATTACACGAATACGTACCTTTTAAAATGTTTAATGTGATACATTTGTATTATGATAAAATAGTCAAAATGTGTAATATGATATATGATCTATCATTGTGTGTATTATCATAGTGTTTGGGTTAACAATGTTAATAAGTGTTGTACTTAAATTATTATTTCGTGTTTTATTATGATACATGAGTTAATATTGTTTGGACATGTTAAATCAATCAACAAAAATTTACATGTCCTGTAATGACACACCAAATTATAATTTAAGTATTGCAATAGACATATAAATGTCACATTATACATTTTGTCAAAGCACACGCATCACATTAATTTTAAAAAATAATATTATACCGGACATTTTATCAAATTACAAATGTTACATTAGATATTTTAAAAATACCAGCACTACATTAAACATTCAAATGTGACATTATCTCAACATTTAATTTAAGCCATTTAAGTTTTTAATTAAATGGGGATTTTTACTTTTGGATCCTCCTAAAAATGAATTATTTAATTTAAGCTCCTTTTAAATGAACTTTTTTAGTTTGACCCTTCCTTCGTCAAAGTTAGTAGAGTATATGATTTTTACTCAATCTATGTTTTTACCAATATAGTGTCATTTTATTTTTATCTTGCACAAAGTTTAAGTTAATTTCAAGAGTAATTGTTGAACTTGATGTTCTATTGATCGTTTAATTAGTTAAGTACGCATTAGCACCTTGGTAAGAATTAAAGTTCGAGTCTCGCCAACAATCTCATTTGGCTTTGCCGAGAAAAAAATAACTATGAACAACCAGTACTAACGTCCTCTAGTTGCTCTTCATGTCAATATCAAAAGAGGAAAAGAAACGATCACTCGAGCAGATGTCAGGTCGGATCTATTTCGGAAAAAGAACACCAAAGGTCCATACAATATCTTATCCCGAGATTACATACTAAATGGATTATTCGGACTCGGCATGTGAGTGCCGGATACGAGTATCTATACGGGGAAAAATATCAAGAAACCTATAAAAGAGATGGCATAAGCCCCTTCCAAATAAGCCATCCCTTAAATGTGGCTTATGATTTACGTCTAGTGATTGTGTCAAAATGTACAAAGATACTAAAATGTAAAGAGAACTGCCTGAACACGATTGAAAATCGATCGGAAATGGGCACATTCGAGTCGCTTCAACAGGAGGGTAATGAAAAAGATCAAAATCGGAGGAAAAGATAACAAGAGATATTGTTCCACAATGAAAACCTTCCCCCCCCCCCCTCCCCCCTCTCAAGGTCTTAACTTGTATGAAATAACAACGGAAGGAAAATGACCATTCGGTCGACATATGACAAACCTATGCAATCGATGTAACCGAACATGAATGCATAGCTAGCAGGAACATAAACCATAAAAATGGTCAAAGAGAGAAGATCAAGAACAATAAGCATAAGAAATACTGATAAAAATTACGAAAATTGTTTGCCAAAAGTGTACATTCAAGTATGGGTTATAAGGCAAACTCATACGGACAAACAAACCTTTCCTTTCAATTTCTATACTTTTCATTAGGAATGCGTACTCTGTCCATTATCAACACCTAAACCGTATAACACGCCGGAATATTTTTCCAACGATCTACTAAAGAAATTATCCTTCAGTTTTATGAATGTACAAGACGTGAGCAAACTATCCGAACCTGCTTGATGACAAATCCCGACTCTTTCCACTTCCAACAACTCCGCGAGCTTGTTCAATCCACCGTGCAGACTATTGCAAAACTTCATCAAATGCTTGATGTCATACAAAGTGGGAAAGTAAATTTTTATCAAACTAAAGAAGCCGGCCTGCATACCCGGCAAATTCTGGCAAGTCAATAGTTTAAGCAAGTACCCGAAATCGTAACCGCTATGGAAAGTAACCCAATACACATTATCATTCAAAACAATCCCCGAAGACATCAAAAGCTCACCGAACCTCTTTGCATCAATACCCTTCTCATTGTTTTTCTTGAAATCTATCCCACTTTGCCTCAAAAGCTCAATGGAATCGTTGGCGAAAACTTCTTCGTCAACGTTAAACTCGCGGAAATTGAATTGCCAAATGCAATACTTATCGGTTCCGCAGGTAGGTAAGTTCCCTTTCTCATCTGAGAAAGTAAGACCCAATTGAACCAACTTCAACATATCAACATTGTCTTTCAAAGTTTGATAGTGATAATCATAACTGCTCTTGAAATGCCCTACCGGCCGCAATACGATCCCCGGAAACTCGGTATCCATGGCTACATAAGGGTAATCGTCAACGATTTCACGAATCAAAGCGAATTCTTCCTCGACATTATCGTCCCATACCTCACGGATTTGGATTGAACCGCTCTTTGACAATAGAGACATCGCATGAAAAAACCCCCAAAAGAGATTATTTTCTTTCAAACTAATACTAATAACACGGATTCGAGTTTTATTATCAGTTCTGCAAGAAGAAAATAAATCATTCAAAACCCAAATCAAATATAGATTCCTATAATGAACCCAGAAATTGGTCTCGGAAATTAAAAACGAAAATATAAATGGAGAATCAAAAGAGAAACTTGCCTCGAATTGGGGAAAATGATTCAAAATGAAGGATTCTAGAGAGAGAAAATTCGTGAAAGTTGTTTCCTTTCGCTCTCTAGGATATCCTATTCGGAATATGATTGGAGGAGGTCCCAAAACAGGGTTTCATTTCTTTCTTCCTTTTGGGTATTAAGAACTGGTCGTTTTTGTTTTCAAGGGTTTTTTTTTAATTGCTTATTGTTTTGTTTGTTTCCTGAGAAAAAGAGAGTGGTTTCAGTTTTCTGTTTGTTTTTTTCTTTTTTTTTGAGTATTTATGTTTGTTTTTTAAAAATGAATGTTTACACATTTGATAAAAATTTAAATGAATTAATAGAATATTTTTATTCAAAATTTATTATTTTAAATAAAAAAATTAAATTGAGAGTGTTATTTTTATATTAATTACTTGTAAAATATGATTCGAATTAATAAGATATTAATGTTTAACTCAAAAAGATTAATATAAAATTGGCACATATATCTATTATTTATCGAAATAGCATGTATTTACTAATATAATGCTTTTTTATCGTACGTGCAGGGGCAAAGACATGAATTAAAAAATTAAGGAGAACGAAAATTAAAAAATTTAAAGGTATAAAAAGTCTTTAAATTTTTTTTAAAAATTAATTAAATTACTAAATTTTTTACCCAATTAAACTAAGAAATTGAACCAATTACACCTTTGAACCAGTTTTGACTATTAAATTTTGATAGTTTATTTTATTTGTTGGTGTAATGTGTTGTCTCACAGTGTGTCGACTTAATATTTCTAATACAATATTTTTTATTTAAAAATTGTTTAAAAATTTTAAAAATTCTAAAAAAACGTATAAAACATATAAAAAATATTTTTTTTGAAGAAATCTGTAAATGCAACATGATAGAACTGTAGTGTATCATGTGTTAGTAATATCTAAAGAAAAAGTTGTCAATATTTAACGGTCAAAATTGGTCAAGTGGATTAATTAATTCAATTTCTTGGTCCAAAAGCTTAATTAAGTGCAAAAAAAGTTCAGGAGTTAATCAATTTTTTTTCAAAAGTTTAAGGGCTTCTTACACTTAACCTAAAATGAATAAAAGACTAAAAACGTCATCAATAGAATTTGATTCACTAACTTCAAGTAAAATAAACTTACTTTTTTATACACATTTTATCATTAAAACAACACCCACTCTACAATATTATAACAAATAAAATATAATTTAAAATTCTACAAAAACCAAAATAAAAATAAAATAGACCGTAAGAATTGACACAGTTAATTAATATGAAAGGCACGACTCATGAAATATGTCTTTCAGAATTTTTATAAAACTAAATTATTAATTCTTGAAAGTTAAATATGGTTTTATAGCGTCATGGAATTACAATAGATATAGATGTTTTTCTTTTCACAGATTCAAATTTTGGTTCCCATAATTAGGGATAGATTTTTTATCTTCCACTTAATTTTGTCGAAACTCGATAATACTTCTAACAAAAGAACTACAAATTAGAGATTTAATTTTTAAAATATAATTTACAAACGTCACATTTTAGAGATGTAAAGTATTATTTTCGTATCGAAAAGTAAAAGAGTTATCTAATTAAACTATAAAAATAATGATATTGTATATACTATAGATATTTATATTTAAATGTATTTATATTGTCTCATTTTTTGCGAGTTCGAATCTAGACATTTGTTATCTGAAATGTAATTTTTTTTATTTAATAAAAAATAACTTTGTTAACATGGGAAATCTCAGCCACAAAAAGGGAAAAAGAGTCAAAATGTTAGGTTATTGTTGAAGATTTACGAAAGACCATATCTGTTTTGTGGTTAAATTTTTAGTTGTGTTGTGTACGTACCGTCAAAGCAAAGCCATGCATGTCAAGATGATGTCTTTCTTCAACATTATTAAAGGCTCAAAGAGTAGTAATTTTAAATCAATTGATGTAGTAATAAATATTTACTAGAAGTTAACGACTCTGTTAATCAGACGATAATCAAAAGACAATATTAATATAATTTAAGAATTTGAGGGCTAAATTAATAAAATTAAAAAGAATGGATAATGTTGCTAATTTCGAAAGATTATAAGAGAATCAAACTGATACAAATAAAAATAATAGACAACATTGCTGATTTTAAATTATTACAAGTATAAAAGTGTGGCTTGAGCGATTATTATAAAAACATTTAATGCTTGTGGTTGGTAATATGCAAGTTGTTCATCTTTTAGCCCTATAAATACTAACCCTATTGCCATCCCAAGTATAAACAAAAACAAAAACAAAAACGAATCACCAAAACAAGATTCCAAAAACATAAGAATCTCATCACCCTCCAACAAAAGAAAAAACATGACAGTCGACAGCTCACTCTCTTGTAACCAAACCGTGTGTGTCACCGACGCCGGTGGCTTCATCGCCTCCTGGATCGTCAAGCTTCTTCTTCAGAAAGGTTACATTGTCAAAGGCACAGTGAGGAACCCTGGTTGGTTTCTCATTTTTATGCAACTATATATATAATATATGTATATGTGTATACTATTTTTCAACTTGAAATGATTTTTTTTGTTTTGCTTTGTTTCAGATGATCTAAAGAATGCTCATTTGAGAGAGCTGGAAGGAGCAAACGAGAGGCTTACTCTTCACAGAGCTGATCTTCTTCATTATCAGTCTCTTAAGGAAGCCATTGATGGTTGCATTAGAGTTTTCCACACTGCTTCACCTTTGACTGATGACCCTGTGAGTCTTTTTTTTTTAACCACCTTAACCGACTAATCTAGATCAAATACGGTAGAGACTCATTTTAGAGGCAACCCAACCCTCCTAACCTTTTTATATTCACAACATTATGATTAAAATTCGGACATTGTGTGACGCATGTCACTAGTCCAACTGGTTGTTGGTTCTTCGTTTTTACTTTTAATTTGGGTATGGTATTCACGTGTGACTGGTAATTAAATGAAAGGAACAAATGCTGGAGCTGGCCGTGAACGGGACTAAGAATGTGATGATGGCGACCGTGGAGGCCAAGGCTCAGCGAATGGTGTTCACATCCTCGATCGGTGCAATGTACATGGACCCCAATAGGAACCCGGACGTCGTCATCGACAAGTTTTGCTGGAGTGACCTTGAGTTCTGCAAGAACACCAAGGTCACTTTATATTCTTTCTTCCTTACTTAAAATAGTGTATGCGATTCAGTTCGGTTCGGTTTTGTAAGTGTATTCGGATTTTGTACAAGAAATTGCAGAACTGGTATTGCTACGGGAAGGCAATGGCGGAGCAGGCGGCATGGGAAATGGCTAAGGAAAAAGGGGTGGAACTTGTGGTGATAAACCCTGTGTTGGTCTTAGGTCCGTTGTTGCAGTCAACTGTGAATGCTAGCATTGTTCACATCCTCAAGTACTCAACTGGCTCAGCAAAGACCTATGCCAATTCAGTTCAAGCGTATGTCCATGTTAGAGATGTTGCCTTGGCACACATTCTCGTCTTCGAGGATCCGTCGGCCTCCGGCCGGCACATATGCGCCGAGAGCGTTCTCCACCATGGAGAGGTTGTCAAGATTCTAGCCAAGCTCTTCCCTGAGTACCCTATCCCTACCAAGTAAGAGCTTGTTTTACTCTTAATTAATTGCTCAACAAATTCTAAGTAGGGTATTAATTTTAGGTAAAATATTTCATGCACGACCCTAAAAGAATTTGTTTTCCACAAGTAGGTCTAATTAAGGATTAAAAATTTAGTTTAATGTTTAAGATCTATGGGTTAATGTTTTAGGGTTTACGAAAAGAATTCAAGTTTTAGGCTTTATAATTTAAAGTTTTAGGATCGGAGATTCAAATTTTATTTTTTAAAGTAAAACTAGACATGTTTTTGGAGTATTTGTTTGATTGTTTCCGCTATCAGTCCATGGATAATAACCCTTAATTTTATGTTAGTTTGGGCTACTTTTTATAATATAAATATAGTTTCAAGTAAAATTATAATTCCAAATACACATCGAATACTAATTATTATTATATCATTATAAAACACAGTTAAACTGATAACTTCTACCCTTAGTATTTAGATCGAAACCTAAAATCGTCATTTTTTAACCGCACCCTAAAGTGTCTCTAGTTAAGACTCCCAATACCTACTACTACATGAAAGGACTCTTTTGGGTGGAAGTGATGTACATTGCATTTAAGAAAAACAAATAATCTACCATAAATTGTGGTGTAGAGAGAGTCTTCACCTACCAACGTCTTTGTCAAATTTCCAAATAGAGTTTGGGTAAACACTAAAGACTAAAAAAGCATAGTTCAATCATGTAGTCATGGGGAACTCTAACTTGTTTGGACACTTAATGTTTATGTTAAATTTGAGCTGAAAATTAATGTTTAAGATAATGATTATGATGACGAAATGATATGATTAAAATTTTTTTGTTGGTCTTTTAATTTTTTAGAGTTTTGTCCTAATTAATTTAGACCGGTACGTATCACACATCTGATTTTGGTGGGTTAGCCTCCTAGTGAGAATTTTCTTCATACACATAGCCTCGAACTCGAGACATACTTAATTGATACCAAGCTGCTTATCACTTTGACCAACCTCCGTTAGTTACATGATTGATATTCTAAAAATTCATTTATAACGTTTTGAGATTTATGATTAGTTTAGGGACATTGGATGCAATTAACGTTAAAATTTAATTATTGTATTTTATCTACATGTTCATCCAAAAAGGGAAACTAAGAAGATGTAATTATGAGATTGGATAATGCACACTAAAAAAATGACATATAGCGGCGGACAAGAAACCGTCAGTAAAACACCTGAAATATGTCGGTATATAGTCTAAAATTCTATACCGACGGATAAAATAGAAATTTCGACAGAGAAAAGATCGTCGATAATACACTACTCGGTATAGATTTATACTGACAGTACACACCGTCGGCATAAATGTTGGGAACATATACAGACGGTTAGAACCATCGGTATAAGTATGGTCTACCCGACAATTAGTGTATTTATTCCGACGAACGTAAACCATCGGTGTAGGTTTAGACTTTTTGCGACGGTGATGTCTATCGGTATATGTCTCATGTAAATCTGTATACGATACTTATACACCGACGGTTGTGTTCGTCGGTATATTTTTAATTGACATTTATTTTTTATTTGAAATATTAATAATTACTATTGTTATTTTTTATTTTAATTATTAAAATTTCTAATACTATTATAAGAAAATTGTTTGATTTTTTAAAGGAAAAAATATCCAATTTAATCTTCGAATAAAACAAGTATGTTACACATAATCAGTAAAATATGTACGAGTCTATTACAAGCAAAAGAAGTGTGCAAGCAAATAACGTACATAATAAAAGCTAAAAATAATTCGAAGATCCTCCTCTACTGTGTGCTCGGATCATTTCCATCTGTATTCTGTTGATTTGTTGAAGGCAAGGTTTGACTGGTACAATTAATTGTCGCTGAAGCACTACCAGCATCAAGAGTTGCCTATTAAAAGCAATGAAAATAATGACTTTAAATAAGAAAAATGAATGAAGTAATAAGAAAGTAAAATATTTTGTATACCTCTGTATCAACATCCGAAGCAAAGCATCCATATCAGGCACATGAAGATCTGGACGTTGTTGTTGAAAGTAGGCTAGAAAGCAAGTTTCAAAAAAAAATTCTAATTTTACAACCTTAGATTTCAACCCTTCCACGTCCTCAGCATTTTGGACTGGTTGTGAAGGTCCAGATTCATGATTTTCCCTATGTTTTCTAAACTAATTTGATATGTATATTTAACAAACATTAAAAGAAAATTTATTCCAACATCAATTAATGGTACCCAATTTCTCCAGCACAAACTTTTTCATTTTCTTAAGCATTTAAGCAAAACAATTGCTCTTTAGACCGTATGAACATCAAATCAAAAATTCTTCCCTATTTTTAGCATTTTGTGCTAAAAATAGATGCAATAATTTTCAAACATCAATATCAGAATGAGAGCACGGTTTACATAAAACACAAGGATTTAGATGTAAACTGCTCTGGAAAAAAAAGAGGAAATAGAACCCTAACAGCGTGTACATCAGTACATGACCATCATAATAATCGTACCTTATGGAAGTTGAAGATCAAGTCCAATTCACAAACCTGGATATAAATTAATTCAGTCAGATAGAACATAGTGGAAGTGGAACATTAACAATTCAATGGAAAGTCAAGTTTAAGTTCACTCACACTGCCAAAGTATCGGTCAAGTATCTCAACAAAGTGATGAATGCTTTCTAGAACCTCTAATTCATTGTCATCCTGGTCAATGCACATGCAGAAGTAAAGACTAGCATATCTGCGTAATGTATAATGTATTCCAACTTAGTTGATAAATATCTGAAATGGTAAAATAGATTCCTAATAAAAGCAGTCTCACTAACATATAGTACCACTACCTTTTATAAACAACTTTAAGTCCTCTCCAATCCACAAAATTACAGAGTTTGGGACCTCTTGTGAGAATCTCTCCACCGAGCTCACGGATAACCTTCTCAAAATGCAGTTCATAAAGCATTAATATAATGAAGGCAAGACCGACTTAAAAAAAAAACACCAGTAGTGCAAACTTTATAAATATAATCAATGCAGTTAACAAATGTCCTAGTCATACCTTTGTTCTTTCCTTCTGAGAATATGGAGAATACCATTTTGTCAACCTAACTTTCCCTTGTCGGCTAATTAGAAGTACAAAGTGAATCTAAAACAAAAATGAAGCTTTTTAGGTTTCTAAAGTGAAATTAAACAATTATAACCAAGTAAAGCTAGAACAAAATATGTGTCTAAATATATCAGTGTGATAACCGGATCTCAAAATTAACACAAATTCATTTTTTTCCTCACATTATGAGAGCCTAAGCTCATCCTCGAGAAGCCATAAATTCAAGCACCGAATGTGATCTATGTGAAATTCTAGTTATAGCACTCGAAAGCATAAAGAATGACATTTCCTTCATATCAACAATAACCTTACAGTTTCCACCTAGGGAGACCACAAAAACAATAAGGTTTTATCAAACAGAAAAATTGTAAAAATCACCAGAATTGTCATCAAACTCGAATGTTCCAAAATTCCAAAGCAAACATTAAACTGAAATGTTTAAGTACGATGGAATGTGAATAAAAAAAGGAACAGAAAAGGAACATGTTTCAGTTTAGGGGAAAAGAGAAAAGGAAGCAAATTAATAAAGAACTCTAGCAGATTTAGCATACCTGGAAACGAACAAAAAGGACTCCTACTGTCGGATGCTTGGAGCCAAGATCGGCGATCGAAGTCACGACCGTCGACGAGCGCGCAAGAGAGCAGAGCTGGTGAATTTCTAATTCTAGGGATTTCGACTTTTGGGGAATCCTATATCGAGAAAATAATTAAACCCGAAAAAATACCTATATCGTCACACAAGTTTATCTATACCGACGCAGGGGTTTACCTATACCAACGGTCAAAAATAATTGTCGGCATAAACTACACCTATACCGACAAATAAAAAATCGTCAGTATATGGTTTATCTATATCGACAGTCCCAATGCACCGTCGGTATATATGTATATATACCGATGCATTTCTGTCCTCCGTCGGTGTATATTACATCTATACCGACAAATACCATATTCGTCGTTATACATCATAACTTTTACCTATAGTGTTATTTGCCGTCGATATATAATATCTATAGCGACAATTTTTTTCCGTCGGATAATTAAGTGTCGGTATATGTACATTTTTTTGTAGTGACAAGTGCTCAGATGAAAGGAACCCAAGAGCAAAACCCTACAAATTCTCAAACCAAAAGCTCAAGGATTTGGGTATGGACCTGTGAAGCAGTGCGCTTGCAAGAGAAAGGCCACCTGCCTATACCACCACACCAAGAAGATGCACTTAGGATTCAGTCCTAGTTAATATATAAATATATAAGGCTTAAGTGCTACTTTTGTTCCTGTAGTAGTCATAATTTATTAATTTTGCCCTTGTGGTATTTTCGCATCAATTTGGCCCTTGCAGTAGTCGAATTGCATCACTGTTTGCCCTTGACTGACACTCGAACCCTAATATTTAAATCTCCAACCCCTAAACCCTAATAATTTTTTTTATCAATCTAAAGTAATTATGAAATACAGAAGTATTCTTAAACCCTAAACGGTGATGCAATTCGACTACTTCAAGGGCCAACTTGATGCAAAAATACCATAGGAGCAAAATCGATAAATTGAGACTATTACAGGGGCAAAAGTAGCCTTTAAGACAATATATAACTATGCAATGAGTGTAATATTATAAGTAACTAAGTAATGTTTTCTAATAATAATTGTTGGTTGGCCTAGCATGATACGTTAGATTTTTTAAATAAAGCCAATGGTTTGAATTCTAATATTATGAATGGTGCAATCCACTTCCAAGTTTCACCGTGGCATGAAGAAAAGGTGATCTCTTAAGAATGTGATTCAAGGACTCACACTTGGGTGCTTATGAAGGGACGAAGCCGTTTAGAGGATGGGAAGGAATTCTTGATCTTGAGCCATGATAGGTGATTCTCGATCTTGTGTGTTGGTTGACGTTCGTCTTCGGTGATCAAAGTGCATGGTGTGGTACTCGATTTTGGAGGTTATTGCTATTTTGTGAGATTGTTGTTGTTGGGTTTGTTGCTTTGGTTTCAAAGTATTGAGTGATTGTTATGTATCATATTAATGCATTTCAAATAATTTCGATTAATGTTGTTTTGTGGTGTTTGTTTTTGCTGTCCGTTGCTTTTTTCGTATTGTATGTATTTTTTTTTGAACAATTCTTACTTAGGAGGAGGGGAAAGAGGAAACTTGTTCCTACTGGTTCTAGAATCTACAACCTAAGGGGAGGGGATGTGTTAACTGAGAGCTTTTAACCACTTGCTCTAGAGATTATTGACGGTATTGTATGTATCTTAGTTGGCAACTTTTTTGCGATGTCTGTTAATTTTATTAAATTAATTTCAACCAATCGAATGATGACACATGACAGTACGTGGGTTCGAGTCTTCCCAAAACCATTTACAAGCTTTTTGGTTTAAATTTAATTTAATAATAACATGTGTCATCATTTGATCGGTTGAAATTAATTTAATAAAATCAATCATATAAAAATTAATTTTAAAATATTTTTTGATGTTGTGTCATGCCACATCAGCACTTTTGTACACATGATATTGCCACATCAGCTTAATACATTGACCATTAGTTGACTAACAGTTTCATCCACGGAATGGCCATTTTGATTCAAAATAAAACATTGATGATTAAAGTGCTTCAAAAAAAATAGAAGCCAAAGTGACAATTTAATCAATATTAGAAGTATTTTTGACATTATACCTTTACTTTACCATAACATCTTTTGATAACAATATCAAACATTTAGATCAACAAACACACTTTTTACACTATTTTTAATTTTTTTTCTAAAAAAATTAAAAATACTTTACAATCTAATGACAATGAAGAACTAAACGTTAGACTTACATTTGAACATGGCCTTTGGTGGTCCAATATTTTACTTATAAAATTATTTAATTTCTTTATTGGACAAGAGTTTGCGGTATAACGTTTTCCATACAACATTGCAAGCTTTTCCTTGCGTCCAGCCCAATAACAGTCCTCAACCAATGCCCAATCATAAATGACTCGAACGTGGGGATACGGGTTTTTGATCGTCTCGACTTCGATTCGATTTATCAACCTTTAAATTTGATTTTTTATTTTGATTTAAATATTAGTTTATATATCTCGTACTGCTCTGATATATCAACTCTTAAATTTAATTTCGACCTGATCTCGATATACTTGAACCACTGGTCGTCAAATTTATTAAAACTTGAACAACATCTAACAAAAACTTACGATAAGCACAAACTCAAGAAAAAATAAAAAAAAGCTTAGAAACCTAAAAGTGTTTGTATATATATAGTGGCATTTTCATAAATATGATAAATATATATAATTAAAAGTATATCGAGGTAGGATAAAACGAGAAATTTTCATCCTAAACTCAAACACAACCTGCCTGAACTTAAAATTGAAAAAAAAACCCAGACGAGTGGGTCACATCGAGTCAAGTCGGGTCCGGATATTTTGTCATCCCTACTCAAACTCAAACGTTTTATAAAACTAAAATATTATGATTAGGAAGAGGAAACATAACAAAAGTCATGAGAAAGATGTAGACCAAACCATGCCCACTCGTGCTTTGACATAATAACATGTATAACTAAAACTAGAAAAGAAAAAATGTAAGAAAACGACAAAGAAAAAAAGCACATCAAATTCCTACTGAAGGCGAAAGGACATTACAAGGGAAGAACATTGACAAAGTTGGATAGACCTTAGAAAAATTAGAAGAAAACAAAATGCAAACATATATAATACTATATTACCGGTTTGTTTTCCATGATTATATATGACCATGTGTGTCATGGAAGTGTGATGATATCATGCATGGCATCATGTTTTTGGAAGCTTCTTCTTTTAGGCAGCCATGCATGTATGTTTGTGCTTTGAAATATGTCATTGTGTAGGTCAATAAGAAGAATTCTTTGTGGTTAGTTTGGGTTGGGGATTATTCAATTTTACTTTTACTTTGACCCATTATCAATCTAAATCCAAGGTTATTTATAAATTAATTTTCTAAATTAGGTTTAAACATTCATCGGTTAACTAATTCGAATCAGATATTATATAAGTTCAGTATGGGGACGACCCTCCCAACCCAATTTGCTTTATTCACAACGCAATAGTTAAAACCTCTGACTTTACTTAAGGAGTCTAGTGCATCATACCCTAGACCATTTGAGTGTTGGCTTTAAACTTTGTGTTTTGTTGACTTCAAATTCCTAATTCTTTTATCATGTTTCTTCACAAAATACTATTTTACAAAAGTATTTCTCGAGTATAAGATTCTTTTTCCGGCATATTTTGATTCATAGTAAGAAATTTAGTTCGAGTAGATTTTCATATACCAGGGATTATAATAGATAATAAGTTGATTATGTAATTCTCCTTATTTCGAAAATAGTGAAGTTTCTTCTCCTCTGTCTGCTATTTTTTCCGTTTAAGTTTTTCACGTATTTTATGTGTGTTTTATTATGCAAATCATTATATTATAACGAATATATATGTGAATCAAAACTTAAAACAATGCCTTATAAAAGATGTTAATACTTTCATATATTAAATTGAAACAAACTAAAAATCTAAAACAACTATAAAATACATAAAAAAACATAAACAAAATTACTCGTTAATTGATAAGGAAAATAACATTCAAATATCAAATCCCAATTAATGAAAATTAAAAAATGTTTTTTCTTAATCGAATTAAAATCCGATTTGGTGGTTATTGTTACATTCTTCGGTTGTCATACAAGTGAACAAGCGGATATAAAGGTGTTGATATGGGTTGGTAAAAACATTAATCGAAAAGTAAGTCACTGGACTCGTTCTAATAAATACCTTGAAAAATCAAAAGAAAATCAAATCGGAGAAATTACTCTACGAAACCGTTCTGTGATGGATTCTCTTCTAAGGAATTTTTCAAAAGATTAGTGGTAGAGATTATAACAATATAATATAATTTATTATCAATATATTATAAAATTATACATCGACAGTACATCAAATAAAAATTTAAATTCGAAAGCACTTCGACCCACCAAAACGCCAATTATATTCCAACTCTAGAACACGTGCAAAGAATAATGACCAAAGCCCTATGTCTTATCATTTTCGTGGGGGCTGTTTATCCTCAAAATGTTTCAAAGTAGAAATTAGGGCAGCCACTTGGAAAGCATGGACTTGGGATTGTGCTGAGGGTTTGATTTAGAGTTTAATTTCATAAGCGATGAGTTTTCGAGTTGGAATTTTGGACACACCAACTACCCTCTGCCCCCACTCTTAAGTCCAAGTCAACACATGCATATAATATATAACATACACTATTATTGAATTCAATGAGCGGTTTCAAAAGTAATTAATGATGTATTTTACTTAGATGATTTAGATTCGAACAACATAGTAAATAATATTATTAAAAAAACACATATCATCGTGTATTCAAAATTTAAAAGAATTTATATTTGATATACCGACGTACTACCAATTATTTAAAGAAAATAGTAATTATAACCCAAATATGATAGAATATTCTTTTTATAAAGATAATTATATGAAATAATATAACTAAACTTTGAATTCTTATACTTTAAGGAGTTAACTGCATGACACTTATTTTAATTGATCTCTAAATTTTTAAATGTTTCAATATTATTCTCAAACTATGACTCTTACTCTAAATTCATCCCTAAACCTTTAAACACTCCAATATTATCCACAAACTATGACCCTCGTTTCAAATTGGTCCACAAACTTTTGAATGTTCTAATTCATTTCTAAATAACCGGTACATACAACATTAACCACCGTTTTATGTCACATTATATTATTATATAACACACATCAATGCTTACATGAACATTTTTTAAATGATTTTATTATCAATGGACTTGATTAGAATATGCTGATACTTTGGGGATCAATTTAAAATGAGAGTAATAGTTTAGGTTTGAAATATGGATATTTAAAAGTTTGAGAACTAATTCAAAATAAGAGCCATAAGTTAATAATGAAATTAAAATGTTTAAAAGTTCAACGACTGATTTAGAACGAGGACTATAATTTGAGGATGTATTGCGTAATTAACTTTATTTTTAACAATCAAGGGTTCATTAAAACGAATTGAAAGAAGAAATACAAACATTATATTACCAACAACCAATTGGTATAGTGGGCAAAGGCATTAGTTCTCTTAAACATGGTCAGAGGTTTGAATCTTGACGTTGTGAATAAAACAAAATTGAGTTGAGAGAGTCGCTCCATAATGGGTCTCTGTAATACCTTATTCGAATTAATCATCCAATAGATTGGATATAGCTAGTTAAAAAATATTATATATTTAGAGTAATTGAATAAAGTGAGGGGAAGACCCTATCCATGACTTGGATGACAAGGGAGAAAACGTGTCAAAGTCGTGATCTTACAATATTTTATTTATAATTTTGAATTCTCCTCTTTGAAATGTTGATTCCAACTTGTGTAAACGATGGGATGAATTTGATGTTTTTGGTGTCACTTTCAAATTGCACGATTGCAAGATTTCCATCCTTTATAAATATATAGTATATATTATACTTTCTATATTTATTTAGTACTATTATAGTTGTATGATGATCATACCACTACACAACCTTTTTCTATAAACTTCAACACTAGAAAGGTCCTTAATTTTCATCACTTCAATGATTCATGTCTCTAATCTTTTGCATGTTGCTGCCTAATTTTTCTAAATTTCCTTTTGGATTTATTATCAAATCTAGAAGGGTATATTTAAACCTCCATGACTAGTTAAAGAGGCATTGATAAAGGTTGAGGTTTTAGGCAGGGCCAATTATGCCAAACTGAAAAATAGAAAATTGATTTGAAACGAAGTGTTTGAACAGTTTATTGTTTACGAATTTTAAAATTATAGTTAACTAATCGAATAAATTTAAATTTTTATTTAATTTATAATTATTTTTTAAAATATTTTATAATGTAAAAATAGGTATTTTATACTTAAAATTAGTGAAATAATTTAAAAATGTTATATATAAAATATTGATTATTTTTATTTACTTGAAAAATTAATTTTTTAAGAAATATTTATAAAAAATACTTTAAAATTTTACCAAATAATGTTTAAAAGTTATCAAATAAAATTATTTTGTTCAAATTAAAATACAAAATCTCAAAAATTTAAGGTTAATATGGAAAAATCGGTAACCGAGGTTAACCTAACTAAAAAACTAGTCAGTTATTAAATTTTTTATGAAATTGAACCGAACCAAACCGTATACACCCTTAGTTTTAGGTCTATAATGAGTATTTAAGTTTGATTCTCATTTGAAATCTTTTAATTGATCTTTTAATTTCAGCATTTGCATTGAGAATATTTATTATCCATCTTTTATACTAAAAGAGTTTGATTCTCGTGTTAAAATATCACTGTGTTTTTTTCCAGATTTGACTCGAAATATAATATAGTTATTCATTTAATTGTGTTTAAATATAAAGACTTGGTATTGAGCTTGTAAGAGAATAAATATGATGGTGGTTTTGCTCCATCGGGGTTTGACCAAGAAGTCCAATTCAATTAAAATCTATCAATTTTCCCATGTGCATGAACTAGAGGCCCGATCCATTTTTATTATTTTTATTTTTTAAAATTCATTTTGAACCATGCATTTTTTTTATTAATTTTAATCATTCATTTTAAATTAAAATATCTTTATTCTTAACCACTCATTTTATTTTTGATTGATTTGCCCTTGACTAATAGCTATTTTTATATGACCTTTTTGGGCATGCATAATACTATAAATACCAGACACATATGCCTTCAAATATCACCTCAAAGTATAATTATCTACTTACTTTTTTCTCATTTATCTCATTTTAAACACGTTTTAAAGCTAAGTATTCATTGGTTCTTTACTCTTTCTGTAGCTTGCATCGGCAAAAGTGCTTGTTGAATTCTGGAGGGTACGCTTCACCGTGAAATATCCTTAAGGACAATGTCTAGTGCACGCCTCAAGCAAGTTTTATTCAACCTTTTTCGGTTTAACCAAACATTTTTCCTACAATCTTAAGGATAATTTCCCGTTTCCTATTTCAAACCAAAAAACCTATGATCTCTTAACAAAGATTTTTGTTGGTGTTACTGTTGTTGTTACATTGTCTGTGCAATACTCTAGTGCATCCCCTTACAGTCGCGTTGTTGTCTGTACATCATAGTTCGAACTCTACTGCTAAAATAGGTATGTATTGTTTATAAATTTTGTGGATACTTTTAAATAATAATTTTATTTATCTATGCTATAATATTGAATTATTATTCGTATGCCTAATATTTATGGTTACAAAATTTTGTGAGTTGAGCTTTAAGAATGATTAGAGTTGGTTACAAGCTCAAAATAATATTTTGAAAAAGAAGGAAAAGGAAATTATTTTTTGGCATACTCCATAATTGATTGTTGGGATAATGCGAAAATGCATGTCTATGATTGGTCATATCAAAGACTTGGTATTTAAGAGTGTATTTTACACCACCTCTCTTTCAAAAGAACCTACCTGGTGCATTATTCATTGACTATACCCACGATTTTTATTTCCAATTATGATGACACGTTGAGCCACCGTATACCTCGGTGTAGAAAATTCACTGAGAAATTATTATCCTATTAAGCCAAGTATTAAATTGGGCGAAATGGATGTCATTAATCCTGTTAGGCCAAATATTAATTTGGTTGAAACAAACGTTGTTAATCCTGTTAAGTCAAATATTGATTTGGTTGAAACAAATGAAATAATGAAAAAGGTAAATCATGTTAAGCCAAAATTTTAATTTGGTTGAAGTAGATGATATAATTTTTGTGGTCATTTTTCAAAGTTGATATTTTTTACTAATACAAAAGAGTGGATGATAGACAATGGTGCTACTAGGCACATATTTAGGTCATACCCTCTTTCAGAGAAAGTGGAAGAAACTGTCTATGTTAAATACCGTTTGAAGCTGCACAAGTATTTGAAAAGGCAAGATATTATTCAAAGTTAAGTCCAAAAAAAATCTTAGCCTAAATTTCCTTCAAATGTGACGAATTGAGAATATACTTTTTGAAAAGGGGTTTTGTAACATGTTTATTCAAAGTTATTACTCATGCTAGTTATACTTCTTTTCTTATTAAAATGTCATGATGATCTATGTGATATGTTATGTGACATGTTAATGTGAGAATTTTTGTTGTTATGATTGATTTGGCATGCTAAAATTAATATAACTTATAAAATGTGTATGTTGGATTTTTATGTGAAAATGATTAGAGATACCTTAAATTTATAAAAAGTTATATGTTCTTAAAATATTTTAAAGTGTAAGGGTTTTGTCAAAATTGTGCTTTTAATTCGCAAGGAAAGATAATTGGCTCTAAAGTATTTGATTGAATGTTCATAGTGATGCATATATGTTTTATGCTTTGGATGATAACATATTTGGTTGAAATAAAATTGTTGAACAAACAATGGCTATAATTTATGTCAATTTTAGTGATATTTATTTTCGAGTTATATCATATTTTTATTTCAAGAATAAAAGAATAAAAAGATGGGTAAGATAAAGGAGATGCTTTTTTGTTTAATAACTATAATGAAAAAGAATCATAATCTATTATCTATCTCCTCTTATAAAATGGTGTAGTATAAAGAAAATAAACCATTAATTTGCACCCTTGTTTCATCTGATTTATCTATGATTCAAACTGATTAAAACTAACATAATGATTTGAGAAGATTTAAATGACCTAGATCTTTAAATCTCTTAGAAAGTTTTATTTTTATGTGTACTTGGCTGAAAATGATTCAAATTTCTAGAACAATTTCTTGTTACGATGCTTTTCTTTTGAGAAAAAGTGGTTATTGTTAACATAATTCTTCTTTATAACATTTGTAAATTAGTTGTTTACTTCATACAACAAAATTTATCGGTTGCAAACAAATTCTTTTTACAAAAAATGTTAACATTGTTGATTTTATAAATTATATTGCAAAACGTTTTAGTTAAAACAATATAGATTGTTTTGATATTTTTACTCCAATTAAAAAAATTCTTCATATATATATATATATTGTTATAGTTTCAACACAGTTTTCATTAGCCAAATGAATGTTAAAATCATGTTTTTTGGTTATTTAAAAGTATATACTAAACAACCCAAAAAAATGCATTAATCAAGTCATGAAATTAAAGTTTATAAATTTCTCAAATCATGATGTCTTGAAACAAACTTCCAAAATTATGGAATAAAAAACTCAATCAAGTGAGAAAAAGGGAACAATTATTTATTTGTGTTGATAGCATGTTTTTGTACCAATATGGTTGACGATGTTTATGTGATTATTATGTATTGATTAAATGTCTTAGTAATTATTACGTAAGACTGAGAGGCATCTTGCTTCAAAATTCAGTATGAAAGACATGAATGAAGCAAATTTTATATTAAGTATTTAAATCATAAGAAAGTGTGGTAGCAAAATGCTACCACGAGAATATAACGATGAATTTTTAAGAAGTTTGGATATATGGATACCAAACATGTGAATAACTCTTATGATGCTAATATTAAAATGAGAAAGATACATGTGATCATGTTGCTCAATCCAAGTATGTATAAAATTATTAAAATTTTGATGCACTTGATAAACTTTACTAAACCTAAGATGACACATGTTTCAATTGAGCTAATATAAACACAACTCAAATCATTATTGTTGAGTTGTTGTAGCAAAGTTAATGAGATATCAAAAGGATGTCATGAGTTATGATATTCTACTTGTTGGCATACCCACTGTATTAGAAGGATACAATGATGGTAATTAAATATCTTATTCACGTGAGACTATATCTACTAGTGGGTATGTATTCACCCTCATAGGTAGAACATATTTTGAAAATTAGCCAAACAGACATTTATAGAAAATTTACTATGAAGTCTGCATTTTCAAGATAAATTAGCCAAACAGACATTGAGGGGAAATAGACTTATGCCAATATAAGAGATCAACAATGATGGTAAGCCAACATTTGTGATTGACAATCCCATGAAGAAGGTTCATATGGGTAATAACAAGTCATTGATTGATCTTGTAGAGAAAGCACTGCATTATTTTTTTGTCCTTCTCATGGTGTAAATAATGCTAAAAAATTACAAGGATGGTGAGGGTGAGTAAAACTCTTAATTAAGTCCATAGCCTTTATAGGAGCTGTATTGACCTGCAGAATACGCTTGATGGCTTAATCTATATAAGTGTGAAGTGTGGCCGCTTCTATGAGATTTATGGCAAAGCCTCTAGAGCACTTATGAAAATCCAGGCACATAGCCTATTAGCGCACAACCGCAATAAAGAGCAAGAATAGATATAATGTGATTAATGAGAATGTTAGCTTGCAATAATGAGGCATTGGTTCATAGAAATGTGTTTCACCAATACTTAATAGGTTACGTCTTATTTTACCAAATAGTAACACTCTCAACCTGGTTTGGAAGAAAATCAGAATCGAAGATGTTACAGCAAGGAAGACTGGAAACATGAACCATAAAATTTCAAACTTCTCTAAAATAACCATAGCTAAAATATGGTTACTTGATTCTTGTAATCAAACTTCAAACACATGAATCCACCAAACATCTAATCTACATATAGAAATCACTTGAACAAGTCTAGCATATATTGTTTAATAAGGATTCTTTTTAGACATATACATAAAGCTTGACATTTGACAACGGAGCATTAAAGAAGCTCAAGTAAAGTCTATTCAGGCTAAACAATTTCACTACCTTAGTTCATTAATCTCAACCATATTCCTTTTATAAGATACATAAACTTCAATGTTAATCCCCAATAATTAGTCATATGCGATCCTTAAATCCATTTTAGAAGATAATTCATGTCAATCATTCGAGTCAAGGGATAAGTCAAGTTTGATTACGTAAATATACAACCAAGGAGTTCTAACCCCTTAATAGCCATGGTTCTTAACAATATACTCGAATTATTGGCTTTACTCATGGACGTTCTAATTTGTGATTTAAGTACAAGTTCGAAACCTTGGCTCATGCCTTAGGTTACAAGTTATTATTATTTGATTCATAAACAAGCCTGCTTCTCACATTGCGTAGATTAAAACAAGTTCAAATATAGTATGTTTATTCAACTCCATTACTATTTTTACCACAAGTATACTACAACATCACTATGATTCAATTACTTCTTATGTATCAATTATCTAGCCAACAATAGTATAGAAATCCATGATTCAACAAACGTTCATCTACCAAATCATTTAACACAATACTTTCACATACTATCAACCAAGCAATCCAAATGTGCAAATAAATAAGATGCGTATCAAAGTTAATTCCTTATGGGTTTGTATTCCTTTTTTATTATTTTTATTTTTTAAAATTATTTTGAACCATTCATTTTTTAATTAATTTTAACCATTCATTTTAAATTAAAGTATCTTTATTCTTAACCACTCATTTTATTTTTGTCTGATTTACCCTTGACTAATGGCTATTTTTAGATGCCCTTTTTGGGCATGCATGATACTATAAATACCACACATATACCTTCAAACATCATTTCAAAGTAGAATCATCTGCTTACTTTCTTCTCATCTCTCTCATTTTAAACATGTTTTAGAGCTAAGTATTCATTGGTTCTTTGCTCTTTCTGTAGCATGCTTCGGCAGAAGTGCTTGTTTAATCTTGAAGAGTACGCTTCACTGCGAAATATCTTTAAGGACAATGTCTAGTGCACGCCTCAAGCAAGTCTTATTCAATCCTTTTTCGGTTTAACCAAACATTTTTCCTACATAAACTCATTACAAAGGGATTCCTTTAATTCAATTTTCTTCATTTATAATGTCAATATTTCAAACCTATACTTTTTATTTAAAAAACCTAAAACTCTTTCCCGTTAGACGTTAGGCCAACTGATTCTTAGTAAAACAAACTTTTAATACTTAAAAAAGAAGATTTTTCAAAAGTTTTTACCAAATCTTTCCGTTCTTAAATATTCCCTTTTGTTAAGTTTGATTATCATAAATGACTTAAATTCGTTTCTCTTCTTCGCCTTCGGTCAATAAAGCAAAATAAATATAATTTTTAAAATATCAAATTATGTATGAACTACAGTTAAATGTACAACGTGATACATGAATTTTGATTTTGTATGATCATTAGACATAAAAAATTTATTTGGTGTTATTATACATAAAATTTTGATTTTATTTCAATTCTATACATTTAGAAAATAAATACATTCATTTATTTTCATATTAAATAAATATAATTATTTATGTAATATATAAATGTAAATGGAGAAAATTGAGTTAATAAAGTCGTTCTTATATTGAGTCTATGCGAAACTTAATTTGGATTAGTCAAATAATGAGTCGAATATTAATAGTTAAACTAAAAAAATCATATATACAATTATACAAAATTAAAATTTACATATAACATTACATATTTACTTGATGGATCAACACAATTTGGAGTGAATTTTTTTTAAGATTTTGTCCAAGGATTAAGACATGTTAATTTCGATTACTATACTAGAGTAAATGATTTTCTTCAATTATGGCTGTCGGCTGTCGTTTGTGGACCAAAACCTTAACAAAAAGCAAACTTTTCAGTTCAATATAATTAATTAAGATTTTGTAATGCCAATTAGTCAACTTGACTATTTATTTTTCATTTTTGTCAAATGTGTTTTCATGTGAATTCCTTGTAGCCAAGTTTAACAAATTTTGTTTATCCATAAAAAGTTATATGGTCTCTTTATATAATTATTGATACCTGATTTATTGATTGAGAATTTTAATTAGATATTATAATTTCTTTTGAAATGTTAAAAATTTTATTGCTAAAATATGGTAAGGATGTGAGCCTTATTAAAAAAACATCTGTAACCTAATTTGAGGAAAACGAGTGCACTATACCCTTGAGCTACTCCGATGAACTCTTCTCTCTCTCTGGCTTGACGGTGGAGATGGTGAAAATAGACCATTGAGCTACTCCGATGACCTCCTCTCTCTCTCTAGCTTGAAGCTCCATTGTTTTAAATTTAATTGGATATCAATTTAATATCGTAAATTTTTATTACGAGAATAGTTCATCTAATTCAGTTTTTTATTTACAACATTAAAAACTTAAATGTCTCGCTTAAAAAATTTAATGCTTCGTTCTAAACGAATAGATAATTGAATAAAATTATATAATTTGTTGAAAACTTGACAATTTTTTTAATATGATTTGATTGATTTTGTCATTTTCCTAAAATGTGAAAGGAATAATTGTGAAATAAAGTCCAAATTGGTTGATATATAAGCAATAAACAATGCCTAGACCTAAATTATAGATTTGACGGAGAGGGTCAATGAGAGAAATAATTTTCAAACTCGTGCATACTATTATTTTTTTCCATAAGTTATAATTTTAGTCATTATGCTCTAATTTAATAGATTGTAACTCATGTATTTTTTTTTTATTTCCAAATTGCAGTCATGTCTCAAACATTGCAGGATAATGTGACTAAATTGTAAAAAAATATAGAAGATCAAATTAAATAAAAGAAATTGAATATACAAGTTATGCACAGTACATGGACAAATAACATAATTTAACTTAACAAATTAAACATTTATTGTTTGGATAAAGTTCAAATTTTCAAAAACTGAAAACATAGGAGTAAAAGTGACAAATTAGAGTACATAGAGTAAATCTATTATTTATACATAATACATGGACTAATAGTGAAATTTGACTTTTTGGATTTTTCTTAAATTATGCTTAATTACCAAACCTCCTCCTTATCAACTAAATTTATTCATTTTTCTAAAGCATAAAATAGAATTTTTTTTAAACACATCAGAACTAATTCACATCATCTTGGATGACGTAATAACATCTAGTAATGAATTTACATTGGGGGTGGGAGGGCCGTTTGTTGATGGTTTAATTGTATTTTAGGTCACTGATAGTTTTAAAATTATTGTATTTAAATTATTGTTCCTCTCAAAATTATCCGATTTATCATTTTTTAAGATATTGTCAGTTACAATAAATAAAATTATTTTTAAATTTAATCTTAATCCTACTTAGAGGGAAGGGAAAAATGAATTCTAGGGAAAAAAAACGGGTGCTCCTAGTGAGTCTAGAACCCATAACCTATGAGAATATGAAAGAATAAAAATTAACAGCTTAACCAACCAACCAAATATACTTACTCATTTTGAATTGGTCTTTTCTTTCTTGCTAAATCGCCTAAATCATTTATTGATTAAGAAGTTAGTAGTATTAAACTAAGATATTATAAATTATTAATATTATGCTATCATGTGAAATTCACGTGCAAAGTCAATTCCCAATGAGATATTTTGCCTTAATAATAATGTATGTGCAACTTTACCTTATATTTTTTTCATATTATTTCCGTACCTTAAAGATATCGGAACAATCTTAACAACCCAATAATTATTAATATTTGTTCATTACTCCTCTTATTTGTTATGCGGTGAATATTTTTTTTATTTTTTTATTTTATCATATTCTTTTTACATCTATATTTATAATAGATTTTTTGTCTATTTTTATAGCAGATTTTTTGTATGTTTTTATAGCAGTTATAATATGTTTTTATGACAGTTGTTTATCTTTTGACATTTTAGCATTCAATTGACGAGCATCAACAAGCGTTTTTTCAGCGAAAGAGGCCGGTTTGTATATACTTATGATTCCCTTTTGTGGTTGTGCCGATTTGCCAAGAATAAGAAGCGAAAAAATTGCTTTCTTCTTAGAACACTCTGATCAAAGTAATTGTTTGCTAGATTTTATTTAGAATATTTAAGTCATTCTGTAAGTGATAAGTTTTGTATTTTAATGCCTTTCACATCTTTAGAATTTTATTGTATTTATTTTTTCGCATTGAATTTTTAATGCTTGCGGTGTGATATCTTTGTAATCCTATTACTTTGAATATAATCCAGTTTATCTCAAAAAAATAATTAATTAGTATAACCAACTATTAGTTGATCTAACATAATGATGCGCTAAATTTATAAACAATATTTAGGTTTCAAATATTAATATTGTGAATGAAACAAATTAGAGTTGGAAGATCACATCATAATAAGCGTTGGTAGTATTCGATCTAGATTAATCAATCAATGAATCATATACTAATGGTCATACCTAAAAATTAATTTGTAAAAACTAATTAACTAAAAAACAAAACGTTTGTTTGGATTATTTTAAAGGGAAAGAAACGGAAGGAATTCAAAATATACATATATATATATATAGGTTATATTTTGATACACAAGCTATGTAAAAAAAATACACAACTTTTCATATTTAAGCTATAAAATATAAAACCTAAATCCCTAACCCTAGCACCCTAAAACTTAAATTTAAACCCTAAATCTTGAACTCTAACTATAAACTTTAAATTCTACACCCTACACACTAAACCCCTAAACCCTAAACTATAACCTTAAACCCTAAAATTAAAAGGCTTGTGTAAACTAAAGTTTATACAAACTCGTGTATCAAAATATTTTTATTAAATTTAATGGCCGATGATTCGATCTTTATTTTAGACATAGAGTAAGTTTAAAATTTTTTGTCAGCATCGATTCTTCATATGAACTAACAAAATATAAAAATTCTTCATTGAATTCATTCTAATGGTTACATTAGAAAAAATATTGAAACAAATGTTTCAAATGCGAATAACACTAAGTAGAAAAATCCCACCCCCTCCCCACCACATGAAAATAATTTAAAACATAAGACAAATATTTCACTATCACTCCTAAAACGGAATTAATTAAAATATAGAAAAAATAATTCCTGAACGGCCTAAAATTTATTTTTACGCAGAGGTTAGTTAGGGTTTAGATATTATGTTTTAGGGTTTTGAATTTATATTTTAAGATCATAATTTAGTGTTTAGGGTTTTAAGGTTAAGAGTTAAATATTTAACTTTTTTATTGTAGAGTTTAAATAGACATACTTGTGTAAAAAATTACACTTGGAGTGCATCGAATATTAACTCTTAAAATAGACCGTGGTTGTAAATTAGAAAAACTATATCATAGGCACTTCCTATAGTGCAAGTTATGAGACCAATCAATAGAAATAATACATGTTATATTTATTTTACAGGTCATCTTAACATGTAAACATAATATCCAAGTCATCTTTTTAACCCTAATTAAAGTCAAAAGAGTTGAAAAAAAGAGAAGAGACTTATAATTGAGTCTTATATCATACGTAGTAGGAAAGATTATAATATAATTTATCGTGATCGAATTATTGATATAATAATAAAAGACTAACCTTGTTAATATATGTATGTGGGGTAGTCTAGGTGATTGAAAATTCCATTTTGTTATTTTTTTTGACAAAAAATTCCATTTTGTCTTAAGACTTGACGAGAAAGCAAAGCCACATCTTTAACCTTTCATTAATATTACTAAAAAATATAATGTTTTACGGACAAAGACATATAATATATATAATGTTTTTTGTATGACAGAGATTGGTTAACAATGGACTTCTGTAATGAAGGAACATAAAACCAAACAGCACCCACCCAAGGTTTCCATTACTTTTATGGTGTGCTTCATTACTTTGACAAACCTATACTAAATTATTGAGATTTTCAAACCAAACCGACAAAGTTACTCCACCTCATCCTAGTTTCTATCAGTAAAAATTTAGAATTCAAGCTCTCCGTTTATGATTCTTTTATTTTTATAATGTTATGATTCAATTGATAGTTCGATTAGTTGTTGTTATCGAACTAATGATTTGATCACAAAATTAAGGTCACGTAAAAATCCAATCAAACCACTACCGGAATCAATCGTTGCGATATATATACTCTAACTTGGGATTAGAGATGGTCATAGGTTGGAGTCGGGTTTTTGATCAATCTGCACTTAACCCGACAATTCAAAATCTCAATTTGAACCTGACTTGGCTTGATGTTTGATGTTGCTCCACCCGACCTGAAATTTAGGATAAAAACTTAATTTTTATTAAAATGAGGAGTTAATTGAAACATATATATATATATAAGAAACAATATGATAATTATCCCATTCTTTCAATAAAATAAGGAGAAAATTGAAAAAAAATAGAGAGAGTCATAACAATTATTCTTAAATGTTTAGAATAAAATTATACTATTATATCGGATTGAATATTTTTACCCTAAACTTGAATCCGACTTTATCCTAAAAAAACTAGGTTAGATTTGAACCTAAATTCTCAAAAAAGAAACCCGCCCCTATAAATTCAGATGCGGTCAAAATCATGACCATCCCTACTAGGCACCTCTAAATTCTCAGGACCTCAACCGATTAAATATGAAATCTTAGAATGCTTTTCTAACAGTATTATAGGTTTAGACTTACTAACAACATTATAGAGTTGAGGATAAGATCATGCCAAAACGAAGTAGTGAGATCAAATAAAAAATGTCAACATAGTGGAGGGACTAAAACTAGAATTACACCTTTTTAATTTGTTTATATTTATATTTATATTTATATTTATATATGAGCACACCCTACATACAACCCCTCTTATATAAATATACAATGACTTATTAGTCATTGTTCTTATCACCTTTTACTAAAAAGCCACATGCCAGCCTCCTCTGACCTGACCCATGGCTCCATTTCCACCAACCCTTTTCTTCCTATATATGCTCCATCACTTCTGCCAATTGGGAGAACTTTTCTCTATTCTTCTCCTTCTTCTTCTTCTCTTGGTCAATTCCCAGCAATTTTAAGCTTTTTTGGTGAATATATTGGATTCTAATTCTAGCTATGAATTCTTCTTCATGGGTGGATTCCTTGGATCTTAATGCTTCAGCTAGGTCCCTTCAACTAGAGACTCCGGTAAGTCGAAAACTTCGATCGCCGATCGGTTTATCGTTTTTGTTTTGGTACTGGTACATGCCGGTGTGGCAGGTATTGGGACGGAATTGATGATATTGAGTTGTTTTGAATTTGATATGTTATGTTGCAGAGCAACTTGGTTGTATTCGGGAGGAAACTTTCGGTGAAAGAAGAGGTGAGTTGTGTTATTGTTGTTATTTTATGTGAACTCGGAGTTTTCGAGATCGAGTTTCGAATCTTATCATGTGTAAATCATGTGTGTGTTTTCGCAGACGGGTGTTTTGGTGGAGGAATTGAACCGTGTACACGAAGAGAACGCGAAGCTGACGCAGATGTTAACAGCAATGTGCGAGAGCTACAATGCATTACAAGGTCAGTTGATGGATTTGATGAACAGAAGCAGCCCGGAAAAGGAGGTTAGCCCTATGAGGAAACGGAAGTCCGAGAGCGGCAACAACGACAATGTCGTCAGGAACTCCGAGAGCAGTTCGACCGACGAGGAATCGATCAAGAAACCGAGAGAAGAAATCATCAAGGCCAAGATTTCAAGAGCTTATGTCAGGACTGATGCATCTGATACCAGCCTTGTAAGTCTAGGAAAAACTTCATTTACATGCATACATAAATCCATAAATATATATAATTAATCGTATTGTATTTCAGGTCTTAAAGGATGGATATCAATGGAGGAAATATGGCCAAAAGGTCACCAGGGATAATCCTTCCCCAAGAGCCTACTTCAAGTGCTCCTTCGCACCGAGCTGCCCCGTTAAAAAGAAGGTCAGTTTATCTATCTCTCTATCGATCTATCGAAGCTTATAGTATAATCCGAGTCTCGAACATTTCAAGGAGCAAATAGTTAAAAAGGTTAATTTTGTTTGACGTTTTCAGGTGCAAAGAAGCGTTGATGATCAGTGTGTTGTAGTTGCAACATATGAAGGTGAACACAATCACCTCCCCCCATCTCAAATGGAAGCAACATCGGGTTCGAGCCGTTGCGTGAGCCATCCGCCGGACCCAGTTAAGTCATCCGCCGGACAGACCATTACTCTAGACCTCACGAAATCCAAGTCCAGCGATGAAGAAGCTAGGAATCACTCCAAACCGAAAATGGATTCACCAAAAATCAAGCAATATTTGGTGGAACATATGGCATCTTCTCTAACGAAAGACCCCAATTTCACTGCAGCACTTGCAGCTGCCATTTCAGGAAGAATGTTTCCAACAAAGTCCAATTGAAAGATGATTTCCATATAAATATATATATATGAAATATACATCAAAATATTGGCTTCTTGTAAATATATAAATATTTCTAATTTCAGCTTCAACTTCAAGTATTTTTATAATAAGTTATGAGTTGTTTTTTCATTCATAAAACTCGAACTTTCTATCGCACCGGACTTTAAAGCGTGTGTGCCCCAATAGGCACATGTTGCAGTTCCGTACAGTTGGATTTTAGCAGAACGGAGTGAGTTGGTGGAGTAGTGGTGGGGACCAAACAAGCAAATATGCCATAGTTTACTCAGTCAGCACAAAAACAATACATGGTGTTTGTGGACGACTTCCACAAAATCTAAACTTATCTGCTAATAGGATGTTTCCATGTTTGTTCACTCCATGTATAACACGTTTCATTTCACCTTGTCCCACTCCACCCATTTGATTTCAATAATGTCTAGTACATTTATTAATACTTGATGAAGACTAGGTACCGTTAATAAATTAAATAAGGCTTAACAGTCAAATAAATGTCTTTATAACCTTTTTTTCAGTTAAACGTTTTCAACGTTACACAAATAAGTGCCATGCCTTTATTATCCGTTAATTTTTATCGTTAAATTCCGTTATCTGACAAGTGTCATCTTCTTAAAACTCAAATCCCTAATACCCCAAAACTAAAACCCCGATTTGACCTGATTTCGCCACTGGTTGCCACGTCGCCCATCACATACATCGCCAGACCATCAAGACTGTTTACCCCATCATCTTTTCGCCAAAAATCGACTGACACCGTGTGAAACACCGAAATCGTCGAATGGTTCATTCGAATGATTCACGACGAACGACGACATAACAGATGATGAACGATGTGTGAGTTATTCGGCGAGAGGAGAGCGCTTAATTTGTCGCGGGAAACGCGACCAACACTGGTAGGAATGATCGAATTTGGGGTTTAAGGATTTGAGGATTATTTAAAAGTTTCAGGATATTTAAAAATTTTGATTTATTTTTAAAAAATTAAAATTCAGAAAATGTTTAATATTGCCACGTGTTCAATTTTTATTGGATAACGAAAAAAATTAACGTCTGTCACGGCCAAACCTTAAATGGGTCACAGAATAAAACGTTAAACACCTATTTGATTCAAAATATAGTTTGGGCACCAATCTAAAAAGAATGTTATAGTTTAACCACTTATTTAACAGTTAAACTATTAAATAATGATATACTATTGTTGATGAGCTAAATAGGACGATGATGATGAGGAGTCTTCAGGCGGTTCATTCAGAGTAATGTAAATGGAGAGTAACTGTTAATGGTAATAAAAGAGATAAAAAAATAAGTTTAAGTCTAAGTTGACTTGTTATATGAGATTCTGCTTGAGGGAAGCCGATAATCCCTTATATACATATTGTGAGAAGTTTGATGGTAGTGTCAAATTTAGATCTCATAAGATATGATAAACGAACAGTGTAATTTTGTTCGTCAGTTTATAAGCTCAGTTGGTGAGTCAATAAACTTGACGTCTCTTATTAAAATCAGCGTAGCTTCTAGGTAAGGTTATTTAGAAGGACTTTAGTATGTTATGTTTCAAGCCTGCTTAGCTGACGTTTACTGAGTATTATTGATGGATAATTTCGAAAAATATTTGTAGAGAACTTAACGAGTGAAAAAGCGTACTATGAAAAGAATCCGGCAAAAATCATTATAGATATAACAATTATCGTAAAATTTTAAAAATTATATCATGTTTCATTCATTTATAATTGCAATGCTTTCTCAACTTATTGAAGACTATATAAAGTAATGATATGATTCTTGATTAAAACATGATTTTATATAAAAAATTCTCTAAATTGGATTGTAAAACAACATGAAATATAAATTACTAAAACATAACATGAAAAAACACTATAGAAATGAATATGAATATAAACATGGTATGGTAAACACTATTAGCAAATCAAGAATATAAAAAATGTTAAAGAGCTGGACGTAATCTAAATTATTAACGTGTACAAATTTATAATATTTCGAATAAAAATAAATATATTCAAACTCAATTTCAAATCGAAATGAAATAACTTTTTTTTTAATTCCAAAATGATGTGTATACATAACATAGGTTATATGGGCTATTATAAGTACATACACTGCCCGATTCTCTCTCTTTTCCAATCGTTTTTATGTTCCAACTTTCTTTGATTTTCATTTTTAATCTTTTTCCCTTCGAAACTAAGCTACTAAAATCAAACACGCATATAAAAAGATTGTAGTGTTGGGTTCGTATAGGGATTCCTGCGAAAGAAGAAAAGGAAAGAAATTGATATTTTCACAACAAATTACACAAGAATCAAGATGGATGCCAACGGAGCCACCACGAGCTCCGCCGCTGGTGGTGGTTCGAACTCGAAATCTTCCGCCAAAAATAATTCAAGAAAACCCAAATGTATGTTTCCTTTCTCCCCCTTTTCCTGTTAATCTATCCCGCTAGTGTAAAACATTGCCGGATTGAGTTTTTTGTTCTTTTTGTTTAATTTATTTTCCTTCTTTTGTATCTTTTGATCAATCTGTTAAATTGGGATGCGATGTGGCTTATAATTCCCAATGAGATAACAACTAGGAAAAAGAAACTCTGGGTTTTGGTTGCAATTATTGATTATATAGTTCTATGTACAGTTATTGATGATTAATTTGTTTATTGGTGAATCAAGAATTGGGCTTGTAGTAAATTCTCGTCTTTGTTTTGTTGGGGTTGTAGATTCTAGGTTTACCCAGCAAGAGCTTCCTGCTTGCAAACCTGTTCTTACACCCGGATTGGTATGTGTCAGATTCTCTATTTTCTTTGTGAGATATGTATGTGTGTGCGTATGTATATGTGTGTGTGTATGCATGTACGTATGTATATGTGTGTGTATTGTATGCATGCATGCATTTATGTTATGTATGGAACCTTCATTAAATGAAGTACTTGAACGCATATATTATGCCTTAGATTCTTAGGAAGATGAAGCTATGCTTTTTCTTTCACGTTTGTTTCAATGCAAGCTTCCATTTTTGGGAGATTTTCAGGTCATTGCAACATTTACAATCATCGGAATCGTCTTCATCCCATTGGGACTTGTATCACTGTCAGCATCGGAGCATGTAGTGTATTCTTCTCTCTTTATCGTCTCCAAATGTGTTCATTCTTTGCTATTCAATCCATGCTGAACTTAAAATCTATGTTGTTTTCAATGTATATATAGGTGGTGGAAATTGTGGATCGCTACGATGACAGTTGTGTTCCTCCCAATTATTCTAATGATAAGCTTAAATTTATCCAAACCACCGATACTAACAAGTCTTGTGTTAGGATTTTGCCCGTTAGTCCGAAGCTTTCTATGTATTCTATTTTAGTTTTTTGTTTATAGTGTTCAAGGGGTTTCTGTTCTTGTATCTATTTTACGTATTCCTCCACATTCAGCTTAACATGTCGGTGCCGCTAATGAGCATTGAGCTCTCCTTTTCCTTTTTTCTCCACTTTTTCCAGGTCCCTAAGCTGATGAAGAAGCCTATTTACATCTATTATCAGCTTGATAACTACTACCAAAACCATCGCCGGTGTGTGAAAGCATATTCAAAACTATGTTCTATATTTATATTATTCATCGATGTCGTGTTTAAGTTTTCATGAATGTTTACATTTTTGTTGAATTTAGAAGACTTGATTTAGGCATATAGCTGTTTCATGAAAAGATTTGGTAGTCTTTCTTGTGTATTTCCTTTTATGGTGCTTGATGTAGAAAACCTTTAAATATTTTCTTATTTTTCATCTTTCAAAATGTTTATAAATGCGGAATAATGGTTTGCAGTTACGTAAAAAGTCGGAGTGATAAACAATTGAGGAGCAAGTCAGGCGAGAAAGACATATCGGATTGTACCCCGGAAGACAAAACGAAGGACGGTCCAATTGTTCCCTGTGGCCTCGTTGCATGGAGTTTGTTTAATGACTCATATGGATTTTCATTGGATAGTAAGACAATACGAGTAAACAAACACGACATAGCGTGGAAGAGTGACAAAGATCATAAATTCGGGGATGATGTGTATCCGAAAAATTTCCAGAGTGGAGGGTTGATTGGAGGTGCAAAACTGAACTCCTCCTTACCGGTAAGTACATCATATGCTCGTTATGTTCGTATCATTAAACAATGTCTGGCTCGGTTTGGTTTGGAGGGAGAGGAGATAACGAGTGTTTTGCGGATGCAGTTAAGTGAACAAGAAGATCTGATGGTATGGATGCGGACAGCGGCTCTGCCAACGTTTAGAAAACTGTATGGGAAGATAGAGGAGGACCTCCCAGCGAATAAGAAAATACAGGTCGTAATACAAAACAATTACAACACCTACAGTTTCGGGGGGAAGAAAAAGTTGGTGCTTTCAACCGCAAGCTGGATGGGTGGGAAAAATGATTTCCTGGGAATTGCATATATCATTGTAGGAGGGCTATGCTTGTTTTTAGCAGTCTTCTTCATACTTCTCTATGTTATCAAGCCAAGGTAAGTTTCTTTTCCATACATACATGTCCGTCCATCCATCCATATACATACATGCATACATACATACATATATTAATTGGTTTTGTGTTGAATAATTGGCAGGCCTCTTGGTGATCCATCCTACTTGTCTTGGAACAAAAGTCCATCTGGCTAACCAAATTAGGATCATTTGATGTCATATGTTCATATAAACTCACTGCTCTTATATACCTATTTTCCAATGGCAATGAAATTTTAACTTTCATATTTTCTTTCTTTTGGATTATTATGATTATGGTTACTCTAATCCATTTTGTGTATGTCAAATTGACACCACAGTCCATGATTTTCAATGAATTTGACATTTTTATGATGTTAAAGAACATTTAGAAACATAGAAAAATGCAAAAGAAACCTTATTTAAAGAGCAAATCACTTCCTAAAATGTGAAATTTCAGTATCTGCCATTTGCTCACAGCTTTGAAAGAAAGGGAAGGCTAATGCTTTCTTAAGATCAGGACCCTGATGAACTTTTATCTATGGTGTCTGTTTGATCGGTCAACCCCGACACCGGACCCAAATCCTGATGCACTTTTCTGGTGGCTGTTTGATCGGTTAACCCAGATCCAGATCCTGATGTACTTTCCTGTTTGAATTTTGATCGGTCAATGGCTGCTGCTCCTCCTCCTCCGAAGAGCCTAAACCATCAGGCTTTTTGAACTGAACAAGGATCATCGTTATGTTATCGCATCCCTCACCACCGGCAGTCGGAGCAAAACAACTTTTGAATACTCTGTTTAACTGCTCTCGTACATAATCCAAAACACGGAATCGAATTAATAGAAAGAACTAATATCATTTAAGACAAAAGTGTTTACTATGATTCAGATGACTAAATTTGGATGAGGAACATTCCACAAAATTGTGAAATCAGAAAGTAGCCTTCCACCACCATTGTAGAGTAAATGTGGAGTAATGTATGTATTCTAACAATTGACAGAGAACATCACACACACACCAGTCACAACATCTACATAGACATGTTGAGCAGGCATGCACATATCCTGCAGGTCGCCCGAATTCTTATAGTTATAACCATGAAAGCTTGACATATCTTTCATGCCTGCTCATACTTCAGAGAAAAATTCGGAATTCTAGGGCAACCTACTAGATATGCTTAAGGAAATGTCTATATTATCTCCCGGGACCGCTAATTCTCTCCATCCTCTTTGTCCACGCATCATTTTTATCCATTCTGCAAGATCAACAAAACTGCAGTTGGATACATGTATAGCAGAAGAAACAACTAACCAACAAGCACGGAACACCCTTAGTCATGTCATTGTACTCTTAAAATTCAAACGACAGAGAAAACGCAAAAGAAAAAGACAGAAAACGATTATCTAAACATCAAGGATACAATGACAATAGCATAAACCGGAATGGAGCTATGAAAATACAATTTACATCAGTGTTTAGGCAGTAACAAACTTTGAGTGATAATTTCATTAGTTCCAAGCACATGGTCCATTTTACATGCCAAAGGCACACTCGTGCTCGATCGACGACAGATTTTCGAATTATTGCTAACCTGAGAAAGGATTTCTCTAGTGAAGTCCCTAGCTGAATATGCCTCATGCTCGAGCACCTGTTGATAAAGATACTTGGTACAAAACTTAGCCACTGCTTGACCTACAGATAAATGAACTTGCTTTGTTTAACTGTATTGTAAAAATGACTAAATGAGTTAAAATTTATTAATTTATTTTAAATTAGGACGAGATCGAACGAATGTATAAGTGTTAGGGATTAAACTATTATTTGATTGACTAAATTACAACTTTTAGAAGGGAAAAAGAGTGACCCACTTATAGCCAAACTAATAATCGAGTTGAAGCAAAGCCACATGACAAACCCTCTTTCGCGTGGAGTAGCATTTTCAAAGCCAAGGAGATTTTGAAAGGGGAGTTTCATACGAGAGTTGGCATTAACAGTGAGGCGCCTATGTTTCAAGGAAAGTGGGGGTGTGACTCGACAGTGACTCTTGACGGCTCCTATGTTGATGGTATAGTTCATCCAATTAAGTGTGGTGAGTTCATGATCCAGAACGAGGCGCGTTGGGATGCTAGGAAAGTTAGAGGGGTGTTTAGCCCGGTTGATGTCGAGAGAATCCTTGGTTGTCCGATTGCTCCTATTCATCGAGATTGTGTGGTTTGGGATCATCATTCCTCAGGGACTTATACTACAAAGACAGCTTATGCTTGGGTTCAGAAAAGTAGGAATGTCGAGAGAGACCTTTCACCGTTATGGAAAAGCTATTTTCAAGCTTCACATGCTGCCCAAGATTAAGATTTTTGCATGGAGATTATGTAACAATGCCATTCCGGTTGGGGAGAAGCTAGCGTGTGCCCACATTGGCCCCGACTTATGCCCTTTATGCTCGAGAGAACTTGAGACTGTGCTTCACGCTTTTAGAGATTGCTCTGAGGTTCGAGGGGCTTTTGAGATTAGTGGCATTTCGAGTATGTTACCGATGGATGGGGGAGGAAGTTGTAAGGAGTGGCTCGAGCTTTGTGTGCAAAGTTTGGATAGGGATCGGTTCACCTTTTTTGTTGGTGCTTCTTTGGAATAGAAGGAACCATCTTGTTCATAAGTCCATTTTGTTGCCCAATAGAGTCATTGTGGATTATGTCCAATTGCTTGTTAATGACTTTGCTGCTGCCTTTGTTCATGATGGTAGAAATGTTACTTGTAACAGGTCAGCTGTTTGGAAATGCCCCCCGAAAGCAACATATAAGTTCAATGTTGATGGAGCCTTTGTACCTAGCACCGGTGCGGCAGCATATGGAGTGGTGGCAAGGGATGAACATGGGCTCATGGTCGATGGTCAAGCGCACACCATTCCCGACACTCTTACGGCCAAGCTTGCGGAAGCATGGGCCTTTACGGAAGGCATCAAGTTGGCGGCATCAAATGGCTGGTCGAGTGTGATTATTGAGGGCGACTCCATCGGCATCATCAACCGGCTACTGTCCGCAAGCCCGGATCTTTCTTTGGCAGCGATCATACTCGAGGAGGCTAGGCAGATCCTACGCGAGCACCCTGGTTTCTCCTTAGCGCATGCCAGCCGTGAGGCTAATCGAGTTGCTCATTCACTTGCCCATTGGGGTCTTTCTTGTTATGAGTCCTTTTATTTTTCTTTTGAGATGCCGGATTGTGTGGCTACTCTTATTGTTGATAATGCGATTTATGGTTAATTAATGAAAGCTTTATTTTTTCCTAAAGAATAATAATCGAGTGATATGGAGTATAAAATTTTTGCTTAGAAAAACTAAAACTCAATTCATATTTTACTTAAAATTTTTATGTCGATCATACTTTACTAATGGTTTAAGGGGTAAGTTTGTCTTGAAATAAAATAGAATCAGTAATGTTAAAGTTTACATGGTTCTTTTAATTTTAGGGGTTAGAATTGTAGTTTAGGGTTTAAATGTTAGAGATTTAGAGTTTAGAATTTAGAGTGTTAGGGTTAGGGTTAGGATTTAAGATTTGTATTTTGTAAGGCAAAAATACAGACTTGTGTAATTAAACAAGCCATGTATCAAAGTTTTACTTATTTTTTAATTACATCAATTTTACCCTTAAAATCGCTTAATTGCATTAATTTTACCCTCAATGTCATTTAATTTTAGTGTTTTGAGTTGATTCGAGACAAAATTAATACAATTAAATTACTTCAAAAATAAAATTAATAAAATTAAATTAACTTTTACAACAAAATAAATATTAATTTGAGTTTACTTCAAAAACAAACTTACCTCTTAAACCTAAACTAAATATTATTTTTGTTGTCAATAATATAACAATTTCGTAAACCTAGAGTATAATAAAAAAACATTATTTATTGTAATTTTGTCTTACATTATCAATCCCATCTCTCCTAATTTCACATGGCCTGAAAAAATAAATAATAAAATCTAAATTTTTTTATTTTTAATAAAAATTAATTCCACTATTCCCCTCTTTCTCTTGTCGATCTTCTACCTCCTTTTTCTCATCTCCTTCTCTTACTCTGTTGCCATCGTTGGTTCGTGTCAATTCCCCCTTCGCACGTGCGATTCAGGCGGTGTTTCTCCGATTCCTTTCTGTTTCGCGGGTTTTGTTTTCCGATCAGTTTGCCGTTGGGATTCTGGGTCTTACCATTGGAATTCTCGAAGCTCCGATCGCAGCGTCTTCTGCTTTCAAATTCGCATTTTTCAGCAGGTTCCTTTTTAGGGTTTTCATTTTATTCTTGATGGTTTAAGGAAAGTAATGTTTTTTTTTCCAATTAACCTAGGGTTTGTTATTTTTTAGTGCTTAATTTCACTGATTAGGATCGTGTTTGTATTTGAATCGCAAATTGGAGTTTTTCTTTTTTCATTGACCGAAATTCCCCCAAATTTTAATCCTTCTTAGCGAATTTTAGTTTCTAAAATTTTTTTTAGCAATGTGAAATTTTTGAATTGGAGATTGAAGCATTGAAATTTGAGTTTATTTATTCGATTTCGTAAATATCTATAAGCGTGGTGCATAAAATGCAGAAATGCAATAAAAGCAATGCATTTGAAGTGACAATTAAAGGAGGGTGAAAGGAAAGAAGCACGAGTGTAGTGGATTTTGTGATTGCAAAGCTGGAGTGTTGAATAAGTTATGCTGCTTGTGCTAGTTGTGACAGTTACTGAGGCGAGACGAAAAGGAAGTAGGAATAATTATAGAAATGAATGTTCAGGCGCATATGTCTGGACAGATTTCGAGACAGGTAGCTAACCAAGGGGGATTGCCCCAGCAGAATGGGAACCTTCTTCAACCTTCCCAGATGCAGAATTCAGGTGTTGCTGGAGGTGTGACTGCTGCTGGCGTTGTTGGTGCTGGAGGTCCTCCGCATAATATGTTAAATATGGACCCTGACCTACACAGGACTCGCGAATATATGCGAGGAAAGATGTAAGATTTTCTGTTGAAAGCAGTATTATTTAACGATGCAAGTTTAGGCGTTGCTGAATGTACGAAATGTTTGCATCTATTGATTGATTTAGCCTAGATTAGGGAGAAATTTGAAATAAAACTGCATTTATTTCTGTCTGAATGCTACTTAATACCAGAAGGTTGTTATTATTTTTGTTTCTGTGCCGGTGTGAAACATGTTCGTTAATGCATGTGCTTTTGGATGCTCAGTTGCATGCTAGTAACATTTTTTTGTAATAGATTTTGCTTTATTTTTAGTTTTATACATCTTTTTATTATCCCCTTCATTTGAGATGATATTGTATTTGTTTCTCTACTTCAACAAAATTTGCATAAAAGTTAACAAACAAAAATAACTTGTAAAATTACTGTTAGCTTGAGGTGTCTATTTTCACTTAAACTCCGTGATCTATGTCATATTAAGTATAATTGGTAGGATTCTAGTGCAAATTAAACAATGAAAAAAATATTTGCATCTATGTAGTTGTGTATCTGTTTGTGTAGGATTTTATGAGCCTGTAGATAATGTCAATTATTCTTGAGATTTATGTTTACATATGCATCATTGTGTAGGAATTAGTTGTCTATATTTCATTCAAACTCTAGCTTGCGCATTCCTTGCTGCACTAGACATTGGCCACTTAAGTTTGTGCATTTTCTTAAGAATCAATGTATCTGGGAGAGGATGCATGTAATGATCCCTGTAATACTTTGATATGGAGATGGATACTTAAATCACGGGCAGTTGAAATTTATTTTCCTGTCATTAATTTAATATAATCATGATTGCTATATAACTTTGATAAGACGTCAACCTATACATCAAGATTATGCATTTCCATCGTAGAACTTTTTTTTTTTCACAATATAATGAAATCCAGCTTTCATTTAAAAAAACTAATGAAGCTTTTAATCTCTTTTATGTCAGCATTGATGTCTTAAAATTGTGGAGCCAGCATCCTATTACTGAGGCATCTATGATCAAGTTTCGGGATTTTGCAAGACGATTGGAAGAAGGTCTATTTAAGATTGCTCAGACAAAGGTTAATTATTTTGTTAAAGTACTATGTTTAAGCAAATCTGTTTCTTGGCTGATGTTTCTACCCATTTCATTCATATATTTTCTTCACTTTTTTTCCTATTTATTGCAGAAGCACATTTCTTTTGCATTCTTTTTATCACTTTTAATTCTTTGTGCGAGAAACTTTCTTCTATTTCCCTTGATATGTAATGCTTGAAATTCGTTTTCTAGGAGGACTATACAAATTTGAATACTCTAGAGCATCGTTTACAAATTCTATTAAGGGGGAGCAGAAATATGTACAACCAAAGACGTCCACAGCTTGTTAATTCGGCATCGGCACCAGTTGGTACTATGATTCCGACCCCTGGTATATCACACAGTGGCAATGCTAGCATTGTGGCTACATCTTCTATGGATAAATCTATGAGTGCTGCCAATGCAAGTGTAGCTCCTACAAATATCAATACAGGGGGGCTGTTACCTACTAGTGGCATGCTTAGTGCTTCCTTCACTGTATCTGAAGGTAAATTTGAGCTTTACAATCGTTTTAAATCTAATTTAAAGTTAAATAGTATTCTATACCAAAAATAACAAAATTGTACTTCTACAGGAAATATATCTAATGGGCATCAACAGTCACCTGCCAATTTTCCTCTTGCCTCTGGTGGAATGTCATCAATTGGTGTGCAAAGAATGAGAAGCCAAATGATTCCCACTCCTGGATTTAATGGTATTAACAATAACAGTAGCACTAATAATCAGTCTTCCAATAATGTCGGACTTTCAACTGTTGAATCAACAATAATATCGCAACCACAGCAGCAAAAGCCTCATGGTGGTCAAAACAGTCGTATTTTGCACACCCTTGGCAGCCAAATGGGTAGTGAAATCAGGTCAGGCTTGCAGCAGAAATCTTTTTGGTTGCCTAATGGATCCCTAAACGTTGCATTGGGTATGATGGGCAACAATATGCATATTGTTAGTGAACTTGGGGCTTCCCTGGGATATCAGACTACCACAACTTTTGGTAGTTCGCCAAAATCTTTGCAACAAAACTTTGATCAACATCAACTACCCGTGATGCAAGGTAACATCCTGGTTTGATTTGTCTGTCTATTTCTTTTTGATTTAGTAATAATGAATCTGAATATTTACGTTATTATTGGGGTGTATGAGTTGTCTCAAAGAAAGCAATTTCTATGTCAGTTGATGGGTTTGGAATGAATGTGAGTTAATACGTGTATAATAGGAAGTCTAACTCTATCCTAACACTATCATAACTAAGTAGTTTAGTTATAATCTAACTCTATCATTGTAAAGGATAAGAGTCCAATCCTAATAGGTTAGCTACTCTGTGTAAAACTCCTCTGTAAAAGTCTATAAATAGACTTCTTCTCTTGTATATCGATATAACAAGAAGAGTATTCAAACTCTCTTTTCTACATGGTATCAGGTTAGGTCGATCCTATCTCAAAATCTTTTTTTCCTTTTTCGATCAGATCTATACCTCTCCATGACTAATTCCGATCCTACTACATCAGAAATTAGCTCTCAAAACAGCCCTCGTTCATTTGATTTCCAACTCTCGGATGCCTCTCTTTCTCCCATTACATCCTATAAACTAAATGGAAACAACTACCTTCCTTGGTCTCAATCAAGTCATCAGTACATTACAGAAGAAGGAAAGCTTCCTATCTCTCGGACTCAACTCCTGCTCCGGATGAGTCCGACCCAACCTACTCTAATCGGTTGAGTGAAAACACCATGATAATGTCGTGGTTAATTAATTCCATGGTACCCAAATTGGAGAAAATTTTATGCTTTATCAAACTGCAGTGAGAAATTTGGAATCTTGCCGAGATATGTATTCCAAAGTTGACAACACACCGTAACTCTTTGGAGTTGAGAATAGGATCAAAGATCTCGGACAAGGGGAGGTAACAAAGGCGCAATATTTTGGAATCCTAACCAAATGTCAAAAAGAATAGATCTGTATGAAGCTAATGAATGGAAGTGTCTTGATGACATTAGCTTCTACAATAAGCTCAAAATTGAAAGAGGGTGTTCCAGTTTCTTTCCTGATTGAATGGAGAATTTGATGGAGCCAAAGAAAGGATTTTAGCCACTAAACCACTACCACCGGTTCGAGAAGCTTTTTTAGAAATCAAAGGGAGAAAGAAGACTTTCCCCGATGGTGCCAAAGATCCGAAGAAATGTAAGCTTCGCTCTTCTTACAAACTCCAACTCGGGAGTAAACAAAGGAGGGGGAGACCTTGGTGTGACCACCGCAAAAAGGTGGGCATGTGATGGACCAATGTTGGAGGCTGCATGGAAAATTAGCAGATTGGAAGCCTCCTAAATCCAGATTCTAGAAAGAAGCCCATCTTGCATCTTCTCGAAAATTCTTCCAAAGACTTTAGTAGACAAATGATCGAGGAACTCCGACAGATTTTTACTCACTTATCATCTAAGCTGTCCCCTAATGCCTTAACAGACTCTTCAAGGTAGTATTTCTTGCTTAGTAACAACGAGTGCATTTAATTGGATAGTCGATTCTGGTGCCTCTGATCATATGACAGGAAATCCTACTCTCTTCCACAATTATAGTAACCACAAGTCTCCTTCCTCTATAAAGATAGCCGATGGTTCCCTTACAACAGTAAAAGGGAGTGGTTCTGTTCGATTGAGTAGCAAGATAATATTGTCTGATGTTCTTTATGTTCCCAAACTCACGTGCAATTTATTATCCATTAGCAAATTGGTTCGAGATGTTAAATGTGAGGTTAACTTTGGGGTTGCCGGTTGTGTTTTTTCGAGCACGGGCTCAAGACGGTGATTGGCGGTGCTAGGTCGTGTAACGGCTTATATATCCTTGATGGCCTACCCTATCCGAATCCTTCTATTTCCAGTTGCTTTAGAACATCAGTTTTTTCTAGCAGTTTACCTTCGAATGATATTATGCTTTTGCATCTTCGATTAGGACATCCAAGTTTCTACTACCTTGCAAAGTTGTTTCCTAATTTCTTCATGTTAGTTAGTATACATAACCGTGTGTTGTAAAGAGTTTTAGATAGAGTAGGAGTTGTATGTTATCTTTATCTTAACTAGTAGTTTGAATTTTAAATTTGATCTTTGTAAAGGATAAAAGTCTTATCCTATAGGTTAACCACTTGGTGTTAAACACCTCTGTAAAAGTCTATATAATAGACTCTCTTTCACTAATGAATGATAAGAAAAACACAGAGAAAAACTCTGCTTTTCTCACATGGTATCGCTTTAGGAGCCGATCCTATCTCTCTCGTCTTCTCCTTTGCTTAATTTCCATGGCCTTTTTTTCAAACCACCACATCGAAAATTAGTTCCCAAAATAACTCTCGTGCATCCAATTTCGATCTCGGATGCCTCTCTTTCCCAATCACATCCTACAAACTAAATGGGAACAATTACCTTAAACAGTTTTTTGGCCATCTCACCTCTAAATCTTCCACAACCGCCTTATCAGTGTGAAGGTAGAATTTCTGTTTGACCACTTCAAATCCTCTATCCTGGATTATAGATTCTCGTGCCTCGACCATATGACAGTAACCTTCAACTATTTTCGCACCTTTAACCATTGCAACTTTAAAACCTCCATCAAGGTTGCGGATGGGTCTCTGTCCCAAGTACAAGGAAGTGGCACTATTCAAGTGGGTGATAAACCGGTTTTGCCTCATGTGCTATATGTTCCTAATCTTGCCTACAACTTGTTATCGCTTAGTAAGTTAGTTCAAGATACTAAATGTGATGCTCACTTTGGAATTAATGGGTGTGTATTTCAGAAACAGGGCTCAAGAAGGTGATTGGCGTGCTAGGCTATCCAATGGTCTCTATATCCTTGATGAATTACCACCTTTGATTGCTTGATTTCACGTTGTTTTAAGACTTCATCTTCTTCTTTAAGTAACCCGATGATATTATGTTGTGGCATCTTAGGCTAGGACATCCAAATTTTGTGTATCTTTCAAAATTGTTTCCCAAGTTATTTAGAAATAAAAAGCCTCATTCTTTTAATTGTGAAGTATGTCAAATTGCTAAACATACTAGGCAAACATATGCTCCTTCCTCATTTACACCCACATCTCCTTTTTCTATAATCCACAAAGTGATATTTGGGGTCCATCTAAGGTAAAAAGCTTGTCCGGTCTAGGTGGTTTATTACCTTTATTGATGACTATTCTAGGACTACTTGGACTTTCTTAATGAGGAAAAGGCGTGGTTAAACAATTTTCAAAACTTTCTATCAAATGATTGAAAATCAGTTTGACAAACGTATTAAAGTTGTGAGGAGTGATAATGGGAGTGAATACCTTAGTCAATCTCTTGGGTGTTATTTTTTGGGAAAAGGCATTTTCCATCTTACTTCTGTGTCAATACTCCACAACAAAATGGTGTTGCCGAAAGAAAAACAGACATCTACTAGAGGTTACGAGGTCTCTTCTTTTTTCAGCCAAAGCACCTAAATATCTTTGGGGGAAGCCTTACTTACTGCCACCTACCTTATCAACAGAATGCCCAATAAAACCTTGGGTTTTGCAAAGTACTAACAAGTCTTATTCAAACATTTTCCTCACTTTAAACCACTTTCATCTTTATTCCTCTTAGGGTATTTGGTCAAGACATGACTTTTGTTCATGTGCATGATAAAAATAGAAGTAAGTTGGACCCTAAATCAATCAGTGTGTGTTTATAGGATATTCCTCTAGTCAAAAGGGTTACAAATGCTATTCTCCTATTTCTAAAAGACCTATGTCTCTTTTGATGTCACTTTCTTTGAGGATAAACCATATTTTGCGGGGATGAACTTGGGGAGAAAAATGAGGAATTTCAGCCCTTTGTTCCTCCACCTTCCATCATTTCTCCTCTACTGCACATTCCTTTCATATCCTATCCTCAAACCACCGTAACAGAAAATACTATGCCGACAAAATGCACTCTCCTCATACCAACAAATCACCAAGTCCTTGTACAACACCTCTTCCAAAGACCTAGGGTCAGAGCACAAATTTCCCTACTTCTATGCATTCACACAAAACGACAAACAGTCAATTTAAGGTGTATACCAGAGAAGAAGAGCCCTAATGAAGTAAATAACCAGCCTAACACTTGTCAAGAACCGGACTCAAGTCCTGTTCTTTGCTGAACCGAGCTTAAATCCTGCTCATCGAGATTGAAGGTAACATTCCTCCTCAAGATTCTAGTGACCTTGATGACTTTCCTATTGCTATTAGAAAGGGAGTAAGAAAATGTACTATGCACCCAATTAACAAATTTGTTGCCTATGGTAAACTTCACCCAATTTTAAGGCCTTTACAAACAAAATTAAAACAAAGTCTGATTCCTAAAACAAGAGAGAGGCCTTGAAGAATCCCAAATGGAAGAAAGTCATCGAGGAAGAAGTAAGGGCACTTGAGAAAAATGAGACATGGTGTTTGACAGATCTACCAGAGGGAAAGAGGGTCATTGGATGCAAGTGGGTTTTCACTATCAAGTACAACTCGGATGGGAGCATTGAAAGGTATAAGGCAAGGCTGGTGGCTAAAGGTTTTACACAATCCTATGGGGTGGATTATCAAGAAACCTTTGCACCAAAGGCTAAATTGAATACTATTAGAATCTTCTTGTCCATAGCTGTAAACAAGGACCGAAATTACACCAACTAGACATCAAAAATGCCTTTCTCAATGGGAGTCTCGAGGAGGAAGTATATATGCAAATACCACCTGTCTAGAATGTAAAACAAATAGAAATACAAAGTGTGCAAACTCAACAAATCACCAGTATGGACTTAAACAATCTCCAAGGGCCTGGTTTGAGAGGTTTGCAAAGGCTATGGTAAAGAATGGATTCAAACAAAGTCAGCTGATCACACTGCTCGTAAAGGTTGCAAAGAATCGGTAAAATAACCTTATTAATTGTATATGTTGATGACATAATTATTACAGGGGATGATAGTACGTAAATTGAGAATTTGAAGATTGTTCTTGCCTACAATTTGAAACAAAGGACTTGGGGAGTCTAAGGTATTTTCTGGTATGGAAGTAGGAAGGTCAAGAGAAGGTTTAGTAATCAATCAAAGGAAGTACATCCTAGATCTTCTTACGTAAACCGGGATGCTTGGATGCAAGCCACCGAGACACCCATGGACCCGTGGTTGAAGTTCAACAAAGAGGAAGTGGTAATCCAGGTTGACAAAGAATTCTATCAACAGGTTAGTTGGAAAACTAATTTATCTTTCTCTAACAAGGCCGACATTGCCTACTCGGTGAGTGTTATAAGCCAAACATGAGTGATCCTCGAGAAGAACATTTGGAGGCGATTAATGTAGTGCTCGAGGTACCTAAAATTCACACTGTGTCCGGGCTAATTTTCACGAAAATTCCGCATGCATGCAATGAAAGGTATACACGTTCAAGTCAAGGTGAGAGCTCACCGATAGAAGGTCGGTTAGTGGATATTGTGCTTATGTTTGGGGCAACTTGGTTACTTGGAGAAGCAAAAAGCAGTGTGGTGTCAAGGAGTAGTCTTTGAGGCGAAATTTAGAGCATTAGCTCTTGGAATATGTGAAGGAATGTGGATAAAGAGGCTTCTCAAAGAGCTAGAGTTGGATGAAAAGACTGAGTTCGAGATCTATAGTGATGACCAATCAAAGCAATGAGTATTGCTAAGAATCCGGTGCAACATGACAAACCAAACACATTGAAATAGATAGGCACTTTATCTATGAGAAAGTGAATGGTGGTATTGCACAAACAACTATATTCCTACCGAAGCGGATAGCCGACATCTTTACTAAGGCACTTCCAAGAGTTATTTTTGATGAGTTCACATCCAAACTGGGTATATACAACATATACACACAAATTGAGGGGGAGTGTTAGTTAGTATACATAACCGTGTGTTGTAAAGAGTTTTAGATAGAGTAGGAGTTGTATGTTATCTTTATCTTAACTAGTAGTTTGAATTTTAAATTTGATCTTTGTAAAGGATAAAAGTCTTATCCTATAGGTTAACCACTTGGTGTTAAACACCTCTGTAAAAGTCTATATAATAGACTCTCTTTCATTAATGAATGATAAGAAAAACACAGAGAAAAACTCTGTTTCTCACACTTCATTAATAAAAATTCCTCTTCTTTTACTTGTGAAGTATGTCAAATGGCTAAACATACGAGAAAACCATTTGTTCCTTCTCACTATAAACCTACTTCACCATTTTCTATTATACACAGTGACATTTGGGGCCCTTCTAAAGTAAAAAACATTTCTGGGTCTAGATGGTTTGTGTCGTTTATTGATGATTTTTCTATAACAACTTGGACCTTTTTGATGAAAGAAAAATCTGAGGTTGAGACAATTTTTAGAAGTTTTTATCACATGGTCAAAACTCAATTTGAGAAACAAATTGAAATAGTGAGGAGTGATAATGGGAGTGAATATCTTAGCAAATCTCTTGGGTATTTTTTCAAAGAAAAAGACATCTTTCATCTTACTTCTTGTGTCAACACCCCTCAACAAAATGGAGTGGCCGAAAGGAAAAAGACATTTACTAGAGGTGACTAGGTCCCTATTATTTTCTGCCAATGCACCTAATTATCTATGGGGGAAGCTCTTCTTACTGCCGCCTACCTAATCAATAGGATGCCAAGCAAGACACTAGGATTCAAAATACCCACTGAAACTGTTTTCCAACATTTTCCACATTTTAAACCATTATCCTTTGTTCTTCCTCTTCGAGTTTTTGGATGCACATCTTTTGTTCATGTGCATCGCAATAATAGGAGTAAACTTGATCCTAGGGCTTTACGTTGTGTGTTTATAGGGTATTCATCGAGTCAGAAGGGTTGCAAGTGTTACTGCCCCATTACCAAGAAAACCTATATTCTCTTTTGATGTTACTTTCTTTGAAAATAAACCTTACTTTGCAGGAACTGAAATTCAGGGGGAGAGATACAAGGAATCTCAGTCCTTGCATGATCCACAGCCCATTATTTCCTTGCCTATTCTTGATGTAAGTACCATTTGCTCCATAAAATACTTCTTCCTAGCCTACTTCTGATGAAATTGTGAGTGCTGCTCTTAATCCTGTAGACACACCTTCTCCACAGTCTAAAACTACCAGCCCTTATACAACACCTCCTCCAATGATTAAAACTATACCACATACATCACCAAACTCTATGACTCCACAACCACCAGAAAGACAACTCAGTGTCTATACAAGAAGAAAAAGAAACTTGACCGAGGCGGTTAGTCACCCTAACACTTGCCAAGAACTAGCTTTGAGTCCTCCCGCTGTGGGAGACGGGAGGTAATATTATTCCACAGATTCTACTATCATTAACTTAGATGAGTTTCCTATTGCTATTAGAAAGGGGTAAGGAAATGTACTGCTCATCCTATTAACAGTTTTATTGCCTATGGAAATTAATGCTAGATTCAAAGCTTTTACAACTAGCATTGACAAAGATAAGAATTCCCGAGACAAAGGAAGAGGCCTTTGACAGTCCAAAATGGAGGAGAGAGCAGCGATTGAAGAGGAAATTAAGGCATTACAAAAGAACAATACCGGAGCTTGACAGATCTGCGAGGAAGGAAAAAGGTCATGGGGTGTAAATGGGTCTTTACAGGTCAAGTACCATTCAGATGGGAGTGTTGAGAGATACAAGGCGAGGTTGGTGGCTAAAGGGTTTACTCAATCATATGGAGTAGACAATCAAGAAACTTTCGCACCTGTAGCAAAGTTAAACACCATCATGGTATTGCTTTCAGTGGCAGTTAACAAGGATTGGAAGTTGCATCAGTTGGACATCAAAAACGCATTTCTAAATGGTAGACTTGAGGAAGTGTACATGCAGGTTCCACCTGGTTTAGAAGAGAAGACCACAACAAAGACAGTGTGCAAACTGAATAGATCGTTGTACGGCTTGAAGCAATCCCCTAGAGCATGGTTTGATAGGTTTGCTAGAGTTATGGTTCAGAATGATTTCAAGCAAAGTCAAGCAGACTATACATTATTTAGAAAAGTTGCACCGGATGGTAAGATAACTCTCCTAATTGTCTATGTTGATGATATGATTATTACTGGGATGACATAGAAGAAATAGAGAAGCTGAAAACTGTTCTAGGAAAGGAGTTCGAAACTAAGGACTTAAGAAGCCTTAGGTACTTCTTGGGAATGGAAGTTGCAAGATCAAAAGAAGAGTTAGTTATCAAGCAAAGAAAATACATTCTAGATCTACTTACAGAAACCGGAATGCTCGGGTGTAGACCAGCTGAATCTCCAATGGAACCAGGTTCGAAATTCAGTAAAGATTGAATGGGGAATCCAGTGAATAAAGAGTCCTACCAAAGGCTGGTAGGAAAACTAATCTACCTCTCACTCACCAGACCTGACATTGCATACTCAATGAGTATAGTGAGTCAACACATGAGTGATCCTCTAGAAGAGCACATGGAGGCAGTCGATAGGATCCTGAGGTACCTGAAGTTTACACCAGGGTCCGGGCTTATTTTCAGAAAACATCAAGACAAAACTGTGAAAGTCTACACAGACTCAAGCTGGGCAGGAGAACTAACAGATAGAAGGTCTGTGAGTGGCTATTGTACGTTTGTGTGGGGAAATCTGGTCACTTGGAGAAGTAAAAAGTAGGCTGTGGTATTTAGAAGCAGTGCAGAGGCGGAATTCAGAGCTATGACTCTTGGAATATGTGAGGGAATGTGGATTAAAAAGCTCCTCACTGAGTTAGAGTTGGATGGAAAATTAGAATTGGAGGTTTACAGTGATAGTCAATCAGCAATGAGCATTGCCAAGAATCCAGTGCAGCACGAACGAACTAAACATATTGAAATATATAGGCACTTTATCTATGAGAAGGTCAATAATGGAGTAATAAAGCTTCATTATATTCCTACCAAGAATCAGCTTGCTGATATCTTCACCAAAACACTTCCTAGGGCGACTTTTGATGAGTTTTCATCCAAACTGGGTGTACACAACATATACACGCCAGTTTGAGGGGGAGTGTGAGTTAATACGTGTATAATAGGAAGTCTAACTCTATCATAACTAAATAGTTTAGTTATAATCTAACTCTATCATTGTAAAGGATAAGAGTCCAATCCTAATAGGTTAATTACTCTGTGTAAAACTCTTATGTAAAAGTCTATAAATAGACTTCTTCTCTTGTATATCGATATAACAAGAAGAGTATTCAAACTCGCTTTTCTACAATGAACAATGCTGATTCCTTTAGGTCTGGAAACTTGTACGGTGCTGCAACATCTGTTGGATCAGTGACAAACTCTCAGAATTTGAATCCTTTTAATTTGCAGTCTATATCCAAAACAAGTTCTTCTGTAATAAGTAGTCAGTCAAATTTACATTATGTTCAATCAGCTTCCCATATGAAGCCCCAGTCCGTGGATCAGTTTGAAAAGATGAATTTCCAACCTGCTTTAACTTTGAGAGATGATATTCTGCAAGTTAATCGACAGCAACAATTCTTGCACCAGTCTCTTCACTTCCAACAACAGCAGTTCCTGCAACAACAACTCCAACAAAAGCAGCAAAATCAGCGAAGACCAAAATCGATGAGCAATAGTGGTTATAGTCGCTCCACCGGCCTCGATATAGGCAGTCAAGTAAAGTGTGAACTGGACTACAACACCATGACGCGGTTCTATATCAACAAGCCCCGAACAATTTTAGCTCCTCAATTGCGTAACCCGTTTCTCTGAAACAATGGCCAAGAGCTCCCTACTAGCGGGGTATGCTCTCATCATCGCCACAAAATTCTCAACAAATGCAAATGATGTGTTGCATCAAGACCAATTGATTCTAGAGTTGCATAATGATTATAAACTCTCACCGAGCATAGAATCATCTGCATGCATAGCCGATGGCACCCTCACTCGCAAGATCGGGCTCAAATTCTAGGGAGCCTATCACATGAGCAGCCATTTTGAGAGGATTTCTGCCAGAGAACATCCGCGCAGAATGAAGCTCAGTGTAACAATTTATCTGCAGATGGATCCACTATCAGTCCAATGGTTGTTGCTAGAAGCCCATCAGACCTTTTACATTCTAGGGGCAGCATCAATAAATCTGAAAATGGGAGCCATGATCGGCAATATAGAAATCAAGTGAAGTAGCTTTTGTTTCTACGCCATGCTCGTACTTGTAAAGCCTCTGAGGGTAAATGTAATGGCTATTGTTTTACAGTACGAAATTTGTTGTCATATGGATAAATGCGAGTCATCTAAATGCTCATATCCTCGGTGCCATCCCTCTAAGATATTGATTCGTCACTACAAGACTTGTGGAAATTTAGCTTGCCCTGTTTGTATTCCTATTAAACATTACCTACAGGCTCAGATGGCATGTGCCTGTCAAAACACTGCTTCTGTTTTGCCATCATCTGCTACAACAAATAATGTCGGAGACGTTTCGGTTAGAATGTCTTCTACAGCTGTGTCAAATGATACTTCTGTAGGTATACAACCTGTAGAAAGTAGTGAAAACAGAAGAAAGAGTGTTATGTTATTCAACATAGAACGGGTTACAACATAGAACTCTTTTATAGAGTCCTTAAGAATTTATCTCTAACTAGGAATCCTAATAATAAAAGACTTCTAATCCTACTAACAGATAACTCTTAGTCTTTATCCTACTAACAGATAACTCTTAGTCTTTTACATAATTTACAAGTCTTTTACATAATATACAAGCCGTATTATCCTACACTCCCCTTCAAGCTGGAGAGTATACGTTGTATAGTCCTAGCTTGGATAAGAACTCATCAAAAACTGATTTGGGTAAGGCTTTTGTGAGTACATCAGCTAGCTGTCCTTCTGTAGGGATGTATGACAAAGAAGCTACCCCATTGTTGATTTTTTCTGAAATAAAATGCTTGTCTATTTCAACATGTTTTGTTTTATCATGTTGAACTGGACTCCCAGCAATTTGAATAGCCGATTGGTTATCACACAAAACCTCAAACTTATTTTCTTGGTCTGTGTTTAACTCATTTAGTAACTTAAGTAACCAAATTCCTTCGCACATTCCTAGTGCCAAAGCTCGGAATTCTGCTTCTGCACTGCTTCTGGAGACAACTGATTGCTTCTTACTTCTCCAAGTCACGAGAATTCCCCAAACAAAAGTGCAGTAGCCACTGGTTGATCTCCTTTCAGTGAGTTCTCCAGCCCAGCTAGAGTCGGTGAATACTTTCACAGATCTGTCCTGTGTCTTTTTAAACAATAAACCATGTCCAAAAGTCTTCTTCAAGTACCTAAGAATTCTGTTTGCTGCTGCCATGTGTTCTTCATTGGGATTGGTCATATGCTGACTTATCACGTTTACTGGAAAAGCAATGTCTGGCCTGGTTAGTGATAGATAGATCAATTTTCCCACTAATCTCTGAAACCTGTCTTTGTCAACTAAAGAGCCTGTTTCCTTAGTAAATTTCAAGCCGGCTTCCGTTGATGTATCTGCTAGTTTACACCCCAGCATTCCAGCTTCATTTAGTAAATCAATGACATACTTCCTTTGATTAATCACCAGCCCCTTACTTGACCTTGCAACCTCCATGCCCAGAAAGTATCTAAGCTTCCATAAGTCCTTTGTTTCGAACTCTCTATTCAGAAGATTCTTCAAGCATCTAATTTCTTCATCATCATCCCCTGTCAAGAATATATCATCCACATAAACAATCAAGATAACCTTTTTATTTTTCGAAGTTACCTTAATGAAGAGTGTGCGATCGGCTAGTGACTGCCTATATCCATTCTTTAGAATAACCTTAGTAAACCTGTCAAACAAAGCTCGAGGGGACTGCTTTAGACCATAAAGTGACCTGTTGAGCTTACAAACTTTTTGATTTCCTTCAACTGATTTTAGACTAGGTGGGACCTTCATATAAAGTTCCTCCTCTAACTTCCCATTAAGAAATGCATTCTTGACATCAAGTTGGTGCAAGTTCCAATCATTGTTGACAGCAAGACTTAACAGAACTCGAACAGTGTTGAGTTTTGCCACTGGAGCAAAAGTTTCAGTATAATCAATCCCATAGGTCTGTGTATACCCTTTAGCCACGAGCCTTGCTTTATATCTCTGCACACTGCCATCAGAGTTATATTTCACAGAAAAAACTCATTTACAACCGACAGGTTTTTTACCTTGGGGAAATCTATTATTGTCCAGGTACCATTTTTCTCAAGTGCACTGATCTCTTCTTCAACAGCCCTTCTCCACTTAGGATGCTTTAGTGCCTCATCAATAGTTGTAGGGATTTCTTTTCCATCTAAACTTGTTGTAAAGGCTTTAAAAGATGGCATCAAAGAACTGTAAGCAGCAAATTTCTGGATAGGATGTTTAGTGCACTGTATAACTCCTTTTCTAATAGCAATAGGAAAATCATCAAGATTAGGAGTAGTAAACTCACTGATCAAATTTCCTTCATCTTCCATATTGGCAATTGGGAGGAGTAGGTGTTTTAGAAGGATCTTGAGAAGTTGTTGGTGTTTGTGAAGGGATTGGTAAAGAAGATATAGGTGAGAAATTTGAAGGTGTTGTAGGCAACAAGGGTGGATTTGTGGAGTGAGTGAATGAAAAGTCTGGAGGTATAGAAAAACTAGGAGAAGTTACATGGTGTTGGTAAGAAGGCTGAAAATCATTCCAAGTCTCCCCCTGAATTGCAGCCTTAGTAAAGTAAGGGTCCTATTCAAAAAAGGTAAGATTCATAGTAACAAAAAAATTTCGAAATGGGGGTGATAGCATTTATAGCCCTTCTTAGGTGAAGAATACCCTACCAGCACACACTTTACAGATCTAGGATCTAACTTGGACCTATTAGTGGCTGAATTATGAATAAAAACTGTACAACCAAAAATCTTAGGAGGTAATGTACAAGAAAAGGGCTTAAAGTGGGGATAACTTTCCAAGAAAATTGATTGAGGGGTTTGAAATTTCAAAACCTTACTGGGCATGCGATTGATTAAATATGCGGCAGTTAACAAAGCCTCTCCCCACAAGTACTTGGGAACATTACTGGTAAATAAAAGGGATCGAGTGACTTCAAGAAGGTGTCAGTTTTTCCTCTCTGCAACTCCATTCTGTTGTGGAGTATCAACACAGGAACTAATCTGAACTATTCCCTTTTTTCGAAAAGAATCACCCAAAGACCTAGCAAAAAATTCACTACCATTGTCAGATTTAAACAGTTGGATTTTAGTATGGAATTGGGTAAGAACCATGGTGTAAAATCTCTCAAAAATGCTTTTAGTTTCAGACTTTTCTTTCATCAAATAGGTCCAAGTAGTCCTACTATGATAATAAACCATTATAACCATCAGCATTCTTCACTCTAGAAGGGCCACAAATATCACTATGGATCAAAGAAAAAGGGTAAGATGGTTTATAAGTAGATGGCAAGTAGGATGCTTTGGTTTGATTAGCAAGAGAGCATATATGACATTTAAATAAACTTGGCTTTTTATTGATGAATAAAGAAGGGTACAATTTTGCAAGATATTGAAAACTAGGATGACCTAACCTAAAATGCCACAATAAAACATTATCATTTTGTCCTAAAGCTGTAAATGAACAAGGAGATTGAGAGGTAGAAGAGGGTGGAGTGCCATGAAGAACATAGAGGCCATTGTGCAAACTAGCATTTCCAATCATTGTCTTCGAGTCCATAGCCTGCAAAACACAACCAGAAGCATTAAAAGTTGTGGCACATTTTAAATCTGTTGAAAGCTTGCTAACAGATATAAGATTGCAGGCAAGATTTGGGACAAATAAGACATCATGGAGCAGCAGATTTTCATTAATACTAATAGAACCACAACCCTGAATTTGAGAAAGGGAGCCATCGGCAGTTTTAATAGAACTATCAGAAGATGCCGAGTATTTAAGGAACAACTCCCTGTTACCAGTCATATGGTCAGACGCCCCAGAGTCAATGATCCAAGTTGGAGTAAGTTGTGCAGATAAAAGGGCTGTAGGGAAGGAGGTACCCTCGGTTTCTTTCATGGCCAGATTTGCCTCATCAGGGCATGCAAATTTCCCAAACAATTTCTGAAGATCTTCAATTTGTTCCTTAGTGAAACTTGTAACACTAGAGACAGAAGCTAAATGGGACTGTGCATCTCTAGAAGACCTTGGCTTCCAATCGACTGGTTTGCCATGAAGCTTCCAGCACTTCTCCTTGGAATGGCCTGGTTTCTTGCAATGATCACACCAAGGCCGACCTTTTTTAGTAGAAGTTGTCTGAGTGAGAAGAGCAGATCCTTCATGGGAAGAAGATTCAGGAAGCATCACTGTGCGCCTGCTCTCCTCCTTAACTGCAGAAAAAACTTCTCTAATCGAAGGAAGAGGGGAGCTACCAAGAATCCTACTACGAACTACATCTAACTCTTTATTCAACCCATGAAGAAATTGGAAAATTCTGCATTGTGCAGTAATTTTCCTGTACAAGTCAGCATCGGTTGGTGTCTCCCATTCATTCTGCTCATAAAGGTCTATCTGCTGCCAAAGGGCATTGAGGGTATTATAGTATAGGGTGACTGACATTCCTTCTTGTTTGAGAATCGATGCCTGACCTTCAATCCCATACAACTCCGAGATATTATCTGTACTGGAATAGGTTTCTTGGACAGCACTCCAGATTTCAGCCGTCGTTTGGTAAAGGAGAAATTTTTTGCCTACACTGGGAGCCATAGAATTGAGCAACCAAGACATCACACGGCTATTTTCCTGCATCTATTTGGCACATCCAGCAGCAGTAGCCGCAGGCTTGTCAACCTCCCCTGTGAGATAGCCCAATTTGCCTCACCCTGAGATAAAAATCTTGACAGATTGAGACCATTCCAAATAATTATTTCCATTCAATCTATGATGGGTAATAACAAGACTGGAAGAGTCATTGAGATCGTCAGAACCAGAAATAATCTCTGGTGAAGAAGTGATTTCAGTAGAAGAATTATAAGAAGAAGAGGTGGCCATCGACTAGGGTTTTTATTTAAAAGATCGAAACTCAAAGGTATACAACCTGTAGAAAGTAGTGAAAACAGAAGAGTGTTCTGTCATTCAACATAGAACGGGTTACAACATAGAACTCTTTTATAGAGTCCTTAAGAATTTATCTCTAACTAGGAATCCTAATAATAAAAGACTTCTAATCCTACTAACAGATAACTCTTAGTCTTTATCCTACTATAGATAACTCTTAGTCTTTTACATAATTTACAAGTCTTTTACATAATATACAAGCCGTATTATCCTACACAACCTTCACTAAAACGCGTGAAGATAGAGCAGTCTTCTCAGTCTGTTATTGCTGAAAGTGAAGGTTCTGTTGTTGCTGAACCTCACGTATCTCAGGATATCCAGCATCAAGATTATCAACATGTTAACCAGCGTATGCCAATTAAACCTCAGCCTATGGAAGCAAAAAATATATCTCAGGATATCCAGCACCAAGAATACCAACATGTTAAGCAGTGTATGCCAGTTAAACCTCAGCTTATGGTGGTCAAGACTGAAGTCCCAATGAGTTGTACTAGAGGTAGTCCTGTTATTATTGAGACGAATAATGCTGTAGATGACATTAGCAAACAGAAGACTGATGGTGCGGGTGTTGCAATTGATGAATTTGGTGGATTGCCTAAGCAAGAAAATGCTAAGATGGAAAGGGGGTGTCGCTGACTGAATTGTTCACCCCTGAGCAAGTTCGGGAGCATATTACAGGACTCAGACGATGTGTTGGCCAGGTATCTTTAATGTAGTGTTGTGATTTGTTTCAGTCTCTGTTCTTTGGTATTGTATGTAGTAGATATTCATAAATTGTCTTAGGTCAATATATGTGCTAGCTTACTAGTTGAGTTACCAAAAAATGGACTTGGAGACAGAACAAGGTGTATTTATGATTGTTATGTTTTCTTTCTTTTACAGAGCAAAGCAAAGGCTGAAAGGAATCAAGCAATGGAACACTCAATGAGTGAGAACTCCTGTCAATTATGTGCAGTTGAGAAACTTACTTTTGAACCACCACCTATATACTGCAGTCCTTGTGGTGCTCTCGCATTAAGCGAAATGCAATGTACTACACAATGGGAGCTGGTGATACACGCCATTACTTCTGTATTCCTTGCCATAATGAGTCTCGTGGAGATAGCATTGTTGTTGATGGAACTGCCATTCCTAAGGCAAGGCTTGAGAAGAAGAAGAATGATGAAGAGATTGAAGAATGTGTATGTGCAATTCATACTTTTCGAGTATTATGATCATCCCTAAGGTTGCTCTTACATCATTTTTTTTCTTCAATAAAATTTTCCAGTGGGTTCAATGTGACAAGTGTGAGGCTTGGCAACATCAAATTTGTGCTTTATTCAATGGTAGAAGGAATGATGGTGGACAAGCTGAATATACGTGTCCCAATTGCTATATTGCTGAGGTCGAAAGAGGTGAGCGTATGCCCCTACCTCAGAGTGCTGTCCTTGGGGCCAAAGATTTGCCAAGAACAAATCTTAGTGACCACATAGAGCAGCGATTATTCAGGAGACTGAAAGAGGAAAGACAAGAAAGAGCAAGGGTTCAAGGAAAAAGTTATGATGAGGTGATCAATATACTCTTGATGAGAGTCAATTCTATGTTGTTTATGGCTATCATTTCGCTACTTTCATGTTGCTTAAAGATGTTCAAAACCAATTCACATGCATAGAGACACAAAGCAAACATATACTTGATTTCCAGGTGCTTGGGGCTGAGGCACTTGTAGTTAGAGTTGTTTCATCAGTTGACAAAAAGCTGGAAGTGAAGCAGAGGTTTCTTGAAATCTTTCAGGAACAGAATTATCCACTTGAATTTCCCTATAAATCAAAGGTATGAAGGATATAATTTAAGTGAAATGCATGTGTTCTCCCTCCCTCCCTCTCTCTCTCTCTCTCTCTCTCTCTATATATATATATATATATATATATATATCTTTTGAGAGATTAAGGGTAATACATACTTATTTGCTGGAAAGGGCAATTTTAATTGTAATTATGAAGTACATATTTTTCTCTTTTAGGTCGTTCTATTGTTTCAGAAGATAGAAGGGGTAGAAGTATGCTTATTTGGAATGTACGTTCAAGAATTTGGGTCAGAATGTGCATTTCCAAATCAGCGCCGTGTATATCTGTCATACCTAGATTCAGTCAAGTATTTTCGACCCGAGATTAAAGCAGTTACTGGGGAGGCTCTCCATACATTTGTTTACCATGAAATTCTTGTAAGTCCCAACTCTTACTGAATTCTGCATAGTGATAATTATCTTATGATTTTCGTTTTACATATGGCATCAGTTCTATTTAGTTCTGATTGTTGTCTAACATTTTGGGCTTTAAACCTTAAATTTTCAGATTGGATACCTTGAATATTGCAAGATGCGTGGCTTTACAAGTTGCTATATATTGGCTTGCCCTCCACTTAAGGGAGAAGATTATATCTTATATTGTCATCCAGAAATTCAGAAAACTCCCAAATCAGATAAACTGCGAGAATGGTGAGGGAAATAGTTATCAAGCTTTTCTTTTACTTTGCATCTAATGTTATGCTTTTATTAATCCATTATTGTTAAGTTCCCTTATATGCATGCAAGCTGTTTCAGGTATCTAGCAATGTTACGGAAGGCTTCCAAGGAAAACATTGTAGTTGATTACTAATTTATACGATCATTTCTTTACTACTACTGGTGAATGTAAGGCCAAAGTAACAGCTGCTAGACTGCCATATTTTGATGGTGATTACTGGCCTGGGGCTGCTAAAGATCTAATTAACCAGCTTCGTCAGGAAGAAGATGGCAGAAAGCGTGAACAAGAAAGGAACATTCAAAAAGACTATATCAAAAAGGGCTTTAAAAGCGGCATCGGGTCAGTCTGATCTCTCTGCTAATGCAACCAAGGATCTGCTGTTGATGCATAAGGTAATTTCGTTTCTTCCTATTTTTTTCAGCCTTTTTTCCTGTATGATGTTCAGTGCAAAGCCAGTAGATGTGAAAATTACAATCTTGCTATCATAGTGTTGGCATTTTTCATAACATGATCCAGGGAATTTTAACTGGTTTTACTTGTTTCGCCCCTTTATTCTTCACTGCAGCTAGGTGAGACCATTTCCCCAATGAAGGAGGATTTTATCATGGTCCATTTGCAGCATTGTTGCACTCATTGTTGTATCCTAATGGTATCTGGAAAACGCTGGGTATGCAACCAGTGCAAGAAATTTCAGATCTGTGATAAGTAAGCTTTATACTCTGTTCAGCTGTGTATCAGCATCATTTTATATCATTTTGAAAGTATACCACTTGTGGTACTCTAGTAGGTGAGGATTTTGTCAGTTTGATTTTATAAATGGTAATATGATTGTGGAGAACGAGAAACTATAATTTTCCAATCAGACCTATATATGAGAGGGTATGCTCTTTTTCATACGCACAGTTAAGCATGTATATAGTGTTTCTGTTACTTATATGCACGTTTGAATCTATGCTAGGGTTTCATTTTCTGCATTCTACAAATGAGTGTTTCTCATTGACAGTTGTAAGTTCAGCCCACGTTCATATGTAAATCATAAATAATTAGTACTGCAGGGTTATACTAGTTTTATTATTATTAGTAGTAGTATTTAGCAGCTCTAGAACCTGACTCTTAGAAGTTAAATGACAATCATCAATTTTTTTTATTATTACTATTTAAATTCTAGATATAAAATTAGCCACTTTGCTCAGCCTTTTACAGTAGTAGAAATCGGTCAAGCTTTTCACTCGTTAATACTTTAGTTATGAGAAATGCCACTCCTGGTTGGTCATATTAACTTCTGATGGAAGCATCGAGAGGTTCAAGGCAAGGTTAGTGGCAAAGGGATTTACTCAGTCATATGGAGTAGACTATCAGGAGACTTTTGCACCTGTGGCAAAATTGAATACAATAAGGGTGCTGCTCTCATTAGCAGTTAATAAAGATTGAAAGTTGCACCAACTGGATATCAAGAATGCTTTTTTGAATGGAAAGTTTGAAGAAGAAGTATATATGCAGATTCCACTAGGCTTAGAGGATGACTCAACGAAACAAAAAGTGTGCAAACTAAATAGATCCTTGTATGGGCTGAAGCAATCACCAAGGGCCTGGTTTGACAGATTCGCGAAGGCCATGGTGAAGAACGGGTTCAAGCAAACACAGGCAGATCACACCTTGTTTAAGAAGGTAGCTTCAGATGGTAAAAAAACTCTCCTTATTGTTTACGTTGATGATATGATCATTACAGGAGATGACACAAAGGAAATTGAGAAACTAAAGACTTTTTTGGCAACAGAGTTTGAGACTAAAGACTTGGGAAGTCTTATGTACTTTCTGGAATGGAGGTGGCTAGATCAAATGAGGGAATAGTCATAAATCGGAGAAAGTACATCTTGGACATGCTCTCGGAAACTGGAATGCTTGGATGTAAACCAGCAGACACTCCAATGGATGCAGGCTTGAAGTTTGGAAAAAATGGCACGAGTACTCCCGTGAACAAAGAATCCTACCAAAGGATGGTTGGGAAACTGATTTATTTATCACTCACCAGACCTGATATAGCTTATCCAGTAAGCATAATCAGCCAGCACATGAGCGATCCTAGAGAAGAACGTATGGAGGCAACCAATAGAGTCTTGCGATACTTAAAGTTTACACCAGGATTTGGACTTATTTTCAGGAAAAATCAAGACAGATCTGTGAAGATTTACACAGATTCTAGCTGGGCAGGAGAGTTAACAGATAGAAAATCTGTGAGTGGCTATTGTTCGTTTGTGTGGGGAAACTTAGTCAGAGTAAAAAGCAAACTGTGGTGTCTCGAAGTAGTGCAGAATCAGAATATAGGGCTATGCCCCTTGGAATTTGCGAAGGCATGTGGCTTAAAAAACTTCTCACCGAGCTGGAGTTGGATGAAAAATAGGAGTTCGAGGTACTGAGTGATAGCCAATCAGCAATGAGTATTGCTAAGAATTCAGTACAACATGACCGGACTAAACATATCGAAATTGACAGACATTTTATTTATGAGAAGGTAAACAGTGGTGTCGTAAAGCTGCACTATGTTCCTACAAAGAGTCAACTGGCGGATATCTTTACAAAGGCACTTCTGAGAGTGACCTTTGACGAGTTCTCATCCAAACTGGGAGTATACAACATATACACACCAGTTTGAGGGGGAGTGTAAGATATTGGATGTAAATTAAATGTTGTAATCTTATCTTATCTCATCTAATAGTTTGAATTTAAAAGTCTAAATCTAGATAAACTCTATCTCAGTAAAGGATAAGAGTTATATCTCTTAGGTAGATTACTCTAGGTTAACTACTTGTAAAGCCTATAAAAGGAGTACTCTTGTACAGCATTTTAGAAATAAGATTTAACAGAGAAACACTCTAAAATGTTCTGTGATTCTAACATCCTGCATTCGTCACTACCTGTAACGAATGTCATTTGGACATTGAAACTGGCCAAGGTTGGCGCTGCAAAGTCTGCCCTGATTATGATGCGTGCAATGCTTGTTACCAAAAGGATGGGGGCATTGATCATCCGCATAAGTTAACAAACCATCCATCCATTGCAGAACGTGATGCACAGAATAAAGAGGCTAGGCAACTACGGGTTCTTCAGGTTTTTTTTATTAAATTTTTGGAACTCTTTTGGCTAAATTTTGTCAAATCATATATGTGAAAATTAGAAAGAGTTCTTTTTATTCATTATATCTAGTTCAGTTGGTAACATATACACAAGAGACAGTATCAAATCAATCTAGATCCTAAATCAAGCTATCTGAAGTAAGCCCTATAATCAAGTAAAGCTTTTATTTAGTATAATTACAACGATATAAACATCTGTTCAAAGATCAGCACCAGTGTACATCTGAGAGTAGCTGTTCTCTGGACCTCCCCTTTTTTTATTGGGGGAGGGGATGGGGGCTATGAATATTGGGCTTGACAACATTGGAAAGTGCGGCTAAGGAACTCTATAGTCGGATGTTTCTTAGGTGCTATTAGCACTTTGCACTTGAACATTGAAATATCCTATATTGTAAAGTGTGTACATTCCCCGAATATGTTAGTTTCCTTCTGATTTTGCTAGTAGATGGTTGGAAAATGAGTTTATGACTCTGCGAACATGAGATTCTAGATGTATTCGTCTAACTGGATTGGTTCTTGAAATTTCAGCTGAGGAAAATGATGGACCTTTTGGTGCATGCATCACAATGTCGTTCTGCACACTGCCAATACCCAAATTGTCGGAAAGTGAAGGGGCTCTTCCGCCATGGAATTCAATGCAGAGTACGTGCTTCTGGTGGCTGTGTACTGTGCAAGAAAATGTGGTATTTGCTGCAACTTCATGCAAGAGCGTGTAAAGAGTCTCAATGCCACGTACCACGTTGCAGGTATGTCCATGTGCCTTTCTCCCTGTTAAACAGCCATATGGCATGTGCTCCTTTCTCTGATTGTGCTCATGGGTTCAATTTAAAGCTAACAAAGTCAAAACTTGCTAATACAGAGACCTTAAGGAACATTTGAGGAGGCTTCAACAGCAGTCTGATTCACGGCGTAGGGCTGCCGTAATGGAGATGATGAGACAGAGAGCTGCAGAGGTTGCTGGTAATTCTGGGTAAAACCAAAGTGTTTAAACATACATTTTGGCGCTTTGATGAAAAATTCTCCCTTATAAGAATGACACGTATAAAATCGTTCACTGCTGGAACTAGGCAGTGATGGTGAAAAAAACAGCCGATCTAGAATGACAGAAGGGGATAGGCATATGATACTAAAAACGGAATGATAAGTGACGGTTTTGTTAGGGAACAACTCTTTCATTCATAAACCTGTGACTGAATTCCCTACAAAGAAGGCTAATGCTGTTTCATTATCTACCTGCAACTGTTGTCAACTCTGCCGTCGGAGGACTTCGAATACTGATGTGTTCTGCCTTTGGTGGGAGTGTACTATAATCGTTTTACTCTGTCAAAATTCCTTTCTTACAGAGGAATGTGGGAGGTTAGTTTCAAAACTCATTCTTTTTGTTTCTCTTGCTATGTTTTCCCCTTAGAACATTGATCCTCCCTCCTCCCTCCCCTTTTTGTAGTAGGGTCATTTAATTAAAGATGGAACAATAAGTAGAAATAGAGTTGAAACTGCATCTATTCATTTTAATAAATACTTTGAAATTATTGTATATATATATATATATTATGGTTCAATGGGAATTTTGTTGTTAGTCTTTCTTAATGTTGTGTAGTTGGGTTTTAATCGGCCAAAATTTGTTATTAGTCCCTATATCATGCATAAGTCGTGGATTTAATCCATGTACTTTAATTTGATAAATTCTAATTAATTTGTGAAATTATACATTAATAATATGGCTAAATTGCTAAGTTAGGGATAGAAAATTGTCAAATCAGATAATAGAAACTAAATCTATAAGTCGTGTATGACACAAAGGCTAAAAGTAGAAATTAACTTTATAGATTTCATTGCTATTGTGGGACCGAAATTTTAAAATTTTAAAAATACAGTACTAAATATGATCAAATTAGAGTACAAGTGTTGATTTCACAACTTGCACATAAACAACTTCTCTCTTAATGGTACCAACATTTGGTGTTTAGTAAAATATAATTTGTTGGTGACATTGGACGAATACATTGGCTCCACCTTAATTATGGAATATGTATATATCTTTTTGATGGAAAAAATGGAATATTTGGTATTTAGGTATGAAGATCGAGTTGTCTTTTAACTTGTTGGTATGCGTGAGTAAAATTTAATTCGACTAGACTCGAGAAAATATGAATATTAATTGCGTCAAACCCGTTAAAAATACATAATACATTAATCTCATATTAGAAAAAGTTCTTAAAGATTGAGTCGAGAATAATGTCATATTAATTGCTTTATTATTTTTGTTAAATGAAGAATTAGGCATGCGTTAAATGTTAATGCCAAGCATATGAACCATTGGTGAGTTAAGTATGAAACACAGACAATATGCTTAAGTATGAAACACAGACAATATGCTCCTAACATGTTTATGTTCATCTTCTGTTGTTTTTTTTGTGTTTCGTTATTGTTCTTTAAGAACTTTTTAAATATATATTTTGTGATTGTTTATTGAAATCATGTGTGTTTGTGTTTGTTCGTTTAATGATGAAAATCTTCGTGTATATTAAATAAACAAACATGTTTGCGAACATTAAATAAGCATATTTACGAATTTATTCATATGCACATGATTGAACATATATAACAAACAAAATAAACATAAATATTTTTAGGGAAAATTACATATTTAGTACCCTAACTATTCTAGTTTTACTATTTTGGTACCCAACTATTAATTTTGGCAAAATAATACCTAATGTTATGTTTTTATTCTGTTTTGGTACCTCTGCCGTTTAAAATTAACACGAATAGCGACGTGGCTTGGGTTAATAACATTTTTAGTCCAAAAACTTAGATAATCTATCAATTTAGTCTAAAATTCTATCAATTTAAATATTGTTTTAATTTTTGGATTAAAATTGTAAATTCTTCACTTTTATTCTTCTTCTAGTCGAACACTTTTTGAGTTTAAAAAACATACTAGGGACAATGAAAACTTTAGGATTTAGGGATCAATGAGGCTAATGTGGAGTTCATTGGAAGACCCTAACTCCACGACTGGTATACCAACGAGAATACGAGGTGTGAAGGGATGAGACAAAATAGGATCGAAGCTTTGCAAAATTAAGATGATGTTTTAAATTGATGAATTTTTGACTAAATTGATAATATATATAAGTGTTTTGGACTAAAACTGTTATTATATTAAATCACGTCATCATCTTCGTTAATTTTTAACAGCTGGGACACCAAAATAGAATAAACATGTAACGTTAGGCATCATTTTACTAAAAATTTGAGTACCAAAACAATAACACAAGTATAATTAGGTACTAAATACGAAATTTTCGCATATTTTTAAGTATCTTTTAAAAAATAATTTTAAACAAATTAACTGATAAACGAATTTGTTCGTAAATGTAAAAGAACTTAAAGTATTTACAAAATAATATTTATTTATATTTTTTTAAATTTTTAACTAGACAAAATCTTTTCAAATTCAAATCTCTTAAAATAAATATTATTTAATTTTCTACTTACACATTCTTCGCTTTTTCTTTATAATTAAAATCACCAAATTCCAAAGCCAAATAGAAACGTCATCTAAAATTCATATTTATATGATCTAAGCTAATCTTATCACACTGTTCGTTCAATCCAAGGATTTTGGTAAAACGACAAGTGCAATCCAAGAAAACAAAAACTCCTAGAAAAGAGGAGTTCAACAAATATGCACAACTTCATTCCTTTTTTCCTTTTGATTCCAAATTGATAAGGGAGGCGGAGAGATTGTGAGGCTTGAGAATAAGAAATTCCCTAACGCGCGCGGCTGTTGAATCAGTCAACAATCCCCAAATCAAAAAGAAGAAAAATCCCAAGAACACCCCCATATCTCCCATGGCAGAAATACAAAGATCCTATTTTCAACATTAATCTATTCATCTAAAGTCAACCCTTTATTCATTTGTTTGATTTTTCATAAACCCAATTTTTTTTCCACAAAGATCTACCATTTTCCTTCGACATTCATACAAAGACGGAGGGGAGGGAGATTTACCATACCCACTTTTTTGTTAAGCTTCAATCAGGTTTTTTTTTCTCGAATTCACGGTCTTTGGTAGATAGTAGATTGTAAGGATTGTTTTGTGATTTTTGTCTTTGACCCTGAAATCTGGTCAATGCTTGTTGTATGATTTCGTATGGCATTGTTGTCTCTGTTAATTAATTGATTCATACGTGTTTTTTTTTTTCATTGATTTTTTGTGTGTGGAGTTCTAAATGGATGGAATTCAGATTGCCCGACATATGTATGGTCTAAGTAAAAAAAACTACTTTTTTAATCAATGAATGAGCATTCAAAGGCCACAATGTTCATCTGTTTTGGTGTGAAATGATCGAATTTCGAGAGAATGCAAGATTTAGATGATATGATCTGGAGTGATAAAAAGGTGGACGAGGGTGGGAATGTTGGTGGCTAATATGAACATATAACTTTCTTTATAATAGGATTCTGAAGGATAAATAGTAGGAAAAACCGAACAAGTGTAACAAATATTTGTTGAATATTTTTTGTTATTTATCTATCAACCTCACTTTGTAATGCTCCAAGGAGGATGGAAGTTTTGAGTTTGTTTATCCTATGTTTTATTGTGAACCATATAATTTAAGCATTATTTTAACCCAAATTTGCTTTTTTTCTTTCTTTTAATCAGTGATTAATGGGAGAAGATGGAAACCCCCACCTTTACTGTGGATGATGCACTTTTGCAAATGGGGTTTGGAAAATTCCAAATTCTCGTGCTTGCTTATGCTGGAATGGGTTGGATTTCAGAAGCTATGGAAATGATGCTTCTCTCGTTTATAGGCCTGGCTGTTCAAGCTTTATGGGATCTTACTTCCCATCAAGAGAGCCTAATAACCAGTGTGGTTTTCGTTGGAATGCTTGTTGGAGCATATTCATGGGGTGTAGTCTCAGATAAATATGGAAGAAGGTGGGAACTTTCGTCATATTCATGGTTTTTTTTTCATGCAATCTATCTCTGCTTTAATGATCTGTGTTTTCTTTAGATGAGTATGTCCGATATTAGTACCTTGTTTTACCTCCAATTTAACACAGTCTTAAGTGTTTGGCATATAATGCTTTCTTAAGTTAGTTCACTTGTTTTACCTGGTTTGGGAAATATTATTGGTAGTCATGCGAACATAGATGCTATGACTTGAGTTTGAGCACTAAAATTTGGAAGAATTGAAGAGAATTTTAGAACTGCTGATTTCTTTCCACAATTTTTAATGGAAGCAAAAGTGAATTTGATGCAGCTCCGTGTTGTTTATTCTTCTGCCCTATAATATTTGTTTTTTTTATTGGTTTACTTCTGTCCTTCAGGAAAGGGTTCCTCATCACCGCAGTAGTTACTTCTGGAGCTGGCTTTTTGAGCTCCTTATCTCCAAATTATATTTCTTTGATTGTTTTCCGTTGTTTGGTTGGTCTTGGTTTGGGAGGCGGCCCTGTTCTGTGCTCCTGGTTTCTAGAGTTTATTCCTGCCCCAAACCGAGGCACTTGGATGGTTGTTTTCCAAGCGTTCTGGACTTTCGGGACAATTTTTGAGGCCTCACTTGCATGGGTATGCATATGATGTCTTTATCACCTTTCATTTCCTGTAGGCCTTGTTCTTGTTCTTATCAATTGTGATGGGAATTATGTCTGGTTGCGTCATACCGTTAAGGCTGCATATTCTTCAATTAATTCAGAGTTCAATCGTATTGATTTTGTCCCCATCGTCTACGTTATTGTTTTTTCTTTCAGTTTGTCATGCCAAGGTTGGGCTGGAGATGGCTACTTGTTTTTTCTGCTATCCCTTCATCAGTTCTCCTTCTATTCTATGCGTTTGCACCTGAATCACCCAGATATCTATGCTTGGAAGGTAGAAAAGAAGAAGCACTTGTTCTTTTGGAGAAAATAGCTCGAATAAATGGAGCGAAATTGCCTTCTGGAACTCTTGTTTCCGAGAATGAAATCGAGTTAGCCGGAAAGAATGTTCCAACAGAAGATACACAGTTGCTTCCACCCGAAGACAATGGATATGAAGCTCCCGTGCAAATGAATCCTAAAGCAGGAGGCATCTCATCGCTGTTGCATCTTCTTTCACCAGAATTAGTCCGGTCAACCACACTCTTATGGATGGTTTTCTTTGGAAATGCATTTTCATATTATGGCCTTGTATTACTGACGACGGAGTTGCACAATGGACGTAATACATGTCGTCCAGAAGCATTGCGATCAAAAAACCACGAGGGCGTTAGCTACAATGACATTTTCATTACAACTTTTGCTGGTATTTTTCTCTGCTTGTCCCACTAATTATTTCATATACTTGTAAAAGTTTATTTTTGACACTCCCGGAAGGCACCTCGCTGACATCTAGCTTCGATGTATTTTCTAGAGTTCCCCGGCCTCCTCATATCTGCTTACACTGTCGATAGATATGGTCGTAAGTTCTCAATGGCAGTTATGTTCTTCCTCTGTTGCCTTTTCCTGCTTCCACTGGTAGTCCATCAACCACAGAGAGTGACAACAGGCCTCCTGTTCGGTGCTCGAATATGCATCACTGCAAGCTTCACGATTATGTATATATACGCTCCCGAGGTAATACAATTTCTTTTTTACCCCTTTAAGCAAAGGAATTTTATTCTTGCATCTTTCTGCAGGTCAAGCATAAAAATGACACAGTAAATTTCATGATTACTTTCATTTTCTTCTTGGTTTGACAAGATCAAACATATTCGAAATCCAACTTGTGAATACCTCTGATTTTTAGTTGCGTTATTGTTCGCCCAAAGTATGATCTTATGGAATGTCTCAATGCACTCCATCTCTGATGCCCTCTTCATCTACTGCACGGATTGCACGAATTGTGTATAAGAAGATAGTTTCTGTGTTTTGATCATTTAACATGTTCATTACATTTTGTGTGCAGTAACGATTCATTTGTTTTTAACCTGTAGATATACCCAACATCTCTTAGATCAACCGGTGTTGGAACTGCGAGCTCAATGGGAAGAATTGGAGGGATGGTATGTCCGCTCGTGGCGGTGGGGTTAGTTCACGGATGTCATCAAACTGCTGCCATTATGTTGTTTGAGGTTGTAATTTTTGTAGCAGGGATATGTGTACTTCTGTTCCCGGTAGAGACGATGGGTCGGGACTTGAGTGATAGCGTTTCTAACTCAAAACAAACAGATGAGTCGAGTTAAATAGTGAGAGGGCTTTGCCCCTTTTGTATAGCAGTTGTTTTATTACGAAAAAAGACAATAAAGAAGTACTTGGCTTCCATAGCAAACATCTTTTCAAGTTTCTTCTTTTGCAAATATATCTTGGTTACGGTTCCAGAATTCATTAGCTTCTATGGTGAATCTTTTGTCATTCTTCTCTAATAAGTTCTAATCCGACTGTTGAAGCCTTTATGATGACTTTCTCTTTCGATGGCATCCACTTCAAGAAGAAAGCAGTTCTTTTATCGGTGGCGATGTAAGATGTTTGTTCATCTTGCTCGATTTCGGAAGACAAATTGAGGAAACATAGGAAAGGTACCTGAACCAAGAGAATCATTGGCAACGTACTCGTATATTAGTGTTTGTTCATCTCGCTTGAATCAAAATCCCGATAGACTGATAATGTTTTTATGATGAACTCTCGACAGAAGCTCAATCTCGGTTTTGAATTCGAGGCCACCCTGCGTAGACCCTTGCCGAGCTCGTTTGATGGCAACCAACGAAGAATCGAAGGGGGGAAAGGGAGAATATGAACAGATACCAAGTGTCATACATTTATTGACCAAATTTTTTTAAAGTGGCGACTTGAAAATGGGAAACAGAAAAAACTTTATGCACCTAAAATAGAAAAGAAGTATAGTTTGAAGTTTGAACACTAAGAAAAATTTCAGAGAGGGCGAAAAGCATGTCGAGTGGCTTCATTCTCCCATTCTAGCTTTGCCCACCAATCTTGGCTGCCCTCAATGGTGATGTGATTCCCTTTTGCGCTGTCGGAGTTGAGAGGAAGCTTCTTCAGTTTTGGGCATAGATATATGAACACGCTTTTCAGACATGGGAATGGCAGGGCATCCCAGTATATGCTCTTCAAATCCGGTAGACCGACTAAATAAAGTGTTTCAAGCTTCAGAAATGGTGTAGTGTATGGAATTCCAACCACATCTGCAACTTCACCAACTTTTCCCTCACTCACTACTTGTTCCATTTTTACACAACAAACTATGCAAAGAGTCTTTAGATTTGGAACCAGAATCAGCCGGGTGGTGTCTGTCAGTTTGTTACAACTTCTAATTTTAACAACACTCAATGTGCGAAAAAGTGAAGTAAAATTAGTACTCGGAGGAACCCTGGCATGCAGCTTTTCCATTTTCATCTCTTCTATATTTCCACAACCATGGAAAATTACTGTCTCTAGACGCTCCATGTTTTCTAAACATAAAACATTAAACACACTCGACTCCCTAAACCCCCTCAACTCGAGTGCTTCGGTGCAGCATCGAAGCAAGTGGAGGCTTAGAAATCTTTGTAGAGCAGGCATGCTTTGTATTGGTGGTATCCTTAGTACATTCAAATGTTGCAAACTTTTCAGTTCCTCTATAAGCTTTTCATTATTACCCCCATCCAGAACATTGTCTTCCTCCGGATAATCTCTTCTTGTCAGAGACGAGTAGTCCATTCTGAATATTTTCAACTTGGAAAAACTAGATATCAGATGTTGTGGGATTTTTCTGAGATTGAACATGGAACTCAAGTCCAACATTTTCAGTTTTGTCAAGGATTTTAACTCTATTGGTAGCTCTGTTATACGAGTCCAGGATAGATCAAGACATTCTAGCGAAATCAATTATGAAGTTCCCTTAGGTAGTGCTTCTAAATCTCTGTTCTTAGACAAATTCAAAACAGTTAGATGAGGTATAAACTGAAAGAAGCCATCAGTGATCACCTGCAACTTATTCTGGCTAAGGAACAAAGTCCGAAGGTTACGACATTTAGGTGTTCCTTTGAGAACTTCAATCCGGTTTTCCATTACCGACATTCTTTTTGCATCTTCCCATGCCTTAACATCATGCTCGTCGAACAACTTAGCCCTTGTTTTTACAAAAAAGTTCTCTTTCGCTTCAAGCTCGCATGCTATCCACAACCCCATGTCACGGATCACATCATGCATCTTCACACATTCTTCTCCATCTCTTTCCAATAAACAAGCACTAAGAAGAGAGTTGATAATGTGGTTTCCTTGCATTTGAGCTTCACTAATCCCATCGAATTCATTCAGCAGACCTTCACAAAACCAATATTCCACTAGTGTCTTTGTGGGAATACGATAATCTTCGGGATACAGACAACAATATAAGAGGCAACATTTCATTGTGGGAGTCAGATTATCATAACTGAATTTTAAAAGCGGAAATACCTCATCTTTCATTTTGGATAACATCGATCGCTTCAACTTCTCGATTGCATATTTTCATTCTCCGGGTGTTGTCTTGCATGCCATGGCACGACCGATTGTAATCAGTGCAAGAGACAGTCCACCGCACTCTTTGGCTACTTGTTCAACTAGTTTTGGAATATCTGGATGGCTGTTGAGGGTTTCATCTCCAACCTTGTCTTGGAACAATTTCCAAGCCTCTTCTTGTTTCAAACACTACACTTTAATTTTCTTTCGAGCTTCCATTTCACCGCAAACCTCCAACAACCGAGTAGTGAAAATAAGTTTGGAAGCATTTTCATGGTTTGGTTTGGGTATCCCAATTTTATTCAAATCCACCCTCTCCCATAAATCATTCAATATTACAACAATTTTTTTTGTTGCGCAACACTCCATAGATATCTCAGCTTTCTGGTTAACGCTTTTATTTTTCCGAGATTCATCTGAAAAACCATTTTTTTCACCAATTCTGTCTTGAATCTTTTTAACATTGTAATCTTTAGACACCAACGACCAAATTACAACATCAAAACCCTCTGGTGTGGTGCTAAACTTGTTGTTAATTTGGGTTAAGAGTGTCGTCTTTCCAACACCTCCGGTGCCGTAGAGTCCAATGATCCCCACATCTTTGTCCATGATGCAGTTCCATACCTCATCGATTGTGGATTCAAGAGCAATTGGCCGCTCCTCAGGTCTTACTATCAATGAAGCAGCAGGCTGAGCCTCCGCTATCTTCTTAAAAACTCCTTTACTCGAGTGATCCTTTATGTCTTGAAGCATTTTGGCCGCCTTTTTCCCAAACTTGTAGCTAGACATACAATTATTGGAAACGCAGCCGCCGAGACACAAGTTGTTTATTTCTTGAGGGCCATCTGCAATCAATTTTTCCGCCGCTGTTATCAGAGTGTCTGCTTTTGATAGCCACAATTGAACTCGCTCAAGTAGCGTCAATAGTGGTTGTTCGGCCAGATCAACTTTCCTTTGCACGTCATTCTTTTGTGCCTTCAGTTCATCAAGAGCAGCAGATAGAGTAAGAAGAGTCTGTTTAAGCTTGCACACATAATTAGTATGTCCAGCAATAGAATCCCAGACACGAATAAGGATATTTTCGATGCTAAATTGTACTGAACAACAATTACCCATGATTCAGGTAAATACTTGGGGCCTTCAAAAAAAACAAGAAAGATGGAATCAAAATTGCACTAAAAGGAAGATAATCAAAAACACATAATTCTGGATTGATAAGAAAAGAGGAATCTTTTCCTCAACAAGTGGTTGGTACTGATTGGTTTGTGCATGAGCCATGCATTTACTTTGCAACGAAAACCGACATGACATGATGTCATGATAGGAAGACAACTTTGTAAAAAATAAAAGTTAAGTGTGAATAAAACTTTGACTCGAAAAAATTAAAATTTTCGATTTAACTCGAGGTGAAAAAATTTAGCTCGACTTAAAATTTTATAAACTCAACTTGGACTCAAAAAAATTTCAAATAAAGTTTGAGTTGTAAAATAGAAATTCAAATAACTCAAAATCTTTAATAATTAGTATATTGATTTTTAAGTTCGAGTCTCTCAATTTTTTCCCGCGATATATATACTTATATAAAAAATATGAAAGAAATATATATATTCATATATTATATGATTAAAGAAAGTCGTTTAAACTCTTTCGGTTTTCAAGGTTTCGCCCTGACTAATCCGGACCGACCCGCGTCATACATATGGTTTTGGTGGGTGAGTTTCTTAGCGGGAATTTTTTGCAAATATAATGCCTCGAACTCGAGACCTACTTAAATAAAATCAGACCGCTTACCACTTGAACCTCGGCATGGTGAGACGCCCGGAGAACATGGGAGACCACCGGACATTATTACGCAAGTTCAGACGCATAGTCCATTGAAGAGTCCAGGATCTCCACTTAAGGACGATAGAAGTACAAAGAAATTATGCAACGAAGGAGATGTGGGTAGGTTGATTATTACTGAAGAAGCCATAGACATGGAGGCAGAAGGGTTTCATGAAAGACAGGTTGATGGTAACTTGGAATCAAAACAGAATGGTGGGGCTGCTACTGATGGAGCCTCTATGATGGCAACTAGCTTGCAAGATATGCCGAAACCATCTTATGCTAAGATGGTAAGTGGGTCTCAAAATTGCGAAAAGCCTAATAGTTTAAACAAAGAAGATGAAGTAGAAGTCATGGATGAGGATTTTCAGATAGATGAATCTGGTTCGTTCCCTACAATTACGTTCTCTGAACGGGTTCCTAAGGAGATAGATCAATGCATGCGACATGTACTAATTGTCAGACTCCGAGAGTGTACAATTGAGTATAAGACTTTGTCCTCTCGAATCACTTTGCTCTAGAACCTGTTGGCGAGATATCGCTTATTGATTTAGAAAATAATTACTTCCTGAATAAGTTCTCGGAAGAACATGATTATGTGAAAGCTCTGACACAAGGATCATGGACAACATATAAAAATTATTTGATAGTTCAGTCTCGGAGCTGTTCTTTCTCAACTACTGAAAAATATCTATCCCAAATCCTAATGTGGGTACGTCTCCCGGGATTATCTTATCGGTATTATTCTAAAAACTTCTTCCGTAGAATTGCTGCGGTCATTGAAAAAGTTATTAAAATAGATTATAGTACTCTTGCTCGTAATAGGGGAAATTTGCACGTCTTGCTATATTAGTTGATCTAAATAAACCGTTGCTTCCATGCATTGAAATTGATGATTTCGTGCAAACATGAGAGTATGAAGGTTTGAGCAATATTTGCTTCTAACGTGGAGCGTACGGACACTCGAAGGATAGTTGCAGCGGCACAAGTGAGAAAGGAGAATTAGAAGAAAAAATAATAATGTGTTCGCTAGTACGGAGAGTAGAAAGAAAGTCCCTTTTAAAGACTCGAAGGGTACTGATTTACAATGACCCTGGATGGTAGTGGAAAATAGAAGGCGAAAGCCGAGAACTGTAGAGACAAACCGAGAAAACAATACTAGAGCTAATGGTAGGGAAGGATCTAGATTCTATGTTCTCGAAGAAGATGAGAGATCGGCTACACAAACAAGAGTAAATCCAGAAGATAATCCACAGGAAAATATAACTCAAAACGTAATGAGAGAAGCAAGGCCTATGTCATCAAGCCATGCAGATGGCCCCCAACGCTCATTTGTTCACAACGCTGCTTTTAAAGCTTCAAGCCCGGATAGAAAAATGAAAAAAGCGGTGACTAATACGGATGGAATCAAGGTTATCCCTTTGATTGAGGGTCAAGCAACCAAACTCAAAACATACGTTGTGGAAGGCAAGCAAGGTTCCCATACATCGGTTAATATAATTGAGAAGGGACACGGGCCAAAGACAAATTCTGGGGTTAAAGTGAGTAAAGTTCCAGGGGTGGTGACTCGTTCTCTCAAAGAAAACTCCAGGCGGAGTAACAAAGGTCGAAACTCAAATGGTAAGCCGGATGCAAGTCATGTGGTGCTAGCTGAATGGGTTCAATCACGTCGGAACAAGTGAGTGCGATGCAAGAATTTACAGCAACAGACCAGCGGCGACGTAACGAATCTGACATTGAATTCTCGGATGGAAAATATATGGAGGGTTATGATGGCTATGGCTGCTTTGAGGGACCTGATATGGTTCAATAAGGTGTCTTTTATTTTAATTATGATAGGGATGATCGCTATGGCTGCTTTGAGAGTTATTGAATGGCAGCTTGCGAAGTACCCTATCAGCTTGCGAAGTACCCTATCAGCCCGTGTACCGCTAATCCGAGGTTCAAAAATTGCCACAATTTTTGGTCGAAAATCTTGAATACAATCTTTAAAATAACTGCAGAAATTAAGGATAACCACTTCATTGGAAATCTTGATAGGGTACTTCGCAAGCTGATAGGGTACTTCGCAAGCTGCCATTCAATAACTCCTTGCAGGTGGAAGCTCAAGGATTTAGCGGAGGCGTTTGGATCCTTTGGGATAATTCTGTAGTAGTTGAAATTCTATATATTGCCAATCAATTCATCAATGGTCGGTTTAGGCTTGAGAATGATTCGGTATGGTCTCAATTCACTGCAATATATGCTAGTCCAAAAAAGGCATTAGGGACAATCTCTGGGAAGCACTATCATCTATATGTCCAAATGATGCATCTCCTTAGATTTTAGGAGGTGATTTCAACTCCATTGCGAACCATGATGAGAGAAGAGGTGGTCCGGAAAGAGTGTCAGGGGTCAGAAGAGCTTTTGCGGATTTTATTTTTACGACCGGATTGATTGATGTAGGATTTCATGGCCCTTCTTTTACATGGTGGCAAGGTGATTTGTATTAGCGACTTGATCGGTTCTTGGTTAATCAGGAGTAGGCTTTGAAATTTCCAGATTCACATGTTTATCACCTAAACAAACTAGGATCTGATCACAAAACAATTCTCTTTTGTTCCCATGCGCCAGAAGAGAGAGTAGCTATATCTCGTCCGTTTTGTTTTCTTGCGGCTTGAAATGATCACCCATTATTTCAGGATTTTCTAAAGTCTACCTGGAATAAGGATAACCACTTCATTGGAAATCTGAGTAATTTTAAAAAAAGAAATAGTCTCATGAAACAATAAGGTTTTTGGCATAAGAAAAAAAGACTCATTGCTCATTTGAAAGGAATATATAACGCACTACAAAAAAATCACTCGAAATTCTTGATCAATCTAGAGAACGAGTTTCGTGACGAATTGGAGGATGTGCTGCACTATGAGGAAAGTCTTTGGAAACAAAAGGCGAATGATCAGTGGTTATCGACGAAGGAATAAAATATTGACTCTTAAATTAGATGAAGCTAATTGGTGTACGGATCCAAGTGAACTTGCAGCAATGGCTGTCCAAATCTTTAGATCCCTGTTTACTAGCTCCCACACGGCAGTTTCCTCTTATTATATAAGAGGTTGTTTCGATCGAATATCAAATTCAGCCATGAACAGTCTAATAGCGCCTATTGAGGGTGAGGAAATTAGGAGGAGCATTTTTTGATATAGCTCCTTTGAAAGCGCTTGGATTGTATGGGATTCACGCACTATTCTAGCAAAAAAATTTGATCGGTGATTGGAGAATCAGTCTGTAATTTTATTCGCGGGATCGTCACGGATAATTTTTGGCATCAGGAATTAAACAATACAATCCTCGTAATATCAAATGTAGCTAATCCTTAAAAATATTAGCCAGTTTCGCCCAATTAATTTTTGTAATGTTATTTACAAAGTCATAACGAAGATTATCGTGAACCGTCTAGAGCCTCATCTTTCAGATTGGGTCTTGAAAAATCAAACAAATTTTGTACTGAAAAGATCGATCATAGATAATATCATGATGACTCAAGAAGTTATTCACTCAATGAATATGACCGCCTTGAATGGAGCTTCATTGAGGATACGTTACGAGATTTGGCCGTATCGGATAGCTTGAGGATGCTTATTATGAAGTGTGTTCAGCCAGTGAAAACTCAAATTCTTTGAAATGGTTCCCTAATAGAGTTGTTCACACCTACTCGAGATATCCGGTAGGATCCATTATCACATTTGTCTTGTGTATGGAACACTTAGCACATGCAATAAAATTGACGGTTAATGGGGGTAATTGGAAATCTTTTCAAACATCTAGTACTGGTCCAGGAATTTCACACTTTTTTTTTTTTTTTGCAGATGATATGATACTCTTTTTTGAGGCATCCAGAGAACAAACATTAGTGATCAAGGCCATTCTTCATCGCTTTTGTGAGATCTTGGGACATAGGGTTAGTATTGCTAAAACCACAATCTCGAGAGTTGACTCATCAATGTATCAAATGTATCAGTATTTAATTTCTATCATCAAAGAGAAGCTATCAGTATTTAATTTCTATCGTCAAAGAATCTCACATTTCTCTTTTATATTATTTGTTTTGAGTTTAAATAAAACGACTTGATATTGTGCTTGTAAGAGAAAAATATGATGGTGGTTGCGCGCACACGAGGTTTGGCCAAAAAATTTAATTAAGTTGAAATCGGCCGATTTTCTCACGTACATAAACTAAAGGCTCGATTTATTTTTATTTTTATTATTATTATCATTTAAAACTGATTTTTAACCATTCATTTTAAAATAAAAGTATATTCATTTTTAACCATTCATTTTTTTTATTAATTTTAACTATTTATTTTAAATAAAAATATCTGTAGTCTTAACCGTTCATTTTATTTTTGGCTGATTTGCCATTGACTAATGGCTATTTTTAGATGCCCTTTTGGACATGCATGGTACTATAAATACTATGCACATATACATTCAAAAATCATCTCAAAAGTAAAATATACTTATTTTTTCTCTCTTATTTGAAACACGTTTTGAGGCTGAATATTTATTGATTCTTTGCTCTTTCTGTTGCTTACATACGCTTCACCACGAATATTTTTAAAGATAGTGTCTAGTACACGCCTCAAGCAAGTTTTTTTTCAATATTTTTTGGTTTAACTAAATATTTTTCCTACAATTATTACTAAAAGAGGAGGTGTACACAAGATCAAATGGGCGGACGTCAGACAACCAAAAGAGGTGGGTGGTCTTGGCTTTCGGAGTATGGAAAAGCAAAATCAAGCGTTTTTGATAAAGATCGCTTATCTTCTGCTAGCCAAAAAAGACCAATTGTGGGTAAGGTTCTTACGAGCAAAATATAAATGTGAAGGTAATATACCAGAGGTATAAATGTGAAGGTAATATACCAGAGGTACTCTATCGTACAAACTGTTCGCATTTATGGAAAGGTGTAGCTAACATTTGGCATCAAGTGAGAAAGAATGTTATAAGATGCATTGGGAATGGATCTGATATAGATTTCTGGTTTGATGAGTTGTTGATTAACGTAGGACCCCTCATAAACCATGTAACAGCAGCCGGGGCAATAAGCATGACAAGAGTGAGCGTTTCGGACATGGTGGATCAGACAGGGGAATGGCGATGGAATCGTTTTGACCAGCTGCTCCCAATGGATATACTGCTCCGTATAGCTGCTGTTAAAGCGCCTTTAAATCTGCAGCTTGAGGACTCCTTTGGCTGGAAATTAAACCACGACTTAAGATTCTCAGTTAGCTCAGCTTATAAAGAACTTTCCCCTACTAGTGATGATGTTAATATCGCAGCCCCAGTATGGAAAGCAATCCATAAATACCGAGGACCCCAAAGGATCAAATTGTTTTTATGGCTCATTTTCCGTGATCAAGTAATGACTAATGCGAAAAGAATGCACCGACACTTCACGATGAATAGTAGTTGCCCGAGCTGCGCATGACATATAAAAGATACTAATCATTTAATCCGTAAGTGTCCAATAGCCTTAACGACATGGTCAAGATTGGTTAAGGTAGATCGGTTATCTGAGTTCCTCAATTTGGATATTAAAGATCGGATACTACTGAACCTTACAAATCCAAAATATTTGGCTTGAACGAAATGCGATTGTTTTTGAATCACCATTGGAAGATAAGAGGCCATTATTAGATCGTTGTCGATGCCTCCAGAAAAGTATTGTGCGAGAGTTGGTGTCTCAGAGAGCTCCCAATTTTGCAGCAGGTATTAATTTAAACTTGGTTGGGATATCGAATGGTAGATGTAGAAGTGGACTGTGCTGATGCTATTACGAATATTACATGCAAGGATAAGAATCAACCTCGTCTATCTATCCTACTGCATATCTTAGCATTGGTAGAGCGGACTTGGAAGGTATCATTCCTGCGAGTATCCCGTCAAGTAAACCAAGTAGCAGACGGGTTGGCAAAATTGGCGAACCATGACAGCTTTGAAGTGTGTAGATTCGAAGCTCCTCCAAATGCTATTATTGCATTACTGATACAGAATGGATGCGAGGAAGGAACACAAGCTGTTGGAAGGGCCAGTTATAATAGATGAACTTTTGTTCCTTTTATTAGATTTGTTTTAGATTCAGATTATTTTATGTAAGTAATGTTATTCGGGTACTATTTTTCTTTAGGTTTAGAGAGTTTTTAACGAGACTAACATTCACATTATTTTATTTCCCTTTTCACCAAAAAAAGAAAATCGATTAAATTAGAATCAAACTATACTATAACATAATAAATAATTACAATTAAATTTGTATAGGAACTCGGAAACTCGACTTGAATTTCATAAAATCGACTCGAATCGAAAAAAATTCAAATAAAGTTTGAGTTGTAAAATATGACGCGTCAACTCGAATAACTCGAATTTTTTGACTCGACTCGATCGAACGCTCACCCCTAGTCTTGGGGATGGCTTTTTACGGTACTTTTCACTTTTTCGAGAGATTTTTTTTCTGTTCACATGTCATTATATCAAGCCATTTCAAGTAGGGATGGTAAAAAAATCGAATTCGACGAATTTCGATCCGATCCGACTGCTAGGGTGGATTTTATTTTTGAATTTTCGATTTTTGAGTCGGGCTAGGTTTAGGGTGGAAATCCCCTGACCTTCCCCAACCCAATTTATATATAAATATATATTTATATTATTATATTTTATTTATTATATTTAATATTTTATTAATTTTCTTCGAGGCGGGTGGGTTTCATCGGGGTTTTTTTAAAATTTTGGGGTGGGGTCGAGTCAGAGTCAGGTTATACTTTTATTACATCGGGTTGGGTTTGGGATAAAAATATATTAAGTTTGGGTCGGGGCGGGGCAGGTTGGGACTTTAAATTTTCGGATCAGGTTCGAAGCGGCAAAAAAATCACCCGCCCCGTTGTCATCCATAATTTCAAGTTGCTTATCGTTAGTTGAATAATATTTTTCATCCACATAAGCGACATTTTGGCCGAAAATTATACGTTGAAGGTTAAAGTATTTCAAAATAAAATATAAGCCAAAATAATTATCTAATCAAACATTTCTACAAGCGTTTTTGTATGTAATAATTATTTTTTGAAAAAATATAATTATGTTTGATTTACCATTTGCTTACTAATAATGATTTTATTGCGTTATATTTTATTTATGGATGAAATGTAAAAATATCATCATCATCATGTTACTTTTTTGTATGTCTATCTGGTTATTTAATTCTTTTTTGTCATGTACTTTTTTTTTAAAAAAGATGCCCTTTGTTATCCCATGTTTTTTTATCATGTTCTTTAAATATCTATAAAACTAAATTGGAAATGTCATTTTATTAAAATAATTTCTTTTAATTTTTGTTTATTTAATGAATAAAGTATAATTATGCTAATAAATTTTAAAAGCACTTTGATGAGCCGTATCCATTAAAATAAAAACTACAAATACGTTATATTATTCATGTAATTAAAAATAGAAATCAAAATGACATTTGATAAGTCCCTATAGGAATGTTTGGAGTTAATTTTGATAAGTCCCTTGCAAATCTGCAGCTTAAAAGGCTCAATGTCTATAATGTTTGCCCTCTTTGTAGTTTTTCAAGTGAGACTGTTGATCACCTAATGAGAGACTGTTTTTTTGTGTTTCAACTGCTTCATTCTTTAGACGTACCTCCTTCCCAGAATTACAGTTCCGATAACTGGTCTGAGTGGCTAGTTACATATTTTTGTAGTCTTAGTAAGCAGCATAAGAAGATCATCATGGTTGCTTTCTGGGTTACTTGGTTTACCAGGAATAAGGTGGTTCACGAAAATACAGTGGTATCGGTAACCGAGAGTGTGGCGTTTGTTCAAGCTTTCCATTTAGAATATGGCTCGGTATGCAACAATGACAGGTCCATTTCAATCACCCCTCCTTCATTCTGGCAAGCTCCACCGAAAAATGTTGTAAAATTTAATTTTGATTCGGCATACAATGGTCATAGCAAATTAGCAATTTTAGGAGTGATTGGGCGCGACAGCTCTGGTCTTATAATGGCAGCATGTTCCATTCCACATTCTCACGTGGCATATCCTTTTGTGGCAGAGGCCTTATCATGCTTGCAGGCTATTCAGTTTGCTAGGGACTTGGGTTCCAGAAGGGTGATTATTGAAGGGGATTCACTCACAGTTATTAAAAAGCTGAATGCTTTGATGTCATCTCTCTCATTGTTCATGATATTCTAGTGATGTCTAGGAGCTTCGACAGTATCTCTTTTCACTTTTGTCCGTCGGGAAGCTAACAATGTTGCTCATGTTCTTGCTAGAGATTATCACAATCAACAGAAACCTTTCTACTGGATCGAAGAAGCTTCCTCGAATACCATGTTAGCAGCGGTCTTGGATAGAGTTAAGTTGGATCATGCTTGATGTTTTCGGTTTCGTTTATTTTCTCGGTTAATTCTTTATATGCATGTTTGATGCACTCCAAGCACCCTCAGTGTGAGATGGTTGGTTTTGTTTATTTTTCATGTTTTATCGGGTGTGTTCTTGCCTCCAAGGTTGTTCTCTTGGATGTTAAGAATCTGTGCATAATTGTATTTTGTCTTTACTTTTAATGAAATTAGCCGTATTAAAAAAATAGAAATCAAAATGAATGAGTTACATTTAATTAGTCTTTTCATTTTCATATAAAAACAATAGATGTTTTTATTTATTTTTGTGGCGTGATTTTTTTTTATTGAGTAAAATATTTTTTTCTTTAGTATTAGTTTTGACATCACATTTTTTTTTAGTAGACATTTATTTGATTATCTGACTGATGTATCTCTATTTTGGACATCTGGTCTAATATTTTTTTATTGATAGACGCACACAATCACAAAAGAAAGCCACAACTGATTTGTTTTACATCAAGTTTTTAAATTTAGCGTCATTGCTACATATATTTTTATGTTAGTGTTTGTTATATTTTTTTTGGTAAAACTTTGATACACAATCTGTGTAAAATTAATTTTACACAAGCCTGTGTATTTACACTTTAAAAATCTAAATTCTAAATTCCTAACCCTAAAAAACTAAACCCCACACTCTAAACCCTAAATTCTAAACACTAACCTTAAATTCTAAACCCTATAACCTAAACCCCTAAACCTTAAACCCTTAACTAAAACCCTAACCCCTAAAACTAAAAGACACGTGTAAACTAAAGTTTACACGGCATGTGTATCAAAATTTTTCCTATTTTTTTCACCACCGATAATAATGTTTATATGTATCTATCATTTTCTTAAATTGTTTAATTAAATTTTTAACATTTTTTTTGTACGAGCCTACATTAGTATTCATTAATCTATCAAATTGGTTGTCCTTGATTAATCAAATATCCCACTTCCAATAAATACATACACATATAATTTAATTTAGGATAAATTATAAAAATTATCACTGAACTTTACTCTCTGACCTATTTTAGTCACTGGACTTTCAAAACTACCAATTTACTTACTAGACTTTATACATTGACTTATTTTAGTCGCTCAATATTATTTTATTAATATTTTGGCATGACTTAACATATTTTATTACTATTAAATATAAAAATAATTTAAAATAAAAATGAAATTATATATTATTATTTAAAAAAGTAATTTAAAATAAAAAATCAAAATAAAACTGAAATCATACTCAATTTCCAATCCACAAACCTCAAAACTCTTCCGTTCACTTCCAAAATATTAATAAAATAATATTAAGTGACCAAAATAGGTCAATATATAAAGGTCAGTAAAGAAATTGATCGTTTTAAAAGTTCAGTGGTCAAAATAGGTCAGAGAGTAAAGCTTAGTGATAATTTTTATAATTTACCCATTATTTAATTTATTGGTAGATTAATTTAGATCAAATATTACAGGAATTTATTATGGAGTGGCTTTTATTTTAATTTTTTATATTCACAAACATCCGACTTAAACTTTGTTAAGGTTCTAATATTATATATATATATATATATATATATATATATACATATATATCTATCTGCTAGAAAACAAAAATAGCATGTGAACATCAAAGCATATCTAGTTAAATAATAAACCCGCCATCCAAAACCCTCCACTAGAATCCCACACCGCCAAAATGAGGCCATTGTTGATTCTTCTTGTTTCTCTCGTCGTCTTCAAACTCTGGCTCTCATCTGCAGCCTCCGATCCCATTAAACAATCTCTTCTCCAATGCTTAAGCCAAACAATCCACGCCGGCGAAGCTTCCTCCATCATTTACTCCAAGTCCCACCCTTCATACTTCTCCGTTCTCCGTGCATACATCCGCAACAGGCGTTTCAACACATCGTCCACCCCGAAACCGCTTGTCATCATCACCCCGTCAGCCGAATCCCACGTCTCCACCGCCGTCACCTGCTCCCAGAGGCTCGGTTTCCGCCTCAAAATCCGTAGCGGCGGCCATGACTTCGAAGGGCTCTCGTACGTCGCCGGCGAGCCGTTCTTCGTCCTCGACATGTTCAATCTCCGCGCAATAACCGTCGACATGGCAGACGGATCAGCCTGGGTCGGCGCCGGTGCGACGCTGGGTGAACTTTATTACAACATATGGAAGAACAGCAGAGTCCATGGTTTCCCGGCGGGTGTCTGTCCCACCGTCGGCGTCGGCGGACACATAAGCGGCGCCGGGTACGGCAACATGATGAGGAAGTACGGAGTGTCGGTGGATCACGTAGTGGACGCTAAACTGGTGGACGTGAACGGGAGAATACTCGACAGAAAAGCCATGGGGGAGGATCTTTTCTGGGCGATCAGAGGCGGCGGAGCAGCCAGTTTCGGGGTGGTTTTAGCCTATAAAATAAAGCTCGTCCCCGTACCAGAGAAAGTCACCGTTTTCAGAGTGGAAAAATTATTATCCGAAAACGCCACCGATATAACACTCAAATGGCAAACGGTTGCTCCGACGACCGACGACAATCTGTTCATGAGAATGCTTATACAACCGGTGACGAGAAACAAGAAAAAAACGGTGAGAATCACCGTAATCGCTCTGTATTTAGGCGATTCCGATTCTCTAGTGAGTCTATTAAGCAAAGAATTCCCCGAGTTGGGTATTTCCAAAGAGATTTGCAACGAAACGAGTTGGATCGACACAGTTCTCCGGTGGGCAAATTTCGACTCATCAACTCAGCCGACGGCTTTACTCGACAGAGATCCAAACGATGCTGATTTCCTGAAAAGAAAATCAGATTATGTTCAGAAACCGATTCCCAGAAAAGGGTTGGAATCATTATGGGAAAAAATCATCGAAATAGGCAAAGTCGGGTTAGTTTTCAATCCTTACGGAGGCCAAATGAACCGAGTCAAATCAGACGAGTCGCCATTTCCACACCGAGCAGGTAATCTGTACAAAATCCAATATTCTGTCACCTGGGAACAACCCGGGAACGAAGCCGACAAGAATTTCACGACACAAGTGAAGCTTCTCCATGATTTTATGACACCGTTCGTTTCAAAGAATCCGAGGAGTGCTTATCTGAATTACAGGGACATTGATGTCGGATCGACGAAGAAGTGGAGCTATGAAGAAGGTAAAGTTTACGGCCAGAGTTATTATAATGAGAATTATGAGAGACTTGTCGATGTGAAAACTGCGGTTGATCCGAAGAATTTCTTCAGGAATGAACAGAGTATACCTCCCCGATCGAGTAAGATTTAGAACAAATTTTGTGCAGGCACAGATCTTACTTACTTCCGGATTTGTTGGGAGTTTGATCGGTTGTGTTCTAGTTTTGTTACTGTAATATCAGTGTCTCTCTTTCTTCTTCTGTTGTCTTGAGATTTGTATGTTTCTATTTTTTGCATGTTTTGTTTCCGACCAATATATTTAGGGGATATATATATATATATTCTGATTCAAAGATCAAATTGAGTCGAATAGAATATAACTTGAATTTAGGGTAAAAACTTTAATTGTGAAATTTGTTTGAGTTTGAAACAATTCGAACAAGTAATTTAAAATGACGTGTAGAACTTAGAGTCTTGAGCATTAAACTTGTTTTGAACATTCTAATTTAATTACAAGTAATATTTTAGTCTCATTTTAAATTTGGATAAATTAAGGTATATTTATAGGATATATTACTTGAACTTGAGTCACATAGGAAGAACAATATTATCATTTATCAATGGGATCACTCTACAGGTTAAACTCAAATATTCTTAACCCAATTTGATTTAAACATGAAATTTGAAAAGGTCAAAATCAGAAAAAAATAAAAATTAAAATAATTTGAACCTATAATCTAATCATGAAACCCGATCTAAATTAAAAATAATTTGAATCTAAAATGACTAAAACATGGTTTAAGTCCAAACTAAAATAAACAAATCTAAATTGAGACTCAAAATCCTAAACCTGGAGGCTGAAACCCAAAATGATTAGTACTCATAATAATCCTGCATAAAATCTTGCTCCTCTAACCGGAATGATTCGAACTTAAAATGATTTGAACAAATAACTCGAAATGACCTAATGAAATATCTAGAAGCCAAATTAATCTAAACATGTAATAATCCGTCTCGTAAACCTAAACTTTAAACTTAAATAGTTTTAACTAAAATTTCTTAAATCAAAAGTTATTTAAACTTAAAATGACTCTAATTTTAAATCAATCGGAACTAAAATGATTCAATCTAAATTGACCTCATCTAAAATTAACATACCCGCCAAATTCACACTCTTTACTATAATTAACAAAGACTCTTGAGTCCTGTCTGGCTTGATGGACGGAGATATGGATTTTGACATTGAGGGTTAAAGCACATGCTAATGTACCCTTTATTGAGAGTTAAAGGCAGGCCATGGCTGTCTGAAACTCTGAGGAAGCTTCAATCTGGTCCTGGAAAAAGGTCAGATGGAAAGTGACAACCTACGATTATGACATGCACATGGACCAAACCACTGACTAATGCAAACTTTGTCCTACGGCTATAGTTGTTTTTGAGGGGAGTCTAAAGTGCAGCAGAGTGATTCTAGACATATACAATTGCACAGTTTTTAAAATAAAAACCCCGAAAAAATTATTATTTTTATTGTTATATATATTATTTTTTAAAATATTACCAACAAATCTTGTTTTAATATCATATTTTGAAAATTTAATAAAGTGGATAAAATGTGGGTAAGAATATATGATGTCAATTCAGAAATTAATAAGATGATTCCCATAATTTTTTTCAAAGCTTTTTTTAATTATATATTATGCAAATTTGTTTTAACGGCTAATACCCTTTAATTTTATTCCAACAGCAATTTGGAAATTAATAAAAAAACATGGCATTTAAAATCAAACTTTGAAACTTGTAGAAGATGCTTTGTGAATTGTGTTTCAAACGGCTACATTCAACGGCTAAACCCTAAAAGTAATTTAGGGTTAACCTTCTCCTTTATATTTATATATATATTTACTTAAAAATACACTTTTAATTTTTAGTTTATAATTTTATATTTTTCGATTGGTAACGGAAATTTTTCAAATATCTCTAATTTAGCTTTGTAATCTCGTGGTAAGTTTTTTCTTCTTCAAATCTATTATATTTTTGTCTTTTATTTTTAAATTGTTTTTAATTAATTTATGTTTATTGTTTTACATGTTGATCGGTTGATCTCATCTAATCAGTGATCTCAAATAGTCTGATAAAGTGATAGTCATTTTTCGTCAATCCTGGTGCTATCTAACCTCTTTATCTCTTTTTATTCAGTTATTTAGTTAGATTAAAATTTTATTTAGTCATTTAGTGCAATATGCTTCGAAAATATTCATCCGGGTGTGAAAAACGTAAAAAAAATAAAAGAACCGAAGAATTAATTCAATCTCAGAAGGGCGCTACAGATAATTTTTTTTCAATAAATCTGAAGTAGGTGAAATGCTTGCTTATGTAGAAGAGATTGATGTAAATAACGTTGACAATGAGAATATTGAACAAGCAAGACATGTGAATGATGATGTTAATATAAAAAATAGTAGGAGTTTAGAAGACTATGAACAAAATGAAGAACAACATCATTATGATGAGAATGTTCAAAATATTGAGCAAAACGATTCTAATTTATTTGATATTTATGATCCAAGAAATTGGGGTTCTCTTGATTCAAAATTAATTGATATTTTGACAATAAATAGTCCTAAACGAGACTTTACCATATTAAAAGGCCCTTAAGACAAATTATTTCGGAGATTCTCTTCGGATTATTATATAAGATATTTGTCCAATGGTAAAACTTGTGATAGAGATTGACTTGTTTATTCAAAGGAGTTAGACAAAGTGTTTTGTTTTTGTTGTAAAATTTAAAAAAAAAAGATTTAAAAGAGGTGTTTTGTGTAATGAAGGCTTTAATGATTGGCTTCATCTTAGTGTTAGACTTAAAGAACATGAAACAAGTGGTGATCATGTGTTAAATATGGCAACTTGGTGTGAACTTCAACATAGATTAAAGGAAAATGAAACAATTGACAAAGTTGCTCAAGAGCAATTCAAAAAAGAAAAAGAATATTGGAAATATGTGATTGTTAGAATTATTTCAATTGTGAAGTATCTTGCTAAACATAACTTGGCCTTTCGTGGAAAAAATGAAAAATTATATCAAAACAGTAATGGAAACTTTTTGGGGTTAATAGAGATGTTGGCAGAGTTTGATCCTGCGATAAAAGAGCATATTCAACGTATTAGTAATGGCAAGATTCATCATCATTATTTGAGTCATGATATTCAAAATGAATTAATATTTTTACTTTCTTCTAGAATTAGATCTAACATTATTAAAAAAATTAAAGAAGCGAAATATTTATCTGTGATGTTAGATTGTACTCTTGATGCTAGTCATCAAGAACAAATGTCATTAATTTTAAGGTGTGTTGATGGCTCTTCAAATTCTTTTAAAATTGAAGAATTTTTTGTTGAATTCTTACAAGTTGATGATACGACTGGAGAAGGGTTTTTTCAAGTGTTAGAAAATGTATTGGAATCTCATGATCTCAATATAGATAATGTGAAAGGTCAAGGATATGATAACGGATCTAACATTAAAGGAAAAAATCAAGGCGTGCAAAAAAGACTTTTAGTCGTGAACCCTAGAGCTTTATATACTCCATGTGGTTGTCATAGTCTTAACTTAGTTTTGTGTGACATTGAAAATACTTCAACAAAAGTGAGAGACTTTTTTGGAATAGTCCAACGCATTTATACTTTATTTGCTAATTCTACAAAGAGTTGGCATTTAAGAGAAAATGTGAAGGGCTTAACTTTTAAACCATTGTCAGTTACACGGTGGGAAAGTCGTGTTTGAAAGTGTTAAGACAATAAGATTTCAAATTGTAGAAATACGAAAAGTTTTACTTCAAGTAGCTCATACAGATAATGATCCTACAAAGTGAAGCTAAATCCTTGGCAATAAACGAGCTTGGTAGTTTTGAATTTTTGTTATCTACAATCATTTGATATGAAATTTTATTTGCTGTGAACTTAGTTAGCAAAGAATTACAGTCAAAAGACATGTTGATTGATGTTGCTATAGATGAGATAAAGGGGCTTATTTTTTTTTCCAAAAGTTATAGAGATAATGAATTTTCAAGTAGAAAAATAGCTAATGAAATTGGAATTGATCCTATGTTTTCTCAAAAGCACATAGTACGTAGAAAAAAGACAATTTGATGAAATTGATGGTGAAGGAACATTAATGTCTCCCGAGGAATCTTTCGAAACTCAATACTTCTTGTATATTGTTGATCAAACCATTATTTTTTTTAGATAAGAGGTTTGAACAATATCAATTATATGGGAATATTTTTGGCTTATTGTTTCATTCTGATAAATTACATTCATTGGAGGACATTAATCTTAAATCTCATTGTAATAATTTTGAAAATGCTCTTAGGAAAGATGAGTTATCTGGTGTTGATAGAGATGAGTTATTTGTTGAGTCGAAATTACTTAGAAAGCTTTTACCCAAGGAAAAAATAAGAGTAATGAATTTATTGAAGTATTTAAAACGTTTTAATTGCTTCCCAAATGCGACAATTGCATATAGAGTTTTATTGACTATTCCCATTACTGTTGCTTCTGCAGAACGAAGCTTTTCAAAATTGAAGTTTGTGAAGTCATACTTACGGACAACTATGTCACAAGAAAGAATAAATGGACTTGCTTTGATGGCAATCAAAACTGATCATTTGGAAGAAGTTGACATCGAAAGCGTTGTAGATGAGTTTGCTTCAAAATATGCAAGAAAATCATTACTTTTTAAGTGAAAATGATAGACTTTTAAATGTTTGTAAGTCATTTTTATGTTGCTACATGGAGTAATATAACATTTTTTTGTATTAAGGGCATTTTATTTGAAAAAAAAACATTTATTTTTTATATTATAAATTAAGGGTCTCATCTTAATAAATTGAACAGGGCCCCTTAAATCTTTAAACCGCCCCTGGGTGCAGCAAGTTTAGAGTGCGGTTAAGAAACGGTAAGGTTTAAAACTTGTTTAAGAACCTAAAATGTTAGGCTTCTAGAGAACATTTTAAGTTGGTTTTTTTGTGTGTGATTTTTGACAAGTTTCGATACTTGTTGATTTTTGACAAGTTTTGATACTTTGTCAAAGAACTTAAAATGTTATATAAAAAACAAGTATCGAAATTTGTCAAAAATCACAAAAAAAATCAACTTAAAATGTTATAAAAAAGTAACATTCTACGTTTTTGGACAAGTTTCGAAACTTACCATTTTTAGCCACACTCTAGACCTGTTGTATGTTAGACTCGCCCCTTTTTGACTATTCTCTCTAGTTTTAAGCTTTGCCTTTGCATGAAGAATAGCCTTCTTTGGGGTTATGTTTCTTAAGAACTTCAATCTTTGTTGTTTAAACTAATATAGATAAACACATCTTTATTAGTTTGGATGATCTAGATGCGTGGGGAGAAACTCGTAAACCTTTTATTAGAAGCTAGAAAAAAAAAGAATTTTGATGTTACGTAATTCATCTTAAGCTTGACTCTAAAAATAGTCTGATTCGATCATCAGTTGTAAACTTAGATCGAAACTTCAAATAAATCAAAACGAAAAATAGAGAACAAATTAACATGATTCGGTCTTAAAACAAATTGAATCATACTATAGCCAATAATTAATTGGTCTAATGGGATGAAATACTGAATTCTTAAGTAATATCGGGTATTTAAATCATAACGTTATGAGTGAAATACATCGGGTTGGAAGGATTTTCACCATAATGAATCTTTACAGTCTCCATCCGAATTAATATGTACCCTATTTTATAGAATGTATTTGGATCCATCTTTCAAAACCCATAAACAGAAATGCCCAATAGTTCCTCAATTAAAACGGGCTTCAAAATCAAGTGTTGGGTCCAAAGATTATTGCTCAAAAATTTACAAAAAATCAACTACCCACTAAATTATCTACTCGTTTATTTTATAAAATAATAGCATTGTTCTTTTCTCTCTCAAAATGTAGTATTCAAAAATTATTTTCACAATAATATCATTGTTCTATTTTAGGGTTCATAAGTTTAATTTAGGGTTTATAGTTTATGAGTTTAAATTTGAAATTTTAGGGATTAAGGGTTTAAATTTTATATTTAAAATTTAAATAGACTTTCTTGTGTAAAATTTTCTTACCCAACATATATCAAATGATATCTCCTTAGAAATAGAGATATTGTACCACACATCCGCGAACTATGATTATCACTTTATAATAGTTTTTAAACTTTTAAATGTTATAATTTTATCCACAAACTATATCTCTCGTTCTAAATTGGCCCTCAAACTTTTGAACATTTTAATTTCACCATCAAATTATCTGTTGTATCACATCATATTATTACATAATATATGTAATACCCGAAATATACCCAGGTATGAGTATATATGTATATATATTTCTCTTATAAAAAAATAAATAAATAAAGTTGATATAATGAATAAATAAAATCAAACAATAAATCCAAATGTCCATATACATACTCAAAACCCATTTATATCACAAAATCCCAATAGCTCAATTTTAATTACAAAGCCCAAATTCCAATCAAATTTGATATTCCCACCCATTCTAATACCAAACAAACACAACTCAAATCTGATAAATCCTTTCCCGCCTGAATAGTGTCACGTGGTTGACGCAGATATGCAGACAGATCTACTTTTGTTCAAGGCCCACCGCCCTAATTAAAAATGTCTAATTTTAATGATAGTTTATTTTTTTCTAATATTTATCATTAAAATTTAATTTTTTAATGTTATTAGGGGTTTATTGTTAATTTTTTTAAAAAAATTAATATATGTTATTAAGGGTTCATTTTTTCAATACTTGTTTTTAAGGACCCACTTTTTTCAATTTTTGCTATTAGACCTACTCTTAATTTTTTTTATATTTGTTATTATGAGTCCAATTTTTTGCAATAATTGTTATTAGGAGCTCATTTTCTTAATACTTGTTATTATAGTTTAATCTTAAAATTTATTATTTTTCAATATTTTTTTATTAGGGTCCATTTTTTCAATAAATGTTACTAGGACCCATTTTTTCTTCAAAATTCGTTATTTGGTACATGCTATTAGAATTTAATATTTTTTAATACTAGTTATTAGAGTACTGATTTATTTTCTAATAATTTTTATTAAGAGTCTACTCTTAAAATTTATTTTTTTCAATACTTATTATTAAAGGCTTAATTTTTAGATTCGTTTTTAAGCCAACAAAATTTCATGATTATATTCAAATATACTCAAATCTAAATTTTTTAAAATAAAATCTTTTTTTGCACTAAAACTTTTCATTTATTTAATCAAATCTATTTCATTTGGACCTTATAGAAAATAATCACGTAGGACCGTTCATTAATATCTTGATATACCAATCAAATCAATGTTTATTATATTATATCTTAAAATTATTTATTTTGGACCCATCTGAAAATAATCATGTAGAACCACTAGCCAAGAACCACATACCACGAGTTGCTGTCTTTTTCCTATTTTCGTATGTCATTTTATGAGCAATCAAATTAGAAAATGGAAAGTTTTTTTTTATCTCGTTTGAGTAGTTTTATTTTTAAGTTTTACGTAAATCTTTAATAGTTTAAAATTGAATAAATATTAGGGTAAAGTTTTACAAATGGTCATTACACTTTAATTAATTATTTAATTTGGTAATTAAATTTTTAATTACTTCAATATTATTATTAAACTTTTAATTTTAATTTAATTTGATCACTGACACATTAATAATTGTTAAAAAGGTAACGTGACAGTTAAAATATTTTGTCTAATAACATATTTAATCCTTCATATTTTTACATTCAAATAATTTAGTTATGATAAAATAATAATAATAAATTTAACTCTCACTATTTATATATTATTTTAATTTGTCCCTATTTTTAATTAAAAAAAAATAACCCTAAATCCTAAAATAGTTGGTCTTTGCTACATTGTTGCTCGATTTAGCTGGGGGTTTCCTAGAGGGCCTTTATATTATGCATTTTTTTTTATTTTTTTCAAGTTTCAACCCTCTGAAAATGGAAGGAAGAAAAAATATATAGAGAGAGATACTCAAAATTTTATAATTTTCTCGATCTCCTATAAAATATTCTTTTCTTCATCCATGCTTATAATTTTGCTGTTTAATTTTTTTTCCTGAATATCGTATGTTAATCATATTTTCGTTCCATTGTCTGCGAACATCATTGATGAAAATCGAATTACCGAGAAAAAATAAATCATTTTATGTCATTGGCACCACTTATTAAGTTCGAATTTTTATTACGATAGTCGATAGATACCTGAAAGTTCGATAGACATTCATACATCCACCATCCATTCATTTATTATCACAGACCAACGGTTCAACCCTACAACTCCAAACACGAACACAACAACAAAAAAGACAACAACCTACACCATCAAATTATTTAATGCCTTCAACAAGGCAACGCTGTCTAAACGGACCTGTCACGACCAGCTTCACGGTTTCTTCCCGGCTGCTGCTTTCGTTTTCGGAAGGGTTCCGAAAACCCTGTCCTATAACGTCGTGGTTATCCCGAAGCCCTTGTTCTGAATCCTGAAGTGGTGGTTCATATGATACTTCTGCAGATCAACCATGCACACATGCATGCATGCATGTATATATTATTACAGGACAGTATTCTTGTCTGAATTCTTGAAGCTAGCACAAGTGTGTTAGTGTCTTACCTTGAGGCTTTTTATGGATTGTGTGGTAGGTTGACAATGGTGGACGTAGTAATGGATCATGTCGTACAGGACATAGCCGATCAATCCACCACCGAACATGACGGGTCTTATTAAGAGTGTGAATAAAATCCCATACAGGTTCCAAAACTGGTAAACAAGCATTGGAACAAGATATACCGATTCAGTCACAATAATTCATGTGGGGGAAAGTTATTTTTAGCTTTCCAAGTTACCTTGCTTTTTTTCTTCTTCTAAAAATATACTTTATTGGACGTCTCGATATTTGATATATTAATTTTATTAGAGGTGACTATAGAGTCGTTTTGATCGAGTTCGGGCCAAATTATTTCGGGTTTGGATTGCATTCGGTTTAGGTTTGATTCGTGCCAGATTTAGTTTCAATCTATTATAAGTCAGTAGAGTTCAATTTCGAGTGAGGTCAATAACATGTCAATTGAGTTTTGGGTCGGATCAGCCAATTTTTACGTCGGGTTAATAGTTGGATCTTTTGGTCAATTCGGGTTGAGTTGGGTATGAGTCCAAATGCGTATAGGTAAAATTCTTGATATATTCTTGTAAAAACGTGTCTTTTTCGGATGAGATATGAAATAATATTTTAAAGGAGGAAAGATAGTATTAAACGAAGAAAAATGGTATTAAACCATTAAATTGTTACAAAAGATGGTGGTTAACTAGTAATATATAGAAAAAGAAAATAAAACACTTATCATTCTACTATTTATCACATTGTTGAAAAAATAGATAATTGTAAAAAGTAAATTACTTGATAACTTCAACACAATTATAGAGTTGAAATAGGGTCGGTGTTTGGTTCGGATAAATTAAATAGACAGTTGTATTTAGTTCATGTAAAAATCGATTCGAGTCCATATTGGTTCAACTATAATTCGGTTTAGTTTAGTTTGTTTCAGATTTTAAATCAAAATTGATTAATCATATTAGTATTCATATCATATAAAGTAAATAGATCGATTCGGACAATCGATTTACTTTATTTCTTTTCATTTAAGTACCTAAACACCCAGCAAACTTCATGTCATGTGTGACAGAAGAAAAAAATAAAGCAAAATATGCACATACCATTACGGCTAGATAGCAGCTTCTGCAGGTGGAATCACAAGCCTGAGGCCATCCATAGGGTGCTTGTGGTGGCAACCATGGATGAGATAGTGAAATGTGTTCGCCCTTCACACAAAGTTGTCAATGAATTAGTGTAAAAAATCGAATCGAATACATTTAAACAATAAACGATTGAAATAGAGCCAGATATAGTAATATCGAACTAATATTACGATCCGAATCGATCTTCAAATTTTTAGAGAAAAATAGCTAACCAGTAACTCCTTGTGTCAAGGTGGAAAAGGAAACGGTGGAAACAGTATTCAAGAAATGTCCACACAAAGGCCCCGATAATAGACAGTGCGACCACTAGGGGAAGTGTGAGACCATAGTTGTTATGACTCGTGCTTCATCTTGAATTTTTAAGATTTTATGTGTGCTCACTCTAAAAAATATTTATGGATCCACTGTACAGACTACAAGACTTGATGTAGTAATGTCTCTGGTCCGAATCCAAATTGACCCGAATCGACTTGTACAAAGGGATGCATGTACATTACCTCCATGAAACCACTCTTGAAAAATCGAGGACTTTCCTTAGTCAGAATAGGGGTATGAACCCACTCTTGGTAAGTTTCTCCAAGGTGACCAACCTGCCAAACATCCAAAACCACTCGAAAATTCTATAATTCATCGTTCCGAATATTATTTTTTCCATCCATAAGACTCGAAACCATATAAAATACCTGAAATACAAGGGGTTTGTTCAGATCAACACTAAACACCTTTCCGGCCATCTTTTGCAACTGCAATAAACAAAACTAGGACTTGGCATTAAGGATCAGCGTTCAAGATACCAAAGAAAAAAAACCCAAATCATGAGAGATGTGAAAATATAATTAAAAAACTTATTTTAAAAAACCTAGACAATATGGGTCGGAAAATCAAATCCTAACCCACAAAGTGTAATCACTCATTTTTGTCTGAGTTTTTAGTATTTTTAGTATTGTTGTAATAATATTATTAATCTTAAAAAAAATTAAAAAATAATAATAAAAAAAGGGGAGGGGAGAGGAGCACAAGGCTCCACGTCACCCACCTCACCCCTATAAATAGGCATGAATTGGAATTGAGACAGGAGGCAATCGGCCATGGCTTGCCAAATAAGGGGGCATTAGCTCCCGGCTAGCCAAGGACCGGGGTAGTGCCCTCGGTCCTAGTCGGTTCGATCGGGGTCCTATTTTAGATCCGATCTAGTTAATTTTTTTGGAGAGGTCATGGTAGATCTCGGTGGGGGTTCATCATTCGAACTCCTAGTTAGGTATATTTTCTTTCCTTTTTATTTATGTTGTAATTTTTATGATTTAATGAAGTAGTAGTTAATTTAAAATTGTGTTTTTAATTTGTATGTTTATCTATGTTTTAGATTAGTATGTTTTAAATTTATGTTTTATATTAATATTTTATTTATGTTAGATCTGTTTTTATTTATGAGTTAGATTAATATTTATGTATGTATATTTTAGATTAATATTTTATTTATGTTAGATTTGTTTTTATTTATGTGTTAAATTAATAGTTATGTATGTATGTGTTAGATTAGTATTTTATTAGTATGTTATATTAGTATTTTATTATGTTAGTATTTATTTATATTTTTATCGTAATGTATTTATTTATATTTGCCATGTTTTTTTTAAGTTTGCATAACGGACATATATTTTGTCAATGCGGTGCCCTTTTATTCGAGTGTAAACGGGGCCAGTATCAGGCGCAGTGATAGTGGTTGGGCGTTTACTCTCGAATAACGGGGCCTTTAAAATCTACTCGCATTTATAACCGAATTTCAATCTAATCGTCACTTTAATCCGGAAAGTTTAATATTAATAAAGCGGTAATTATTAAAGTACCAATTTTGGGCGGTGTGGGGGTGCTAATCCTTCCCCACCCGTAACCGACTTCCGAACCCGATATTTCAAAATCTCTGGTTTTCTACGGTGTCCGGTCCACCTTGAGTGGCCGGTGGCGACTCCATTTTAAATAAAATACGGGTTTTATAAAATCCCACGGAAGACAATATTTTCCAAAAAAACGAACACCTTTTTTTAGAGAAAGAAAAAACATCGCTACAGATGGCAACTCCGCTGGGGACATTTTTGTTTTTTTCAAAAACAAATGAGAGTCGAGCTTTTTCAAATAATTACCGCTTTATTAATATTGGAAATTCCGGATTAAAGTGACTATTAAAGTAACATTCGGTTATAATTGCGCGTTTATTTTAACGCATTTAAAATATGGCATATAAACCCGCTTTTTTTAAGTGGGGGGAAAACGCTAATGGTTTCGTGGATATATCGTTCTCCCGTATGGGCCTAGCAAGTACCTTCGGGGCTCGAGTACCTTATACTTTCGTGAGGATATCGTTCCTTCGTATGGGTATAAGCGAATGGGTCCCCCTGAATTGAACCCGGTTGAAAGGAGCCTATAATGGGTGATGACCGGGGGCCTTGCTACTCTTAGTAGATGACAGCAAGGACAATTCGGGTACCTCTTAGCACCAAAACTGCATATAGTGAGCCGTAAGAGCCAACCCTTTAGAGCCATGTGAAACTCTGTCCGATTAGTGGTCACCTTATTTAGGCTCTGGTGCCTTATTTCTTGTTTATGTACAATTTTTTTATTACTCTATTTTTATTTGTTTTATTTAATCGTTTTATTTGGTATTAACTCGTTTCATTTTATTCTCATCGCATTGATTTCACCTGCATCATTGCACAACATCATCACAATCTTAATTTTGCATTGCATCGATTTAGGACACATTTTGCATGCATTCATTTTCAGAATAATAAAACTAATCCTCGAGTTACCCCATTAAATACAACGAAGATGGTCGATCTAGCACCTTACAAAAGTTTGGTCTTGGGGCATGTCCAAAAGAACCCCCACATCTTTCACAAACATTATGCCTCTAACAAGGCCTCAGTCCGGGGGCATTCTTTGCCAAGGTCCAGCCTTCATTGCTGAGTCAAACCCTTGCACCCCTGAAATGTCTACATTGACCACAGTTTGTAAAATTGCACCCAATCAAAAAATAATAAGCTACCATGAACCAACACAATTTATAAACCCAACCAAGGGGGCAACAGAATCCACACTCAAAGTGTCAAACTCAAGAACAGTTTTAGACGATGGCATAGGGACGAATAAAATGTTGGGGCATGCACCCAGATGACTGATCGAACCCAAGTTGAGGTTGGGGCACCGTCACATACAAAAAAACCAAAATCCTGACGAGACCAGTGAGGAGTCAAGGGTATCTCATTGAGGGCAAAAAAAATCATATCACATTCATGCATGTAGTTGAATTCATCTTGCATTAAGCCATTTTTGCAAACGTCATACATTTAGATTAAGTGCATACACCAAAGTCACCATGCATTTAGGGTAGACACATGCATTAGATACATTCATGCAATCTTGCTTGTACATAACAGGTCTAGGAAAAAGATCGAGTACCCTCGACATGGGGGCAATGACAAAGAAGGCCAACCCTAGTCTTGAAGGAGGCCAAACACGAAGAAGATGGAAACACCCAAAATAAAAGGTATCATCGACAAAATCTTTGATAATTACTGACCAATGTTTTCTCTTTTGTAGGATTTGATTCCTCCGACAATAGTATGACGGATGCCAACAAAAATTCTTTCTAGATCATGCCCTCTGTCGATAGAAAAGCCGGGCAAATTTTTCAAAAAAATTATCTCGCTGTCAGTGGCGCAGTCACTCAACATCTTGCAAATCATGCCTCCGTCAGTGGTGGTACGCCAACTTAATGAAGATCTTGCCTCTGTCGGTGGTGTTGCAGATCAAATTTTCCATCCAGATCCTATCTCTCCGCCGGTAGTGTAATGGATCTCACTTTTTGCTGATCTAGTCTCTCCGGTAGTGGTATAGCAGATCAAATCCTATCCAGGTCTTGCCTCTTCGACGGTGTTACAGCTAGACCTAAATTTTACTCGGAGTTTACCTTTTTATTTTAATGGTAGCTAAAAACTCAATCCAAAAAGAGAAAGAAAAAGAAAAAAGAAAAAAAGAAAAAAAGAAAAAAAATCAAAAAATCAAAAAGAAAAAAGAGAAAAATTGAAAAAAATTGAAAAAAAGAAGAAGGAAAATGAAATGAAAAAAAGCAAAAATGAAGGAAAAATTAAAAATAAAGAAAAAGAAGAAGAAAACTATCTGATCATGCCTCTTCGTCGGTGTCGTAGCTGGATCAAATCTTCAGACCTTGCCTCCTCGTCGGTGTTGTAGCTTGGTCAAATTTAACTGCCGGTCCTACCTCCTCGTCGGTGTTGTAGCTGAACCAAATTCACTAACTTCCGGTCTTGCCTCTTCGTCGGTGTTGTAGCTAGACCAAATTCACTAACTCTTGATCCTGCCTCTTCGTCGGTGTTGTAGCTTGGTTAAAATTCACCAACTTTCAAGTTTTATCAATGTTGTAAGAAAAAAGAGAAAAAGAAAAAAAAAAGAAAAAAGAGAAAAAGAGAAAAAAGAAAAAAGAAAAAATATGAAAAAATAAACAAAAGCAGAGAAAAAAGAAACAAAAAAAGAGAGAGAAAAAAAAAGAGAAAAATTGTCAGTTTTCTGATCTTACCTCTTCGTCAGAGTTGTAGCTGGATCAGACATCAGAACTTTCACCTATCGGTCTTGCCTCCTCGTCAGTGTTGCAGCTGGATCGAATTTTGTAGACCCTGTCTCTTCGTCGGTGTTGCAGCTGGGTCGAACTCTCCTTAGGTATTAGCTTATTATCAATAATGTAGCAAGTGGAACTCGGTTTGGCTTCCCCAACAAACAACCCCCCATTTTGAAGGCTTTGCTTCCCTAAAGTGACAAGGTAGATCAATCAAGACAAGAAAGAAGACCTACGCCGAAGAGAAAGAAGATCTACCAAAGAAGGAAGACACGCGTCAAAAGGAGAGAAGTTCAGCCAGATAAGACAAAAATGAGTGCTTTTGATCTTTGCTTTGTTCTCGTTCCACAAGAACAAGCAAAGAGGGGCAACTGTAATCACTCATTTTTGTCTGGGTTTTTAGTATTTTTGTAATAATATTATTAATCTTAAAAAAATTAAAAATTTAAAATAAAAAATGGGGAGGGGAGTGGAGCACAAGGCTCCACGTCACCCACCTCACCCCTATAAATAGGCATGAATTGGAATTGAGACAGAAGGCAATCGGCCATGGCTTGCCAAATAAGGGGGCATTAGCTCCCGGCTAGCCAAGGACCGGGGTATGTGCCCTCGGTCCTAGTCGGTTCGATCGGGGTCCTATTTTGGATCCGATCTAGTTAATTTTTTTGGAGAGGTCGTGGTAGATCTCGGTGGGGTTCAGTCGGGGTTCGTCATTCGAACTCCTAGTTAGGTATATTTTCTTTCCTTTTTATTTATGTTGTAATTTTTATGATTTAATGAAGTAGTAGTTAATTTAAAATTGTGTTTTTAATTTGTATGTTTATCTATGTTTTAGATTAGTATGTTTTAAATTTATGTTTTATATTAATATTTTATTTATGTTAGATCTGTTTTTATTTATGAGTTAGATTAATATTTATGTATGTATGTTTTAGATTAGTATTTTATTTATGTTAGATTTGTTTTTATTTATGTGTTAAATTAATAGTTATGTATGTATGTGTTAGATTAATATTTTATTAGTATGTTATATTAGTATTTTATTATGTTAGTATTTATTTATATTTTTATCATAATGTATTTATTTATATTTGCCATGTTTTTTTTAAGTTTGCATAACGGACATATATTTTGTCAATGCGGTGTCCTTTTATTCGAGCGTAAACGGGGCCAGTATCAAGCGCAGTGATAGTGGTTGGGCATTTACTCTCAAATAACGGGGCCTTTAAAATCTACTCGCATTTATAACCGAATTTCAATCTAATCGTCACTTTAATCCGGAAAGTTTAATATTAATAAAGCGGTAATTATTAAAGTACCAATTTTGGGCGATGTGGGGGTGCTAATCATTCCCCATCCGTAACTGACTCCCGAACCCGATATTTCAAAATCTCTGGTTTTCTACGGTGTCCGGTCCACCTTGAATGGCCGGTGGCGACTCCATTTTAAATAAAATACGGGTTTTATAAAAATCCTACAGAAGATAATATTTTCAAAAAACAAAAAAAACCACATCTTTTTTAGCGAGAAAAAAACATCGCTACACAAAGCACAGAATTCGTCTTAATGAAGTGAAGACTGAGGAGAGGAGAAGAGAGGAGAGAAGAGGAGAGGAGAGGAGAGAAGGAAGAGAGATGTATTTTGGCTTTATATAATAATGGACAACACCTTTCGAAATATTTTAATGCGACTTCTAGTGATTTAGTGATTATCTGAATTTTTTTATTCGGTCATTATTTTTTATAAATTATTTACGAAAATAACACTTTAGACTTTACTTTCGAACAAAGATAGAACTAGGATCAAACATTAAGAGTAAACAAAGATCTATTAAACTTTTAAGGCTTAACCCGTTAAATAGGTGCACAAACTATGCTCTTTTTTCAGTTAGGTGCCCAAACTATTTTTCGGGCCAAATTGAGACTTAAAATTTTATTTCGTGACCCATTTAGGGTTCACCGTTAATTTTCACCGTTAAAGGACATGTGTCATCTCTTAAAAATTCTAAAAAATATATTAAAAATAAATAAAATTACTTAATTTTCAGAAATTCTCTAAGGTTTTACAGATTTTACAAAACAGCTCCCAAATTCCAAAATCCTTTAACTCCCCAAAACTTAGTACTCGATTTGGGTCGATTCCGCCGCCGATTGTCACACCGCCGCCCACCACATCGGTCGTCTGACTATTACGATCATTTCCCCCACCACCTCATCGCTGAAAATGGACCGATGTTGTGCGAATCGTCAAAATTGTCGAATAGTTCCTTCGAACGATTCATTGCAAACAGTAGCCGGAAGGGTGGCAAATGACACGTGGGTTGTTCAGCGAGGGGAGGGCGCTTCATTTTGTCGTCGGCAATGCGTCCAACACCGGCGAGAGTGGTCGAATTTGGGGGATTTAGGGATTTGGGGACTATTTGAAAATTTCAGTATATATTTTTATTTTTATTTTGTTTTATTATTTTTATTTATTTTTAATATAATTTTTGGAATTTTCCGGAGATAACACGTGTCCTTTAACAAAAAAATTAACGGTGAACCTTAAATGGGTCACGAAATAAAATTTTAGGTTCTAATTTGGCATGAAAAATAATTTAGGCACCTAACTGAAAAAAAGGGCATTATTTGGGCACCTATTTACCTATTAAGCCAACCTTTAAATCAAAAAATTGAGAGAGACACAAACTTTATTTTACTGTTAAATCTTAAAGGGTCCTCAAATATAATTATACCAGAAAAGTTTAAGAGTCAAACATGGCTCTTACGAAAAAAATATCTTTTTGTTTGGTAAACGTGTCACGTTAGTAGTCAGACACTATTCTATAAATAATTCATGAAAACATTATCTTGATTTTATTTACAAAAGGGTAAACTATAAAAATCATCATTTTACTTTGTGTTTAGATCTATTTTGGTCACTCAACTATTAATTTGTGCAAATTACTCACTCAATTTTACACATTGAACAGATTTGGCCACTCATTCATTTTTTCGTTAACTTTCTATTGACATGGGTTAATTTAATACTTTTTTATCTACGTAGGAATTAATTATTTTAAAACTTTTTTATATTTATAAAAGGGTGATTGGCTTTAAATCCTATAATCCTAATTTTGCGGTAAACCGAAAGGGGCTCAAAAAGAAGAAGCCAGAAAAAAAAAAGAGATGAACTCTATTGTCGAGTCAAAGGATATTTTGATCTGCAGGTGTGGTAAATTGACAGTGTTGAAGACATCATGGTGGGACAATAACCTAAGTAGGCGATTCTATGGTTGTAATTATGGAAATATGTTGTGCAAATCTTGCAATTTTTCGATGGTATAAACCTCCAATCAATTCTTGTGCAAAAGTACTTCTTGTTGGACTGCTAAGAAAAATCAGGACAAATGACAGGAGCAGAAAAAATAAGAGAATTTGGTGAATTATTGCATTGGTAGATACTATTGTACTACTTGCCTATTCATGGATAGAAGTTGAAGAAATGTTGGTTGTAAATTGGTACCAATGGTCATTTAGAAGGTTGAAAACAAAGACTCATTGGGTATTTTGTTATGGACAATATTTAAGGTTGAAGATTGGGTTTTATGGGTATTTTGTGTTTGAAAATATACAGTGTTTAGGCAAAATAGATTGACGTTTCATCACGCGTTTTTTTATTAATTTAAATTATTTATTTTTAATAATTTTATTTAAGCCTTTGTTCAATGATAATTTTAAAAATATATTACTCTCATACGATATCTATGATCCATTTAAGTTTGATATGTTCATCTGGTTTGATCATTATCGTAATGTTCTGTTGTAATTTATATAATGCAAATGTTTATTATACAAATTAATTATTAAATCATTTACCTTGAGCGAATGACTCATGATCATGTTTTACTTTCATAAGTCATACAATACTATTGAGATGATACTTTTTACTCTTTAATCGAGTTAGGATTTAACTTCTATAAATGTAGTTATGTCATATACGAGTTACCTATCAACATATTAATAATCAATTTATTACTTTGAGATGTGTCGGTTCTTGATATATCAAAGCATGAAAGTCATACATATATAGTTCTATATTTACTTAAGATTGAGGTAAGCATATTTTGAACGTCGTGGGTTAATTTAGTACATAAATCATTCAAAATTAATTTATCTTAGTCTAATCAATGTGTTGTCTATCTCAAGCAAGCATAAATATGTCTCCACTCGAGAGTCAATTGTTTTGATAGCTAAGATAAATTTTTTTGAACTTTTGACGACATAATAATCCTAATATGAATCATTTACCCGTGACAAATCTATTGACTATAGATTTATTCAGATTATTAACTAACATAAATTGTTTTCTGCATTATAAACAATCTTGCAATACAACTTATGATATCAACGAGTCAATATTTACTTTTATCATTGTTTTACATTTAAAAAAATATTTAAGTTAAAATTTTCAGTTAAGGCTAAAATTGATGTTTTAGTTATAGTTAGAAGTCAAATTAAATATAAACCATCACATCATCAATTTACGGAATTAATGTCGGAGTGATTATTTTGTTATTTTATCAATAATTTTAGTGGTCAAAACATAATTTTTAAAATTTTAGTGACTAAAAGAATTTATTGAAGTTTTAGTGACCTTGAGTATAGTTTATCCTTTTATATATCATCGGATTAAAATAATAATAAAGGATCTTATAAAATAATGACACTATCACATTTACCATGTCAGTCCTTTCTATGTTGTCACTTCCAATGTATTTTGCCCACCTGTCAGCCAAACAACGCGTGTATGTTGGTGAAAGCCCATGGGCCTGACGTTCGTTAACGTCTGCTCTAGCTTCTAGAGAGATATAGAAAAAAATAGACGAATTATATTCGTTTAAACACTATCTTGTGTCATGTGAAACTTCTCCAACTTTGAGACCTCAATGGGATGGCAATGGCGGAATGCTTTGTTCATTCTTGAAGAAATTATCAGGGTCTACCATGGCTTTCACACGTGCCAATCTCCAGAAGTTTTTGTTAAAATATTTTTCCCCATAAACTCTCGCAACAGCAAAATCTGTGTCATTGCTTCCGTTGCTGCCGATGTCAAGGTCTCTATAGTTAAGAAACGCCTCCCTAGGGTTACTCGATGCATACGGAGCCATCGCACGATACAACCTCCTCGACATGTCGACGTACCTGTCCACGGCACCGATGCCGCCGTCGGACCCCGTCCAATGAATTGTATATTGTGTCTTGAAAAGGTATCCGGCTCGTTGTGGATACGGGGTTTCGGACCCCGAAATCTCATCCATTCTTCCTCCATGAGGGTTTAGTTGCATGAAAACATTGCCTATTTCCATCAATAATCCCCATAACATCTCAAGCCCTTGTTTGGGAATCACATTTTTGTAGTAATCTGATTTTGTCTTGAAGAAGACCTTGTCTTGAACTCGTTGGAGCAATGTATCGATGGAGGTCCCTTTGGGGTACCCTGCCCAAAACAGGACCGATTGGACCCAACTCATTTCCATACAATCACTTAATTGTAAACCCAAATCTTGAAATTTTGAATTCGGCTCTTGAATAAGTTTATCAGCTCGGCCGAGAAACTGGCCGATGAAAGAAACCCTAATGGTTTTATTGCAATTGGTGGCATCGGTTATCGGATCGGGTTGAAGTCGGATAAAGAGTTCTTTAGGCATTTTAGGTGCAATTTGTTGCCAACGATAAGCGAGGTCCGTGGCTCCTTGGTCCAATGTCCTTTGGACATTGAACACAGTAACCTTACGAGGGACACGAACCAACTTGATCTTCCATGAAAGGATGATACCAAAGCTAGTTCCACCACCTCCTCGGATAGCCCAAAACACATCTTCTCCCATCGTTTTCCGGTTTTGGATCGTACCATCGACATCGATCAAATGCGCATCAACGACTTATCAATCGAAAGGCCGTATTTTCTCATCATGTTTCCCATAGCCACCTCCACTAAAATGCCCACCAATGCCGAGAGTAGTACAAACTCCGGATGGAAACCCATGGACATCACTTTTCTCCGCTATCCGATAATAGAGCTCCCCTGTCGTCGCCCCGGCCTGAACCCATGCTGTCTCACTCGCGATATTGATCTTCATCGACCGGAGATTAAACAGATCAAGAACGACAAACGGGACATCAGACGTGTACGACAACCCTTCGTAGTCATGGCCGCCACTCCGGATTCTCAATTGGAGTCCACTACGCTTGATGCAAATGATGGCGGCTTGAGCATGGGATGCATGTTGGGCTGTTATAATGGCCAAAGGCTTTGATTTCTAAGGAGAAGATAAGATCCTAAGGTTAACTGCATGTAACTCATACAAATGCTGAAAGGAGGCATTGTTGGGAGTGTGTATGGCATTTGCAATTGGATTCGAAGGGTTGCAATTTAGGGGAAGGCATTGGAGAAAACGATCAATAGATGAATATTGTGATGTTACCAATGATATTGATAACAAAAGGATGAATAATTTAGAACATAAAGCCTTCATATTCTTTGCCCAAAAGAAATGATTTTGAGATTTATTGCAACTATGCACTTGTTCGGTTGGTTCAATGTTGTATATATAGATTAGTAGCCTAGAGGATCAAAGTTTCAATGTTGTATACATAGGTGAGATGGTAGGGTCTCTTCTATTTTAATCAGTGGTTGAAGATTTGATTCTCGTTCTCGGCATGGAGCAGATTTAAAACTTGTGATTATTGATTAGACCAACAAAACGCAAAAGATTGATCATTGTGCTCGTTCTAAGAGATACTTCGAGACACCAAAACAAAATCAAGTACAAATAAAACAAAATGTACATTGAGTTCTCCGCTATGGAGGAAATAGCAGACAATGAGTAGGTTATCCAATGAAGTGAGACCGGCTCCTACTACATGATAGAGGGACAGACAAATCCAAAGCTTGAATTTACTACAAGCTAGTCAAACAAGAGCATTTTGGCTGGATTTGCAAGAGAATCAACTCAACAAGAAAGCTATTAGGCTTGTTCCGGCAGCAGCCAGATTAAGAGTGATTAAACATCCACTTTTATAAATGAGAAAGAGGGATGATTTTCGAGATAACGAACGAAGATTGATATAATATGTGATGTGATAAATTTTAAACTTGATTCATTTGTGTTTATAAATTTTTTATTTGATTCAATTATACATATTTATAATATGATTAAATTTAATATTTTTATATTAAATAAATAAATATAATTTCATGTCTTTAATAAGTAAATATAAAATGATGCTAATAGATAATGATCATGTTTGGCAATTAGCTGATAGCTGATAGCGGTTTACATTAGTTGATAGCTAATAACTGATTGCATTAGCTGATTTGACTAGCAGATTGTATTAGCTGATTGTATAAAAGTGTTTGGTAAAATTAACAGATAACTTATAGTTGTTTGATTATTTAAAAAAGCAAATTGACATATAAGAACATGATTATATTCGATGTTTGTTTGAATAGTTTATTAGTTATCAATATTTTGTATCTACCGTTCAAAAAAATATTTTGTATATATTAATATTAATTAGATTATAAAAAAATATTTTTTAATGTAACAATAATAAGCATATTTGAAGGATCTATATATTAATTTATTATTTATATAATTATTTTTAATACAATTTAATTAATTATTAAATTTAAATAAAAATATAAATGTGTGAGAATAAAAAAACAAAAAAGTATTACTTTTACAAATGTCACAATATAAATGTGTGAGGGTGAAAAATTAAATAAAAAATATTAAATTTAAGTTATTTGAAGATTTTTTATAATTGTTAAGGGTAAAAGTGTCTTTATAACTATTATGTCAAACCGCTAATTTCAAAAAGCTCTATTAGCAGCTTTTTAAAATTAGAAGTTTCACCCCAATCCGCTACTCCAATCTACTATTCACCAAAAATTCAAATTAGCGGATTTGACCGTTCAAATCTTTAATATTAACTCAAACATCTAATTTTAATTCAAACCGCTATTTAGGCTTGAATACTGGTTACGAGGGCACTGACGCCTTGAAGGTCCGAGACGTTGTGCCCAATTTGATTAAGGAAGTTTTGGACTGTAATATCGAGTTAGTCCACTTAGTGGACAATCAATTAAATAAACAATTAAATATTCAAGATACATATCAATAATTAGTTGGCATGAGGCACTAGGCTCTTTAAGCAAGATTAGAGGGTTAAGTCCTAATATTGTTAATGAAAAAAAATTAGATTGAGAGGACCGTCGCATAATAGACCTTTACAATAGCTGATCAAGATTAATAGCCAATAGGTTAGATATTGATAGTTAAATAAAAAAAATTAAGACGTAGACTAACTTAACATTAAGTTCATATTATTTTTCTAACAGAATTCTTTTAGGGGGTAGTCGTTCGTTTTTCTCTTATATCAATTTTTCTTAAATTTTTTTTTACGCCGTCAACGATTACATTAAGTTTATGTTGATTGTTTATCTTTTTTTTTATTTATCTTTTTGTTATTTTGTTTATTTTTTTTATCTCAATAAGAATTTTATTTATTTATTTTGGATTCCTTAATTTCGAACACTATATTTTGTTTTGATCCGTATATTTTATGACATATTCTTGTTGTTTTATGACACAGTTTTCATCTATTTTTGTGATAGTATTAAATGTCAACTTAGATATAACCTCTAGAGGTGAATCTAGGGAGTTAATGGGCCATGGCTCCCATAAATTGGTGAAAACTATGAGCTAGTTCTTTTGTAACAATTTGGATTTCGAAATTCGAGGATCGATTTTTAATCGAAACATAGGGTTCGCTTTTAGGTCAAGAGTTTGAGCCCTTGGGAGCCTTCGTGGGCCAATTGTTGGTTTTGGATTTGAGTTCTTGGTTAAGTATTAGGTTAAGATGGCTATAGGAGGGGGAGAAGTAATTTTTCCCTTTTGAAGAGTGGGGGGATAGGGTAGCACATTAATTCTCTACAGAAAAGCAAGAGAATGAGCTCACCCTTGTCCCCTTTGTCTTCTACCTTCATCCACCCTTACTTTTTTACTTCCACCCCAAAGTAAAAGGTTGGATCTTTGTGTTTTCGGGGTGAGAATCTTAGATTTTGAGTGTTAGGAAAGTTGTTAAACATCCAAAGATCTACATTTCAAGGTAAGGATCACCAAGTTTAGAGAATGATGAATTTTGGTGGGGGTTTGAGAGGATAAACGGGAATGAGAGTTTTAATCACATTCCTAGCTGCTAGATTCTTCCTTTTCACTCATATTTTTCTTTATCAATGTTGCAATTCTTTTTACAACACTTGGTTGTAGTGAAAGAGGTTGGAGAGGCATCCAAAGTCCAAGGGAAGAGCAAGGCTTGAAGCTTAAAGTTGGGGGTTTTTCTCTCAATTTTAATTCAACGTTAGTACACTACTAACTCCCATGTATTCTTGGAAATCATAAAGTTGTATTGCTTGTGCTTGGTTTGATGCTTTTGGTTGTTTATGAGCTTGAAATCCCCTTTAATGGTTAAATTCAAATTTGGAGTTAAAATGAGGTAAAAATAGTGGAGAATCACTTATACTACTCTCCATGACTTGTAGGCTCGATTCGGGGTTTTACCATGAAGGTTTAAGGATGTTTGGACTGAATTACGAACTCCAGAAAGTGAGTTTTGAGTTCGAGTATCAATACGGGTTGAACACATATCGATACCTTGTATTAAATGTGATGAACGCATGCAATTCTTGAATGGCGTATTGATACACCTAAGGAGAGTATCGATACCCCTTGTTGAACGAGAATTTCAGTAGCCAAAATTGGTATCGGTACGCTTTAGGGAGTATCGATACTCATTGGAGTATTGGTACACGATCTCGTGTACCGATACGGGATTGTTGGTTAACCCTTGTGTGTACAAAGCATCGGTACCTTAAAGGGGCGTACCGATACCCGTAAGCGATACGCTCTGGGTAATTTGCACAAAAAATTATTTTGAGTTTAAGGGACCTATAATTCGAGGACTAAGGCCCAATGGACTTCTAAAGGGGTAAAATGAATAGTAAAACTGAGGAATCGGGATTTAAACCTCACATATGAAGTTAATAAGCAATTAACTTATTAAAATCTTGGGTGATCACTTGTTGTATTGTATTAATAAGGACCCTCGGTGGGTCGAATAATAGTTGTATGTCACATAAGGCATTATTATGTTTGAGTCACCTTGTTTATGGGTCTTCCTGATGCCCAAATGAGAAGAGTGTGTTGCAACACATAGTTAAAGATTATCGAATGTATGAACCAGATGCTTAGTGGGACTAGAACTCATTCGAAGGCTCGATGAGGGATTTCGAGCATGAATGTATAAATCCGATGCTTAGTGGGACCAGGCCCCACTCAGAGTGCGTGTACCTGATGCTTAGTGGAACCGTGACTCACTTCAAGTTTGTTGATACTATATGCAGGGGTGTTCATAGACGGTTAACCGTATCGGCATGACTTATCGGTACGGTTACTGGAAGTCTCGGTTCAACATTTTGATGAATCATTACCTTCCCGTTTAAACCGGTTACCGCTTAAATGGTTAATCCGTTTATTCGGTATGGTTACCCGATTAACCATGAACCATTTTATATATTTATTACTACTAAATTTAATAGTTTAAAAAATTAACCAAAGAAAGTCTTCAGTATTTATATTTAAAAAGTCTTCAAAGCATAAAACAATTAAAAGTTTAGAAAAATTATATTAATTATAAAAATATTAGTAATAATCAATAATTTATATTAATTACACAAATATTTATATAATCAATAATGTGATATCATTATAATTTTTTAAAAGAAAAGAATTTCGTTAAAATCTTCTTCGCTATTTGAGTCAATCGAAATCGAGACAAGAGCACCGAAAGAGAAAAAAGTACTCCAAATTTGTTTCATTTCACGATCACAATAACATGAACACGAGCTCAACATATTTGTTCAAGGGCAAATGTAAATAAAACAAAGACACGACAAAATGAACAATAAAGAAGTTGTACGTTCGAATACAAGAACACCGAAAGAGAAAAAAGTACTCTAATTTTTTTGTCAAACCAGTGCCCCAAGATATAAACTGCCTGCAACTGCGCTGAAAACCCAACAAAAACAAAAGGATGCAACACATATCCCACTATATTTTAATACTAGAATAGATGTACGTTCGAATAGACGTATACTACATGTTTGATTATTAGTAATAATGTAATATCATTATAAAATATAATTTAAGTATGATAATAACACATATATTAGTAATAATCAATAATTTAATATTAATATAAAATTAATTTTAAATTTTTTATCGATTTTTTGGTTAACCGTTTAGTGAAAAATCGTAATTATTCTTGTCCCGTTTAACCGCTAATTTTACCGGTACCATTACAGTACCGTTTTGGCTAATTTTTACCAGTACGATTACCTACTATTTAGTCTGGTTTTTTGGTACCGTATATTAGTTCGAGTTTTTATGAACACCCCTAACTATACATATGATTGCTATGTGAGACTGCTCATATTCTTATTGTTGTTGTATGATTAGACGGCTAATGGTAGTATCATATTGATATGATCATATTGCCATGTTATCATCTCTTGTTATATGCTCTAATTTATAATTTGCATGAAGCATGGTTGAGTGGAAATGTATCCACTAAGTTTCGTTAGCTTAGCGTTCGGAATTGTTATTTTCGTTTGCAGATCAGTGGTCGGGGCGCCATCGGAGTAGGACTTCAACATCGACTTGTTGTCCGAGTGCAATACTTAGTTCAATTGGGTTATGTATTCGTGGACCCTATGTTGTATTGTAACTCATATTTTAGATTTCAACTTAAGTGCCGAATGCTTTTAATTATGTATTTCAAATGGAGCTCCTCATGTAACGTTTTTCACTATTGTTACTATTTTGGAATGTTCAAACTTAATGGATTTTATGATATGAATGTGGTTTGGGCTAAACTAGGTTGAAAGTTTTATGGTAGTGGTTTGGACTTGAGGCCCAAGTATAATATCCGGATCAAGAGTATTACATCTTTTAAAATTATGAAATTATAAGTTAATATACGATAAAATTATATTTTTGTTCCCTAAAATAATAATATTAAACTTTAATCTTTATGGAATATACTTGAGTTGAAATTTCTGTTAATAGTATATTTTATATGGACCGAGTTAAAAAAACATATATTCATATTTCAAGTCGAATTGTACTTTTTTAATAGTCTAAAGTTGATTACAAAATAATATATGTTCATAAATATTCTTAACCCTTTGACAATGCACACACTTTGTAGACATTACGATTGAATGCGAGTCTCCTAAAATAAACATTATCCGCTTTCCTACTGAAACCACTTGTTGGCTTCAAGTCAAATTGTACTTAAATAAACAAAAAATGAGAAGTTATAGATAAATTTTGAAGCAATCAAAGTCATAATTAAAAGAAAAAAAAAATAGTATTATTGTATGTTTCATACTTTTTAATTTAGTTTTGAATCAAAGTATTAAAACCATATGTTGATGACTAAATGGTATAACGACTGATATTTTAAAATAATATTTTTTAAAGTAAATTATATATATTTTAATAGTCTAAAGGTGATTATAAGGTAGCATCTGTTTATATATATATTCCTAATTTTTTGACAATGTACATATATATTATAAACAAAACTATTTAAACTCGTGTCTCTTAATATGAACATCATCTATTTTTTTCACTGGATAGTTGTTGGGTTCAGAAAACTATATATATATTCTTATTTCTTAATTCTCAAATCTTCTTTACTTGATATGGTTATCTAAAGTCAACGCATGTGAAATTTCATTTAATTGATTGCTCCCTAAACCTAACATGGGGCCTTTCCTAACCTATATTATTAATCACATTAAGAATATTAGATATAATATAGATTTTTTAAATTTTGTTTGTTACCTTTAATTATGAAATAAATAATAAAAAATATCAAATTGGCCAGAATTTTTAATATTTAAGTCCTTTTTAAAAGTGTTCGGCACTTTATTATTTATCATGGGTATTTCTTATCTAACTACCGATTTGCTTAGTATGAACTAAAATGATATTTTGCTTAGTTTCGACTCTTGAACTTTTATGTATTGTCAAATTGAATCAACTGGCGGAAAAATAATAATTTTTAATAATATTTATACCTTTTATTTTTCTTGATTTTTATATTTTTAATAATTTAACTATATTTTATATTTTCACAACTTTTTTGTACAAAAACAACAAAATAATTTGCGTATGCATTAGCAAAAATAAAAATAGTTGACACTAACTTAACATAACCGTTCAATTCGACAAAAAATAGAACTTCTAGAGTCAAAAAATGAAAAAATAGTGGCTAAAATATATATATTTTTTTAAATCTAACGGCTAAAAATGTCATTAAACCTTAAAAAAATATTTGACAACTTTTTCTTGACTACACTAATTAATTAGGGAGGACATTTATTATTATAAATTAGTGTATCGTTTAAAAAATTTAATTCAATTTTGAATGGGCATTTTTTCATCATATCTCTAGGTTTTGAATTCTATTTTTAGATGACTCCCCAATGACTTAGTTAAATGCTTAATTTATGAACAAAAAATGTTTACTTGTTTTAAACTTATTTTATAATCTAATTATATTTTATTTATTAATTAAAAAAAGTTGAAGTGCAATTTGAGTAACTATTCACTCATTGACCTTAAGCATACCGAAAAAATATAGGGTAAACATCACTATTGGTCACCAAATTATTATTTTTGGCAAAATAGTCACTAATGTTACGTTTTTTCCTATTTTTGTCACCGCCCTTAAAAAACTACTGGAAAAAATAGAAATAGTTTAGTGACCAAAATAGGAAAGAAGCAATAGATTGGTGACTAAAATAGAAAAAAGGTAACATTAGTGACCAAAATAAAAAAATACAATGTTAGTGACGATTACATAAAATAATAGTTTGTTGACCAAACAAAAAAGTAGAAATAGTATAGTGACCAATGGGGATGTTTACCCAAAAATCTATAATGTATAAAGGTCACTGAGTTCTTTGACTTATTTGCATCTTTAAGATCTTATTATACCTTGTTTCCGTGGACAAAGTGACCGAGGGATCCTAAAAAAACCTAGTTTTTCGTGTGAAACTTAGTTTTTTCTTTATAGAAGCTGCTATTTTTTTTGTTTAATCGGTAACGATAATTAGTTTTAGTATTAATTATCGACCACCAGTGTTTATTATTTTTCTTGCTCTTTTATGTTTTATTTTTTCAATTTTAATAACAAATTTTGCTCTTGTGACACATGTTTTCTCTACCTTTATGGCATGCTTTTTATTGACTTTTGTGGTTCATTTCATCTATCGTTAAGCACGATTTCAGCATACTGTAGTGGTCGTTTGGTGCTCGTATAGATATCCTCACGGCGCTAGTTTTCTGATTTGATTCTGCCGATGGTCATAAAAAAGATTGGTCCTTACTCGTTTGATGGTCTGTTAGCCGATGTAGTCAGAACTGTGTAGCGTAGCAATCTGCCTGATAGTTTGGTTCGCTCATCACTCCCTTTTCATCCCATAAAGCGTCTCATTTGGCTAGAGACAAGAAGATTCATGAAGGTTTCTGAATTTTTATGGCATGCTAATCTCCATGGATAGGTTTGCTTTTTTTTGCACCTTTGTATGTGATTTTTAGAGTATTAGTCTTTTTTCCTCTGTTTTTTATGCATTATATTTGTAATATCTTTCATGTTGATTAATAAAATTCAAATGCTATTGTTTAAAAAAAATCTTATTATACCTAGGTTTCATACTTTCATTTAAATTTTATGTTAAATTTATCCATATTATATACATATTGATTTGATCATTCATTGATATGTCTAATTGATATTATTTATTAATGTTTTATAATACATATTATATACAAACGTTAGATGTATTTTTCATTCTTGATTTATAATTTTATATCATCTTAAAATAAAAACAACTAAAAATTACTATTTAATGTTCAAACACAATTTATATACAAATCTTTTATCACTTTACTGGCCATCATTCATTGAATAATATGTATGTATGTATGTATGTATGTATGAAGCCTAAGGCCGTTACCCCATGGATGAGCTACGTAAGTAGGGGGGACCATGATGGTCCTGAAGCAAGATAGGAGAGATCAAAGGTGGTGGAGCCGAGAACAAATATATTTTTTATTATAAAATATTTTTTACATACATTGTGAGTGTAATAAAATTCGACATTTATTAGTTTTAAAAACGTGTATAGCATGTTACATACTAACCAATTATAAATTTTATAATACGGTGATATCAAAAAATAAAAACATTGTTATTCAGATAAAAAAATTAAAAGAATATTGAAATATAATTCATATCTTTCTTAGTTATAATTCCATATTTCTTTTACATTGATTTTTATTTTACTTACATCATTTACATTTTACAGCCATTCAAGTAACATTATTTTATATAAACAAATAATATTATAAAATGAGTTCACACGTTCAAAACAAATTTATAAATTAAGAGTAAAGAATATAAAATAATAAAAAAATCTCAACATTTTTTTTAGTTGCGCCCTTAAAGTTATGGTATCGCGTCAACAAAATAAAGGGTTTGTTTAAAAACACTGAATAACTTAGATCACAAAAAAAAAATTAAAAGTGTACTTGAAAAATCTAACAAACGTGATGTATTTAGTTATATGATCTTCCACTCAATTTGTTTTATTGAAATATGTCATTCTCTCTCCTCATCTATATAATTTTCAAAGGTTGAAAAACTCAATTAACAAAGTTAATCCAAGTAGTAAGTAATTTAATATCGTTTAAGTAATTTTTAAATTCAAGGGTTATGTATGCAAAAAATCTTCGTTGAGAGATTTACCTACTAAAATTAGATGTGCAACGTGAATCGATCCGAATTAATCAGAATGAAGCTCTGGCACCCAAAGGGGCAACCAAAAAAAAGTTTAGAAAATTCAACCGACAGCAACAAAGAGGCCAAGGGTTTTTGAGAAATCAGAACATGTAGTAATGGTTTGGTTAATGTTGTTTTTGCCTTTTGTTGGTGATCTCAAAAATGTTTTTATTTATTTATAAAAAAACAATAAGGTTGCAGCCACCTAGGGGAGGTCCATTCTTTCCAACACAATCGCATCATGTCGGCTTCCCTTCATCATTTTCTTTCTTTCAAAATTTGTGTATGTTCTTTGAGGTAAATTATTTTAAAGGTTGTTCTTATTCGAGTTTCTTTTTATTTTGATCTTTGAAATTTAAAAACAGCATATTTATATTGATTTGTTATAATTTTATCTTTTGCTATATTCGAGTTGTAAAATTAGCTTGGTCAGTTTCTTTCCGGATTATTTGAATCGTTGCTATTATGAAAATTAAATAGTTTGTGCATGGTGCGATTTTAAACCCGTGTCCCATGAGATATAACAAACTCGTAAATAAATATGACACCACTTGAAAGTCGAAAATCTTTCTAATGACTTAACAAAGTCGAGATATCAACAAATTTAATTTAATTTTTTTTCTTTAACCATATCCTCCTAAACTTTTGTGTGATTTTATCCCAAACCCTAATCAAAATTCCTCTCTTCATATTACAAATACACAAATTATTAGATGGAGTAAGATTTTTCCAACACGCTCTTCCTTTTCTGCATCCAATAACTAACGGTGTGTTTAAAAATAATTAATCTTAAATAATTAGCCCACAATTATCTTACATAAAGAGAAAATGACAATAAATAGATTTAAAAACCTATAAAATAAAAGGCTCACCTATTAAAGCAGGTTTCGAGTGGTAAGCAGTTTGGTATCGCTTAAGTAGGCCTCAAGTGTGAGGTGTTGTATATGCAAAATCTCCGCTGAGAAACTCACCCACTAAAATAAAGTGTGCGACGCGGGTCGGGAATTAGTTAGGACTAAGCCCTGAAAACTGGAAAGACAACAAAAAATATATAAAATAAAAGAAAAATGAGAATAATTAGTCTTCAGAATTATACAAACTAAGCCCCTTATACCCAAACTAGATTTCTAACTTTAAAACAGAAAGAATTTTTCGCAGCATGTGTATTTAATAATTATATATATATATTTTATATTTAGAATTGAAAGGGACTTAAGTGTCTTTTTACCAAAAATAAAATAAGATATTTGCTCCAATCGTTAGTCTACAAAAAAAAAAAAAAAGAGAATGAAAAGGAGAATTGAGGTGGCTGTGTGTTGTCAAATTTGTTAGATAGAACAACAACTATTGATTAATTGGTACTCCACTGTCTGCGTTCATTTTGGACTTTCCTAGATTCCTTTCTACTCAATAAACTAATACTTACAACTTAGCAAAGTGACAGAGAATTGTCAATTTAGTTTAGATTAGAAGTGTATGGAAGAAATTGCAAGTTTTAAATAAAATTTATATCATTTAAATTAAAATAAATTTAAACTCGAATTCACACATAATATTTAAATATGATATGACTCAAACTTGAGATATCATTAAAGCAAATATGATATGACTCAAACTTAATTATTTTTACACTTTTTTAAATTATTGAGTGGATCTTATTTTGATCATTGAATAAATTGATAGAATGTGTAAATAAAGTGAGCTATATGTGTTATTATTTAAACTTACTTAAGTATCACGTCAACAATTCCGTTAACGGATAAATTTGGGTGGTTTGATTGAAACCGAATTGAAAGTTTAGAGAGCTAATTGACAAAAATTTTGTTAAGTAGGTCAAAATAGAATTAATCTCATAGTTTAATGGCTATAAATATAGTTTAAATTATTATCCCATACACATGCGGTAATTTTTTTTTGTTTTTACAAGCGCCTTAATTTTAATGATTAGAGTTTTAGTTTAAGGGTTAGAGTTTAGAGGTTTTTAGAATTAAGTGTTTATAGTTAGAATTTAGGAGTTAGGTTTAGGGTTTAGAGTAATATGGTAAGGGGTCTAAATTTTAACTTATAAACTCTAAATTTTAACCCTAAACCAAAAATTTAAAACTACTACACTTAAACCTTAAAACTAAAGTATAATTTACCCTTGTTTCAATTTAATAAAACCATATATTAACATGTTTTACGAGATCTTAGTTTAATGGTAAGAAAGAAATTCAGAGAATTTTAAAGTTTTTAAAAAATTAAGGTTTGAACTCATTGAATGGTTCTAATGATAAATGATGGTGTTGTTTTTTTTAAATGACCTGAGTTCAAACAGCTTAGTATGTAAGTGTGTTTGAGTTTATCTAAATTTAAAATTACACTGAAATATTAAATTGTAATTAATCAAAATGCTAAAAAAATTAAGATTTTATATTTATATCTCTCGTTTAATCTAATTTTGATACATTATCCGGATGTATTCTAAAGTTTTGGTTTGAATTTAGTAATTTTAATGATAATTTTATGTATTTTTATTGTAATTTTCAATTAAAAATATAATTATTTATTTTTGAAGATTTTAAAAAGGAAAATAAATCTAAATATTACATACCATACATGAGAATTTTCCATTGAGATTCTATATATATCCTCCAAATTTAATTATGCTTTTAGCACTTTATTTGTAAAATAATAAAATGTTTATATATAGAGATTTACTATAAAATAAATATAAAAAGTTCAAATACAAAGAGTGTAGTCTAATGAAATTGTGCAAATATTTAAAATACATATAATATGCGAATCACAAGTAGAGGGATAAATAATATGATATTGAGTTTTTAATTGATACAATTTCTTTTATCAAAAAAATTGATACAAATTTTGAGTTGATCAATTGGTAATCTTTATTTATTTTTTTGATTAAATTGAGATATATTACATTTCCATATAAAGGTTCGAACCCCGTACAAGATGAAGACAACATAAGTATCCTTAGTCACTAGGCCAATTAGTGAATCTCATTTTTATCTTTTTTCGATGTTGTGAATGAAGCAATTAAATTGGAAGTGTCTCCTTATATTCGTCTTATATTGGACATCTGCATTATTTGATTCAGATTAATTAGTCAATAAATTATATATAAGTGATTATACCAAAAAAATAATTTGACATATATTTTCAATCCCAATGCCAATTTTAGTGAGAAAAATTAGTATTGTGACTGAAAATACATATTTCAATAAAACGAAGAAGTAAAAAGATCAAATTAAAATACAGGGATTAAATCCACTAAAATATATAGTACAAGGACCTTGTATTGACTTTGACCAATAATTATAACGTATAAAAGTATGCTTTAGTACACAGACAGACACCTTTAATCCCAAAGTCTGGATTTTTTGTTTGGATTCATCGGTTCACCTGTTGGCACCTATCATCACCATTGAAACAAGGAGCCAATTCAGCCCATTTTAGTTTTTCATTTAAAAAAAAGATTCAATTTTTATTTTTAATTTTGGAAGTCTTCTTCTTCTTCTTCTCCTTCGCTTAATATTCAAACGTACGCGCTGCTGCTCTTTCCTTTTCCCCTCTGCTTCGCTCTCACGTCTTCAATCACCCTGGGTAGGTTTTTCTTCTTTCTTTCCAATTAATTTAGCGTTTACTTTATTTTTATTTTAATAAAACAGATTTCTTCCATTCTACATGTGCTGATGTGCATGTATATTATATATATATTTATATATATTATGATATTAGATCGTTTTGTCGATGCCAGTTCAACCCTTCTTTCTGTTCTGACATTTTTCCCGTTTTTGGCGACCTTCAGCTCATGTTAATGTCCTTTGATTTATATTTTCAGGTAAAGTTTTTGTTTTTGTTTTGTTTTCTTTGTTGTTCTGCCATTGAAAGCTGGGTTTTTTTTAATGACTTTGAATTCTTTTACTCTTTGTTAGGAACGATCAAGTTTCGTTGATGGGTATTTTTCTTTTTGTATTTTCGTGGGTGATTTTGATTTCTAGCTTTGTTTTCATATTTGGGTTGGTTTCTGATCAGTAAAAATGAAAATGAAAATGTTTGATTATCAAATTATCTGTTTTTATTTGGATTTGATATTTATTAATTTGTATTCATGTGCTTGAGCAGGCCTGGTCTGACAAAGAATGAAAAATGACTTAAAAAAAAACATTTTCTTTGATTTTTCTTTTTGGTAGCTATAGAATTTTGAATCAGGATATGGAAAATTTCCTGGGGGTTTTCAATTTCTGCATATCATCATTTATCGGTGGTTTTTGTTGTTTTATAAATTCAATGGGTGGAGGGCCCATATTCATTGAATTTTTTTTTACCTTTTTTGTTCTCTTGGTTTTTGGATATCTTATATTTCAGAAATGTATTAATAATTGTTGTTTTGGTTTCAGTTTTTGCAGCAGTTTTGCCAGAACAGCATTTCCAAGTAAGGGTGTTTGGTTGATCATTGGAATCGAGACATAAATTCAGGTTGTTCCCATCTTAAGACAAGTCCTAGGAAGCTTTTTTTCCAGATGCTAAATTTTGCCAGAGGAAGAAGCCAGCAAAGGTCTACCAGATCTATGCCTTTTGCTGGTAACATTTTCTCTCTTCTTCAATTCTAACCCAACTTTTTCTTCTTTTTTAGTTTTATGATTTATACCCTTTTGCTTGCTGCTGCTGTTGTTAGTGCCATTTTCATTTAGAAAGTTTGAATTTTCATCTAGAAAAAAAATGTATTTTGTTATGTTTACAATTTCATACATGCTTAAGTTATTTACAATTTGGGACTTGACTTAGTTGCACTAATGCATTTATAATGATTTAAAAGTGGGGAAAAAGTTCTCTGGATTTACGATTGTTGTTCGTGTTTTGCATGTAGGCGTGGAACATCATGATCCCAAAAGGAAGGGCAATTTTGTAGGAAAAATCCTTATGGTTGCAACCCTTACAGCCTTATGCGTTATCATGCTCAAGCAAGCTCCTAAATTCGGTACTCCAAGTCAGGTACCTACTTGGTTCTATCTCTATTTTTTTCGACTTCCCTTTCTGTTCTGCAATGCCAAAGTTAAAATGCGCAAGCACAGATGATAATGGAACTATTTGTTCTCTGTAGAATATCGGTTATAGCATATGGTTAATAACATCAGTTGTTTCTGTAGAAATGGCTGTTTTTAGTTATATACTTTTTCAACTTCTGAGGATTTTTTCCCTTCAATTTCTTTACTTCTGTCTTTCCAGTTCTCCAAACATGAAGAAGGCGTAACTCATGTTCTTGTAACCGGTGGTGCTGGTTATATTGGTTCACATGCTGCTTTACGACTTCTGAGGGAGTCATACCGAGTAACTATTGTGGTATGTTTGTAGTTCAGGATATGCAACTATCGTGTTTGTAATCTTTCACAGCTTGTGCATAATTGATCTGGGTTTTAAAGGAAGAATTTACCACTTTTGTAGGACAATCTTTCACGTGGAAACATAGGTGCCGTCAAGGTTCTGCATGACTTATTTCCAGAACCCGGAAGGCTTCAATTCATTTATGCTGATCTTGGTGACCCAAAAGCTGTATCCTTTTAATGAAATTTATCATGAATATTCTCTTTTTTTAATAATGATCACTTTAAGGTTTTGAATTATGGATGTGGTGTATTATTTCCTTGATTCTATTTTAGGTGAATAAAATATTTTCAGAAAATGCATTCGACGCTGTAATGCACTTTGCGGCTGTGGCATATGTTGGGGAGAGTACAATGGATCCTCTCAAGTAAGTCTCCTTTATGATTCACATAGTTAATATAGGTCAGATGAGCTGAGAAATAGCAGGTTGCTCATTTTCCTGTTTTATGCTAAACGAAAATTGATTATTCGACAAGAGCTTCTCTGTGAGCTATAGTGCCTGGAAACGAGCGTAGGGATACCTAAGCTTGGACCCTTGTTTTTTAAGTTACAATGCAGTAACACCGTTCTCTAAGGTCAACTCATTTTAACTGCTTATTTAAGCTTTGTAGTAGCTGCACATGCCATGATCTAAAGAGCTCTAGAAATGAAGCTCAAGATTTCACATCACAGCTAGAGCAGTTTGGAGGAGCTGTTCTGGGTCACTAGTTTTTTGGATTCATTTTCTTTTGGTGGATCTGTAGATCGACTTGTTCTACCGAGTATACTTGATAACATCCAGACATCTATGTAGAAAGCTTTTAGAATTGCTCTACTTTCCTTTCTTTCTCTAACCGAATGGCTCGAAATGAAAAGAAATTGACCTTGGAATGGAGGTTTCCTCATTGTGTCCTTTCTAGGTGCATCCTTCTAATCGACCGTTTCTATTCAGCCACAACCTTTGCTTATGCTTTTCAGCAGCCTACTGGCACTGCTACCGATATTGCCATCTACATATCCTCTTACTATTTTCATTAACTAAAAGATCTCAATGTTTTAACACAATTGTTTTCGGGGAAAAGCATCAGAATCTATTATAAATTTTCTTGTAAGGATTCGGGGAGAATTGAATCCATCCTAATCAATTAAGTCCGACTTCTAGATCTGCGGTTGTGAAATGTTATTGCACGATTGATTACTTGATGTTGTTTGAAACTTCTCAATCTATACTGTTTAAACTAAAATGTTCACTATGGTGTGTTTGGTCTTGATTTGCAGGTATTATCACAACATTACTTCAAACACCTTGGTGGTGTTAGAGGCAATGGCTGCTCATGGTGTTAAGACTTTGATATATTCTAGTACATGTGCCACATATGGGGAGCCCGAAAAGATGCCGATCACTGAAGAAACCCCACAGGCAAGTTGTAGAGTTGGATTTATTCTTAGTTAACAACTTGTTTTCTAGACATTTACGGTTATAATGCAAGGCAACTAACGTATTTTCTGAACCAACTCAGGTTCCTATCAATCCATATGGAAAAGCTAAGAAGATGGCGGAAGATATCATCCTGGATTTCTCCAAGAATTCAGACATGGCAGTTATGATCCTAAGGTTTGTACATTTGTTTAGCTCTAAAAGTGAATCTTCGTAGTCTGTGCTAAGTATTTTTCGATAGTCCAACAATTTTCCATTGGTTAGGAGTTCACATATATTTTTCTTGAATATCTCTCAGATACTTCAATGTGATCGGGTCAGATCCTGATGGAAGATTAGGAGAGTCTCCCAGACCTGAGTTGCGTGAGCATGGACGAATTTCAGGTGCTTGTTTTGATGCAGCTCGTGGTATCATTCCGGGTCTAAAGGTATTCTATTTCATGTTTCTCATCTTTAGCGATTGATGTGTATTTCTAGCTAAACTTGGGGTCAAGAAACAAACATATGGTTCGACAGCTGCCGGGGAAATTTCGATGATTGTAACGTTTACATTTAATCTTTTACTTGAAACATGTTTGTTGTCGATGATGATTTTGGAAGTGCTGATGCTTTGAGTGTACGATGTTCGTGTGTATATATATATATTCTGATGACATGAGAGATTTCGTAAACATGGACTGATCTGTCGTTTCACATGTTTTAGGCGAAAAGGTTATGTAATGTATGATAAAATAAACTGTCAACTTTTTGTCATAACTGTACTTTTCAATCAAATATGTATGAGCTGTTCCATGTTTGATTTATACTTGTAACCGTAATAATGTCATCACACTTGTCGCTCCGCATGGTATTCATTGCTTGTATTCGGAACTAAATTTCTGATTTTGCTAACCCAGTTTTTGAGCTTTCGTGTAGGTGAAGGGAACAGACTATAATACACATGATGGCACTTGCATACGAGATTATATCGATGTTACCGACTTGGTCGATGCTCATGTTAAGGCTCTTCAAAAGGCAAAGCCCCGAAATGTAGGAATCTACAATGTCGGCACCGGGAGAGGTAGATCGGTGAAGGAGTTTGTAGAGGCCTGTAAGAAAGCAACAGGGGTAGAGATAAAAGTTGATTATCTTCCCCGCCGACCTGGAGATTATGCTGAAGTATTCAGCAACCCAACTAAGATCTACCGTGAGCTGAACTGGACGGCTCAACATACCAATCTCGAGGAGAGTTTAAAGACCGCATGGAGATGGCAAAAGGCGCATCGTGATGGATATGGAGCCCCTCTTAGGTGATACGGCTTCCTCATTGGATCGCCAACATTTTACAGGAAACGGCTAACACAGAGACCTCGGTTACCCCTGACTTCAGCCGTGTTTCTTCTCTTCTATGCGCCGCATAGAAGTGGGGAGGGAAATTTTCCGAGATCGAAAAATATTTTCCATTGGTATTACAGTGTTTGGATAGTTGATTACATATGTATTTGAAGTGATAAGTGATAGTTGAATGACATTGATGACCAGGCTTAGGTATTTTGCTTTTATTCATTCTTTTTGCTTCATTACCTTCAATAAGGCTGTGCCTTTGTCCCTACTGATAATTAACCATTCATGGGATCTTACAAAACTTTGAAATTTAATGGAAGAAAATAGGACAATAAATAATATAAATAAATAAGAAAAAGAGCTTGTTGTGCTAAATTTCTATATATTTTATATCTTGTCTTTTTTTTTTGAAATTTCCATTATATTTTATTGTTTATGTTCGGGATTTGTAACTTTTTTTTCTTTAAAACGTGTCTTCAAAATTACAACCTTGATTCTCAAAAAGGATAAAGGAAGAAGCCATACATTCTTTAGTCCAATGACAGTTTAGTTCATTTAATAACAAGTCCTGATATTCAATTTGTTCGAGAGAGAAATTATAAAATAGAAGAAATTAGAGAAAGACGAGAGAAACAATTATTATTTCGTTTGATGGATATCAATAACCACAAACTAAACTAAAAATATGATTTCAACCATCAAATACATAAAATGACAGTATTTTTACTGACTAAACTAAAATAAACGACACTGTTTAAGATTATAGGGCGTAATCTCATAACATCCTATTTTCTTAGTGTAATCGTAGATTTTTTCCAGTGAAGTATATGTTTATTTTATGGTTCATGGTCGAGATTCGTGGCTCTCCCTCTCAATAATGTATACTTCAAGGATCTAACCTACATTCTCTCCTTAGGAGAGCAATGTGTCTTGTCATTGCACCCAACACTTGTTTGTAGTGTAACTTTAAATTTTATCCAATTTACCTTCACTTTTAGTATTTTAATAAATTTAATTTTTTAATAATAAAAGTAAATTTATTTATTAACATACTAATCATGATTATATTTTTCTATAAAAAATAAAATATTCACAATTAGATTTGCAGCGACTATCAACCAATTCTCATTTTAAAAACATAAAAATTTAATGTTAAGATTGAAATTTTAAAATTCGAAGTATATAAAAATTATAGAATCGAACAAATTAAAGTACATGCACATACTCTACAACTTATAAGTAGAATAGGGACCGTGAGAAAGGAAGCATCGCTGCCAGAGATGATAATCTTGAAAGAGTTGGCGGTCGTGATTTTGATTATTAAAAAACTAAGTATAAGAAAAAAATATTTTAAAAACTTGTAACAGGGTAAGATGAATTACAGTATAAAAATGATAAAGTCTAAGCCAAAAATACATGTATTTATAACCCAATGTCTAACGGCCTAACAACTAATTAAACCAACTAACAAACTAATTACTAACTTCTAACAGAGACTGAAGACAGAATTCAACCGATTATTTTCTAAAAGTAATCCAACAAGCAATAATAATTCAAAATTTAACAAATTCCATTTACAAGGAAATCATAATAAACTCCAAAAATATTGGGGAAAATGGGTTAAAACTTTTAATCCAAAAAATGTGTTTTTAACTTTCTATACATTTACAATGTAAGTATAACATTAACAAGTGTATAAGCTCTTCAACAATGGCTGAAATTTGCCTTTTGAGTTTGTTCCCTTTGGTTCAACTCAACTTCCTTTATCCTTGTCTTTACTTTTCATCTTCATTCTCTTCCTAATAAAATCGCGTAGCTTCGCCCTCCTACCCATCTTCGGCCCTCGGTCGTTGTTGTCATCGGATCCCTCGCCATGCATCGCGAACTCTCTCATAGACATACTACTTGGCGGGGGCAAACTCGAAGTTTCCTCTAAAGTACAATGCCTTGCTTCGTGTAGCTCATCGGTTGTGGCCGTGGGATGGGAAGTTGTTGCTAGAGCATGCAATGAGCTATAACTTGGGGAAGAAGAAAACACGGGCAACGAGCTTGTCGACAGTCTGGCTGTGGAATCCACCGGTAATGCCTGAAACAAATCCTTGCTTTCTAGATCACAATTCGAGGTGTTCTCACCATTTCCACTCGCTTTTGATTCGGTAACTTGAGGAGGCAAACCTTCGCGCTTATCGGAACAGCCTTCTTGAAGCCATATATATGGGGCAACATTCCTAGGGATCCAATCTTCTTTTTCTGCCACCATCCATGGAATGTATGCACTCTCACAGTTTGGAAGCACCATGGTTTCCCGTATAGCCGCCTACACAAATTGCATGCAATTTTCTTTCATCGGTCAATGCCGAATCCACCAATGAAATTTGTGATTGTGAAAAAGATAAAAGTTGTAGCACTTTTACAAATAAATGAAAGGGTATTTTTTTCAACATAACAATATGCAGAATCCATCGATAACTATACCATCTGCAATCTCAATATGGTAAGATGGTGATAAAGAAACGTGTTGATCAAGCAATACGTAAAAAATATGTTTCTCTTCAAGCAATACGTAATTCGTACCTTAAACCGGTTGATCAAGAATAAGGCAATATGTCCATTGGTAATCTTGTGATCCCCGACGGAAGACTCCACGACCATCTCTAAGTCAGGCATTGACGTAAAGCCAAACCATAACTGATCGGAAGGAGGTGGCTTAATATATAAACGCATTGTTCCTCGGAGGGATACGACCCTTACTGACAAAGTCAAAGGCACCTCCAATTTGAAACATCAATTAGTTTAAGATATAAAACAAAAGATTTATTTACAGTAACAGATAGTATGGAATAAATTTTAACAGTGACATACTAATAGCATGTTCAATTCATTGCAACATAATGAAACCATCCGTGCAGCAGTAGTTTAGTGTTTACATTAACCTAAAATAAAGTTAATGTACAAATACCAGCTAAGTTTAGTTAAGCACACAATGGTATGACAGATCACCAGGTTACTAATATCTGAACTATCCGGTTGAGATCGAGCGGCAGAATCACAGGCCTCAGCAACAACAAAAAATATCCGAGTATTTGGCTAAAATTGAGAACTAAAATAAGGGTTCCTCCAGATTGTCAAATACAAGCTTAAAGAATAGATATAAACTCCGTTTCTTCAAACCGCAAAATCTAAAACTACCTTTAACTGCACAGATACTTTCATAATCATTGAATTCCACTTTTACGAGTTTATTTAAGCAGAAACACCTATGCATAAAGAGATACACACACCTGTGAAACCTGTTTGGCTATGTTATTTAGGACAGACTTCAATCGACCTTTAGAGCCTTTTCCACTATCTGAAACTTTAAGAGAGTGAAATTAAAAGATGAAATAGCACATTTATCATAACCAAATTAAGAGGAAGCAAAAAGGACGAGTAGAGGATCGATTTGGAATTTATACTTAGATGAAATAGGTTAAGCTACCTAAAAGGGTGCATTTTTATTGTTTGTATGATACAATCAAAGAACACTAAATGTAGGGTTTATGAGTACTTCCATTTTCTTTATTCATTTTTCCTGTTTTTCTTAGAATTTCAGAGCATAATTCAACTATAAACACAAGCCCCCTACTCTCAAATCCTACCTAAGCTGCTCCATAGTAGCCTCATCTCACCTTTTTTGACAACTTCATAATTAAACACAAACTGTATGCATGCATCATGCAAATCTTTTGAGCCATATTGCTTGGAAAGTGCACAAAATTTCAGTATCATTATTATACTAACCGATTTTAGGGTCTAGAAAATCCTCTTTATTAAGATTCAAATGCTTTCCAAAATGTTCAAAGCCTTCAAGAAGGTCTGCAGACATATTCTCAATAGAATTTGATTCAGAATTTGTATCCACTATGCCTTTCTGAAATCTTGGTCACGAACTTCAATTCTTGTCTCAACATCTATCAGAGCTCCACCACAATATTCAGTATCAACCTCGAATGCTGATAGCTCATTCATGTCATTGCCAAGAAGCCTCATCGCATGGATATGAGGTGGGAGATTCCCGATGTCTATGTTAGTACAAACGACCTCACCTATGTAAGTAGGGGTCCTCATATTGGACAACGATCTCTGTTATATCAAATTATAAAAATAATCAGAAGAACTAATTACAGAAGTAGACGGAAAAACGACCAGTGAACATCTGAATCAAAACATCAATAGTACACACAAGAAATTTGGAATACACCCCTTTAGAAACAAAATAGGTTTTCTTTGCCTTTTTTGTCCAAAAACAAACTATGGGGTCAGATCTATTTTGGTCACAAACTAAAAATCTTGTCGATTTAGTCCCTGAACTTACAAATTTACAGTGTCTATCAGTTTGGTCCTAATCCTAAAATGTAGTCACTTAATAAGAACTTTTAGGATTAGGACCAAACTGATAGACACTGTAAATTTGGAGGTTAAATTTGTTGATTTATTTAGAATTATGACCAAATTGATAGAATGTGCTGAAGATTAAATGTGCTATTATACCAATGAGAGAGAGGGCACATCATCTACTCCATTATTGATTTAACAGACAGTGACAACATTGATACTAATTTGTAAGTTTAGTGATTAAATCAACAAGATTTTTAGCTTGGCGACCAAAATAGAACCGACCCTATAGTTTGGTGACTAATGGGGTAGTTTAGCCTTCATTTTATCCTTAAGCAAGGTAGTGTCAAACAGGCAAAGTAGACTTACTCAGAAAATGCAACTGATAAACCAACAAGAAATATATGAAGAGGCAATACCAGGGACAACAAAAGGAAAAAGGAAAACAATGTCTTGATTTGGTGAGGGTCCAACCTGAATCCGTGCTTGAAAGGAACTTTTTAACTCTGCACTGGCTTTGATATCGAAAAAGATTCGAGAAAGTAACAAGTTCCAGCAAAGTATTCCTTCATCATTATTAAGTTTGTCATGCTCAGAATCACCATCAGAAGCACCAGCACCAGAAGCACCACTTTGACTTGCTGAATGAGGAAAACCTTGTGGCGAAGTGAACGCCACGATTTCTTCAGTCGAACTGTTAGGTGCCTTGTTTGACACTGAATCTTGGAGTAGATGCTGGTTCTCACAAGCCTTTCTCTCCTCATGGTCAGATTGACTACTCGGATTTCCCTTTTTTTCACTAAGTTTTGAGTTCTTCCTTGACAGCCTTCTCCAAAATGATTTAACTTTTGATTTAGATCCATCGGACTTACTTCCCTTATCCACCGGCTCAGCACTGAAGCCTAGGGAGGGCTTCATAAATGAGGAATATCCAGCACTAAGCAATGCCATGTAAGCTTGGAAATCCACATTCAACTTGGTGAACCAGTTCAGCTTTCCATCGTCCTCACACGAAGCGAGACGAAGACCTTTACACCATGACTCCTTTTCCCAGGCAGTCTCCAGATAAAGGTAAACAATTTTACTTCCATTGTATAGCAAACTCTTGCTCTCAACTTTTATTGGATATCTCTTGGCCCTGCCAAGCCATTAATTCAAAGCAAAGGAATGAAGCAGAGTCAAATGTTTTGAAAGCACATAACTAGAACAATTGATTAAAGCTTATATCGAATTATATTACATGGACTCGGGTATCAATTTCGGAAACTGGTATGTCTCTACTTCAGCAAAAAAAAATTCAAAAATTATATCCAGGTACCTGAAGTGTGTTATAACAATGCCTCAAATAAAATTATATGATGCAATACCACATATAATTCCTCAAAATATTAAAAAAGTTGTCTGTTCCTTCAATCAATTTTCGGTTTTCATCTCCGACTACCACCCAACTTTAGTCCAAACAATCAAGAGAACTAATGGTGTTAATCAATAGAAGCTAAACATTCAAGTTACAAAGATTGGAAAAACGAAGGTCAAAAGGGGACATGAATATTATATCAGAATCAAACTATAGAATTGGTGGACCAAACTTCCTCCTCCTCCTCCTCCAATTGCAGGAGTACGAAGACCATGTCAACTTTTGTAATGAAGACTCAGACACAACTACAGTAGCCATTATAAGAAAGTATGTGGCGAACCAAGCCTGGAAATGGCATCTATAATCTTCAAATGACAATGATGTAATATAAATTTCGAAGAACGGGGAAAACTATCAATGACATTGAGGTTTGGACACTTTAATTTGCAGAGGATGACATAGAAAGTTTAGTTTAATCATAAAATTCTTTTGAAATAACAAAACATAGACCGAACTCCAGCATTTCGCCGATTAGCCGCGGATGCTCACCCCCTAGGAATGGCCTAAGTTCTAGACTTGTACCGAAAAGAAAAATGAAACATTGATCAAAAAGTACATGGACAATGAAGGAAAGGGGACACAATACCATTTCCTGGAGGACAAGTTAGTAGCGGAAACAGCCTGAATGGCGCAGCCCTTGAGGGGAACGAAGATGCAAGAAGAATCGGACCCGTCAAGGTTAAATACTGGTCTTGGATTCTGGCATGTTTTCGAACCGGAGAAACCTCTATCGACACATCCCGTTTTCTCTTCTGCTCTTTGGATGAAATTGTTTCTGGATCAAGAACCCAAACAATCCCCTAAGACAACCAGACAATGAATTCAAACTCCCAGAAAAAAATAATCACAACCAAAGATTTAAATAGCAGTATGCAACCGCAATAGCGACAGCTATATAACTGTATAGGCACTGCAAACACAAAGCGGCCGCAACTGCAATTTAAATCTGTGATCACAACAACACAAAACAACAATCTGGGGTTCTCTAAGTAGCATACCTGCATGTTGTTGCCAATGGAATCGAGGGAATGTCGGGGGTCCCGAGCCTCGGCTGCCGCCGCTGCATCGGTTTCATGTTTGATCCGTCGTTGGATTCTGCGATTCAATAGCCTCACCGCAACCAACACCACCACCAGTCCCAAACCCAGGATTGCAAAAATCCCAGAAACAAATCCAACGAAGAACACAATCAACATCCTTCCGAATTATATATATAATTATTAGTAGTTTAATTCCATTTGCGACTGTTTTAGTCAGTATTTCTCTGTTTTTTCTTTAAACAAAACAATGATGAGAAGATTAAAATAGTAAATTGCAAAAGGATTAACATTCTTCGATTCTCCTTAAACTATTCCTTGTTCTTCCGGGATTAATGCACCCCGAAATTCTAATTGAAAGAAAGAAACTTGACCAACCGATGTCAGTTATCATCAACTTATGAAATGTTATAATTTTCATACAAGTCACAAACCAATACAGTTATGAAAAAATAACGGTAAAAGTATTGTATAAGTCCCTGTACTATAGCTCGAATTGTATTTTGGTCTCTATTTTTAGAAATGAGAGAAAAATAGGGAAACGAGCAAATATGGTTGTTTTCTGTAACATTTTTTTAAATATTGTTTTCTGTAACATTTGAATAGAAAATTATTAACACTACAATATGGATTTCATTAAATGATAAGATAATAATTTAAAATATGATGACAAGTTTTTAAGTGTTATGGTATGCCCATATGATCTATTATAGATTTAAAACGACTTCAACTATAAGTTAATAAGACGTGAAATCGAGTCAAGTTTTTAAAACCGAATCAAGTTAAATGCATCTGTTTATGATATAATAGGTCGGCTACATGCCATGTCACTTAAAATATTACATTATGCTTTCGGTTTTGTTTTTTCATGTGCTTTTATTACTAGTTCATAAGTAATATTTCGTTTTTCTCTCACAAGTATTTAACTTAATTCATTTTAGGATTTTTTTGAAGTTTCATGTGCGATCGCTTCTATTATACATGTTTAGAACCACTTCTGATGGTGCCAAAAATGAAAAATTTACCCTTCAATTGTGAAATTATAAATTGGTCTTATTGTTGAGGAGAATTTTCCCCTTCTTTTAAGAAAAGATTGTAAAGTGTTTGTGGGAGAGCTAATTGCAAACCTCTCAAATAGGTTTAATATTATCTTTTTGGTGTGTTTATGTGAGATTTTAATATCGATTTTATCTATCTTTCCTGAAGAGAACATAAAAAATGTATTAGGATTGTGCAAAGAGACGCAAAATATTTCACTGCTAAAAGAAACTAAATATTTCATTGTTGGTAGAGTTCGACCCCTATATCCTAAAGCAAATGTGACATTTCTTAAGCAACACATCTCTTTGGCAGGGTCCTTTCTCATTCCTTTACTACTACCGATGGATGCTTGTGGCCGATGAACTGTTGGAATCTAGTTAATTTTATGAACAATGACTCAATTAATTACTTAACTCTTTTACGAGGGCTTCATTGGCAATTTACCCAGAAAACCAAGTTAAAGCGACCGCGCTTTTAACTCCGCCTGTTTCCCACCCGTGTAGTTTGGATCTCGTAGATTTTCGTTTTCGTATTCCTTTGTTGTTCATCTTCTTGAATCTTTGTTATCGAAATCGATACTGACAAGCCAAAAGAAAAGATGCAATTTTTGCTCCAAAATCCTCTGTTTTCGAATCTCTCGTTCAGTTTTGTCATTTCCATCTGCTTATCGGAGACCCATTTCTTCTCCGTCCACCAATTCCACTTCCCCTGGAAAAATTTGGTTGCTTTTAGTATATAAATCTGTATTTGAGTTCCCCCTAAGTTCTTCGACAACTGTGAGTTATTCTATCTCAACTGTTATCTGATTTTTATTTTTCTTTGCATTGTTTTGTTAATGGGTTTCTGTTAATTATATGTTGAAAATGCATTATTGGGTGTAAATTTGAGCTAAAAAGCCACTTCTTTTTCTTTCCGGGCACACCGAATCTGTTGTGGGAATTTGTAAATTATTGGTTTTGAGTCACATAGCTACTGTTTTGTAAATTTTCTACTTTGCCACTGAATACTGATTCTTCCATGTTGGTTTGTGTAGGCAATTATTGTCAGATATTCTTTGCGGTTAGAATACTTGAGAGCTCATGCCTGCTACAAAGAAGGTTTTCTTTACATTTTTCTGCCTGCCATGGGTCTCATTTATACAAATATTTCTTTTGTTGAAATGCACTGTTTTTTTTTTGTTTAACCACCTTTATCTGACCCATTCGTCGACTAATTCGGATCGGTTACCGCAAAGACTTGTTATGAGGTAACCCCAAACCAGTTTGTTCCATTCTCAACACCAACATTCGAACCCTTGACCTTGGAACTATGATGTGATTCTTATGGTGTCTGAGCTTTAACATCTTACAGTTTTTTCTCCATGTTAAATTTTCTTATTGGATTTTCCTTGTTTACCAGAGTTCTGATTGCAGTCACATTGGCTATGCATTCAGTAAGTTGTTGAAGCAAGTTGGACATCCAGTTGAATTTGAACTGCCAGATTGGTTTAAAAAGTGACTGTCTAGTTGCTCTTCTGGCTGCAGCTGTGGGAGTTCATGCCTCAATAAACCATTCCAAAACCGACCTATCAAAAAATTGAAATTGATTCAGGTATAGTTTGGATTTTTCTTAATCTTGATTCTATATGTGTTTTTTTGAAGTTTTCATCAGACTAGGATTCTATCCATGTCCAAAGGGAATAAGTATTCTTTGCTTTATTGCAAGTGTTGAAACCTTTAGGATCTGTAGAAGCATATGGGAAAGAGCTGATCTCTTCCGAATAATAGCTAAGCTTGCCTATTTTACCTTCCCTTTTTATTGAAAGAGTATAACACAGATTTGTTGACATGACACTTTTAATAAAAAAAAACTTGTGTACATATGCTAAGAGACAATTTGTGCATTTTGTTGGAAACCGGCTACTCTCAATTGTCGTTTGTTGTTTGTACATTTTGAAATGTGAAATTAAATGAGGTAATACTTGTAGACCGAGAAATGTGGGGCAGGCATTGTGGCAGATGAAGATATTAAGCATGGAGAGTTTGTAATAGAATATGTGGGGAAGGTATGTAACTCTGGCCCTATCCATTGTAGTTGCTATCCCTATAATAAGCAGTTTATTTTTTACTTTTTGGAGTTTGGAAATTTTTTAATAATCTTTCGTCACTGTAGTTATTGATGACAAAACATGTGAGGAGAGGCTTTGGAAGATGAAGCATCGTGGAGAAACCAATTTCTACCTATGTGAAATCAATCGTGATATGGTAATTGATGCCACATACAAGGGGAACAAATCCAGATATATAAACCATAGTTGCTGCCCCAATACTGAGATGCAGAAATGGTTCTCTACCTATCCATATTAGTAGACTTGCATTAATATTAAGTGATATGCTAATCTCACACTTTTTTGTTTATTTTACCTTTGTCAGGATAATTGATGGTGAAACAAGGATTGGCATATTTGCACTGCGAGATATAAAAATGGGCGAGCCTCTGACCTATGATTATCAGTATGAGTGCTTGCCTGACTCTACATGTGAAAAGAAATATATTTGTGTCATTTCATTCACTGATAATAAAGTCTGAAGTTTTAAATTGATCCTTTTCCATATGAAATGCTGAAGCCACTGGTAGTGGTTCCTTTGAAACCTTTAGTCTTAGTACAATCTAACAAATTTAGCAGGTTTGTTCAATTTGGTGCAGATCAAGATTGTCACTGTGGTGCGGCTGGCTGCAGGCGAAAACTGGGGGTTAAACCTAGCAAGCCGAAGATGTCATCAGATGCTGCATTAAAGCTAGTAGCATGCCAAGTGGCAGTGTCCTCTCCGACAGTGAAAGCTGTGTTATTTGGAAAAGATGTACGTATTAAGAGGCCTTTTCACTCTATCAAGAATACAAGATGCGTTTCAAAGTTCAAACACGCTTTCTTTATTTACTTTGTGCATATAGTTTAATTCTATTTCTTTATTTTCTTTGTGGTTATAGTTTAATTCTATCTTTTGCAATTTGGTTATGTTTTGAAGGCCATTTGACTTATTCACTCCTTCCCTTTCTCTCTCCTAATTTGACTCATTGTTATTCAGATGTGGCGGAGTTGTTTTATTCTTTTTGGTTACACATGGTGGTTTTGAGTATTTCATTTAATCATTGCTTTCTAATTTGAGTATCATATGCATAGTGTACACTTTGGCAAAAAACTTGATTATCTTTTTTTTTTTGGGATTAAGCAGAATGGAAGTTTGCCTGTCGGTAAGTGAATTGTTATTTATCATCATTTTATATTAAATGCTTTGAGTGGATCAAATTTTTAAAGGCAGTACTTAATTTCAGGAACTTCTCGGCATGCTTATAATCAACAGCAGAAGCGTTTTCTATGTTGCACCGGTGAAGTGATAAAAATGTCTCGTCCGATAAATGATAGGTACATTTGATAGATTTGACTTTTCGAATATTGTATTAGGTTTAGTTGTTTAAATGGCCTGTACTTATGATAAAATTTCTTCTCCCGAATTAAGTTATAATATCGTAATGAAAGTAAAATTTGCTTCAAAGAACTTTGGACAGTTTTGTAGATAAGGGGGAATTCACTTTCATATATTTCAAGTGAGGAATACAATAGGGTACATAGAAAAGTTACCGTTTGGCATAGGAAGAAGAAACTAGGAAACTAAATCTGAATCGTGTAGGGTTTTAGAAAACAAGTCATTCAAATTATTCTTAAGTCAGCTAAGTATTTTGAATTTCTTCTTTTAGTTGAGTGTAATGGCCGAATAAGTGTTCTTCTGTTGTTCTTTTGTATTCATTAAGTGCCGTAGGTTCCTGATCTTGTTTTGTACAGAATCTTATAAATTTCATTTCTGACTAAAAATTTTCAGTTACTTTGGGATTATTAAACGATTTGACACGTATTCAAAAAAGCACACGGTAAGAAAGTCCTCTTTTCTTTTTTCCTTTTTTTTGTTCAAGTACAACGATAATATGCAAGTTAAGTGCTTTTATGTGGTTGAAGGTCATGTTTGAAAATGGTAGCGTTGAATTTCTTGATCTGTCGAAAGAGGATTGGGAGCTTATCACTTTGTAAGGTCAATCACAGGTAAGTACCATTGGGAATTGATATAAACATGAATTAAGATCAAAATAAAAATTATGGTACATGTATAATATCAAATTTCCCATCTAGAAGCACACTATGATTCTGTTTAATATAATAGCAGTACTAGCCACAAAGTGTCCTGATCTATTCCTTAATCTTCAAAGAGAGTATCAATCATTTTGTTAGACTAATGCAAGAGTTATAGCAAACCATAACCTATACACGTCCTGCTTCTAATAGTGATCCACACAAAATTCGGCAGGGTTAGAGTGTTTCCTTCAATGTGTAGTTTGTCACCAAACAATTCGGCAGTCCCCAAGACTCGTAGGAGTTAGGTAGCCTTCGGTAAGTAATTCCATTTGTGGAGTACTTTTATTCGAGTACATTAAACTGTTAGTACATAAACAACAATCACAAATAAACTTACAAGTAGAACACACACCTAGAACTGCTAGCGAAACACATATATTACCGTAATTATTCGTATAATGCTTGAGTTCCAATTTAGCACATACGAAATAAACAAGGAATTGTGCAAGTGCATTTACCCTTCATCAAGATAAGTTTCGACATCATAAAAATAATTCGTCTTCCTGTTTTCGAGAAAGATGGTGAGAATATAAATGGTATTAAGCCAGGGAAGTTCATGTTCAGAATTGATTGTCTCGCAGCTATGCCGTTGCCGAAGAAGAAATGTGAGCGGAAAGCCTGATAGGCCGAGAAAATGACCAACTTTGGTTGCATTGTTACTAGAGCGATGTCCCGGAAACGAAACGGTGTGATCTTTAATTATATGTACACCTCCCTTCATCGAAGTTAGTTCAATGTACCAGCACATGTTTCAACCTTAACTTGTTCCCTGATGTTCCATCTTCATCAAAAGCTGTAGGAACATACCTATTATTACCTTCAAAGCCCTGCAAGAAATTATTGATTTCTATTACTTATGCGAAAATCAATTTTCTTTTTAACATTCACCACAAAACACAGCCAGCAGTTTCCTAAATTCAACATTTTTACTTGATTATGGTTGATTTAGCAGTTCAGACAAACATCTACAACAAGGGAGAGTTTATCGTAAAATATTAATTTAAAATATAGATAGCATAGTTTCTGTGGAACTTACTTCTCCTAAGCGGGCATCATGACCATCCCCCACAACTTGCAGAGCTTCTAGCATTTTTCTTTCAGTTCTTTTTTTTTACAAAAAAATAATAATCTTCCATTTCCCCCTTGAGGCGTGTTTGTACTCTCCTAGATTTATTGTTAATCAAAAAGAAAAACAATAATATTACTGTACGTGGCTTTTGTTGGTATGATTATATAAAGGTACTACCACATTTTAGTCTCTTCAGTCTTCACTAATAAAATTAAAAAGCACATTTCTAGGTTGAATCAAGTTTTGGGTTTAATTGAAGTAATTAAGACTTCTTCGAGATTAATTTGATTGTTCAATTAAATGCAAGGACTTAAGCATAAATTAAACCAAATGTTTATTTGCACTTGACCTGGAATTAAAAGCCTCGTTTAGCCACACACCTCAAGAGAGCTTGCCCTTTTCTTTTGTTCTCTTATTCGGCTGTACACTACTACAGGAGAGAAGGGCTTGTGTAGTAACCCATTTCTGTCCTAACCTAACACATTAACCCATACCTAATATTGCACCAGGCCCAATAACTAAACTCAATCCCAATTACAATAAACTAAGCCTAGCTCATAACCTAAACCTAAGATAAAACCCTAATCTGCCCTAAACTTCATCTTTGAGCTGCCGCCGTTACCGTCAAGTCGAGTTGCACTGTCCACCGCCTTACAAAAAAAAAAGAAAAATTATTTCGGATCTGAAAAAGTAATCAAAGTGGAGATCTTTTAGATATTTTATTGTAAAATTTCGGTTATATAAACCGAAATCAGAGCATGTAATCGCCCGGATTTTTTGAGAGTAAAATTTTTTCCCCAGATTCGAACAAACATAAGCCAAGGAAAAAATAATCTAACACAAAAAAACCCAAAAAAACAAGCAAAAAAGAGATTATCGAAGCAAAAAAATACAAAAAGATAAAATATATATATATATATAGTAAACCTTTCGACTTTTTTAAATCTAAAAATATAGGACGGAATTTAGAGAAAAGCGACCTTGAATTCGGCCGTGAGAGTCAAAACTGACTTGAATCACCTACTTGCATGAACTTCGGCCGTCGTTCATGGCATTACTCTGTCGCCCGCGAACAACGATGCATGACGGCCCGCGGCGGCGTCAATCCCCAACCAACGAAGATGAAGAGGGAATTGAGAGCATTTTAGTGTTTTTTAGAATCAATTATCTAAGCAAAACGACGTCGTTTTGTCCATAGATAACCCGCGCCTCAACCCGACCCAGAGCTCAGAATGCTAAAGGAGAGAATTACATGTCCAGTCCCTTCATTTTGTATCTTTCACATTTTAATATTTTAGTTTATTTTCCCTTTTATTTTGATCACTGTTTAAATTTCAATTTTTATTATTATATTTAATTTATAATTATTATCGTTATTTTTATTTTTCAATATATTGTACATATATATAATTATATTACATACCACCGTTACTATATATTAAATAATTATTAATAATATAATTATGATTACATATTATGTTATTACTTTCTATCTATTATATTACAATATTACATTTAATTATTATTGATATGTTATTATTGTTAAAGATATTATATATTATTATTACTATTATTATTATTTACAATATATATATATATTTATATATACTTTATATGTTTCTTAATGTTAAATTAAAAATGTTTTTAAGGATTATCGTGAAAAACATATCACGTACATAAGAGGTGTCATTTTCCGTTAGTCCCTACTATAAATATTATTTTTTGTTATAAATTATGGTTTTCAAAAATAAGTTCTCTTCATTCGAGAATCTAATGGAAATTATACCCCGAGTGTAGAGGTATAAATTTCTTTTATACCAAATATTCTTTACAACATTTTAAGGGATCACATATTTTAAATTAAATTCGAATTCTTAATTTCCATCATTTAGACGATATGTAATCGACCAGATACCAATTTTGAGCATTATGAGGGTGCTCATCCTTCCCCACACGTAATTGACTCTCGAACTTATTTTTTTCTGGTTTCCCAAACTAAAAACTCGTTGTTTCGATAAAATGACACAAAAATAAGTTTTATTAAAATAACCGGGTTTTCAAGTGATTCAATCCCACCTCAAACAAAAAAAGATTGGCGGCGACTCTCGTTGTTACAGCTTGACGACTCCGCTAAGGACTACTTTTTTTTAGAGTCGAGCCATTGATCAATTACTTTTTGTCTTAATTGAGTGGAAATGATAAGATCATTAAATAAAGGAAAATTTTATCAAAATTTTACGCATAAATAAAATTCTATTTGTGTACCAATCCAGGCTAAATTAGGAGAACAAAATATACACTAATCCTTATTAAAATAAAAAGGCATTTCTTAATAAAGAATATCATAAATAGAATCGAGTTTAACAAATTTGTGTTAAAAAAGAGTTTAACAAATTTGTTCTCAAATTGACCAAACTCATAAGCTTAATAAGAAAATTGATACCTGAAAAAAAAATCTAACATCTTACTGAACCAATATTTCTATCATATTAAATAACCATTGAAAAGAAAGGTTATTTTCTGATATAATTCAATATTTCCCTTTTTGTACTTCCTCAATAACCATCAAAAGTACAACATGTGGAAAGGTGAGGAACATCCTTGAAATGAACCAAGGGAGCAGAAGATACAATAATAGAATTTTGTTAAACATACCCGAGGGCACGGTCGGTTCGGTTTATGTCTCGAAAAAACGTAGCTCTACCATAAATTCTTGATGCTTTGGGGAGTACCAAGCAACAGCCTTTGCAGAGCAAAGGACGTGCAATGCATATTCAATTGCAAACACTGGTTGGTCTGCCTTTATGCGCCAACCTTGGTCCTTGAAATCAATTAAAACCCCCGAATCAACTCTAACACTGAAAGGTCCAGCAATCTGTAAAATAGAAATAAACATTGAGACCTGTAATCGAGCCAAGTGGAGCTCGAACAATGAGAAACCCAAGCTAGAGTTCAATTTGAAACTCAATGCTCAAAGCTCAGTTCAAGCAAATCCAACTCGAGCTCCGCTTGAAAGAAAATTGAGGTATTCATACTCGGCTCGATTAAGCTCGTTTATGCAAGTTATATACTCAAGCACGAGTTCAAGCACACTCTATATATACAAATTCTTTGAGTAAAGTAGTAATCTAATATCAAAATATTAGACAAACATCTACAAATAAAAAGCTTGATTAGGTTTGTGAGCTGCTTGAATCAAGTATTAAGACACTCAAACTCTACTCGCTTGATAGCTCGACCTGAGGCTTGGCTCAAGAATGACCGAGTCAAATTCAAACTTCTTTTGAGTTGAACTTGAATAGCTTATGAGCACAATCGTACAAGTGGCTCATTTACATCCCTATATAAAGGTAGGCATGAAAGTCCATAAAGCGCTGTAATCAAAATAGCAGAAAGATACTACCCTGGCTTTAGCAGCGGGCTGCCATTCTTTTTAGCATCCTAAATCAGTATGGTAGAACAATTATTTCAAAAGAAATACCTGCTGCTGAAGTGAAAGGGTGGTAGTCGGGCACATTGTTTTAATTGCTTCGCAACTAGGCTGGTGTGAATTCAAAAGATCTTGAGCTAATTGTGTGGCACCTGAAAGGAATTTAGAACCAGAGGGGATATCCACGCGAACGTTAAATCTTGTAGGATCAGAAAATAGCCGTTGGAAGTTCCCGTGCTGGGCTGTAAATGACATGGATGCAAATATATCCCCGAGAAGGGAAGATTTTAGAGTTGGATGATGAAATGATAAGTGCTTAATATCTTTAGCATCTTCAACTAATCTGGCTGAACTTTCACCAAAATTCGCACTCAAAGCAGCACCTATGCATATAAAACAAGGAAATTCTTATTATTTTCACGAGCTGCAGACTGCAGTCATCAGTACTGAACCATTAATGAACTGAACAACAACTATAATGCTAAAACAAGATGTCAATAGCATTATTAAAATATGAATTATAATAAACTGAGATAAAGTGATAAGTACCCCTTCCACTACAAAAAATTCAGGGAGCCTTCAGGGTACTTTTTGTTACATCTTATCAATGGTTCCTGATGCTGAAACATGGGGTTCTGAAAGAAAAATGTCATAAGGTTGAACCATCTTCAGTTTCTTAGCTTTGCTCCTCCAAATATCAGCATTCTTCTTGTAAGAAAAGGCACATTTAGCGGAAAAACCAGGAAGTAGAGAAGAGGGGACTTGAGCAATGGGATCACCTTGATATTGCTTTGGTGACCCATGGTTATGGTGTAGGCACAAATGATAACTTGGACCACAATCTGAAGGAAGAGAAGCCAAATCAAGTGCCATGGAGAAGGGTACATCCCAGTAATCACCAGTCTCTTTGTCCACAAAGAGAGCTAGCCAAGATGCATCTATCGCCAAATCATGACGTGGAAACTGCCATAGAAGCGAAGCATACATGTGTTTTATTAGTATATATTGTAGTAGCAGAGAATAAAGGTCTAATAATGAATTTCATCCCTAAAACTGAGAAGTCAGCCCCTAATTCGGTGCAAAAATTGAGAAGGTAAATCGTTAACCCAAAACTCAACAGTTCAGCAATTTATATGCACAGAATAAGCAAAAACAACAGTATAGAAATTTATATGCAGTAAAAATCAGTAGTTCACGTGTTTACCAATACCAACAAATGAACATACTTCTCAGTTTTCGTAAAATACATCATTGAAATCTGATAAATTAAAGTAGAGGAACTAACTTCTCAATTTTGGTGAAATTAATGCTTAGACCAATAGATAATCAGAGAAAAGGAAAATTATAGTACTAGCCTTGTGACAGTAAACTGCTTTCTTTCTGGGAATGGAAGGGTTGTGAGCATAATATGAATCAGATCTAAAATGTAAAGTGTCATCAGGGGTTAATAATATCTCCGAAGAGAAGCCAAGGGCATACAAGGACTTGTCAAGTAGAAGCCTCCCAATCGGCTTGAGGTCATGCATAGACATCACAGCTCCTCCATTTTCCTTTAAAGATGACAAAAACTTCCGCAGGTTGAACTGGCCAAGCAAAAGGGCAGACCAATTCTCACTAAAAGGAATGCTCAAAACTCGCTGAAGTGTAACGCCAAAGTGATTGGTGTAGGAGGGAAGAAAAGGGGCAGCCATGAATCGCTGCATTGAAGTCAATTTGGTTCGGCCTGGAAAGTCTCGTCCCTCTTGATAAACCCAACGGTAAAGCCTTACCCGGGACAGCGCAAGCCGCTCCTTCGAGGGTCCGAGGGGTGGAGGCATCCAATTCCCAAAAGTCCCCATCACTTGCCCACCGGAGCTTCTTCACTTCCCCCCAGTCACAACCCAGAAAAGAAAATTCAAACCCTAACCCTAAACCCTAAAGTTCTGGTCAGTTTGAGAAATAGAAATATATACCAATTAAAACTTGCTGCCAGATAATGCTAGTCATTCATGATAATCTCCACTACCTGAAACCCTAACCCTTCCAATTTTGAAATCCCCGTATTCTTCTTCTTAATTAGCAAACAAAACCAGAGGCAAGTGTTAGACCATAAAATTGCAGCAGCAATTCCACACTTTAAACCCTCTCCAGAATCTGATTAAAAAACTAGTAATCAAGTGAATTGAAATTCGAAATTACCGAATACGGATCCAAAAACAAAAACCCTAGTAGCAACGCTGCTCTGCTTTAATGGGCTTCGAGAATTTTCTACCTCAACAGTCAAAAGTACCCAGAATTTTACTCAAAACTGAAACTCAGATAGGAATCCCGTTAGCTCAATGAAACGACATTGATAACAACAATAATACTAAAAATCCAATGAGAAATCGAAGAAATAATGTAAAAATAGTTTACCTCGTTAATGGTGGACGAGAGTTGAGTGGCAGAGTAGAGAGACCTTGGATTTTACCGGCAGATTGGCAATCGGCCGTTTATTCAAATGAATGGGCTTTGTTTTTTTCGGATCCAACTGACCCGACCCATATCCAATTCCTTTTACTTATAGTTTCTAAATAAAATAAATTATTAATAAAGAAAATTTTCACCGAGTGGGTTTAATTTAGGTTTAAAAGTTTATGTTAGGATTTGGAGTTTATAAAATTAAGTTCGAAGGTTTATAAATTAGGGCTTATAGTTTAAGATTTAGAGTTAAGAAGCTAGATTAAAAATAAACATAATTGTTGAGTATTATTGTTCACTGCCGGTGTATGAAATACTATCCTATTTTTAATCATTTCGATAATTATATTATTTATAGGATATTACTTGGGTCGTTGTATCTTATAAAGTCACATTCAAGTCATTTAATTAATTGGTTGTGACGCCAACGGATTGGTCCAAGTGGTAAGCAACTTGGTATCGTTTAAGCAGGCATTGGGTTCGAGGAGTTGTATATACAGAAAATTCTCACTAGGAGACTCACCCACCAAAACTAAGTGTGCAATGCAGGTTGGTCTGGATTAGTTAGGGCGAAGTTTTTAAAACATAAGGTAACAAAAAAAATTTTTAATTGGTCGTAACGATTATATCATTGTGTTGTTAAATCTCGAATATACGTCAATTTTTTATTTACATTTTCATCACTCAATTTTAAATAAGTTTACATTTTGATCACTCAACTTTTTAGGGCCAATATTTTCGTGTATTTTCTTTCCTAATTTCTTACATATTGCTAAAGGATCAATTCCACGTTATATTAGTGTTCTTGGAAAAAAAAAGTTTTTAGATGCTTTTACACTTCGCGAATCTATAAAAAAAATATTTTCTGCTTGCATTTTGTCTTACCATAAGATGAACTATTATATTTTCTCACGAATAAATATAAGGGTAAACTACTTATTTGACATCTCATCTATTTCTGTATTTTATTTTAGTCATTTAATTATATTTTCGGCAAAATAATTCTAAATGTTAAATTTTGTTTCTATTTTTGTACCCGTCGTTAAAAATTAACGACATAGCTAACGTTTCATTCTCTTATTAGGAGAGAATTTTTTTTTAAAATGTCACATCGACTTGTTGTTAATTTTTAACGATAAATGTTAATGGAAATAAAACGTAACGTTAGATACTATTTTGTCAAAAAATTAAATGAATGGCCAAAACAAAAACACGTTAATAGATGAAGTACTAGATAAGTAGGTTACCCTAATGTAATTAACATTTTAGGCACGCTTACAACTAGTTAAAGCATTTGAAAAATACATATAACATTGATTAAGGGTTAAGTTTTATAGTAGTTTATTGATTATTTAATTGATTAATAAATTACGAAGAAATCTTGTGTATTATAAACTTGAATTGAACTATTGTTATAATTATTATATTTAAGAACTTTTATCTAATTTTTTTATGAGTAAAAGACCTTGTAAACTTTAAAATAATAGTATGATTATCATTATTTTAAACAAAGAGATAATTTTATTTTAATATGAAGTGGTTCAAAAGTTTATTAAATACAATATGTTTATTAATAGGAAAATAGTTAAATGGAAAGCACATGAGTTGAGACTAGTCTAGCTAAAAACAAGTTCATCAGTACATTCCATACATGAATTCAACCATATGGTTGGGAATGCTACGACTTTTATTCGTTGTTTTTTAATCACCTATATATAATTTATTGAGAGATTAATTTTTAATCGGATACTGAAGAGACATGCTATGAGGACTTTGTTGGAAGTTTGTTTATTGAGGATTGTTTTATCTTGATTTCAGAGTCTTTTGTTGAATCTGACCTTCAAACCATGTTGAGTTGTAAGTGCAAGGACTTTGTTGGCCATTGCAACCGTCTGGTTCTCCACAACTTTAACCTCGTACTTTCGAAGAACATTGATGGCCACTGTCTTCATCATCTTCAGACTCAGGTCCTTGCCTAGACAAGCTCTCTGTCCTGCCCCAAATGGCATATACAAAGATGCCGGTTTGTGGACAATCCCTCCCACCTCTGAGATCCATCTTTCTGGTTTGAATTCCATGCAATCTTCACCCCATAGTTCTTCACTTCTTCCCATTGAGTACAATGACATCAAGATCCTTCTGTTGGGACCGACTCGATCCCCGCTCGGAAGAACGTCTGGTTCGATCGAACATCTAAAGTCCACCGGTACCGATGGATACAGTCTTAACGTCTCGCGGAATGCAGCACGCAGGTGAACAAATTTGTTCAGCTCTTCTGCACTGAAATACACCATTTCCCCATCGTTGCTTTCTGGACAATTGGCTTTAATCTCTTCCAAAATCTTGGTTTCGACCCTCGGATGCGTTGCAACGAGCCAGAGGAAACATGTGAGGCCAATGGTTGTAGAATCCTTTCCTACTGTTAAGAAATCGTACACGATGTCTCTTAGGAACTTGTCTGATTTCCCCAGCTCACTCATATCTGATCCTTCTTCTTCCACCATAAAAGCCGTCAACGCATCGAACCGATCATCGGCCTCGGCTTTTGATCTTCTTAACTCATCTCGTCTTGATGAAATGTATCTGTACGAAAATTCATTCACGACCTTCAACCCTTTGCTCAGCTTTTTCTCTGTACCAATTTGAAGCCATTTCTGCAATTTCCATAGCATTTGGGGCACAACCTTCCTATAAACCAAAGCCTCGTCTATGTCGCCCAACGCCTCCATGATTTCAACTATCGGAAATTCGACGGACAGAGTTTTGGGGTTAAATCCTAATCCCAGCAAGCACATGTAGTCATAGTTGAACCGACCAAGGACATCTTGGAGGTCTACTTCAGTACCAAGTCTCTGAAAGTGCTCAAGGACCGGGACGAGACTTCCCTCGGTCACTCGCCGGAGAATTCGGTCCATGTACGCTGCAGATTTCTTGTTGTACTTGAAGAAAGACATCAATGCCTTCTTTTGCATCTTCCATAGATGCGAATCTGAAGTGATTATTCCTTCATACGGCTCGAGGATTTGCTTGAGCTCCGGACCTTTCTCGTAGTTTTCATGGTTTTTGCACAAAATGTGGTTGATGTTCATAGGATGGGATGTGAGGAGGAAGTCGGATCCGGCAAACCAGGGTCCCCGGATCTTGAACGTGCCGCCGTTCGACTTGAGCATACCGGTGAAAAAGTCGAGCATTCGGTCGGCGTTGGAAGCCAGTGCAGGCAACATGCCTACAACAGGCCAAATCCTGACCGTGGAGTTTCTGTTCCTATACCAATGACCAAGACACAGACAGAGGACAACCGAGAGAATTGCTACAACCATGTCGACTTCCATGATTTTCTCAGACAAACAAGTGTTTGCCGATGATGTTCCATGGCATATCCAAGCTCCTCTTTTTATACAAAATCCGAAAGGGTCTCCATCGAACAATTTATTTTCTAAGTGAAGATTCCCGCGTTTTTATGAAACTAATTATTACAAATTTATTATTATGTAGAAAATAGTTTCACAAACAGTATTTAGATCAATGATATCAAGTATAATTGAAAAATTAAAAAAACAAATAATGAGATCTTTGATATCATCTTAATATCATTTGTCTAAATATTTTTCCATCGGAGGTGTATCAAATATAATCAATTATTAAAATAGAAAAATATTAAAGTAATATTCATAGCATAAAAATATAATTGGTGTCTGCTTAGTTTTAGGGATGATCATGTGTCGAGTCGAGTTCTGGTCGACTCGCACTCAATCCAAAACTTAATGATTCCACCTAAATTCGGCTCGACATTTGATAATGTTCTATCAAAAACTCGTCTCCGATATGACCAGATACAAATATAATTTTCTTTCTTTGCAATCTTATTTGGTAAAATAGAGATAATTGGAAAAATAAAAGGAAGAAATATTATAATAATTATCTCACTTTTATTTGACAAAATAGAGAGTAATTAAAAAATAAATATAAAGAGAGAGTATTATAATTATCTCTAAATATTTAAAATAAAATTATACTATTATTTCAGTTTGGGTTAGATATTTTTCGCCCTTAACTCGAAAATCACTATTATGCTAAAAAACTCACCCGACACAACCTAAACTCAAATTAAAAAAACCAACCATGATAGGTCAGATCGGAACACGTCAGTTTTAGATTAAATGATCATCCTGTTTAGTTCGGTAGAAAGGATTCATTAAAGTAATATTCGTAGAAATCTATAATACTTATAAAACCATGAATTGAGTTGGTGTAACAAATTAAGAAACATTAAATTAAGAAAATAAAATAAAAGACAATCAATTTTATTGTAGGGATATTTTTACTTGCATATTTATCTAAATTTCCTGGAAAATTTAACTATACACCTTGTTGATGTTTGGCGAGTTATTTTATACTTGATTTGGTCATATTTATGATGCGAGTGAATAAAAATATTTTATATAAAATAATTAATTTAAAAAATTAAATGAATATAAGATCATATGGATAAAAAAATTAATATGAAATTATAGATGGAATGATAAATGCTTTGTATATAAATGTATTAGTATAATGCTCGAAGCTCAAGTAATAGTTTCTAGTTCATTTAGTTTTTTTTTTGTTGAAATTCTAGTTCATTTAATTAATATCTGTAAAGTAAAATACATTTTATGCCACTTAATTATGTATTCGAGCATAATTAGGTTAATATATTTTCTTAAAAGTTATAATTTGACTATTCAATTAAATTTTTGTTACAAATATGTATAATAATAGTTTAGTCATAAAATTTTATACATTCCATCAGTTTGGTCATAATTTTAATTATAATTCAATAAATTAACATTTAATATTTAAAAATTCTGACGCTGCACTCTTCTAACACACCTTTCGATCACTTACTACACTTTCTACTACTTTTTATAAGCTCGATAACTGACAAATGAGATAGCTCGATAAGCACGATCACTTCACTCCTAGACAACTAACATTTATATTATAATATTTATTATATTTTAAAATAAAGATAATTTAATAAGTAACCAATTGAATTGGTGTTTTAATATTGCATTAATAATATGATATACTATTTCAAAAAAAATATGATATACTATTCAATATCGAATCACGCGTTACAGTTTCACATTAAAATCCTTATGAATCTAACAACCCACATCTTTTTTATTTTGTTTTTTTAATTTTTTTTATTGTCATGAATATCTTTATTTATGGTGGATATCTATATATTAAATGAGATTTTAATTGTATTTTATTATTAGGGTACCCATTAGAATTAGGGTTTCAATTTTATGCCTGTAAATATAGAGTTTGGAGAAAGCATTGTACACAACCCTACTTTGAGCATATAATACAAGTCTCTCTCTTTATCTCTCATCTTGTTTTTGTTCATCTATTTTGTTATTCCTCTTTACTTTATTCACAACGCGTTATCAGCACGATCTCGCTCAATTACCGTGATTCTTGTCGATAATTTGCGGAAAAGATTTAACAAGATATTGGTGGCTACATCTACCATATATTCAACTTAGCTTTAAAAGTCTGGTATGTTTTACTTATTTATCTCGATATAGTGGATGATTAATTATTCTTAAGTTAATGTCAATGTATTTTAATTTATTGTTTCTTTGATGATATATCTAATATTAAATATATACATGATTATGAATTTTTTAATGATGTTATTTCTTTTCCTTACCATCCAGGGATGGTTGTTCAAAGCGGGGAATAATCATGTGTTTAAAACACAATGGAACATACGTGTAGTGCTTCTGCACCTATTTTGAGATTTTTTTCTTTAGGTATGACCAATATTTTTTATTTTATTCTAATGATGAAAGTTTGTGTTTTTAATCATGTTTTAAGTATTACATGATATTCGAACAAATATCGAACCTACATGAATCTACAGAATCAGCTTAGTTTGAAAAATATGGTGATAGAATGACCAAGCGCTACTTCAAGGAAAGTGAAGAAAGTGGTGGATTGGATATGCCACTTAACAATGATATTTTTCGAGTTCCACAGGCTATATGCACCTTAACAATTTTTTTCTCATTTACTTTTTCTTTATATATATATATATAAATATATTTTAGATTACTTTTTATTATTTGTCTTACTTTGACGTTTTGATTTTTTTAAGGTTCACAAAACACTGTGGTGAAAATGTGTGATTGCTTTATGGTTCGCCGAGAATGAACCAGGTTTCAATGCGGTGCTTTATTGGATTGAAAATTATCATAATAATAAATTGATTATATGTAATCCCTTAGAACCGCCTATATGTTACACCTGATTCTAGGATGTCACATTAGGGTCACAAGAGCGACCCACAGTAAAAACCCAGATAAAATCATTTTCTTTCTAATTATTTAAATTTGTAAAATAAAAATCTTTGTTAGAATATCGTTATAAAAAATCATAAAACAGATTATCAATTAAATAAGACACGACATACATGCCCACTAATTATACCTTTATCGTACTACACAAGTAGTGCAGAAGGAACTCTCACACTGATGTCGATAACTGCTCCATTTTCAATCTTTTAACCTGCGACAGTAAAAACATTATGAGCTTGGAAAAGCTCAGTAATACAAAACTACCAAAAGATGTTAAAGCCAGAAACATGTATATGGCAAAGCGTAATATTGTCATGGTGTTTCGGGAAACATGTTCCAATTGCGATTCGATATCTCAATATAAGTTTATATTTGCAGGTAATAGAGTTATTCGTTATACGGTCACCTGAGTATCATGCGAGAAGCCTATAATCTGGAAAATCAGAAGCGTGATGGATTAAAGGAATTGAACTAGGGAGTTTAGTGTGTTCTAACAAATACATCAAGATTTATCCCTTCATTAAGCCTAAAAGGGTCTTTTAGTCATTTGGCTTCTAGGGGTATTTAGATCTTTTTACACCTCAAGGCTATTTTCGTAATTTCTTACCCCAAATATTTCAGACATTAGATCTTTTAACAAGAAATAATTGAAATTGAAGGTTTCGAGATTAATTGCTTTATCGATTATTCACTGAACTTGGATTTCTTACCGGTTGTCAATTCTTTATTCAAGTCACTCGGTCCTAACCAATTTATTATCTTATTACTGTAAACCTTATCACTTTAAAATAATCAACGATAATCATATGACTAATCATATTTATTCATACATTAACCAATTATCAACGAGTTCCAAAAATCATGAAAAAGGCAGTGAGGTATTACCTCGGCTCCGAGCTACATTGGTTAACCTTTGATACTCTATTCAATCGCTCTTGAACTCGAACTCGACGCCCCTCAATACCTTGAATACATGGCAAAACAATTTATATCAGAAACAGAACTTAAAAGCAATAATTAAATTTATCCAGAAGGTCAAACGCTGAATAACATCAAACTAGGTTCGGAATTTGTGAAACATACTTCAAAAATGGACTTAGGATGTCAAAAATCATAAAATAGGGGTTTTAAAAAAAATTGACTTTTTATTCAAAGTCAACGTTGACGTCAATAGTCAACGATGACATCAGCAGACAAAGCTATCGCTGATGTCATCTACTGATGTTAGCAGTCAATCGGGTTGACTAGGACGAGCTAACTCACTAAGTTGGCTCAGACGAGTTGACTTACTGAGTTGACTCGAACGGGTTGACTGGGATGAGTTGACTTAGCCAACAGGTTAATAGATCAGACAAACGGGTCAGATTAGGCCGGATGGTTTGGACTCGAGTCTGGTAGACTGGTTCAAAGCCAAACTGGTTCGAATTATTGGTCAGATCGATCCATAACCGGTCAGACTGGTCCAGGCTGGGGATTAACCAAAGTGGCCACCAAAAATCGCCTCCGGTAGCGCATGAGAGCCACACGCGGCTAAAACCGTCCACAACATCATCAGATAAATGCAAAAAAACATTTCAAACACAACTATTATCTAAACTAACCTAGAATTTAGTTGGAACTTTACTAGACTTACCAGAATGGAGGAGAAACGGCCGAATTTAACATAGCTCCAATGAGGCCTCTCTCGGTGTTAGAACGATGGTCGGTTAGAAGGGTTTTACTCTTATCCGCACGCTGATCGCATCTAAACCGTCGACGCGCCCTACCGGTGACAGAGTCGGCCTTGAACGAAAGAAAATAGATGGTGGTTTTAGGGGAGGTTCAACAAGGCTTCAATCAGATCTCTACGGCAATCGACAATCGTTCACTATAAGTGATGGCCAGGGTTGAGTCCGGCGTAAGGCGACGATCACGTTGACAGTGGCTGTGAGAGCTACGGCGCGGTGGTGGGGTAAATCAGAGCTGGAGACAATGGTGGTTGGGGAAAAAGACTTGAGAGTATTTTCTCCATTTCCAGATTCGAATCTTATTCCCCCTGGGTAGGTGAGGGGTCGGATCCGATTTATTATTGGCACAACTTTACTAAACATTGCATAATAAGAAGCTGGTGCATGATTAAACCAATAGTGGTTTTTAGCCCAAATGGTTAGAACATAGGTTTACCATCCATGAGGTCAAAGGCTTAAACCCCATGGATGACCATTATTTTTTTTCTCTTAACTTTAGTTATTATTATTTTTATTACTCTAGGGGTATTACAACTCTCCCCTCCTAAAAAAGAAATTTCGGTCTCAAAATTTACCTGAGTTAAACAGATGCAGAAACTGCTCTCTTATTGATTGTTTAGTCTCCCCAGCAGCTTATGTAGGGCTATGATTACACTACTGAACCTTAATCATCTAGATATGTATACTCTTCAAAGTTCTCTCGTCATGATTTAAAATCTATACATGTTCCTCGTCAAAAGATAGATCTGGCCTCAGATCAACGTCCTCAACCTGAATAATATGACTCAAATCCGAACTATATTGTCTCAACATGGACACATGGAAAATATCATCATGAATATGGTTAAGCTGGGAAGGCAACACAAGCTGAAAAACATTTTGCCCAACTTTCTGAATAACTCTGGTCAACTAGAGCTTTACTTGTCCATACGTTCAAATCTCAATATTTCCTCATACGGAGATACTTGATTAATGCCAAATTCCAACACTGAAATTGATGCCGCAATCTTTTCAGTTTAACATACATAAAATCATTATTTAACTGAAAAATTATGTATCCAACATAACTGAAGCTGTGGGCCGATATAACTTGCTTACTTACATCGCAACATTTAGACGTAGTCTTCTTTCTGGATATAACAGAATCAATACAGAATCTACACTTGCACCACTCAAACAAACACATTCCTTGCAATTTCATAATACTTTTATCAAATTTCCATAAGAATATTCTTAAGCATAAGCATTATCACCGAATAGCCATACATGTAATCTTATATAGGTTACCTCACATAATCAAACATTTATTCTCAATCTGAATTTGATCTTCAATTTCACATTCATGAACTATCACAAGTTCTTTATCCCCGATTCAAATCCATAAAGTTCATCCAAATCACATACGAATGTTACATGACAGCACAGATCGAGCTATAAAGGACAGAATACTAAGGTTCATTTATTTCAAGAAAATGATTCAATATTAGAGTTTTGGCTCAAAGGAGTACAATTATGATCTAGGGGTATACACAGACCAAACACCCTATGACAAACAATCAGCCGATCTACCCAAAAAGATGTAACTCTAAGCTTTGATACCACTAAATTTAACCCCTTAAGCATGCATATACGTTACACCTGATTCTAGGATGTCACATTAGGGTCACAAGAGAGACCCACAGTAAAAACCCATATAAAATCATTTTCTTTCTAATTAATTTAAATTCGTAAAATAAAAATCTATGCTAGAATATCGTTATAGAAAATTATAAAACAGAAATCCAAAAAGTATATTACAGACTCTGAATTAAATAAGACACGACGTACATACCCACTAATTATACCAGTACCATACTACACAAGCAGTGCCGAAGGAACTCTCACACTGATGCTGAAGTAAAATGTTCCAATTGCGATTCAATATCTCAATATAACTTTATATCTGCAGGTAACATAGTTATTCATTATTCGGTCACCCGAGTATCAGGTGAGAAGCCTATAATCTGGAAAATTAGAAGATTGATGAATTAAAAGAATTGAACTAGGGAGTTTAGTGTGTTCTAACAAATGCAGATTGAAACTTACAGAAATTTTTGAACATTGAAAAGTTAATTCTACAAGGTAGATTTAAAAGAGGCAGGAAATTTTTAATTACCCTCCAACTGAACATCGATATAGAGATCCCCAAACTGCATCTATAAAGGCGTCAATCCAAGCCAATTGGGCACTCAAGGGAATGCCTTAGGTCTAGTAGGAATCACCCTATCTGAAGCTTAGGAACCTAGTACAGTAGGAATCACCTTAGCCGAAGCATATGAACCTGATACATAAGGAACTACCCTTGTCGAAGCGTAGGAACCTGATACACAAGAGATTACCCTCGTCGAAGCATAGGAACCTGATACATAAGGAATTACCCTCGCCGAAGCGTAGGAACTTGATACATAAAGAATTACCCTCACTGAAGCGTAGGAACCTAATACATAAATGATTACCCTCACCGAAGCGTAGGAACCTGATACATAAGGAATTACCCTCGCCGAAGTGTAGGAACCTGATACATAAGGAATTACTCTCACTAAAGCGTAGGAACCTGATACATAAGGAATTACCCTCGCTGAAGCATAGGAACCTGATACATAAGGAATTACCCTCGCTGAAACCTAGGAACATGATACATAAGGAATTACCCTCGCTGAAGTGTAGGAACCCGATACATAAGGGATTACCCTCATTGAAGCATAGGAACCTGATACATAAGGAATTACCCTAGCCGAAGCCTAGGAACCTAATACATAAGGGATTACTCTCGCTGAAGCGTAAGAACCTAATACATAAGGAATTACCCTCGCCGAAGCATAGGAACTTGTTACATAAAAAATTACCCTCGCTGAAGCGTAGAAACCTAATACATAAGGGATTACCCTCGCCGAGGCGTAGAAACCTGATATATAAAGAATTACAGTCGGATTAAGGCTGAACCTTTAGAGACTTCATATCATAACCCAAGTACCCCAATGAATCAGTCTAGCAAGTATTATAGTGTGCAACAATAAATAGTAATTATAGTAAGTAATAAATAGGCATTTGTATAAATATAAAAAATAACCTGAAAGCATGATTGTCATATCGGGTACTAGGGCATATATCAAACATATAAGATAATCATGCTTAAGTTCAGAAACATGTTATATTTGTGTGAAATCAGGCATGTCAGTCTTGTGCACATGACCAGTTTAATAAAACATGCATAACATTATGCAAAATAGTCGTGAAGCACACAAGGACCACACTAGATTGTCCAATTTAATTTTTGGAGGCACTTGGTAATTACCGGAAAGGGGGACACTAAACTTCTGACAAATTCGAATTGATTTCAGAAATGGGATACCTAATAAAAGGGGTTCGATAACTAATGGCTCCACCCAAACATTCAACAATTGTTCTATCATGATCATGCAAGATTCAGATACATCAAGATTTATCCCTCCATTAAGCCTAAAAGGGTCTTTTAGTCATTTGGCTTCTAGGGGTATTTAGGTCTTTTTACACCTCAAGGCTATTTTCATAATTTCTTACCCAAATATTTCAGACATTAGATCTTTTAACAAGAAATAATTGAAACTGATGGTTTCGAGATTAATTGTTTTATCGATTATTCACTGAACTTGGATTTCTTACCGGTTGTCAATTCTTTATTCAAGTCACTCGGTCCTAACCAATTTATTATCTTATTATCGTAAACCGTATCATTTTAAAATAATCAACGATAATCATATGACTAATCATATTTATTCATACATTAACCAATTATCAACGAGTTCCGAAAAGTATGAAAAGGTAGTGAGGTATTACCTCAGCTCCGAGCTACATTGGTTAACCTTTGATACTCTATTCAATCGCTCTTGAACTTGAACTCGACGTCCCTCAATACCTCAAATACATGGAAAAACAATTTATATCAGAAACAGAACTTAAACGCAATAATTAAATTTATCCAGAAGGTCAAACGCAGAACAACAACAAACTAGGTTAAAAATTGGTGAAACAGACTTCAAATCCAGACTTAGGAAGGTGTTTTCGAAAAAATTGACTTTTTATTCAAAGTCAACGCTGACGTCAGTAGTCAAAGTCAACAATGACGCCAGCAGATAGAGCCATTGCTAATGTCATCTACTGATGTTAGCAATCAACCGGGTTGACTAGGACGAGTTGACTTACTAAGTTGGCTCAGACGGGTTGACTCGAACGTGTTGACTCAATGAGTTGACTGGGATGAGTTGACTCAGTCAACAAGTTAACAGATCAGACAGACGAGTCAGATTGAGCCAGATGGTTTGGACTTGAGTCTGATAGACTGGTTTAGAGCCAAACTGTTTGGTTTATAGGTTAGACCGGTCCATAATCGGCCAGACTGGTCCAGGCCGGGGATTAACCAAAGTGGCCACCAAAAATCACCTCCAGCAGCGCATAAGAGCCACACGCAGCTAAAGCCATCCACAACATCATCGGATAAATGCAGAAAACATTTCAAACACAACTATTATCTAAATTAACCTAGAATCTAGTCAGAACCTTATCAGACTTACCAGAATGGAGGAGAAACAACCAAATTTAACGTAGCTCCAATGAGGCCTCTCCCAGCGTCAGAACATTGGTAAGTTAGAAGGGTTTTACTCTCATCCTCACGCTGATCACATTTGAACCGTCGACGCGCCCTACCGGTGATGGAGTCGGCTGCGAATGAAAGAAAATAGATGGTGGTTCTAGGGGAGGTTCAACGAGGCTTCAATCTGATCTCTACGGTAATCGACAGCCGTTCACTACGAGTGATTTCTAGGGATGAGTTTGGTATAAGGCAGCGATCACGTCGATAGTAGCTGTGAGAGCTACGACGCAGCGGTGGGGCAGATCAAAGCTGGAGACAATGGTGGTTGGGGAAAAAGATTTAAGAGTATTTTCTCTATTTACAGATTCGAATCGTATTCCCCCTGGGTAGGTAAGGGTTCAAATCATATTTATTATAGGCACAACTTTACTAAACATTGCATAATGAGAAGCTGGTGCATGATTAAACCAATAATGGTCCTTAGACCAAATGGTTAGAACATGGGTTTACCATCCATGAGGTCAAAGGTTCAAACCCCATGGATAACCATTATTCTTTTTTTCTCTTAACTTGTTCCTCGTCAAAATTCTCTCGTCTATAAAAGCGTCAATCCAAGCCCACTGGACGAAAGTGCCAAACGAAGAGAATGCCTTAGGTTTAGTAGGAATCACCCTATCTGAAGCGTAGGAACCTAGTACAGTAGGAATCACCCTAGTCGAAGTATATGAACCTGATACATAAGGAACTACCCTTGCCGAAGCGTAGGAACCTGACACATAAGTGATTACCATCGCCGAAGCATAGGAACCTGATGCATAAGTGATTACTCTCGTCGAAGCGTAGGAACCTGATACATAAGGGATTACCATCGCCGAAGCATAGGAATCTGATACATAAAGAATTACCCTCACCGAAGTGTAGGAACCTGATACATAAGGGATTACCCTCGCTGAAGTGTAGGAACCTGATATATAAGGGATTACCCTCGCTGAAGCCTAGGAACCTGATACATAATGAATTACCCTCGCTGAAGCCTAGGAACCTGATACATAAGGTGTTACCGTCGCTGAAGCATAGAAACAACCTGATGCATAAGGAATTACCCTAGCCGAAGCCTAGGAACCTGATACATAAGAGATTACTCTCGCTGAAGTATAGGAACCTGATACATAAGGAATTACCCTCGCCAAAGCATAGGAACCTGTTACATACGGAATTACCCTCCCCAAAGTGTAGAAACCTGATATATAAAGAATTACAGTCGGATTATGGTTGAACCTTTAGAGACTTCATATCATAACCCAAGTACCCCAATGAATCAGTCTAGCCAGCATTACAGTGTACAACAATAAACAATAATAATAGTAAGTAATAAATATGCATTTGTATAAAGATAAACAATAACATGAGAGCATGCTTGTCATATGGGGTACCAGGGCATATATCATACATATAATATAATCATGCTTAAGTTTAGAAACATGTTATATTTATGTGAAATTAGGCATGCCAGTCTTGTGCACATGATCAGTTTAATAAAGCATGCAAAACATTATGTAGAACAATCATGTATCACACAAGGAACACACTAGATTGTCCAATTTAATTCTCGAAGGTGCTTGGTAATTACCGAAAGGGGGACACTAAACTTCTGACAAATTCGAATTGATTTCAGAAATGGGATCCCTAATAAAAGAGGTTCAATAACTAATTGCTCTTGAACTCAAACTCGATGTCCCTCAATACCTCGAATACATGACAAAACAATTTATATCAGAAACAAAACTTAAACGCGATAATTAAATATATCCAGAAGGTCAAACGTTGAATAACAACAAACTAGGTTCAGAATTGGCGAAACAGACTTCAAAAATGGACTCAAGATGTCAAAAATCATAAAATAGGGTTTTTTCTTCAGAAAATTGACTTTTTAGTCAAAGTCAACGCTGGCATCAACAGTCAAAGTCAACACTGACGTCAGCAGACAGGGTCAGCGCTGGTGTTATCTACTTACGTCAGTAGTTGACTCAGACGGGTTGACTCATGAGTTAACTCGGATGGGTTAATTCACTAAGTTGACTGGTTCGGGTTGACTCAGCCAACAGGTTAACGGGTCGGCAGACGGGTTAGGTCGTGCTGCATGGGTCGAACTCGGCTCTGGTAGACTATTTTAGAGCCAAACTAGTTCAGTTTATAGGTCAAATCGGTCCATAACCAGTCGAACTAGTCTAGGTCAGGGATTAACCAAAGTGCCCGCTAAAAATCCTTTCCGACGGCGTGGCCAAAGCCTTCCACAACTTCATCGGATAAATACAGAAAGCGCTTCAAACACAACTATTATCTCAACTAACCCATAATTAGGTTGGAACCTTACCAAACTTACCAGAACGGAGGAGAAACGGCTGAATTTAAAATAGCTCCGATGAGGCCTCTCTCAATGTTGAAACGACGGTTGGTTAGAAAGGGTTTTACTCTTTTACATAAGCTGATCACGGCTGTACTGTCGACGCACCCTGCCGGTGATAGAATCGGCCGCGAACGAAGGAAAATAGATGGTGGTTATGGCGGAGGTTCATCGAGGCTTCAATCGGATCTCCATGGCAATGGTCATTCGTTCACTGCGAGTGATGGCCAGGGTCGAGTTCGGCGTAAGACGGCAATCTTATCGATAGTGGCAGTTAGAGCTACTGTACGATGGTGGGGCAGATCGGAGCTGGAGATAGTGGTGGTTGGGGAAAACGACTTGAGATTATTCTCTCATTTTCCAGATTCGAATCGCATTCCCCTTGCTAGGTGAGGGGTCATATAAGATTTATTATTGGCACAACTTTTCTAAACATTACATAATGAGCAGTTGGTGCATGATTAAACTAGTAATGGTCCTTAAGCGAAATGGTTAGGTCATGGGTTTACCATCCATGAGGTCAAAGGTTTAAACCCCATGGATAACCATTATTATTTTTTTTCCTCTTAACTTTAGTTATTATTATTTTTATTACTTGAGGGGTGTTACATTATATGTTTTGTTCTTTTAACACCTAAAACATGTTCTGTTATAAAAAGTTTTGTTATATTCATTTAACGCCTAAAGCATGTTCTTTAATTAGTTAATATGTTCTCTGTTATGTTGGTTTAATCCAAATATATTGGCTTGACATCCCATTCTACGAGGCTATTGGTCTCAAAGGAGGTTTCTAAAGAACCCTGTGAACTGGATTAACAATGCTGCGTACGAGGATTAAATCTTTGTTTTCTATTGGTTTTTATATATATGTTTTTAAGGATATTGATATGACGTAAAAGAAATTTTTTTGGGCAGATTCATTATTATATTAATCTATAGTTGATCTAATTTGTTTGTTTGTCTTTTTATAGTACACCAATGACAATTCTTGCAAAAAAAATTGAGTTTGTGGCACTTGATATTTCCAGAAAGAATTATTTATCCTGGATCTTAGATGCCGAAATACACTTAGATGCAGATGGTCTGAGAAACACTATTAAAAAAGGGAATGTAGAATCTGCTCAAAATAAGGCCAGAGCCATGATACTTCTTCGCCGTCACCTCCATGAGGGGTTAAAATCTAAATATTTAACAATGAAAGATCCTCTTATTCTTTGGAATAATCTAAAGGAACGATATGACCACCAGAAAACTGTTATTCTCCCTAAAGCTCGATATGATTGGTTGCATATGAGATTACAAGATTTTAAATCAGTAAGCGAGTACAACTCTGCTATGTTTCGAATTACTTCATAATTGAAGTTATGTGGTCAAAAACATACTCCACTTTTCACACAATTAATGTTGTCCTGCAGACACAATATCGTGAAAAGTTTTAAAGACCTATTGGCTCCGCTCCATTCCCTGAAGTGAATATGACATTTTAAGTGGAAAGAATAAATGCCACATTAGCAATTGTGGTCGCAATTGCGGCCATAAATATAGATATGGACAAGATGGTTATTTTAAGAATGCTTATAACCACTAGAAGTGGGTTTATAAAGATGACAAAATATATTAAGAAAGTGATTTTTTTATACAATGGTACAAACCATTGATCTCGTACATGTCATATGCTTAAGAATTATGGATCTTTATCCATAATCATGAATGATACATGAAAGAAAATATAAATAAATTTTGTTTATGAAAATAGCGAAAATAATTATGGCGTTGCTGGTCCAACTCAATTGGATATTGTTAATTTTCTCATAACCTTTGAAGGGAATAATTCGTCATTTATTTTATTTCTTTATAATCACTAAAGGGAATTATTGATATTTTAATTTATTTTGCTTTAGGTTAGTTTGCATTACATATTATATATTTAAATATGTTAATTTGTTTTACATATTATCCTTTAAAGAAATATTTACTTCTGGAATAAAATATACAATGAATTATGACGATTTATACTTAGCAGATAGTGCAAGTACTCATACTATACTTAAACATAAGAAATATTTTTCCCATTTAAATGCAAGGGGAAAATGTTAGTACTGTATCTCAAAGTACTAAAATATGAATACTCCAGAAGAGTAATAAGTTCTTGTGACATTATTTTTGATAGATAATTGATTTGATATGTGCTATATACATTCAATATTTTTCATTCCCCAAAGTGAATGGAACAAAGCACATACTGAAAGGTGCATAATTATGCATATTTTCCCATTTAACAATGTAAGAGAATAATGCGAGTACTATATTCGAAAGTACTAATACCATAGAAGGCTCCGAATGAGCAAATATGTTATTGCCAAATGGAACTCAATTCCATATTCATAATGTGTTATACTCGTCAATGTCGAAAAGAGACTTATTGAATTTTAAAGATATTCACAAAAATGGATATCATTTGAGACTATTAGTCAAGGAGATGCTGACTGTCTCCATATTACGAGTATAACCCAAAGTAATAAGAAAATCTTGGCAAAATTACATGCACTGTCATCTGGATTGTACTACAAAAGAATTAGTGCAAATTGAAGCTCATGTTATTGTAAACCAAAAGTTTACTGATAACTTTATTATTTTGCATGACCAGTTAGGTCATCTCAGTTCAATTATGATGTGAAAAATTATTGACACTTCATGTGGTCATTCATTAAAGAACTGTTAGATTCTTCAAAGTAATGTTTTTCATGTGATACTTGCTCTCAAAGCAAACTATTTTTTTTTTGCTCAGCAAAAGAGATGACATTTTATTAATAGTTAAAAAACCCAAAACTTACGTTGTGTGCCTCATACCCCTAAACTTATATGGAGGAAAAGAGTAAAGAGTACACAAAACACAACCACAAACATCTCCACAAAATAAGAGCTAACCATAAAAAATCACCTAATCCATTTTTTGGATAACAAAATAAACCCCCAAAACTTCTCCCTAAAGGTACATATAAGCTACCCTAACCTTTAACAGGCTACACCCGAAAATATATAAATCTCCATAAGAACGGCAAGTCTTAATAAATCCCCAAACAAGCTACACACCATAGCAACATACTCTCAAACATTACCAGCATATCCATGTGAACACAAGAGAGAGAGATACGCCACAAAATCAAATGAAACAAACCGAAACCAACATAATCAAATGCACTCCCACAAAGCTCCACCTAACTCCAAAATGCAGCAAGCCATGGATGATTACACAGACCCAAACCAAAGAAACTACAAGGCTGCCACGATCGAAGCTCCATGCAGAATTGAATAGACTCATCTTGATGCAATACTTTCTCAAAAACCATTTATTGGTTGAGTAGCTCGATCCTAACCATTTCTTCCACTACTTCTTCTTCATTTCCGATAATCTCCATACCCAAACTTTTACCTAAATAAAGAGCTTCCCTCGCCTCTTTATGCATCGCCTATTCACAAAGCTTCTTATCTAAATTCTTACGCTTGAGTTTTCCTTTTGCTGATTTTGTGAGGATTTGGTTTCTCGCAATGTCCGAATCAGTAGGAACATGCATATCTGATTCCCTAAGAACATCATCTTCACCTACCTTCTTGCATTTTTAATAACCTATCTCTTTTATTTTTTTCCTTCGCAGACCAATACTAATCTCGCATCTCGGCTAAAGAGATAAACTTTCTCCTAAAATGATGATCTTGTAGCTCAGGAAAAAATGACGGTTGCTCAGCCACACAATCCTGATCTCGGACACCAGCCTCGTGGTTACCATTAGCCAAATCTACACTTGCTTCCCAAGAGACAACTTTGTTAGAGCTTGGAACCATCTCGCACTCCGCTTCGAAGTTGTCATTTAACAAACCCATCGACCTAACATCCTTCAAAGCCTGTTCAGAAACAATCTCAACGTTGCCAACTGCTTTGGAAACTTCTTGAACAGAAGAATTCGAAGGCAAAGGATCTGCTGCCAACGACAAAGCCTGCGGCTCCAAAGCCCTATAAAATTCATTACAATGTGATGATGCATCCCCCAACACACTGAGCAGCAACGAAACCCTGTTGGGAATGTTCAAGCGATGATTCAGTCTTATTAAATACTTGATGATGGCCCACATAGCAACTATTTAAGTCTTTGACAAGTTTACCAAAAATGATAAAATTATTTTCCAACAAAACCGGATCGACTGAATGGGCTATATAGGCATGCCTGGTGTTGTGGCCATCCCCTCACATGGTGTTACAACCGAGTTCCGGGGCCACAACCGAGTCACTTCTACCATGCCCCATTTTCAAGCACATCAATGTTTTAGGAAGAAGAGTCTTTGTTTTCAATTATTTCTTTAGTTAGGAAAAAGTGTCCTCGTTTCAAACAATAGAATGTTTACTCGGGTCATTTCTATTATGTTTTTTTTTCGCATATATGTAGGGGGTGGACAGTCGGCAGAGTTTGGGCTGATCCACTGGTAAAGGTATGTATCCTACACACCATCGAGGCGGCCCCTACCGCCCAAGTCGATGGTGTGGGTGAGTTTTCTAATGTAACCGATGTTTCTTTTTTTTATAATAAAATAAAAACCGTTCTTTTTTTCCTACGGGAAGTCGGGGTCGATCGTGTGCATCCGCTATGCCCCACGGTTTCGCCAATGGCTTGAAGAATGGTTTTGTGGCGCGAGACTAATGTGTTGCTTGCTTATTTTGAGCAGATCAATCGAGGGAAAAGGCTGACTTGATCGGGAAGAGTCCTTTTCAAGTGCCGCACGGCTTAGCGACCGAGTGAACTAAAGGCTAAGGCCGTGACACGTGGTATCCGAGCAAGGTTGTAGCACTCAATTTCGGGTGGTGTTGCCTGTTCATCGCGGTGAAAAGCACAGAGGTGCGTAATCAATAGCACAAAGGTGCTTTTTAATTGTGGCACAGTGGTGCTCAATTTTTTTATTCAAGCACAGCGGTGCTTTCTTGTTGCTAGTGCACAGCGGTGCCTAGTTTTTATTGGGAAAGCACAGTGGTGCTTATTCCCTCTTGATGCACAGTGGTGCTCTCTTGCTTCTTGTGCACAGTGGTGCCGAGTTTTTTTTAGTGGGAAAGCACAGTGGTGCTTACTCCCTCTTGAAGCACAGTGGTGCTGAGTTATTAATAGGCATTGTGGTGCTTATTATTCTTCCTGTGCAGGAACTAGTGTGGTGGGAGTCAACCCAAGGATGGTGACTACGCGTAAGAATCAGGGGCCAAGAGCCGTCCCCGAGAACCGGCGTGCCCGGTGGGCGCGCGTACTTGGCGCAACATGGCGCTAGAGTGCCTGCACAAGGGGTAGGACCATAGACCCGATAGGTATGAGGAGCTAGAAGCGCGGTGGCGGCCCCGAGGGCTCATGTGGTGACCAAAGGAACGAGTTCGAGCAATTGAAGTTTCTCATCGAGAGTTGGCTCACATGGTGAAACACCTCACCGATGAGACAAAGGAGGCAAATGAGTACTCAAGTTTGAGATAGAGGAGCTTAAGGCTCAAATTAATTTGATTGAAGTGGCTGTGGGAAATTCAAAGTGACCATGGAAAGGGGCCAGAGGAATAGGGTCCCCGAGCCTCAGTATATGAGGGGAACAGGGGATGCCAAAGAGCTTGAAAATTTCCTATTTGATATTGAACAATACTTTCGGGCTACTCGCACCTCTATAGAAGAAGACAAGGTCTCGATGGCTTCTATGTACTTGTCAGGGGATGCCAAATTGTGGTGGAGGTCCAAGTTTACAAATGGCGTGTGTTCCATTAAAAGTTGGGACGAGTTGAAACAAGAATTAATAGCTACCTTCTTTCCGGAGAATGTGGAGTATAATGCTCGGAAGAAGTTGAGGGATTTGACCCATACGGGGACTATTCGTGATTATGTGAGAGAGTTTGCGGCATTGATGCTGGATATTAAGGACATGTCGGAGAAAGACAAGATGTTTGCTTTCCTTGAGGGCCTAAAGCCATGGGCTAGAACTGAGATTCAAAGACAACGAGTGCGGGATGTAGTCATTGCCATGGCATGGCCGCTGCCGAGCGGCTTAACGATTACAATGATGGCTCAAACAAACGCAAGGCCCCAACTAGTGGGAGCAATAACCATGCAGGTAATGGGAGTAAGATGGCTAGAGGGGAGAGGCCGATAACTTGGGGAGCCGGGAGAGGACTTCCAAACAAGGAGCCAGTGCAGAATAGGGGGAATGGTGGCTTTACGCCGAGGAATGGGCCAAATAGGCTATCCCTAGCATGCTTCTTGTGTAAGGGGCCTCATCGCGTGGCTGAGTGCCCACATAGGGGTGCATTGAGTGCTTTGGAACTTTCACGGCTTGGGGACACACTCCCTAACCCACCTACAGAGAATAGTGAGACCGATCTGGCCAGGATTGGGTCTATTCGTTTTCTGAGTGCATTACAATCGCAATTGGACAACATAAAGAAAGAACCGGGAAAGGGCTTGATGTACGTGGACTTGGTGATAAATGGGAAGGCGACTAGGGCTCTTGTTGACACGGGAGCAACAGATACTTTTATCTCACCTGAGGAAGTCAAGAGATGCGGTTTAACAATTACTAGAGATGTGGGACAGATGAAAGCAGTTAATTCTGCTCCGCCGCTGAAATTTGTGGAAGTGTTAAGAGGGTGAAGGCCAAGCTTGGGTCTTGGGAGGGAAGCGTGGATCTCACTGTTTCCCCTATGGACGATTTTGATGTTGTGTTGGGACTGGATTTTATGACAAAAGCCCAGGCCATCCCCGTCCCTGCTGCGAGCTGCCTATTGTTTCTAGGGGATTGCCCGGGGGTGGTACCCGCTACCATTCTACCAAGAAGCGGAAAGATGTTGTCAGCAATACAATTTAAGAAAGGGGTGAAGAAGGGGAACCTTCTTTTTTGTCATATTGCCTATCCTACATGGGGAGTCAACCTTTGAAGGGGTACCAAATGGGATTTTGAGAGTGTTGGAGGACTATAAAGATGTCATGCCAGATCAGTTGCCAGAAGGACTCCCTCCTCGAAGGACGGTGGATCATGAGATTGAACTGGTCCCCGGTGCCAAACCTCCTGCGAGATGCCCGTACCGTATGTCCCCTCCAGAATTAGCTGAATTGAGGAAACAACTCGATGAACTGTTAAAAACTGGGTTTATTCGACCGCCTAAAGCGCCATTTGGGGCGCCCGTGTTGTTCCGGAAGAAACATGATGGGAGCACAGGGATTGTGTGTGGACTATAGAGCCTGAACAAAGTGATCGTCCGAACAAGTATCCCATCCCCTTAGTTGCGGACTTGTTCGACCAGCTAAGTGGCGTGAAATATTTTACAAAGCTGGATCTTCGATCGGGGTATCATCAGTAAAGAGTGGCGAGGAGATGAACCAAGACAACTTGTGTTACTCGATATGGGCATTTGAGTTTCTTGTGATGCCATTTGGGCTAACCAATGCGCCTGCAACCTTTTGCACCCTGATGAACCGAGTGTTCCATGATTTTCTGGACAAGTTTGTGGTGATATACTTGGATGATATAATGGTATATAGTTCCTCTTTGACAGATCATGAAAACCATTTGCGGTTAGTGTTGCAGAGACTCAGAGATAATCAGCTATTTGTTAAAAGGGAGAAATGTGCTTTCGCCCAAACTCAAATTAAGTTCCTAGGACACCTCGTTGGGCAGGGACATGTTCGAATGGATGAGGAAAAAGTGAAGGCAATCCAAGAATGGCCGACTCCAAAGAGTGTTAGTGAGCTCAGATCATTCTTGGGATTAGCTAACTATTATAGACGGTTTGTCGAAGGCTACTCTCGGAGGACAGCTATACTTACCAATTTGTTAAAGAAAGGTGAGAAGTGGGCCTGATCTAAAAAGTGTCAAGATGCTTTTGAGGAAATAAAAACTGTTGTGATGAACGACCCAGTCCTAGTATTACCAGACATTGAGAAACCAATGGAAGTTGAAACTGATGCATCTGACTTTGCCATAGGGGGAGTACTCATGCAGGGTGGTCACCCTGTGGCCTTTGAGAGTCGGAAGTTGAGTGGTGCCGAGACGAGATATGCGACTCAGGAAAAGGAACTTCTAGCTGTGATCCATTGTCTCAGGGCTTGGAGGCATTATTTGTTGGGCTCAAAGTTTGTTGTTAAAATGCACAACACAAATGCTAGTCATATCCTGACACAACCAAAACTGCTCGGCAAGGCAAGCAAGATGGCAAGAGCGCTTAGCGGAGTTTGATTTTAGTTTTGAGCATAAAGTCGGGAAGAAGAATCAGGTAGCTGATCGTTGAGTCGAAGGGCCGATCCGCAACCCTTAGATTAATTGCTCCTATGTCATTAGTAGGGGGTGACGAATGACATTCGGGAACTCATAATGGAGAATATGGGAAAGGATCCGCAGATGATGGCAATATTGAGGATGGTGGAAAGTGGCCAATCAAAGACCTTTTGGGTAGAGAATGGGATCCTAATGACGAAAGGTCCGCGTATGTATGTCCCGAGAGCAGGAGACCTTAGACAGAAACTACTACGCGAATGCCATGACACTCCCTGGGCAGGTCACCAAGGTTGGCGGCGTACTCTGGCCCTATTGGAACAAGGATATTATTGGCCGCACATGCGACAGGATATTATGGACTATACCAAGACTTGCCTTATTTGCCAGCAAGACAAAGTGGATCGACAAAAGACTGCAGGATTGTTAGAGCCATTGTCAGTGCCAGCACGACCTTGGGAGAGTATTTCACTCGACTTCATAGTGAACTTGCCTCGGGTGGGGGATCTTGGAGCTGCCATTGTGGTGGTGGATCGGTTCTCAAAATATGCTACATTTATCCCTGCCCCCAAATATTGTTCGGCGGAGGAGACAGCTCGATTAGTCTTTAAACATGTTGTAAAGTATTGGGGTGTCCCACAAGATATCGTTAGTGACAGGGATGGTCGGTTCACTGGAAATTTCTGGAGAGAGTTATTCAAGATGTTGGGATCCAAACTGAATTTGTCATCAAGTTATCATCCCCAGACGGATGGGCAGACGGAGCGCTTTAATGGGTTGTTAGAAGAGTACTTAAGGCATTTTATCCAGGCCAACCAGAAAATGGCCTTCTTTGTTGGATGTGGCACAACTTTGTTTTAATTCACAAAAGAGTTCTGCTACTAATAAAAGCCCCTTTGAAATTGTGACAGGTCAGCAGCCGCTGGCTTCCACACACCAATATAGAGTCATACAAAGGAAAGTGTCCCCGAGCTTTTAATTTCTCAAAGGAATGGCGCCAAAATACGAGAGATTGCTCGGGCTTATCTAGTGAAAGCTGCAAAACATATGAAGAAGTGGGCAGATCGTGGCGAAGGACCAGCATTTCAAAGTTGGCGATCTAGTGCTTGTGAAGCTAATGGCGAAACGATTCGCGGTTCTTACGGAATAGAGATCGGCGATTGGTGCGAAAGTACGAAGGACCAGACTGATTGTGGCCAAAGTTGGAAATAACTCATACAAGATCAAGCCGCCCTCATGGATGAAAGTTCACCCCGTGTTCCATGTGAGCAATTTGAAGGCTTTTCATGCGAGCCCCTCGGATATTAGCCGAGGACAAAGTGATCGGGCCCCATCTCTGCCAAACCCCCATCGAACGTCGAGTTGAGGAGATCCTTGCGATAGGTTTGTTACGGTGTCCAAGAAGAAGCCTGTTCGTGAGTACCTAGTCAAGTGGGAAGGTCTCGGGCCGAAGAGACAAGTTGGGAGAGAGATCATGATCTAAAGGCGTTCAAGCAGAAAAATCGAGGAGTTCCTTGCAGCTCACCAACGAGGGCGCGTCGACAAGTTAGGTGGGGGAGGATGTTGTGGCCATCCCCTCACATGGTGTTACAACCGAGTTCCGGGGCCACAACCGAGTCACTTCTACCATGCCCCATTTTCAAGCACATCAATGTTTTAGGAAGAAGAGTCTTTGTTTTCAATTATTTCTTTAGTTAGGAAAAAGTGTCCTCGTTTCAAACAATAGAATGTTTACTCGGGTCATTTCTATTATGTTTTTTTCGTGATATATGTAGGGGTGGACAGTCGGCAGAGTTTGGGCTGATCCACTGGTAAAGGTATGTATCCTACACACCATCGAGGCGGCCCCTACCGCCCAAGTCGATGGTGTGGGTGAGTTTTCTAATGTAACCGATGTTTCTTTTTTTTATAATAAAATAAAAACCGTTTTTTCCTACGGGAAGTGGGGTCGACTGTGTGCATCCGCTATGCCCCACGGTTTCGCCAATGGCTTGAAGAATGGTTTTGTGGCGCGAGACTAATGTGTTGCTTGCTTATTTTGAGCAGATCAATCGAGGGAAAAGGCTGACTTGATCGGGAAGAGTCCTTTTCAAGTGCCGCACGGCTTAGCGACCGAGTGAACTAAAGGCTAAGGCCGTGACACCTGGCACCTTAAAGTTGTTCCCCACTTAACATTAAATCAGCCTCAGAGATATCCTTCAAATTATCACCATTCTTGCAATAAAGCGTTTGATTGACCCAGAACACCTTCATTAACCAATTCTTCATCTACCCTAAAGCATCCAGGCCCTTCCATATTCCCGGTATGAACAGACTTGATATTCGCCGGAGGAGAACTCAAGTTACCATCAGAAGAAAGACTCCCCGACTCACCTAGCTCCCCGTAATTACCATCGAGAGCACCATTCTTTGAACAAACCTCGTCCATCGCAGGAGAAGACCAACCAACAATATTGAACTCCCTTAACTTTATTGGGTAACATGATCCATTACACGAAAGTGAAATATTTTCCTCAATAAAATTCATGGTATTTGTCAGAATTCTAGCCCTTTTAACAGAGAAGTCTCTTCCAAGAAGCTCTTCATCTTCTAAAAACAGGATAACTCCCCACCGATTCAATATATTATGTTGAACAATACAAGGTTAATTCAAAATAACCTATAGAATAATAAATCAAATAAAATAATAAAATAAACGAAAACAGTTTAATTTAAAATACAGATTCGAAATAACCAGAATCAGATGGTTGAGACCTGCAGACATGCAGTTTCCTTAAGATAGATTCGACCGCTCCTCAGTGTTAGAGATCTTAGATTATTTTGATCACGAACAGAAACTTGCCTTTGACTATCACCGAAAAACACACTGCAGTTTTTAAAAGAGAAATGATTTCTGAGTTCTGTTTAAAACAAGAGAATGCCATTCTATTTATAGGGGAGAATTAGGTTAAACGTGGGAAAATAAAAAATTTCGAAAAATTACTGGACATTAATTATCCGGATATATTTTCGTGAATCTCGAGCATTATCTCTTAATATTTGAATTTAAAATTTAAATTCGGAATATTATCAGATAACTATGCTTATCTTAAGGAAAAAATAATTCGAAGTGGGTAAAATATCCGCAAGCCTAACCGGTCCAGACATTCGCGTCGCCCACATCGTGTAGGTGCGCCCCAACCTGAATGAGATTGATTCGTACCGCCCTTGCACACAAGGCACAATTTCCATCCAAGTCATTCAATGACCACAAATTGAGTAAGTGTATATAAGCACTTCCCATTCCATTTATCCCATCAATGTAGGATTGGGGGTTTCCATTTCCTTATTCAATTCACAACCACCTTACTTTGAGCATCAATTTCTCATTCATTACTCAACTGTTTTGAGCTTATGAGATACCGTTATAAAGGTCTCATGGAATAGAATAAGACCCAAATGAATCTGTATTCGAAACTCCACCTTTACACATTCAAAATATGGCTCAAAGTTACCATTTCCCTCACATTTTCCAACATATTATTGAACGTAAAATTGTTCCAAGCGAAGATTGGAACCCTATGGATAACTACCCAAGTGACCCGACTTCCAGGGCTCTAATTTTCTTTCCAACTAGCAATATCTGAGAAAATTTCAGTTAGCCACTCCCATTCCCAGTTCAACCATTGTAAAAGCATCTCCTCCCGATCAAAGTCGATAAAAAATTGGTTCTCTGCTATTTGTCTAACATCAAACTCATGCAGCCCTTTTAATTCCAACAATGCTATTAATTTTTCTGCACTAAAGACGTTAATTATTCGACCATCACCGGCTAAATAGATTATGAATCTATTAGTTTTCTGGAACAGATACAAGGTGATATATATGGGCCTATATACCCTTTTGTGGACAATTTAGATATTTTATGGTTTTAATCGATGCATCAACTAGATGGTCATATGTATCCTTGTTATCAACCCGTAACTTAGCGTTTGTGAGGTTACTTGCTCAGTTAATAAAATTACGAGCATATTTTCCAAATTACCCTATAAAGACAATCACTCTTGATAATGCTAGTGACATGTCATTTTACATGCATCATCACTAATTCGCATCAAGCCAATAAGTTATCATAAGTTCTCCCAATTACAAATGATTTTTGGTCAGGAACCAAATATTTCCTATCTTAGAATTTTTGGTGTGCGTTATATATTCTAATTGCTCAACCACAACACACAAAGATGAGTCCTCAAAGGAGGTTGAGAATATATTTCAAATTTGAATCCTCTTCGATAATTAAATATCTCAAGCTTCATATGGGAAATTTATTTACAACTCGATTTACTGATTGTCATTTTAATGAGCCAGTTTCCCAACATTAGGGGAGAAAATAGAATAGCTGGGTAAAGAAATAAGTTGGAATAAATTATCATTATGATCTACATACTCAACAATGTGAACTATAAGTTCAACGGATAATTCATTTATAAAACTTAGCAAATCAATTGCCAGATGATTTTGCTGACCCTAAAAGAGTGACTAAGTCACATATACCAACTATGAATGCTCTGATTAAATTTGATGTCCCAAAAGGACAAACTCTAGTTGCTAATGAGTCTAACTTACTCCTGTAGCATGGTAGACAAGTAGGTCCCAAAGATAAAAATCCTCAAAAAAGAAAAAGAGATATATCTTATGATTACCCAATCGAGGAATTAACAAATTATGAAAATCTTTAGAAGAGATTAAAAGGTCTCCAACAGAGACATTATACATGAATCGGGTACTTGATAATAAAGAGATCTCAATAAATTATGTCATGTTTGGTAATAAGTGGAACCAAAATTAAATCTACGTCGATAATACATTTGTATGCAATATAGCACTAGAGATTTTGATGTAGATCATGAACTATTGTCAATTGGACAATGTAAATTGAGGCGAAACTAAAATATCTTTCAAGAGAGAAATATTTGTGAGATATAAATGGTTTTTGTGAGAAAGAGAAATCAAAAAAGGAGAAATCACGAGATATAAGCTCGTTTGGTTGCACAAGGTTTTCACAAAGACATGAAATCAATTATGAGGAAACATATTCCTTTGGTGGTGGATGCAACTAATTTAGATTTTGATTAGTCTGGCAATAAATGAAATGACTTAGTTTCCACCTAATAGATATTGTTACATCCTATTTGAATGAGCCTCTTGATAATAACATTTACATGAAACTTCCGGAAGGATTTAGACTGCAGTAGAAGTTAATTCAAGTTCTCGAGAACATTATTCAATCAAATTGAACTTATCTATTTATGGTTTAAATAATTTGGGCACGTATTGTATAATCGCCTCAGTGAATACTTATTAGCGGAAGGCTATAAGAATGATTCAATTTCCCCGAGCATTTTTATTAAGATGTTTATCTCTGGATTTGTCATTGTTTTTGTGTATGTTGATGATTTGAATATCGTTGAGACTCATGAAGAGATCTCCTTAACAATGAAATACTTGTGCATCAATCGACATACACTGAAAAATATTTAAAGAGACTTTACATGCATAACGCACATCCGTTGAGCACCTATATGGTTGCTAGGTCGCTTAATGTAAACAAAAATTAATTCCACCCTAGAGAAAATGGTGAGGATATTCTTGCTCCAGGAACATCACATCTTAATTGATCTGGAAGCATCAGATCTTAGTTAGTCCAAAAGTATTTTCTAAGTGCTATGAGACCATTACTTTTAGATCTTTCAAAACTTGATGCCTCTTCAATCATGTAAATAATTATTATGCACAAGGCTAAGCCGAAAAATGTGTTTGGCTAAACATATCAAGAAGATATATAAAATGCTTTCACAAGATAAAATGCAAGCTATCTTGTGCGGAGATAATGCAAAATTTATATCTCAATCGAAAGGTGGCTACATCAAATGTGACAAAACGAAACGTATTTCTTCAAAGTTTCGTCCCCTATGATCTTCAAAAGAATTGTATTCGATGAATCATTTCAAGCAATAATTTAGAAGATCTATTCATTAGTGCATATACTACTTCAAAATCTGAAGATTATATTCAAGATTGAATTATGAAGATTCAAAAATCTTATGTGATATTTTCATGAGGGGGAGTAAATACGCATTGCACTATTTTTCCTTTAACCGAGGTTTTGTCCCAATGAGTTTTCCTGGTAAGGTTTTTAATAAGGCAACATGTTATGCGTATCAAAGATGTGTGTACTCTTTTTCCTTTACTAAGAAATTTTTTTCCCACATAGTTTTTATCTTAGTAAGGTTTAAACGAGACATATTATCTTAATGGATATCCAAGGGGGAGTGTTATGAATATATTTATTTATAGTGGATAGTAATATATTAAATAAGGCTTTAATTGTACTTTATTATTAAGGTTTAATACCCATTGAAATTAGGGTTTCAATCTTATGCCTATAACTATAGAGTTTGGAGAAAGCGTTGCACACAACTATACTTTGAGAATATAATACAAGTATCTATCTTTGTCTCTTATCTTGTTCTTATTCATCTATTTGGTTTTTGCTCTTTACTTTATTCACAATATTTATTTTGTTTCTAAAATAACATAATTGTGGACGCATTATTTTTTATATAGCTTTTAACAACCCATGCTTTTTTTATACTATGAAGGTTATAAAAAATGAATGAAAGGGTTGCTAGTTGTGGGAATTGAACCCACAACATTAGGATACCTTGGCTAGTGACCCAGCTAACTGAGCTGAATAGCTCTTGATGTTTTAATCTCCCCAATTTTTATTTGAATCCTACCAATCCTCTTATTAAGGATAGTTAATAACCCAATCTACCTTTTCATCTACCAAAAATTAATGCATTAGATGCAATATACCATATTTTTTCTCTCTCCCTAGACACCCTTACCGGCTCCTTATTGCCACCGTTCGATCTCCCCCACCGTCGCGCCGTGCACGTCACCGCTGCCACTGGTGTGTGATCCGTTCAACCCCAAACCCCTCACCGCCAACCACTCGCCTTAGTTCGCCATCGTTCACCGTTGGTTTCGGGTCGAAGGTTCGTCGAAACCCTTGTATATTATTTGATTTTTTTCGTGTTTTCCATCGCTTTCCGCCGTCCTCTCGTTGTGCCGTCACCGCCCTCGAACTCCTTGCATCAGCGTGATCAAAACCCAGTCGACTGAACGTTCATCTGAATCCTGCAAGGGCTTCATCGGTGTTACACAGTTTTCCGACCGTTCTAAGTTTCTAGGGTAAATTTCGGCCACATTTCAGGCTTGTTTCAGAATATTATAAGTTCCATATGATTCTGGGTCTAACAATCTTTCATTTTTCTGGTAGAAACAACCAGAAAGGGCATCTCCAACGATCGTCGGTGATCGTCGATGGTTCGATATTAGGGTAAGTGAACCGGTCTAACCCGGTTAAATCAGCCTGTATATAACCGGTCTAAACCGAGTCAACTAGCCAAGTCAACTCGTTTGAGTTAACTCAATGAGTTAACTCGTCTAAGTCAACTCAGTGAGTCAACTCTTCCGAGCCAACTTGTCTGAGTCAACTCAGTTAACCAGCTGACTGATGACATCAGCAGTCAATACTGACGTCAGCGTTGACCGTTAACCAGAAAGTCAACTTTTCCTGAAAAGTCCTAATTTATGTTTTTCGACGTCTTGAGTCCGATTTTGAAGCTCGTTTCGTGAAATTCTAACTCGAAAGCCTCCAAATGGAACATTAAACTTGAACATGAATTTGTCTTAAGTTAAATTATTTGAGAAAGGTTGTAGAACAAATGACTGACTTTGATCTTTTAATTAAAGATACTCGTGGATCTCCCGATCGTGCCTTCGCCCAGCCCAGCTCGTCCCGATCAGTACAACCCCGTGATCCCATTATCACTCGTACGGTTCCATAACTTAGTATTTTGTTCATGATGTGAATCTGTTAGTAACCGTAATCCTTATCGATCTAGGTTCTAGTACCGTAACGGAGCGTAGTCTCAGTGCCAGTAGATTCAGACCTGCCTGACTTTTGAGGTGTGTTCCTTATGTGCTATATGGCTGATTTCTAATTGTTATACATGCTTTATATGTTCTATCAAACTGATTATGTGCACATGATTATTTACTTGATTTCATACGAACATAGCATGTTTTATGAAGTAAGCATGATTATACTATATGATTGATATATGCCCCAGTACCCGATATGACAAGCATGTTCTATGATTACTGTTTATCAGTATAGAATTGTGTTCATCGAGTGTTGTTCTTACTGTTTACTACTACATACTTTGATGCTGTCTAGATTGATAAATAGGGGTACTTGGGTTATGATATGAAGTATCGTAAGGTTCAGCCCTGATCCGGCTGGTAATTCCACCCGTATGAGGTTCTTATGCTTCAGCTAGGGTAATTCCGCCCATATTCGGTTCCTACGCTTCGGCTAGGGTAATTCTGCCCGGACCTAAGGTATTCCCTTAGGATGGTACCCATGCCCAATGGGCCCGAGTTAACACCTGTATATGATACCGTTCTGGGGAACCGTATCATAGAGTTTGGTTGGATGGTAGTTAAGTTATGGAAACTTGCATGCGTATGAACATGTCTTACTGAACTGTTTTACTATGCTATTGATATAAATGTTTTTACTTGCACTGTCGGAACACACTAAGCTCTCTAGCTTATACCCCATCTTTTTCCCTTTTCAGATATTTTGAATAGGCTACCCTGTACCTGACACTCGGAGGATCGACATATTCCATATTCTATATAGATTGTAATGTTTCCATCCACCATTTTGTTATTTCAGGGTGACATGTGCCTGTATTTTAAGATATATGACGTTTTGTTACGATCTTTTTGATACATTACTTGATGTTGCCTATTTTGAAATCATTATATGTTAGGTTTATATAGATGACTTTATCAGTTTACGTAGATATATATATATAAATTCAAATTAAATACTTGAATATTTGATAGATTTTTAATTTAGATATTTAAGTTGAGATGTGCCCCCTTGACTCGGTCCTTCCGCATAGGCCGATCTAGGGGGTTACATTTGATTGGTATCAGAGCTTTTGGTTTTAAAACCTCAGACCGTGGGTGAGTCCATTTAAAGTATTACTTTGAAAAGTTTTACAAAGTTTTATGAAATGGGCCATGTCACCAAGTTTTATGTTTAATCGGGTTTGATTCTTCAGTGTCATAAACTGATCTTAGGTTCTATTTCTTGTAGAGTTCCTTCGATATGAGCACCAAAAGGGGTCGACGACCCTCCATTTCTGACTATGTGTCACAGTGTTTGACTTGGCAGCAGGTTAAGGCAGAACACCAGCATCCTTCTGGTCTGTTGCAACCCATCAAGATTCCCGAGTGGAAGTGGGAGCGTATCACGATGGATTTTGTTACAAGGCTACCTTTGACTCCTTCTAAAAAGGATTCTGTTTAGGTGATTGTCGACCAATTCTCTAAGTCAGCTCATTTTATTCATGTTCGAGTTACTTATTCTTTGGAGAAACTGGCTAAGCTGTATATCTTTGAGATCGTCAAATTGCATGGTGTACCCTTATCCATCATCTCTGATCGTGATCTAAGGTTCACTTCTCGATTCTGGGTGGCTTTGCACAGTGCTTTGGGTACTCGACTGAACTTTAATACATCTTTCCATCTGCAGACCGGTGGTTAGTCCGAAAGGGTGATTCAGATCCTTGAGGATATGTTGCGAGGTTGTGTGATCGACTTTCGTGACAGTTGAGAGGATTTATTACCCTTGGCCGAGTTTGCTTACAACAATAGCTATTAGGCTAGCATCTGTGTGGCACCATAAAAGGCTCTATATGGTCGTAGATGTCGTACTCCTATTTGCTGGACATAGTGGTATGATAAGAAGACCTTAGGCCCAAAGTTGGTTCGAGAGACTGTCAGATTGATCTGTGATCGTCTAAAAGAGGCTTTTGACAAACAAAAGTCATATACTGATCGTATGATAAAAGATATTAAGTTCGAGGTCGGTGATCAGGTCTTTCTGAAGGTATCCCTTTGGAAGAAAGTTTTGAGGTTTGGGCGCAAGGGTAAATTGAGCCCCAGATTTATCGGACCATACCACATTCTAAAGAGAGTTGGACATGTTGCTTATCAGATTGAGTTGCCTCCCCAGATTAGCCGTATTCATGATGTATTTCATGTATCTATGTTGAGGTAGTACCACCCGGATCCGAGCCATGTTATTCAGGTACAAAATGTGGAGTTGAGGCCAGATTTGTCTTATGAGGATGAGCCTGTTCAGATCTTGGATTAAGACGAGAGAGTTTTGAGGAATCTGTGTATTCCTATGGTTAAAGTTCAGTGGAGTAATCATGGTCCAGAAGAAGCTACTTGGGATACCTTTGAGTCAATGGAAGAGCAGTTCCCACATCTATTCAACTCAGGTAAATTTCGAGGCTGAAATTTCTTTTTAGGGGGGAGAGTTGTAACACCCTAGAAGGTTATAAAAAATGAATGAAGGGGTTGCTGGTTGTGGGAATAGAACCCACAACCTTAGGATACCTTTGGCTAGTGACCCAGCCAACTGAGCTGAATAGCTCTTGATGTTTTAATCTCCCTAATTTTTATTTGAATCCTACCAGTCCTCTTATTAAGGATAGTTAATAACCCAATCTACCTTTTCACCTACCAAAAAGTAATGCATTAGATCCAATATACCATATTTTTTCTCTCACCAAACACCCTTACCGGCTCCTTATCGCCACCGTTCGATCTCCCCCACCACCGTGTCGTGCACGTCACCGCTGCCACTGGCGTGTGTGCCGTTCAGCCCCAAACCCGTCGTTGCCAACCACTCGTCTTAGTTCGCCGCCGTTCGCCATTGGTTTTGGGTCGAAGGTTCATCAAAACTCTTGTATATCGTTTGATGTTTTGGTGTTTTCCATCGCCGTCTGCCGTCATCTCGTCGCGTCGTTGCCGCTCTTGAACTCCTTGTATCAGCGCGATCAAAACCCAATCAACCGATCGTTCATCTAACTCCGGAAAGGGCTTTGTCAGTGTTACGCATTTTTCGACCGTTCTAAGTTTCTAGGGTAAATTCCAGCCATATTTCCGGCTTGTTTCAGCATATTATAGGTTCCATATGATTCTGGGTTTAACAATCTTTCATTTTTTCGGCAGAAAATAACCAGAAAAGGCATCTATAGTGACTTTTCTGGCGACCATCGGTAATCGCCAACGGTTTGATATCAGGGTAAGTGAACCGGTCCAACCCAGTTAAACTGGCCTGGCCCGAACCGGTCTGAATCGAGTCAACTTAGTGAGTCAACTTGTCCGAGTCAACTCAGTGAGTCAACTTGTCCGAGTCAACTCAGTGAGTCAACTCGTCTGAGTCAACTCAGTGAGTCAACTCATTTGAGTCAACTCGTCTGAGTTAACTCAATTGACTGATGACGTCAGCAGTCAATGCTAACGTCACTGTTGACTATTGACTAAAAAGTCAACTTTTCCTGAAAAGTCCTATTTTATGTTTTTGATGTCTTGAGTTCGATTTTGATGCCCGTTTCATGAAATTCTAACCCGAAAGCCTCCAAATAGGACATTGAACTTGAACATGCATTTGTCTTAAGTTAAATTATTTGAGAAAGGTTGTAGAACAAAGGACTGACTTTGATCTTTTGATTAAAGGTACTCGTGGATCTCCCGATCGTGCCTTCGCCCAGCCTAGCTCGTGCCGATCAGTACAGCCCCGTGATCCCATCGTCACTCGTACAGTTCCATAACTTAGTATTTTATTTTGATCAAGATGTGAATCTGTTAGTAATCGTAATCCTTGTCGATCTAGGTTCTAGTACCGTAACGGAGCATAGTCTCAGTGCCCAGTAGATTCGGACCTGCCTGACTTTTGAGGTGTGTTCCTTATGTGCTATATGACTGATTTCTAATTGTTATACATGCTTAATATGTTCTATCAAACTGATTATGTGCACATGATTATTTACTTGATTTCATACGAACATAGCATGTTTTCTGAAGTAAGCATGATTATACTATATGATTGATATATTCCTCAGTACCCGATTGACAAGCATGTTCTATGATTACTGTTTATCAGTATAGAATTGTGTTCATCGAGTGTTGTTCTTACTGTTTACTACTACATACTATGATGCTGCCCGAATTGATTAATAGGGGTACTTGGGTTATGATATGAAGTATCGTAAGGTTCAGCCCTGATTCGGCTGGTAATTCCTCCCGTATGAGGTTCCTATGCTTCGGCTAGGGTAATTTCGCCCGTATTCGGTTCCTACGCTTTGGCTAGGGTAATTTTGCCCGGACCTAAGGTGTTCCTTTAGGATGATACCCATGCCCAATGGGCCCGGGTTAACACCTGTATATAATACCGCTCTGAGGAACCGTATCATGGAGTTTGGTTGAAAGGTAGTTAAGTTATGGAAACTTGCATGCGTATGAACATGTCTTACTGAAATGTTTTACTATACTATTGATATAAATGTTTTTACTTGCACTGTCGGAACACACTGAGCTCTCTAGCTCATACCCCCTCTTTCTCCCTTTTCAAATATCTTGGATAGGCTACCCTGTACCTGACACTAGGATCAACACATTTCATATTCTATATAGATTGTAATGTTTCCATCCACCATTTTGTTATTTCAGTGTGACATGTGCCTGTATTTTGATATATATATGACGTTTTGTTACGATCTTTTTCATACATTACTTGATGTTGCCTATTTTGAAATCATTATATGTCAGATTTATATAGATGACTTTATCAGTTTACGTAGATATATATATATATGTGTATGTATAGATAAATTCAAATTAAATACTTGAATATTTGACAGATTTTTAATTAAGATATTTAAGTTGAGATGTGCCCCTTTGACTCGGTCCTTCCGCAGAGGCGATCTAGGGAGTTACATATACTGTTTCTAACACCACGTTCAACACATAAGAATAATTAATCGACATGTCGGCTTAGCGAAATGATGCTTTAAATCACTACAAAACTCACAGTACGAATTTTTTTGTGTTTTTATGACATTTTTACATATTTTTATGCATCGAGAAATCTAAGACTAACCGTAAAATCCGTTGTTAAAATCAAACTTTGGAAAAAAAATAGTTTATTAAACATTTAAATCTAAAAATAGTGAGAGACATATGTCTTATTTAAATTAAAAAAGTATATACTATTATACCAAAAAATCAAAAGGGGCAACAATCCCTTCCATCCATTAAATGGCTCTGTCCCGTTTCTATCAGAACTAGTATCATTACGTTGATGTAAAATCGGGTACTCATATGAGTTTCAAGTCGAGTTAGATCGGGTTTAGGTTATTTCAGGTCAAGTCAATGGTTCGACTCAAGTTAGGTTCAGATTGACTCGGGTCTAGGTCAATGTCAAGTTGATCCCAACTCAGTCTCAGTTTGGGTCTAGTCAATTTCAGGTCGGGTCAATATTAGGTTCAAATTAAAATGGTTTGAATTTGAATCGATTAATTATCAGGTTCGAATGGACTTTGAATCAAGTCATTTCAAGTATCAAGTTAAGGTCAGATCAAGTTTAGGTCAACATACATCATTTTTGGGTGAAGTTCAAGAATCAGTCAAGTCACAACTTTCACAAGTCACAAGTATATATTAAAACTTCGTTTGCTTTCTCAAATAACCACGACACTCTCAAGTCGTAAGTATATATTCAAGTAATTAAACCAATTTAGAACATAGGAATATAGAGAGTTATATTTTCATGAAAGAAGCATTTGTCACATTAAGTGGAAAAGTAGTGTACATGACAATTAATTTTGTAGGATTCTTGAAATAATTATAAGAAAATAAATTCAAGAAATTTTAACAATCAATATTTCTAACAAGTCAGGTAAAATCGGATCTCGGGTCGTTTCAAGTCGGGTTATATAAGATATTTACTAGGTTAATTTTTGTTTCGGTTCATACCAAGTCAGATGCATGTCGGTTTGGTCATCACATTATCAGGTTCAATTTGGATTTAAGTCAACATAATGTCAGACTCGGGTCGAGTTCGAATTATCAGCTCCTCTAATTACATCTAGTTTAGACTCAAGTCGATTTCAATTAAGTTTTCAAGTTGGGTCGATTTTTTACGCCCCTAATTAAGTTTACTCTTTCTATTTCTCTAATGGCTGCTTTTGCTTTATTTATAATGTTGATTTCAATCATATGCATCCCTAGATTTTTTAATGGTCTAGTAATTGATTCAATCAACAGATGATTCTTCATTGTTGTCTTCAACTTGTTTTCCGCAGCCATTGCAACAATGATCAGAGCTTATTGAAAATATGAAGATTTTAAAGAAGAAAAAAATAGGAGTGTTTAATCTCATTTATCCATTCCACTTATCTAATGGTCATAGATTAGCGTAAAACTAAATGAGTTTTACACCTTTTAGGAGCGTTGGATAACGGAAAATGAATGACGAGATTAACTCTTTACTTTTTCTTCCAAGTGATAATCTTCACATTTTAACCATTAATCTTAGTCATCCATTTCACTCATCTAACGCTCATAAAAAGGTGGAAAACTAAAAAAATACATTTTGTAACAAGATCTTATCCCTATATATATAGGATAGGATCCAGTTACATAATGTAAAACTCTCTAAGTGTTACACGTTTTTTGGATCATTGGCTGGGTGAAACGGAAGTCTGAGATTAACATTAGAATATGTGAAGATTATCACTTGGGGAAAAAAGTAAGGAATTAATCTCAACCATCAATTTTCCCCATCTAACGATCCAAAAAATATGTAAAACTTAAAGAGTTTTACACTGTATAAGTGGATCCTAACCCTATATATATATATATCAAAAATGAAAGTATACGAATAATTAGTTGGTTTAGTGGAATGAGAAACTAAATTCATAAGGTAAGAGGTTTGAATCTCATCGTTATGAATAAAGTCAGGGATGGACCTATAGAGAGCTGGAGGGGGGTCGCCCCTAAAACTTTTGAAATTTGTATATAATTTAGAAGATGTTTAGAAATTTTCTATTAAAAATCTATTTTCAATTTTTCACCCCTAAATTTTATAAGTTTGCCCCTGACATAAAATCCTACATCCATCCCTAAATGAAGTAAATTGGGTTAATAGAGTATCTCATAATAGGTCTCTGCGATATTAGATCCAGATTAATAGATCAGTAAATTGCACATTGATGATTATAAAAAAATAAATTAATCATGTGGATGACAAGTTATTTAAGTCGACTACCTTGACTTTTAAATATAAAATGAATTAGATTGGTAGGTTGGATCAATTAGTAGTGTGATATTTAATCTAGATTAGTCGGCCAATAAAATAAATATATATGATTAGAAAGTTAATTTAGTCATCTAGATGACATGTAATTTAAGTCAATTACTTTGACTGTTGAATATAAAATGAATTAGATTGGTTGATTGGATCAGTTAGTGATTTATTCAATTCAATACATCTTCGAACATCTTTTAAATTAATACAAAATTGATTCAATCAACAAAAGTGGACAAAAAATAATTTAAACGTTAATCGTACATTTATTTTACTTTTTTTACAGGACTTTTAAAAATTATAAGTATAAATGATTGGAAAATTATATTATTCGTTAATAATAATTATTTATTTATCTTTGAAGATTATGAGTCAGACTAATGAAAAAGGTAAACAACACTGATTATACCTTTCACTTTTGTTTTGTTTTGATTTTGGTCGTTGATTTTGAAAACATAACATTTCAGCCATTTATGTTATCAGTTTACGACGTTTTGATCACTGATCCATAAAGATTTCAAAACCAATACAATTTAGTGCAAAATCAATGAAAATGAAACAATATTTCATTAATATCAAGTACTTGATATAAGACTTTCTTAAAATTTGCATTCTCCACAGCCTTGTTCACCGGTCCTAAAGTTCTCTTAAACAAGTCCTTATTCTTGTCAATGGCTCAGAGAAATCAACCCCATCAAACGGCGACTCGATCTCGACTCTAACGTGATGTTGAGTACTCAAAGCCCTCTTGGCTTGTTCACATCCCAAGAGACTGAATGAGAGTTTGGGTTGACAAATAAAAACAAAAGATGATTGGAGAAGGTACCGACAACGACTGTAAGTGTAGGGTTTAAGTTAGATGAGAGAAGAGAATTTTTGGATAAAAAGAGGTTAAGAGTGTTTTTAATTGTTACTATGGTAAAAAATTGACTTTTAAAAGTTCAATGGTCAAATTAGAAATTAACTCTTTTGTTATTATGTCTAGTCAGATTAACGATCTAATGACCAAAATGTAATAACTCAATAACATAATTGACCGGAATGTTACTTTTTCAAAATCAGTGGACAAAATCGGATAGACCAAAAATAAAATGGTCCCCTTGTGTAGTTTAGCCCTAATAAAAACTTTAAACGTAGGTGCCTGATAAAGTTATTTCTTTTAGCTCCCGGGCCAACGATCAATGGTACAATTGACCACGAGTTAGGGGACCGATCAAGATTTTCAAATAAAAAACATTACGATGACTCAACATCACAAAATTAACGTATAATGTTTAAATTTTGGATAAATTACATCGAATACTACTAAATTTTAAGTTTAGTATCGATTATATCATTAAACTAAAAATCAATACTATTTTAGCTCTGAACTTTAGTAATCGATACTATTTTAGCTATGAACTTTAGTAATCGATACTATTTTACCTCTGAACTTTACTAACCGGTACTATTTAAGCACTGAACACAGTCCACTTCCGATGAAGTGGAGGGATTTTAAAGGCCAATGGTATAATGGTAGCCTGAACTAAAGTTCAGTATAAAAATAGCATCGATTCATTATGGGCGAATGTACATGAAAGCAATAGGGTGCAATTGGCCCCACTTGATTTGTTGGGTATGATATTTTTAAGGAGGTAATATAAAATTTTTCATAAAAAATATTAAAAATGACCCCACTTGATTTGTTGAGGTATGAGGTCAACAATACTTATGTTAATAGTATGAGATTTTCCCATATCTCATGCTCTACTCTAACCCCATTGTATGAAAATTCTGGCTTCGCTACTGCAATTCATACATATTTTTAACCCTTTGACAATGCATATGTACCTTACAAACAAAGTGATTTGAACTCGTGTCTCCTATGATAGACATTATCCACTTTTCAACTAAGACCACTCGTTTATTTATACGTTTACTTTTTGATTGAAAAGAGTTTGTACCAATCGTGTATCTAGACAATACAATACAATTATATTTTCGTGCAATTAATATCTAATTACATGACAGCGTAATTACATAGACATAAATCATTATTTGTACCATAAATTTAATAGTAGAATCTTCTTGTGAACAAAGTTCCATTAACATGTGCTAAACATGAACCTGCATAATTATAAACAATACCTTATGTTTATTCTTTCATTTACTGCATTATATGCTAGAGACAACGACCACTCTGGAAACTACACCTGAGCATTGGTTGTCAACTAACGTTGCTTGTAATGATCAAACATAAAAATATGAACTGCATGGGTTGTTAGAGGCAATATAAAAAACAATGCGTCCACAATTATATTATTTTAGAAATAATATAGGACAATTATCTAGAACAATTATGTCAATGTGATTTTGTTGTACTCCTCTACCCTAAGGGTCATTCCAAAACGGTTATTTTACTGTGAAAAATTCTTTAAAATTATTACATTTAAAACCATCTGTTCATAGAAGTGACCAGAAGGGACGAACGTAAAATTTTTATGTTAATAGTGAATTTATAAAATTAAGAGGATAAAAATAAATTTTTGATAAAAAATACATGCAAAGTTTTTAAAGAATATACAATTTAAATTTTCAGGGTAACTTCTCTCTCCAACCCCTTCAGTCTATTCGGAGACAAACGAGATAATTTAGAAAAATTATTGTTTTCTCATTTAGATGTGATAATAATGGATATATAGGGAGGAACTTCTAGAGAATTCTAGAAAAAAATGATAGAAAAATAATTGATCAACCTGTAACTCTTTACTCGAATAAGAAAAAACGAACCATAAATCGTGGATTAATTTTTTTTTTTTTAACTTAGAGAACTGCCGTGAACTACCGTTCTATATGTTTTCTAATGAGGTTACCGTACAAAGAAACAAACGAATCAACAAAACCACGCATAAGCAAGATTGAACAAAGAAGATCACATTGAGAATCAAACACCACGCCATAATCAGAATCAACTCTCATAAATGTATTAATATAAATTTTTCAAATATATTTTTTTACGTAAAATATTTTTGTTCACTTACGTCGTGTACATGACAAAACATAACATAAAATGACTTACCAAATATTAATAAAGTGTATAGTTAAATTTTATGGGAAATTTGCATAAATATGTAAGTATAAATTTACAAATAACCTTACGATAAAATTTATTGTTTATATATATTTTTTAAAATATTTAAATTATTTTAACTAAATTAGTGTCAGTTAAGTTATGACACCAGCTCAATCCATTTAATGATTTTATAAATAGTATAGTTTTCTACGAATGTTATTTTGTTTGATAAATAATAAGTCGCTAATTGTATTGAATAGAGAGAAAATGAATAGAACTTTTCTTTCTCTTTTGGTATTTTTATGTATGTTTTAATACTAAATGATTGGATTTGAAATTTAGAGTTTAAAATTTAAGATTTATAATTTAGAAGTATATAGTTTAGTTTTTTAGTGTTATAGGTACATAGGGGCACCAAAAAGGATAGATAATTTTTGTTCAAAGGAAATACAATAAAATTACATTAAAACTCTACATAATTAGACTATACTAATCACGTTAAGAGGTGGTTTCCCCTAAAACCATTGAATTGCACAAATTAGCCATTAAAGTATAAAATAAGACCATACAAGAAAATAGTTAAAACCAACCAAACAACTCGAAAAAATGATAAATGAACAAACATTAATGTAGTCGAGGAAGGATAAACATTTTTAATATTGACATAAAAATGCATATAAAAGTAGTAGTACGTTCACAAAATTAACTTTACCACAACTCAACTACAAATTATCTTAGGCGATTGTAAGCGCCTATAATACAAGAGATCCAGTCCGAGAGTTCAAACTAAAGGGAGATCCGTATAATAATCAAATAATCGCCAATTAGAAAGACAATTTTAAATCTAGTCGTGAAAAAGAAGAAGAAGAAACAAGCTAAAAGAGCATATGAAAAACTCCATCGTTTTCGTAAAAAGGAGAAAAAATTATCAAAACAAAACACACAAAAATTCAAATATGTAAAAAAAAATTAAAAAAAAAGAAAAAGAAAAAAGAAGAAGAGAAGATAAAGCAGAACACAACAAAGATCACGACACGATACAATTAACAGTCGCCTGACTAAAGATCAACAATGTTATCTTCCTAAACTAAAAATTCTAAAAAAAATCTCTAGAACATCTCTACAAATATTACTTTAATGAATCCTTTTGTTGAATTAAACATACACTAATTATATTTTATAAATAAATTTTATTTTAATAAATTTTATTCAAACATGTTTTGGAATTTGGTTTTTGATGTTAATTCGAGGGAGAAAAAGAAAGAAAAAATTGTACTAATTTGACCTGGACAAGAAATTGTTTGAGGGAGACCCTTTTAGGATTTTGTATAAAAAGAGTAGCTTGGATATGCCATGGAACATCATCGGAACCAACAAAACAAACACAAACACTTGTCTGAGAAAATCATGGTTGTAGCAATTCTCTCGGTTGTCCTCTGTCTGTTTCTTGGTCATTGGTATAGGAACAGATACTCCACGGTCAGGATTTGGCCTGTTGTAGGCATGTTGCCTGCACTGGCTTCCAATGCCGATCGAATGCTCAACTTCTTCACTGATATGCTTAAGTCTAACGGCGGCACGATCAAGATCCGGGGACCCTGGTTTGCGAGCTCCGACTTCCTCGTCACATCCCATCCTATGAACATCAACCACATTTTGTGCAAAAACCATGGAAATTACATGAAAGGTCCGGAGCTGAAGCAAATCCTCGAGCCGTATGAAGGAATAATCATTTCGGATTCGCATGTATGGAAGATGCAAAAGAAGGTATTGTTGTCGTTCTTCAAGTACAACAAGAAATCTGCAGCGTACATGGACAGAATTCTCCGGAAAGTGCTCGAGGAAAGTCTCGTCCCGGTCCTCGAGCACTTTTGGAGACTTGGAACTGAAGTAGATCTGCAAGATGTGCTTGGTCGGTTCAACTATGACTACATGTGCTTGTTGGGATTAGGATTTAACCCCAAAACTCTGTCTGTCGAATTTCCGGTTGTCGAAACCACGGAGGCTTTGGGCGACATAGAGGACGCTTTGGTTTATAGGAAGGTTGTGCCTCAAATGATATGGAAATTGCAGAAATGGCTTCAAATTGGTACAGAGAAAAAGCTGAGCAAAGGGTTGAAGGTCGTGGATGATTTCTCCTACAGATACATTTCGTCAAGACGAGATGAGTTAAGAAGATCCAACAAGGCCGAGGCTGATGATCGGTTCGACGCATTGACAGCTTTTATGGTGGAAGAAGAAGGATCGGATATGAGTGAGTTGGGAAAATCAGACAAGTTCCTAAGAGACATTGTGTACGATTTCTTAACAGTAGGAAAGGATTCTACAACCATTGGCCTCACATGTTTCCTCTGGCTCGTTGCAACGCATCCGATGGTCGAAACCAAGATTTTGGAGGAGATTAAAGCCAATTGTCCAGAAAACAATGATGGGAAGATGGTGTATTTCAGAGCAGAAGAGCTTAACAAGTTTGTTCACCTGCATGCTGCATTATGCGAGACGTTAAGACTGTATCCATCGGTACCGGTGGACTTCAGATGTTCGATCGAGCCAGACGTTCTTCCGAGCGGGGATCGTGTCGGTCCCAACGCAAGGATCTTGATATCATTGTACTCCATGGGAAGAAGTGAAGAACTATGGGGTGAAGACTGCATGGAATTCAAACCAGAAAGGTGGATCTCAGAGGTGGGAGGGATTGTCCACAAACCGGAATCCTTGTATCTGCCATTTGGGGCAGGGCAGAGAGCTTGTCTAGGCAAGGACCTGAGTCTGAAGATGATGAAGACAGTGGCCATCAATGTTCTTCGAAAGTACGAGGTTAAGGTCGTGGAGAATCAGAAGGTTGCAATGACCAACAAAGTCCTTGCACTTACAACTCAACATGGTTTGAAGGTTAGATTCAACAGAAGACTCTGAAATTAAGACAAACAAACTTCCAACGCTATTGGAATTGGAAATCGTTCGAGGCTTCAATAATTCGATTATGTTTTAATAAAAGCAAAGAATAAAAGTTGCAGCATTCCCATTTGTATGCTTGCATTCATCTATCGAATGTACTAATGAGCTTATTTGTAGCTAGACTAGTTTCAACTCGTGTTTTTGGCTTTATTACTCAAATATACTGGATTTAAAAACTATTTATCAAAACAACACCCATCACAAATTAATTTTCGAAATGACACCTATTTTCCTTATAATTTGTTCACGATAATGCAAAAATAATTAAAACTCATAACATGCGCAACTGACAGAAGACACCTTTCATGTAACTCAAAAAAGATTATGAAATTCGTCGAAAGAGAAAAAGAAATTCTCGAACGAGAAAAAAACTCAATTGACTTTAAAAGAATTAGACGTGGAGTCATATGAGATTAAAATCTCATGTTGCCACGTAATACAAAAGCACAGCTGAAGGTGTAGCTCAATGATTATTACGATGCACTCTCTGATAAAAAAAATCGATAATTTAGCATGGTTAGATTTATTTAGTAGTAATTTGTCAATGCAATCAAGCCCATTAGCGAAGTAATCTGTAAAAAATAAATATATTTTGATGATAATAACTGAATTTTGATATGATAGACATATTAAAGAGAAGATTAAATTTCTTCATGAGTTTTTTTTTTATGACTTGGTCTCAATCTTTTCTTTACAATTCGTATGTGTAGTATTCGTTTTACACTTTTTCTTAATGAAACTCAATAATCCAATTTAATCTAAAGAATTTTTTTTTTCTGAACTGATTTTACCTAGAGGAAGAAGGATAGACTCTAAGGGAAGAAAATGTTCTTGCTGAGTCTTGAACTCGAAACTTAAGGGGAGGGGATAGAGTAGGTGAATAGCTCTGACCAACCGGCCATCAACACTTGCTCAATTTAATCTAAAGAGTTGGTTTTTAAAAATTCACTTGATATTATTTTATTTAAGAAAAAAATTTGATATACGGTCTGTGGAGTTTGAAGACTACACTAGACACGTATTCTATTAAAAACTCAAACTAAATTATGAAACGGACCTCAAATCCTAACGTTAATGAGAAAAAGATTTGAAAATCTAAATCTGTTTATTCTATGATTCTCAACCTAAAGATCAAATGTGTTTCTCTTTCGCTATTTGTTTGGCTTTTTTATTCTATTTATCATATGATTCTCAATCAAAATCTGTTTCTCCTTCACTAAAATTTCTCGTTTTCTCATTTCTATTTGAGTACCCATTTCTTCAATTTCTTCGACACGAAATCGTCTTTGACGCCAGTTTTTTTTACTGCAATTGCTTGGTTCTCATCGTAATCAGAGATCTATTGAGGCTGAGGTTTGGACTCTTATCTTGTGCTTTTTCAGTTTTTTATAATTGTAGATCTTTTTTAGTTTTGCTTCATGTTTTTGCTAATTAAAGTTTTCTTAGATTATCAATCTTTCAAATATTTTGCTTTATACTTCTAGCATCGATAGCGTTTCATGGAGTGGGTTACTAAAGCAATGATTGCTCAAGAATTTGTTTTTTCAAAAGATGGTCGGAGAGAAAAAAATATATATAAAGAGAGAAGATAGAATTAATACAGTACCAGATGAGACAAGAGAAGGTTGTAAGGCAATGATTTTAATAACAAAGAAAGAAAAAAATGGGTTATTACTCGATTTAATGCAGAACATAATCATGTATTAGTATCATTAGGGAGCACACGATTTATTCGTTCACATAGAACAAAGACAAAAATTCAAAAAAATCTCATGAATGTTCTTGGTGATTCTGGCATTCGTCCAAGTAAGATAGCATCTATTTTATCTCATGAGTCTGGTCTTGGCAATCTTAACATGACTGAGCACGACGTTTTCAATTATTTAAGTCGTAAAAGACAAAAGTAATTGGAGAAAAGAGTATGATTTACTGTTTAGTATTAATGGTTTAGGATTTATGGTATATTTTGGAGTTATTGGTTTATGAGATTAATTTGTATGATTTAAAGTTTATGGTTTAGCTTATGGTTTATGATATTGATTTAAGATTTAAGGTTTAGCTTAGGGTTTCAGGTTTATATTATAGTCTATAATATATATGTATAGGGATAGGATCCAGTTACATGGTGTAAAACCCATCTAGTTTTACACTAATCCATGGCCATTGGATGAGTGAAATGGATGGATGAGATTAACAGTAAAAAATGTGAAGATTATTACTTGGGAAAAAAAGATAAGAAAATAATCTGAGCCATTTATTACCCTCATCTAACGGTCTAAAAACTGTGTAAAAGTAATTGAATTTTACACAGTGTAAGTGGATCCTAACCCATATTTTTATATATATATATACCATACACGATGATATTATTATTAATTTATTACTATAGATTAGTCTATAATAGTATATGCCTAGTCTATACTGATACGACATACGTGAATATAAGTATACAACGTCATATGTGTTATGTGTATGGTGATAATTTTTTAGGGGTTATACCTATAAGCTATAAGCTATAGGTTTATGTGACTAGTTTATGGTTTGGGGATGAAATTTAGGGTTTAGGAGTTTAGTGTTCAATTAATTTCTTACAATACATATTTAATCGAAATGAATCTTTATTTATTTCTAATTTGTATAATTTAGTCCAATATTTTTAATATGATAATATTTTTGTTCATTTTAGTCCCCAAAAATTTACTTTTAACTAAAATTTACCCATATCTATTTCTAATTTTTATAATTTAGTCTAATAAGGTAAAGATGGTGTTATTTTTGTTCATTTTAGTCTATAAAATTGTATTCTTATCCAAAATTGAACCATATTTATTTCTAATTTTTGTAATCTAGTCCAAACCCTATAATTTTTGCAATTTATTCCAAACCATATAAATCATAAGTCCTTATAAGAATTCTAAAACCAAAGCTCGAATTTCAATTATAACCTAAATTGGGATTCGATTGAATTAAATTAAAAGCTAAAAGTAAAATTTTGGGACTTAAATAAAAAAACATCTAAAGTTATAATGACTAAAAAGTGGATTTGCCCTAACATAAAAGAACAAGGGGTTCTTTCCCTCCAAAATCCAAATGGAATCATTTTTAAATTTGATACAATAATTAATTGCCGATTTGGCATTTGCTACCTAATTTTTTTTGTTTAGTGATTAATTACCCTTTAGGTCCACATTCGTTTAAAATTTTTCATTTTAGTCCTAACATTCACTTTTAAATTTTAGTTTAATTCAATTTAGTCACAATTATATATATATATATATTAAATTGTAACATATTTCGGCATCCTAAGGGATATTTTGGTTCATATTACCCCTAAAAATTTATTTTTATCCGAAATTTACCTACAATTACGATATCGAAGTCTATTTGTACACGTTAAGACCCGACTTGAACTTCAACCAAAACCAATATTACCCTACCTAAATTTTATCTGTTAACGACGTGACTCGACCTGAATGTGGCCCAACCTGAAGTCCATTCGAACCTGAATAAACCCGTTAATTAATTGATTCAGACCCGAACCGTTTTGGCACATTTTTCTAAAAACAATATTACTCGTAAGTTTAGCATTTTCTCTACTTCTGTGGCACGTTTTTTCTACCTTTATGTCACGTCTTTACCTTATGGCGGGCTTCTATGATTGTTTTTGGTGTTCGTACAGTGACCCTCACATCGCTTGTCTTTGATTCGTGTTTGTCGGTGGCAACGTAGAGTTTGATCACTTTTGGATTGTTTGCTGATGTAATCTATAGCGAATCGTTGTTTTTGAGAATAAGTATGAAAGGTTGTTTTCGGTTTTGGAGATTTATTCTAGTTCATGTTTTGACAACTCTCCATGGGCTCTTCTTACAATGGACCATAAAGATTTGGTGCAAAGAAGATGTGTCTGATCAGATTGGTGCAGCGCTTAACTTTTCTTTTTAGATCTATGATTTTTTTGTTGTTCTTTTGGATGTTCTAAAACTTCTATTATGTTTATGTTCTAGTTTTATTTTATTTATCAATAAAGCTGCCGAGTTAATATGTCAAAGAAATATTACTTGAATTCCGAGCATAATATATAGATTTGTATACAAAGTATTTTCCGTTCCACCTATGATCATATATTGATTTAATATTTTTTATGCATAAAACATTTTTGTTGATCGACGGCAAAGCAAGAAATTGTAATAATTTGACTTAGACTTTATTAATAGTATAGTTAATAATTTATTTTGTAATAATCAATTTCATAAAAAAGAAACGAGGGAATAGAAATAGTTTGATGGAGACCCTTTCGGCTTGTGTATAAAAAGAGCTGCCTGGACATGCCATGGAACATCATCGGAACCAACAAAACAAACACAAACACTTGTCTGAGAAAATCATGGTTGTACAATTCTCTCGGTTGTCCTTTGTCTGTTTCTTGGACATTGGTATAGGAACAGAAACTCCACGGTCAGGATTTGGCCTGTTGTAGGCATGTTGCCTGCACTGGCTTCCAATGCCAATACAATGCTTGATTTCTTCACTGGTGTGCTCAAGTCGAACGGCGGCACGTTCAAGATCCGGGGACCTTGGTTTCCGAGCTCCGACTTCCTTGTCACTGCCCATTCTATGAACATCAACCACATTCTGTGCAAAAACCATGAAAACTATGACAATGCTCTGGAGCTGAAGCAAATCCTCGAGACCTATGACGGAATCGTAGTTTCGAATTGGCATGTATGGAAGAGGACCAGGAAGGCATTTCTGTCATTCTTCCAGCACAACAAGAAATCTGCAGCCTACATGGACAGAATTTCGGGCAAGTGATCGAGAGAAGTCTCATCCCGGTCCTCGATCACTTTCAGAGACTTGGAACCGAAGTAGACCTCCAAGATGTGCTTGGTCGGTTCCACTTTGACTAAATGTGCTTGTTGGCAATAGGGTTCGACCCCAAAACTCTATCGGCCAAAATGCCGATTGTTGAAATCGCAGAGGCACTGCGCGACATAGATGGCGCTTTTGTTTATAGGAATGTTGTGCCTCAATTGATATGGAAATTGCAGAAATGACTTCAAATTGGTACAGAGAAGAAGCTGGCCAATGGGTTGAGAATCCTAGATGATTTTCTGTACAGGTGCATTTCATCAAGATGAGACGAGTTGAGAAGATCCGAGGCCAAGACTGAAGATCGGTTCGATGCGTGGACGGCTTTTATGGTGGATGAAGAAGGATCGGATTCGAGTGAGACGAGAAAATCAGACTAGTTCCTGCGAGACATTGCATACGATTCCTTAACAGTAGCAAAGGATTCTACAAACATTGGCCTCACATGTTTTCTCTGGCTCCTCGCAACGCATCCGTCGGCCGAAACCAAGGTTTTGGAAGAGATTAAAGCCAGTTGTTCTGATGGAAAGACGGCGCATTTCAGTGCGGAAGAGCTGAACAAATTTGTATACCTGCATGCTGCATTGTTCGAATCACTAAGACTGTATCCATCGTTACCATTGGCATTAAGATATTCGAAAAAACCAGACGTTCTTCCAAGCAGGGATCGTGTCGGTCCCAACACACGGATCGTGTTGTCGTTGTATTCGATGGGAAGGAATGAAGAAATATGGGGTGAAGACTGGATGGAACTCAAACCAGAGAGGTGGATTTCAGAGGTGGGAGAGTTTGTGCAGAAACTGGCATCCTTGTATTTGCCATTTGGGGTCGGACCAAGAGCTTGTTTAGGCAAGGACTTGAGTCTGAAGATGACGAAGACAGTGGCAATCAATGTTGTTCGGAATTACGAGGCTAAGGTTGTCGAATAGCAGAAGGTTGCAATGACCAACGAAGTCCTTTCACTTACCACTCGACATGGTCTGAAGGTCACACTCAACAGAAGGCTCTGGAATTAAGATCTTATGTTTCAAAAGTTTGATTATGTATTCCCATTCATATACTTAAATAAGATCTTATGTTTCAATATATTATTTATTGCGTAAATAATAAAGTTTAAGTTTATTATTTCTTTTGAATTATGACTAAATCATTTGAATGTACAAATATAAAAAATTAAGTGTGTTATTTATAAAATAATATTTTTACAGCCATGTCACTCTTTTAACCCAGGTCAGTGACCAAATTAAAATAAAATTAAAAATTTAATGATAACATTAAAATAATTAAAATTTTAATTATCAAATTAAATAATTGATCAAAATTTTGTGATCATTTATAAACTTTACCTTTTATAAATAACTCTTCGTCCTTCAATTTGTATGAAATTCGTGAGTTGACTAACAATCAATATTTCTAGTGATTAGATGAATTCAACTGAACCCAAATACGGGCATGGCATGGCCACGTGTGAGAAAGCAATAACACGTCAACAAAATGTTTTAAATAATTATAAATAATTTTCTATATATTAAATTAATCACAACTAATCAGTAATGACAAGTAATTGGGTTAAGAATAAAAAAAAGGAATTGGAGGTGACTGAAGTTGCTAACCACCAAGCCATCATGCTAATTTGGTATGATGCGACAAAAAAGTATATATTTATGTTAAGGATAAACTATATAAATGGTCACTGAACTTTTAGAGCAGATTTATTTTGGTCATTGTACTTTAAAATATTCGATAAAATCACCCAACTTTGAGTTCGATTTCAATATAATTACCAACTTTTAGTTCGTTTTCAATATGGTCTCTCTCGTTACCTTCAGTCAGAAGCTGCCATTAGTTTTTTGTTTTTCCTTAATAAAAAATGGGTAAACTATACCAATCATCACTCAACTTTCTTCTCACTCCTATTTTAGTCACTAGAGTTTAAAATTTTAAATGTAATAACTTAACTGTTGAATTATTCATATTTAGCTGCTCTCAAATGACATGTTTATACAAATAGAAAATTTTGATTAATCCTTAAAAATTATTTTGGTTAATTGGTAAATTTAGTTTATTCAATTCCCGATCTTATATTGTACCAATTAAATCAAATAGTCAATTAACCAATTAACCGAAATATTTAATTCTGGAAATAATTTTTTTACTTTGTTTATTAAAATATCAAATATGATAATATGGTACATTTAATAATTGTTCGGTTGTGATAAAAGTGTAAAAACAACTAGAAAGACAAAATTGAAAATTCACACCTATTAATCCTACCCAGAGCCAAAACTTTTTTTTTAAAAAATCAGAATAGTATCAAAATCACTAGACTATAAGATATTGTAATGCATAAAATTTAGAAAAATTGTATATAATACATCGGATCGGTTAATCAATTTTACTTAAAACTGTGAACCGTAATCAAATCGAAATAATTTATTTTAAAAATTTGTATCGAAATCAAGTACGGTTAATCCTTAAAAATTATTTTGGTTAATTGCTAAATTTCTATTATTCAATTCTCAATCTTATATTGTACCAATTAAATTAGATAATCGATTGACCAGTTAATTGGAATATTTAATTATAGTAATATTTTTTACTTTGCTTATTAAAATATCAAATATAGTAATATGATAAATTTAATAAGTAGTAAAAAATCATTACCTGATTTTTTTAAAGATTAGTCGAATTTTTCTATTCGTATAACCATGTCATTTGAGAGTGACCAAAATATGAACAACTCGAAAGTTAAGTTATGAAATTGAAAATTGTTAAATTCTAGTGACCAAAATAGGAGTTACAAGAAAGTTGAGTGGTGATTGATGTAGTTTACCCGTTTTTTATTAAGTAAAAATGACTAAAGATAACGGCAAGGACCGTATCGAATTCAAATTAAAAGTTGAGTGTCTTTATCGAATATTTTAAAAGTGCGATGACTAAAATGAATCCTTCATAAAAGTTCGGTGATCATTTATGTAGTTTACCCTTATGTTAAATATAATATTAGAGGTTTTTAAACCTTAATATTTTTAAATTCATCTAATTGATTGTGATTAATTCATTTATAATTTTTTTTTTTAAATATTTTGTATTGATATGACATTATTTTTTACATATGAATGTGTTATCAGTATTTCGGTCAAATCGTACTCGTCTAGTCAACAAAAATATTAACAATTTATCATCTAACAAATTTTAATCAAATATAGATTGTTTTATGTCAAAATTAAATATTAAAAGTTAAGATACTCCAAAAAAAATTAAAATAATAAAATTATGAAACATTAGGGACACATTTAAAGATTGTACCTTTATTAATATTGTAACAACTTTCACTTCAGTCAAATCAATTGCACTACATCCAATTGACGATAAAAAAAAATACATATACCCATTAAATGATTGACAAAATGATAAAAGATGTTCTTAACGTTTGCATGTTTTGTTATTTGGCCTCTTATTTATTTTTTTTAGAGTAAATAATTTCCAACGTTTGCATGTTTTGTCATTTGGCCTCCTATTCATTTTTTTGGAGCAAACAACTCAACGTTTCAATTTGGTCCAAATATGCCCAAGTTGGATGGAAATCGTTAGTCAACTAACGGTCAGCGGCTGATGTTGACTGGACTTGTCACGTTTTAAGAGTTGTTGACATCAAAATTAACTGTTGACACGTGGCCGAACCTGATGGTGACACATGGCGAATATGATGCTGACACGTCAGCAGAACTTAACATGTGGCAAGTCGAATCAAATCAATCGTTGATCGTCAGTTGACTGCTAGTTTTCATCCAACGGGGGCATATTTAGACCAAATTGAAACATTGCGGGTTGTTTGCTCCAAAAAAAGAATAGGTGGCCAAATGAGAAAACATACAAACGTTGGGTGCTGTTTGCTCCAAAAAAAAAGAATAAGAGGCCAAATAACAAAACATGCAAACGTTGGGGTATTTTTGTCATTTTGCCTAAATGATTCTAGTAATAAAGGTTGGTGTCATTCGTTTTAGGTGATTCGGGTAGTATTATAATCTACAGAGTACATAAATTTATTCAAATTTAAAATAGAACTAAAATACTACATTATAATTGAATTAGCATAAATCCAAACCATCGTACCAATATTATATAACATCTGATAACGCTCAAACACACAAGCAATATGATTTAACACACAAATCATCAAATGAACATTTCATCACCAAAAATATCATGTCTAAAGATAGCAATATGACATCATTGCAAGATAGCATAAACATTAGAGTGCACCAACTTTAAGTATTATATGTAATTTGGAAAAGTTCATTGGAATACACCATGTTTGTTACACATGCATGCTACATTAGCCAAAATTAAAATAATATGTAATTTGGTGAAGTTTATAAAAAGATTATTTGAACCATAGTATTAAATTACAGCCGCAACATAATGTGATGGTTGCATTATAACGGTCTTTAGGGTCACTGGGACACTGAACCGCATCCACAACACTAACAACAGACACAACAACCGTAATTTAGTACTATGATTTGAACATGAGAAAAATATTAACCACATTAACCGAGCATAGAAGGCAAAACAATCATCAGAACCTGAATTGGAGTATTAATTCACCTTGGCCCAGATAGCATAGAAGGCAAAACTATTGAAGCAAAGGTCTCTCTAGCTTCAGGTGTTAATACATTTACAAAAATTTCATTCAGATTAGCCACATCAACTAAGCCCTCCAAAAGCTTCACCACCGCTGACATCGAAGGCCTCCAGGCATATTCGTTATGCAAACACCATGCAGCAATCTTCATCATTTCCACGACTTGGGCTGCATTCGACTGCATATCGCCGCTGCATTTGTCGACTAAGTCCACGAGTTGTCCTTCTTCTTGCTTTAGCTTAAAAAGTTCCAATAAATGCCTATCTTCCTCTCGTTGAGATAGATCGATGTTTCGCCGTCCGCATAGAATCTCTAGGACAACAATACCAAAGCTATAGACGTCTACTTTCTCCGTTATGACTAAGCTTAACCATTCCGGAGCCATATAACCCGGGGTACCCCTCATAGTTGTGACAACTTGACTTTGGTCTTTTCTTATCAGTGTTGATAACCGGAAATCCGAAACTTTAGCATTGAAATTTTCGTCTAGAAGAATATTGTGCGGTTTGATGTCTAAGTGAATTATCTTTTGGGTGCAATCTTCATGAAGATAGGCTAGTCCCTTGGCAATATCTGAAATGATCTTCTTTCTAATTTGCCAGCCTAGGGCCAGATCTCGGTTCTGGTCAAAGATCCATCGGTCTAGCGATCCGTTAGCCATGTACTCGTAAACTAAAAGCCTACTGAATTTCTCAGCACAGAATCCGACCAGACGTACCAAATTGAAATGGTGGATGCTTCCGATCGTCTGAACTTCGGCTACGAAGGACTTGTTAACCCGACCGAAGCCTTCGAGGAGCTTCACCGCAACCTCGGTACCTGAAGGGAGTGTTCCTTGGAAAACCGAATCCACCTTCACCTAGCTTGTTGCTGAAGTTGTTCGAGATGTTTTTCAACTCATCGTAAGAGAATCTAGCAGGCATTCCCAACATTTGGAGGTAATCTTCCTCCGGTACATCTTGGAACCCCTTTTTAAGTAGTAGATAAACCAGAGCGCCAAAAATAGCTACAGACATTAAAGCCGACAGAATCAGAACCGGAGCATGAAAATGTACGCCCACAACAGTTGTTCCGACCAGTAGAATGAACAGTATGATCATCAGAAAGTAGCTGCGGGCTGTCTTGTTCATGGCCATTGCTCTGCAAATAAATATTAGTTATTGTAGCCAAATTTTATGAAAGAAGGTGACAAACTCAATGATTTAATCGATGATGTGAATGTAACAAATGAATTATCGATTTTTAATTTAATAGATTAATCTTATTCGATTCTGACAATACTGATACAATCCTTAGTTTATTGCAGTAAATATCTCTAGACGACTTATGTGAATGTAACAAATAGCTAACGGCGTAAAGGGGATTAAGCTGATGAAAAGTCACCAAACTATTCAACTTGGACAAATAATGTGACATCAATTTTACATGATTTTTACGTGGACATAGAATAATATATGATAATGACTAATTAGAGGCCTCAATTTCCTTGATTAAAGATGGTTAGATGTAATATTATACTTTTAGAAAATTAATCTAAGTTCAAATCTTATGAATGTCATTATTAAAACGAAGGGATGGACCGAGAAGGATACGAGTTGATCTAAATGGTAAGCAATTTGGTATCGCTTAAGCAGGTCTTGAGTTCGAAGCCTTGTATGCAAAAAATTCTTGCCGAGAGACTCACCCACCAAAGCCAAGTGTGCAACCTTAAAAAACCGGTAGGGCAACCAAAAAGACATAATGAATGGACCGAGAACGAAGCAGTTGCACTCCTGATAAAAATTTAAATTGTCATATAATTTATAAATTTATTTTGTATTTTCTATTAATGATAAGCTGAATTTCTAATACAATTATTTAAAAGTTTACACTCGTGACATAAAATTCAATGTCCCGCCTATTAAAATCGAATGTAATGAATTCTGAACCGTAAGTTTTTTTTATCAATTTTTTATCTATAAATAGCAAATACAAAGATAATTTCTTAAAATTTAAAAGGGCAATTTCTAATCATCTTACAATTTGTAAAATTTATTATACAAATTAATTTCTTTTTTTTTGGTTTTTGGTGGGGTTTAGGGGGGCCTGCATCATACCTTTCTAGGAAAATAGGTGTATCGACTAAAGACCACCGGTCACCGATGCTGAAACAAAATGCGAACACTGTAGAACATTTATGGTTGGCAAACAAGAATTCAAAAAATCGAAATGAAATATCGTAAAAACAATATTCTACTTAGAAACTTATTTGATTATCATCAAATTCGACAGTCATTTGTGACACATTTATTATGGAGAGCCGCAGGGGCGAAACCTCTATAGGATTAGAGGGGCTATAATCATCTTAAAATTTAGCCCCGTCAAGATTTTTAAAAAATCATATTAAGTTTTAAAAATTTAAATATTTTTAATTAAATTTTCTCTTAAAATTTTTAAAAATTCTTATTAAATCTTTCAAAATTATTAAAAATGTTGGTTAAAATCTCAAAATTTTTAAATTTTTTTGTTTAAGCCTCTAAATTTTTAAAAATTTATTTTGACCCGTAAAACTGTTACTCTAAATTCTGTCACTATGGAGAGGGATAGAGTGTTGGGACTTGTGGTATATAACGTATATTGAGGTTATCGTATATATACTTTTCACCGTTTTTGTTGGTGGATTATTTCTATTCAGATCTTGTGAGATGTGTGTTGGTTTAATAATATTTTCTGATATTCTTTTTCGGTTTAACAGTTAAATAAGTGTCTAAATTATATATTTTTCAAATAGATGCATGAACTATATTTTGGATCAAATAAGTGCCTAATATTTTCTTCTGTGACCAATTTAAAGTTTTTTCTTAGCGGACGTTATTTTTTTTCAGTTATCCGATGAAATACGCACACGTGACATAGTTTCTCATTTGTTGAAATTAAAATTTGATATTGAGGAAAATAAAAAAAAATATTAATTATCCAAACAATCTTTAATTTATTTAAAACACCTCAAACCCTAACCCTATATGCCTAATTTTTCCATCAATTCAACCTCCACCGCACCACCCTTGTCCACTACTGAAAACTCCATTATCTCGTCATTAAAAACCGAGAAATAAATTGTCGATTGCACCGACTAACGAAACTCAACAATGAAGAAAAAAGTGGCCGGTGAGGTACGCGGCGCTTTGGGCAGTGACCAGTAAACTGTCGACTTGTGGGGATGTCGGACGATAAGGGAGATGTGATTTGGGGGTTTGATTGAAAGAAATTAAAACTTTGAAATTTTTAAAGAAATTTATATTTTTAAACAAAATTCAAAAAATGAAAAATATAAAAAATAGGTCGCTTGTCATGTTATGATTGAAAGAAAATGTTAGGCATCTATTTGACCTAATATATAATTCAAGCATTTATCGAAAAAATATAATTTGAACATTTATTTAACCGTAAAATCTTTTCTTATTTCCTTGTCCAGATGTAACTTAAAATACGATTTGATTTGATTATTAAAAAAAAACTTTTTAGTAAGACAGAATCATTATCTTTCAAGAAAATTTCATAGGAACTATTTTGTTATCTAAGTCAATTAGTCTGATTTATGTTACATTACCAAATTTAATGACAATATTATTAGGCGTTGCCAATAGGCAAACAAGGGGTTAAAGGTTAAAAGGCACGAGTCTGATAGAAACTGAGCTTACCCCCTTGAGGATCGAGTGTGCTTCACTTGACAAAAACGTTGGCAGCTTTATCTTTTCCTTTATGATTTTCTCCTGGATCTTGTCTGTTTCCACCAAAAAAAGGTGGCTGCAAAACAGTGAACAATAAACAAAAGTAAGCTAAGCATGACAAAACAATGGATAAGAAGCACATGACACTAACCCCCTGAACTTCTAGCGGACGTAAAAACTAATCGAAATCTTAAATCACAAATACCAACCTTCCCAGTAAGCATTTCGTACAGTAGAATTCCCACACTCCACCAATCAGCAGCCTTGTCGTGGCCTTTGCCAAGAACAATTTCAGGTGCCATATATTCTAAAGTTCCACACATGGAATTGGATCTTGTATTTCCGTCAAATTCCTTTGCTAGGCCAAAATCAGTCAGCATAACCTGGTAACATACAAGTAGCACCAGCAACCAAAAAAATAGTTTAGAAATCAACCAATGCGATGTTAAACACGAGTCAGCTATACACACAGTTGACCAATCATGCAATCATATAGGTAGTGACAACCACAAAACCAACCACCAGGTCACAAACAATATTTTCAGCTTTGAAAACCTTGAATTCTGGAATAAGCATGAAATACAACATTTGCACCCACAAACGGCATTTTGAACACTCTTACATGTCCATCAGCGTCTAGAAGAATATTTTCAGGTTTGAGATCCCTGTGCATTATGCCATTTGCATGGAGATGAGAAACAGCTGATACAATCTCTGCAGTATATATGCGAGCCAAATCTTCCCTAGAGAAGGAAATGCAAAATGTTGGTCCTCTACAGAAACTTACATCATAAAGACAAATACAAAAGGCCAGCTTACTATGACGTACCTGAACAAGCCCTGGCGATAAAGCTGGAAGAAAAGATGCCCCCCATTAACAAAGTCAAGCACAAGGTACAGCCTATATTTGGTCTGCAGGAAATGATACACAAATAAATTAGAATTAATACTAATTATGAGAGTAAAAAAAATGGACTTGCATAAGAGGAAAAAGAAAACAGAAATATCAAAACATTATACAACTAGAACATCATTACTTGGAATGAGTATCTGAGCTGCACAATGAAGGGGTGATCCACTTTGGTTAATACATCCCTCTCAGATTTCATGTATTCAGCATGATTTTTCTCCATTATCTTATCCTTGCGCATGACCTTCATTGCGTATATATCTGAAGTATCACTCCTCATGACTTGATAAACCTTTCCAAAGGCACCTTGGCCAACAACCTTTAAAACTTCGAAATCTTTGAGTCCAACAAGCTGATGTTCCAAGGGATGACTCTCTACATGACCATGAGAATTCTCCGGAATAACATTATCGATCAATGGTTTCCCAATCTCACTTTGAGCCTCATCCCTAACTCCTTCTACAAGTTCCAAGGAATCCCCAATTTCACGTAATGTAAGCTTGCTAAGTTTCAATGACTGGCTCACATAAGATGAGGGGCCAACCAAAGAGTGGGAGCGGCTACAGATGACAGCTGGATCATCATAAAGCAGTTCATTTGATTCAGTTGCAACAGTCAGATTTTTATGAATCTCTGTGCTGATTTCCGTTGAGGACTGAACTTGACACATCAGAGAAATCAAACTCTAGATGATCAGAGGTTGGGGTATCAGGTTGTCCCTTGGGAAAAAGCAACTGATTCTGGAAGCCTTTGTGCATGTGGGACCCATTAAAACTAGATAAGCGAGAGGAAACCATGCTGCTTTTAAGAAATGAGGCAAATTACTTTAAAAATGCTTCGAGGCTATAGTTGTAAAGATTCCAAGATGCAAACAGATGAAGAGGGGCAGCGTACAATGGCCTTAAAAAGCTGGAAGTTAACGTATGTAACAAGGGTTCCCAAGAAACTTGGAAGCAAGCAAGCCAAAATCCAGAAGAGAAAATCGTTCTTGTTTACCGATTTGCAGGAAACTGTGGATGCTACAGTGCTTCTTGAATTCATTAAGATCTGGATAACAAAGCTGTAGTCCAAGGAAATACAAAGTCAGTTCCAGCTAAAATTCACAGTCCTACTACTCAGGGTGGGGGATGCACTAATGCATAAGAGGAAGGTATATTCCATTTATAAAAGAAAAAGAACCCTCCATTGTTTCTTAGAACAGCATGCAAAGAAGAGTGAAGTAGTGAATACTCAACGTTAACTAGCTAAAATGTCTACTATGTTGCAACACCCAAAACACTAACAATACGGACGAGCTTATATCTAATGCAGTACCATGTCTTTCTTCGACAAACACCCCCAACGAAACCTGAGCAATTAAAATAATAAAAAATTCCTACTATATCCACATTATTCAACTTCATGTTACAAGTCAAAATACAAATCAAGCCAAATTCACTTCAATAATTGCATACATGGTGGAAGCATCTTCTTAAATATTCACTTCTATCAATCATAATACTCATTTTATCAGATTCATAAGACACCTTTTCATCTAACAAATAACAATCATGGTTCACACTAAGGCGCATCTTCCCTATTAGATTTAGATTAAAATTCAAGTCAACGCAAAGCTCTAACTTAAAAGTTATGCAGAACAAAACTCTGCCTCACTCAGGTGCAATTCAGTAACATTAAAAAGGAAAACAACAAAGTCACCCATAATTAGAACAACCCGAGCCCGAAAGTCCAAACCCGACCCATCATGATTTTATCATAAAGGTTATTAACCCTAACCCGGCCAATTGAACCAGAATATGACCGAAATGAACGAAACCTAAAATGACCATAACCGAAATTATCCGGAAATTTTACAAACCCAAATCAACCCAACACAGAAAGACCCGATCCAAAACCAATCTAACCCACCCAGTTGAGAGTTATGTGTGATTCAACACGCAAAACAACGAAATAAGACATAGATCTGAGCAGCTTGAATCCCATTGTTTCGTCAAGGAAAAAAACGCATCATTATCTTAATAATTTCATAAAGCAAGATGAAATAGAGATTCAAATGACAAATCGGAAAAGAAATTAAAAGTTCAACCAATATTTGATTTCCCAAACCAAAAAGAACAATAACAACACACAAAGAAGAATAGAAAAACCCATATAAATTAAGAGAAGGAGAGTAAAAGGAGAGACCTTTAGTGGATTGCAGAGGCAACGCAGAGAAGAGGGATCTTTTCCTGAAGAAGAAAAAGGGGGAATCTTGAACAGAAACGTGCCGTTTATGTAGTAATTACAACTGCTTCGATTTCCATTTTTCTACTCTTTTAATTTTTCATATTTTCAATTTTCTTTACATCTTATTAAATAAATTTTAAATGTGAGTTTGAAAATTTGAATTTGATGTGTCATCTTTTAAATGAGTTTGGATAATGAGATATGAGTAATTTTTTAGATAATAGAATATAAATATTTAATTGTAAATTATAAATTTCGATCATAAATTATAAATTTCATATCATATAGACAAAAATCATAAATTCTAAAATGTAAATTAAATTTCTAATTCCTAAAACAAAAATAATTACAATACATGTACTAAAATTTTTCTCAAAAAAAATTTCTTTTAGCTGTCATAGTTTCAAGGCACTTTAAAAAGACAATGCCTTCGTGTTTTCAATACGATGTCACACATGAGAAGAGGTGAAGACATTAATCCCAAAAAAAAGAGGTTTTGAGATATATAAGCGGTAACGCTGTATATCCTATTAGACATGTCTTTTAGGAAGAGGGTAATGACACCGTGACCAGTAATATCATAGCGACCCTTTAACTGTCCGATTTCACGTCGAGCGCTTATAAGTAGGGTAGACAGGGTGGACAATCGTGAAAATGACCTATCCCGAGCTCTTAGATGAAATAAAATGATAAAAAAATAATCAAAATGTTTTAAAGTTCAGGACCAGATGGGAATTAGATAAGCTAGTTTGGGGATGTCTAGTTGAATTAACCCTAAAATATAAGTACAGAAAAGTCAAGTTGCTTGGGGCTGCCGGCAACGGTCAACGCTAAGAATTGAATTTGAGATGAGATCGAGAAGTGTAAGCCTGCGCGTAGAGTGACGCCAAATACGCGACTTTCATTTTAATTTCTAATCTTTCTTCTTCTTCTTCCTTCCCCATTTCCAAAGTTTTCGAATTTTTCATTTTGATTCTGGTTTTCCCCCTCAATTTCCCCCAATTTCATATCCATTCCGATCCAAAACCCAAACCCTTTTCTGGTTATTGATCGGCAATGGTGAAGGAGACCGAGTTCTACGACATCTTAGGTGTCAGCCCTTCTGCTACAGAGTCCGAAATCAAGAAAGCTTATTATATCAAGGTTTATCTAACTTCCCCTTTTGAATTCTGTTTGAATTAGGTCATCTGAATACATGTTTTATGTTGATAGATCCCCTTCCAATTCAATCTGATTGTAAAAAAAAGAAGAAGCAAGAGCTTCTTTTTACTCATGGATTGCCGTGCAATTTTCGAATTTCATAGTCTTGGGAACTTTGAGGATTCAGATTCAAAATCTGGGTTTGGTTAGTTAGTGCTTGTAAAGATTGATACTGATTATAGTTTTTTGTATAAATAAAAAGAAGAAGAAGAAAAAGATAAACTCTTTCACTTTCTTTATTGTATGCAGGCAAGGCAGGTACATCCGGATAAAAACCCAAATGATCCTCAAGCAGCTGAGAAATTTCAGGCAAGTCCTTATTTTTTCTTCTGAGGTCATTTGTGATTATTTGAGGTTAGCTTTAGTTAAGACCATAGCATCAAAACCTCAAAAGGACCTAAAAAAGGAAGATGGAAATTGTATGTGTTACTGTACAAACTGCTCTACTCTGTACCATGTTCATTGCATCTAATCTTGACCTTGATATTGTTCTTATTATTTGAGGAATTATTGTTTTACTTAAGTTCTATTCAGGTGCTGGGAGAGGCTTACCAAGTATTAAGTGATCCGACACAACGACAAGCATATGATGCTCATGGGAAATCGGGAATCTCAACGTTCGTTTCGTACTTTTACTCTATGAATATATCAATTTTCAAGGCTCCTACTCATTTTCTAAAAATTGAAAGGAATATAACATTCTTCCATTCTATTTATTTGATGGTTTGTTTGTTTGTTTGTTTGCAGTGATGCAATTATTGATCCTGCAGCAGTATTTGCAATGCTTTTCGGTAGTGAGCTTTTTGAGGAATATATAGGACAACTTGCTATGGCATCAATGGCCTCACTAGACATTTTCACAGAAGGGGAGCAGTTTGATACTAAAAAGTTGCAGGAAAAAATGAGGGTAAAAGTTCTTATCTATGCATTTAGATGATGTAGACACTAAGATTTTCAATTGGGACGGTGAGTGATCGAAGGAAGTACTTTATCAAAGAGAAATGGCTCAAATCTGATGCAGGACTACGATTGGATGTTATATGGGGGACAAATAAGTGTTAGGAATGAGAATGAAAATGAAAATGAAGTGTTTTATTAAATAACTAGCTTAAATCATAAGGTTCTATTCATATGACCGTCCTAGACCTTGCATTGCAGGTGATTTAACATGTATTTTTTGAGGTTTGAGCATGTATTTTTTGTTTAATAATTCATGAAATATGGAATTGTTTGATAATAAAATTTGTTGTTTTGATCATAAGTGAGGTGCTACTAAATTTACGAGAGGTCACTATTATCATTGCTTTCCTCCTTTTTCTTCTTGAGCTCCTTATATGGTTTTTTGAAATATTCTATATGATTTTAGTATATACAAGGTAATGCATATCTTTTAGAATGACAGAACTGATCAAACATTGGGAGGGGCCGAATTGCTTAACTTCAAAAGAACAAGGGCCTATTAATTGCTTTAACCCAAAAATTGGTGGGGGGGGGGGGCTTGATTTATTATCTCTATTCCCTTTCACGTGAAATTGATCAACTTAAAGTAGATAAATTATTGTACAATTTTGATACTTTGGTTTGATGGTATACTTTCATTTTGATAAAAGGTGTCTATTCATCAATATTATCCGTTGGCCCTCATCTCTTTCTTCATATAAAAATTATTATTTGGAGTATTGTAGCACCAATAGAAAGTAAAACGAAATCTTTTAGCGGGTGGTACAAGTATTTACTGTTGCTTGCATCCTTTCAATGTATCAAAGATATTATAAATCACTTTTTTATGCAAATGTTTTTTGCCATAGGTTGTTCAGAAGGAAAGAGAAGAAAAACTTGCACAATTATTGAAAGATCGACTAAATCAATATGTGCAAGGAAACAAAGAGGATTTTGTTAAGCATGCACAAGCTGAAGTATCAAGGCTCTCTAGTGCAGGTATTATACCTTGTTCTCTAGAAATGATGCATAAGGGTGAGAGAAAATTGGAATTCGTCTTCTTGGATGAATTATTACTGGATATCTTCATGATTTTTCGGCACTCATATGCTTTGATATTGTGAAATATTGCATAAACTGCTGAAGTAGGCCGTTAGAAAAACCAAATTGAAGATAAAATTGAACTGTCATATGCTTTTATAAAAGGGGCCCTCTAACAGCCATAATAGTTGACACTTGCACCAGGTTCCATCTTTTTTCTCTTTATTTTTCTCAAATGGTAAATTGTAAAACCTGATGATTTAATCTGGCTCAGGATCTTTTCAGATTGCTGAAAAACACTTGTGTATATATATATTTATTGTTTTTTTCTTGTATATCTATTTTCCAGCAATCTTATTTTAGGATAGGTATATCTACTTTGTATTTCTTGTTCCATCATCATCATCCTTATTTATTTGTTTTGGGTTGTGATAGATTTTGTGGTATATGTTTTACAGCTTATGGTGTTGATATGCTGAATACAATTGGCTACATCTATGTAAGACAAGCAGCAAAAGAACTTGGGAAGAAAGCAATATACTTGGGTGTTCCATTCGTCGCTGAGTGGTTTAGAAACAAAGGTCATTTTATTAAATCCCAAGTAACTGCTGCAACAGGTTAGTAAATGCTGCAAACTTCAATGGTTTGTACTTTGTACACAATAATTATGTTTTGTTGTTAATTTGTTTGATTTCTACTTCTAACTTAATGGGTGGTTCATTCATTCAATACTCGGCAAGGATAAATCATTTGTGCTGTTAGTGTTTCTTAGAAAGTAGATCCTTTTAAGGAAGAATTGTTCCATTGAATTATTTTCTTCCCTCTTGGGTGTAGGTGCCATTGCTTTGCTTCAGCTGCAGGAGGACATGAAGAAGCAGCTTAGTGCAGAAGGAAATTACAGTGAGCAGGAGCTCGAGGAGTACATGCAATCTCACAAGAAGCTGATGATTGATTCATTATGGAAGCTTAATGTAGCCGACATAGAAGCTACTCTTTCTCATGTTTGCCAAATGGTTGTTTCATCAGTCTCATCTTTTATGGCTGTTAGATGACAATGGTTTAAATGGTTGTATTTTGTTGTAATCTTTCAAACCTTTGTTTTAGGTTCTCCTAGATAACAATTGCAAGAAGGAAGAGCTTCGAGCACGTGCCAAAGGGTTGAAAACTCTTGGTAAAATCTTCCAGGTGTGTATGTGTGTTTTTCACACGTTTTCTCCTTTTTTCTCATCTTTTTTTTAACTGCTCTTATCAATCTTCAATTATTCTGAGCTTTCTTGGACATGCTATGGTATGAATATAGAGGGTCAAACCAGCAAATGGAAATGAAAGTGGTCCTGCACTAACCGGTAATTCGAGATTTGATGGACTTGAACCGAGTTGTAATGGCAATTCTTCAAATGCATCAACAAGGACCCCAACCAAGGAAGAGTTGTCTCATTCTCCATTCACATCACAGGTATGATTATTATGGATAACTATTAACTGTTCATGATTAGCTGTTCGGTAACTAGATATATGGTTTAGCTATATGTATGTGCATATTCTGATTTGAAAACAATTTGGCATTGTAGAGTCCGTATGTGGAGGCCCCTAACTTTGTTGATGCTCACTTTCCAAGGCCAACAGCACCACCCGGTGCACAAAGACGTGCTTGAATTTAGGAGAAGGGATTGAGACGCTTGATTCGTGAAGGTATATGCTTGTTGTATTGTACAGCCATCATTTGTATCAATATTGTGGGTGCAGCTGGGAAAAGGTTATTTTTAGTGGTGTATCATTTGTTCATGCATATTTGTGTTTTGAGTGATTTGAAGAGCACACCCCACCCTGTAGCGAGCATGTGTTTAACGCCTCTATGACAGATTAGACTTCGATTATATCTTATAGAATAATATGTAGTTATATTTTCATTGTCACAGGTTGACTGAGATAGCCTACTTGGCCTCTTTAATGGCAGTTGTTTTTGCATTTGTGTTTTGGTTTCACATGTATATCGATGATGCGTATACACCTAGTGATTGTAGGATACAGGCATTGTTCGAAAGGGGTATATTCAGTTTTTTTAAAGAAGCAATGTCTTAATACTCGCGTCTCGGTATACATCTAACTGAAGTGTTGGACATGAATGCTTTAAAAATGGAGAGTCGTTACGCAATGTACAACTTTCCGGTGTGGTGGAGTTGACAGTCCGAAATGATGATTGCACCAACATTCATATCAAATACTAGTAAAGGTTGAAATAACCTTTTTCTTCCTATTCTTTCAAAATTGGCACCACATATTAGGGTTATATCAGGGTTCAAGCTCTGGTTTTGTTCGATATATTAGTGCTATTTAGTTTAATTATTTTATTTGATTTGATTTTCGATTCATAAATTAAAAGATAACAATTATTCGAACTTGATTCCATTCCTTTCTATTATAATCAATTATTTCAAATATAAATAAGTATTTGATGTTCAAATTAATGAAAGTAATGTCGATCTTTCTCTGGGTATACAGTTTCATTTTCTTGGAAAGTTCTCAAACAAGTTAAAATGGTTCTTTCAACCTGAAAATGACTTGAAAAGCTTATTGATGCTACTTGTAAAAGTCTTTGATATACAAACATGCACGTTGAAAATTCGGATATTACGGAACCCTGGCATTTGCCGGAGATGTTCACTCCGAGAATGACCTAGTTTCGAGTCGCAAGGGCGTTGGATTGAGTTTGGACTTAAAGTTTGGGTAATTTGAATATAAGCATGAACAGATTGAGAAAAACAAGGTCCTTGCTACTCACTTTCAAGCTCTGTTTCTTCACTTCTTGTTTTCCTATATGCCGTTTTACCTTTCATTGCGTTTGCCAACTCTTGTATCGAGCAAGAAGTGCTTCGTGCCATCTTATTCGCGAGTATCTCGACGTTTTCCAATAATCCGGATCTCAACAACAGATTCTGCAACATCTCTACGGTCGAAGAATATGGAGGTATGCCCTCATCAATCATCATCTCGAAATATTCGCATGCCTCCTCTAACTTACCTCTCTTTTTACATAAACCATGGACCATGACAGCATAAGTTGAGGCTGAAGGATAAAATCCTTTATCTGCCATACTCTCCCATAACTCGGTTGCCCGATCGAATCTTCCTACCCGGACGAGCAACTTGAGTGACATATTGTAAGTGTGCCGATCAAACAATCGTTTTTCTGCATTTTGGCGATCAATCTAAGAGCCCGATTAACCTCAGAATGTTCACAATGATAAGCCAAGATGGAATTGTAACTCCATGTATCCGGACTAATTCCCCCCTCGATCATCTCAGTCAAAAGCCGGTAAGCCTCATCGATTTTATCGTTCCGGCAAAGCCTTTTGATAATGCAATTGTAAGTGAACAAATTCGGTACAAGATTGTATCGTCTCATTCGATCGAGCACCCGGAAAGCCATATGAATATCATCGGCCTCGCAATATGCACGGATGAAAACAGAGTAACTACCAGCATCCGGTTCGATCCCACTCGAACCCATTTCTCCCAACATCTTATAAGCTTCATCCACGCAACCACCTTTGCACAAGGCTTCCAACAAGCTATTATAAGCAAGAACATCAATGGAACAACCTCGTTGGACCATTTCGTCGAACACCTTACGTGCCCGGCCAGCTTCACCGATATCTCCCCAGCCCCTCACCAAAATGCTGTAACTTTTCACACCAGGCTCAAATTCATGCTTAACTCTATCAAAGAATCCCTGGGCTTGTTCTAAAAACTTCCTTTTACATAACAAAAACAAAAGCTTGTCAAAATCATGAACGCTAGGCCTGATTCCGAACTCCACCATTCTATCAAAAGCCCTTATAGCATCACCAGGCAAATCCGCTCTACAATAAGCTCTAAAAACAAGCCAGAAAATTTCTGGGTTTATCTCAGATCGTTTGCTGTCTCTCATTTCTACCAAGAAATCCCATAAGATGGCGAACTGTTTGCTGCTCCCGAGTACATCAACCAAAATGCTGTAGCTCAAATCACTGTGTTGGAAACCCGGGATTTTCTCGGCCCAGAGAAAGAATCTGTGGGCGGAAAAGCCGAGGTTTTTACAGCGTTTCAAGACTTGTTCGACCAATTGGGATGATATGTGAGGTGAGAAGGCGGTGAGAGAGTGGTCTAAGTCATGGTGAGGGCTCCTGTGGTCGCTTGGGACGCGAGAGATTCCGTTTACGAGGTTCGGCAATGGTGGAGACGAAGGGTGGTGTTGGGCCAGAGAAGAGAAGAGAAGAGAAGGAAGTGTTTGTAGTTGGGGAATGAACGAAAGCTTTTTGAAAGAGATTGAATAGCCATTGCCTATCAAGTGCCGTAACATAGGTAGAAGAAGATGGAAAGGCCATGCTTTACAGGTCTTTTAAACCTTCACTTACAAAAAGGGTAAACTACTCAAATGACCACTTAACTATGGTGTTAGTCTCTATTTGACCATTATACTTTCAGTTGTGGCAATATGACCACTCAACATCACCTAATTGAATTTTAATTTATTTTATTAAATTCAAATTAGAACAAAATTGATAGAATATATAAATAACAATGATCAAATGTGTAATTATATAACTGTCACGTCATTTCTCCGATAAATTTTAATGACAAAGAGTCACATTGAGACTACTTACATTGTTGAGTGGTCATATTGTCACAATTAAAAGTATAATAGTCAAATCAAGATCAACTTTATAGTTAAGTGATAATTTGAGTAGTTTACCCTTACACAAATAAGCCAACCTACACAAATATTCTCGACTATATGACGTTATTTTGTTGAGTCTTATTAGTATAATAGGTTGAAAAGTGATCCCTTATTTAAATAATTAACAAATTAATCAAGGATCGTAGAAAATGAACGATTGATTGATGATGTGACAGTTAATAAAAGTTGACATAATAAAATATTTAATTACTTATATTAACATATATAATCAAATTAATTTTAATTTGAAAAATTAATTAGGTCAAGGAGCCCGTGGCAATTAGAGAGGCGCATTAAAGGGCTCGAACGAGTGCGAGATTAGATAGATCAAAATGTAGGGAAAGAAGAGGTAATTCGAGGCTTATCAAATCAAATCAAATCAGAGGGTAGAAAGGGAGTCTGTCAAAACGCTGATGCACATAATTAGAATTGTTGGAGCGCACGACCGAGACGTGAGACGAGCACCAGAAATATGAACCGGTTGAACAAGCAAAAAAAAGTAGAAAGAAAGGCTCGTCGGAGGAAACGAAGGCAAGGCGAAAGGTCGCCGGAATAAGAAAGTGTGTCGAAGTGAAAAGTTAAATAAAAAATAATTAAATTGATAGAAATGAATAAATAAAAAATAATTAAATTGATAGAAATGAATAAATAAAAAATAGTAAGTTTATTGAACTTTTTCTGAGTTATGATCAAATTGATTAAATATATTAATATGAAAAACTAAATGTTTTGTTATACTAATTTTTGCTAACTGTAAATCATTTTATAACTTTTTATAGTCGAAAAACTCAACAGAATGACACCAAGACTATTTATATAGTTTACCTAAAAGTTATTATTTCATTGTATATAAAAGCATATAATTAATTTATTAAAAATAGAATAAAAACAATTAAAGCTTTTACAAAATATATTTAATTATAATTTGATTGTTTTAACATTAAAGTCGGATTCGGATTTAAGATTCAAATTTTTTTCAGGTTCAAACCTTTTCTAAATTCAAGTTTCTTCTTCTGTCACTATCGTTTTTCAAATAGTACAAATGTACATGGGATCACATTACACACAAATATTGGGGGGAAAGTGAAAAGAGGACAAAAATGAATGTATCTCAAATCTAACTAGAAGAAGCTTCTTCTAAGCTATCATGATAAAGAGAAGGGCCAGAAGGAAAATGGACTCGCTGTCTAAACCGGAATGATATCCAGCAACGACTTTGCGATTTACAGTTTCAGATATCGGCAAGTTCAATAAGCTGATCAACTACACTCGGATCAACCAGCGTGCTCGTGTCTCCAAGTTCATCCAACTGTTTGGAAGCGATTTTCCTCAGAATCCTCCGCATTATCTTCCCACTCCTTGTTTTCGGGAGGCCAAGTGCCCAGTGTATTTTGTCAGGTGCTGCAAATGCTCCTATCTGCAAGCCACCCACATCGTTTTCTTCTCATTACTGCTTGTCTAACCGGGATGTAAGGATACCACTAATTACAGCAATAGTTTAAATTTTCGTTTCGACAATGTTAAGGGAGAGTTGAGCTCGTAGCAAATATCTAAGTTGAAAGGATGACCGGGAACTAATATGTGTATGGTATAGACCGAGATTATGCTAGTTATCAACATTTTCATCAAGGTGCATTAGGATGAGTTCCGTCTTTATGCCACGATCAATAGGAATAAATTTTAACCTGTTTTCGCACGGTGAGTACAAGGCTCTTTCGGAGTTCTTCACCGTAAGAAATGCCTTCCACAGGAGTTACAAAGGCATATATGCTCTGCCCTTTAACCTAGGGCCAACAGGAAATGAAAGCTTAGGATTACCGAACACAAGCAAGAATCTTGGCTGCTTAATATATATTTCGACAATATATGCATCAAGCCCGTTCCATACCTCGTGCTCAACACCAACCACAGCAGCTTCTGCACAATGAGGATGAGAAACTAGAGCAGATTCCACCTCAGCTGTGCCAATACGATGTCCACTGCAAACATTAAGATAGTATCAGTTACAGACAGTAGGAAAGAAACATGTGCGGAACATTCAACAGGTCGACTAGTTTCCAGGTAACAGCGGAACCTTATTAAAATAAAAATACCTAACATTAATAACATCATCGACTCTTCCAGTAAGCCAGTGGTAACCATCTTTGTCCCTTAAACAAAGGCAACAGTAACATAGCACTCGTGCAGTTAGGATGCAATCGGTGGATAAAAGAACAAGGGTGGGTGGCTTAGAATCAAATGCTGCATGCTAATAAAATGCAAACCAAGGAAACAGCAATTCCGGTGTATACAACCATACCTGCGGCAGCCATCACCAGTAAAATAATATCCGGGGAATGGCTTAAAATATGTTGTCTCGTATCTCTCATAGTCACCATAAAGAGTTAGAAATGCACCAGGCCATGAGCTTTTCACACACAAGTAACCACTGCACTCACCGTCAAGCTCAACTCCTTTCTCATCCACTATGACAGGCTGCAGTTATACAATAAGTACAGATTAATGAAAGGAGAAAAAAAAATACTAATTTCCTATAGCAGCAGTGTATTAAACCTGAACTCCAAAGAAAGGAAAGGTTGCAGAACCCGGCTTCTGTGGCCAGGTCCCCGGTAGAGGAGTAATCTGCCAGTCACGTTGAAGAAATTGATAATTAAAAGTTAAAATAGCATGTACAGCAGAGAAAATTCAACCAAATTTCCAAGCGAAAATTAGTTCTGTTAATATTTACACGACGAAATGCTAGCAAAATATGTGGAACAGAAAGAAAAAAGCTTACCATAAAGCCACCTGTTTCTGTTTGCCACCAAGTGTCAGAAATAGGGCACCTAGACCCTCCAACTACATTAAAAAACCACCTACAGTAACCGGGGCCATTTTCGATGAAAGACAGTTTTTTTACATATAAAAGTGATAGAAGACAAAAAATGGAAAGAAAATTTATAAAGTTGAGAACCTCCAAGCGGTTGGATTAATAGGCTCGCCAACACTTCCAAGGACACGCAGGGACTTCCGTGAGTAGCGTGTAACATATTGCATAGTCAGCAATAGGAACTCGAGTGATTTTCTCCAAACACAAATGACAAAAGAAAAATAGATCTTCGCCGGACAAAGGATAGTCTCATAGATCATCCATCAAAGTAAACTTTCATGCCAGAATCAAACAAAATGGCTGAATGCTTGCAAACTTCAATGGAGTTCCTTTCTTTATTACTCCCCCTAATTTTAGCCAGCAATGTTCAATGAGAAATCAAAGACAAAAGTATCTTGGAGCCGTGGAAATTATGAAGGTGAGTGTCAAACATCAACATAAAGGAAGCAAAACACTAACAAAGAGCTCTGTTTATTCACAAAAAATTCTGATAAACATTTTGAACCCAATATAACCAAGATTAGAAAAAGCATCTTGCCTTATCACCATCACGCATGAGAGAGCGCACCAATGTAGGGGCAGTGTAGAATATGGTCACCTTGTATTTGTCGACAATGTCCCAACATCGTCCAGGATCTGGGTAATTTGGGGCCTGCATATATAATATATTCAACCAAAATATTTGTTTTAAGTACTATAAGAATCTGGCACTTATTAATGGCTTGTCAAAACTAGTTGCTCTCTTGATAAACTCTAGGAACACCATATGACTTGTCAAAATCATCCATATACCATTATGTTATAATTAATCTGGAATTCTGGATTAGTTGCCAAGAAATTTTTTTCTCCTAAGTCCTTAATAATAATCTCATGGAACCAAAAGTTAAAGCTGAATTAGTTGAAAATCTTGGAAACTTATAATCTCCGTGTCAAAGGGGAATTGTTAATCCTTACCCCCTCAAACACAACAACAGTTGCTCCATTAAGCATGGGTCCATAGGTAACATAACTGTGCCCTGTAATCCAACCACAGTCAGCTGTGCACCTAAAGGAAAAGGTATGTCAACAAAGACACAGCATCGATAAAATACTAAATGGCAAGAATCTATAAACTATAAGAGCATAAGCGTGCGGAGTGCCAAAGTACCAGTAAACATCAGAGTCCTTGTAGTCAAATGCATATTTAAATGTTGTAGCTGCGTACACCATGTATCCTCCAGTTGTATGAAGTACGCCCTTTCAAAAGTTCATATTAGAGCACAGGAAAGGAAAATGAGAAACTATGTAAAATACTTCAACCCAGCAAAATAAATACCTTCAGCTTCCCAGTACTCCCACTAGTATACAGCAGAAAAAGGGGATCTTCAGCATCAACCCATTCAACATCACAAGATGTCGGATATTTTGGGACAACATCCTAGGAAAAAATATGCAATCATCACTCCACTGTAAAATTATGGTTACTGGAAACAGGAACCAGCAAATGTCCGATAAAATTTTCTGTTTTTACACTAACCTCCAACCACACATCTCTTCCGTTCTGCCATTTAGCGCTTTCCCTCTTCTGTGCCGATTGGTTTTCATAGGTTAAGCATACATCTGCATAAAAGAAGATATCGATATAGATGGACAGCAAGTCATAAAAATAATTAAAATAGCGCCACCGGTGACAGTGATCAAGGCAAGTCAAGCTAGTTGTTCAAATACAAAGCACAGGGTGCAGGTAGCTAAAAGTTAAGAACTGGTGACTAGATTAGCATCCATCATGCTCGACATGATGCTTACATATGATTGTGTTAGGTCAGATCTGACAAACATGTAAGAATGCAATTAGTCAGTTCAGTCTTAAATCATAAACCGGTTAAACCTACATGTATATCAAAACCGAGATTTTCTTGGCTACTAAAATGTTCTGAATGAAATCGAAGGAACGGTAAAGCAAGGGAAGACTGTTGTTTTGAAAGTTTGATGTAGAAAACAAATTTGAGGTTAAAGATAAGCGCTCCATTGTATAGCACTAGGCAATAGTTGTACGATTAAATGAGTTTGACCCAGTCTAAATACACATGAGCTGCTACAGAGAAAACTATGCTTAAAAGAAAACCAATCTCTTAAAATTTTACCAACCTACAGAGATCCCATTATTGGCAGATTCAACAAGGCCAGCATCAACAATGTCCTTGAGGTGGATGGTCTTAGGAGACCTCTTTTAACGGCGTTACAAGTAATAACAACTTTCGGTTTACAGTCCATAATTCGTTGGGCAAGAGATTCTGCAGAGAATCCCGCAAAGACGACCTGAAAGGGCAACAGGGGTTGGAATTCGTCCAATGAAAATGTAGAAATCGGCAAAGTAATTTCTTATAGTTTAGTACTTCAGTTGTTTGACATTGTTCATCCTTTTTCATGTGCAAGAAAAGGAGTCACGTACCGAATGAACAGCAAATGAGCGCACATGCAAGCATGGTGATAGGGAGTTCCATTAACATAGGCAAATAAACAACAACGGCATCGCCTTTTCTAACACCGATACTTTTCAGGTAGTTAGCAAGCTGCAGAGAAGACGAACCAAATCAAAAGTGTTTACAATTGAGGAAGCTGTAAACATTCAGAAAATTATACAACGTTGAAGTGACCTGGCAAACTCGGTGGAACAATTGGGAGTAAGTTAAAGTTGCATGAATGCCAGGTTCATTGGATTCCCAGTAAATGGCAATTTTGTCTCCAAGTCCAGCATCGATGTTTCTATCTAAGCAATTGTAACACACATTGGTGATACCGCCTTTGAACCACTGGTAAAGCCATAAACAAACAAAGAGATTACAGTTGCAAAATTACAATGACTCAAATGTAAAACTAAACAAGACAAAATTACGTAGAGACAGACAAAGACCTCGTTCTTGATATTCCCTTTCTTCGAATCGAGATTCTCGGAGAAGACCGGATCTCCCCATTTTTGTTTTGTTTCCAGTAAAACTCCGATGATGCAATGCCAGACCAAAATTTAGCAGGGTCCTCTATTGATGCTTTGTACAACTCAATGTACTGATCTCATATCAACCCAAAATTTTAAAATTTCCAACAAATCATAAAATCAATCATAGTTCAATTACTCAGATCAAGCTAAATGAAAGAAACAATAAATACCCATCATTTTGTTTCTATATATAAGCTGTATCATCATGTTCATACATCACTATTCTGCAGAAGTTTTAAAATTTATTCAAAAGAATCCAAAAAAAATGAGAAGAAACCTTTTGCGTAGAAGGAACCAGAGCTTGGCCAGAGAATTCATGGCTTGGGACAACGACGTCGTCGTCTTCGGAAGCAACTGCCTCGCCCAAGACGACGGCTTTCAAATGGGAATGCGTGGAGGAGGCCATGGCGTCTGCGTGTCTGAAATGAGTGGTGGTTGGGGGCTTGTTGGGAGAAACCATGAGCAAAAGCCGTCGTCTGCCGCCGTGGAGGTGATAATGACGCAACCCCGGATTGAGCCGAGATATTTAATAATTTGATTCGATTTGATTTTTATAAAATCAGTAAAATTATGTCCACAACTCGATGAAACAATATTTGAAATAAATAATTTTATTTATCTGATACTGAAAATAAATCAACATAGTAGACAAATGCCATCAACATTAAGATCAAAAGCAATATTAAAACTTACTAATATTTGGATATTTTTTTAGTTATATTGGACTTAACTAGATTATGAGAACTGACCCGATAGTTGAAGGAATCTAAAAGACCCATTTACTTGGATCTTGTCGGAAAGGAAGATGACGTCAGAATAAATTTATATATAGTGGAAACATTCATGTGAATGTGATTATATAAAAATTAATAAGAAAAGGGAAAATATTTCATAAGCGGTAAAAATGAAAAGTTTTCATAAGCGTCTTAATTTCAGAGTTTAGAGACTTGATTTAGAGTTTATGATTTAGGGGTTTGAGCGTATGAGTTTAGAATTTAGAGTTTATGGTTAGAGTTTAGAGGTTATGATTTAAGTTTATGGTAATATGATTAGAGATTTAAATTTTAATATATAAACCCTAAAGATTAACCACATCCTCTAAATTTAAAACCTATACACTTAAATCGCTAAACACTAGACTTTAAACAAAACCTCTAAATCTTAAAACTAAAACACTTATAAAAATTTTATTTATTTTTATACGTACTTGTGCATGTAATAATTACCCAAAAATATATATATTCTTCATACCCATTCAAACATTATTGCTCCTAATTGTACCTCTAAACTCATTTAAGTATATTCTTGATATTTTTCAAAAATATATATTATTGATAACATATCATTATTTAATTTGTTTATGGTATATCACATCCAAAAAAATATTTATGGTATATTTTTGACCAATTTATGATAAATAAAATCATATATTTTTAAATATAACCGTTTAGTGTTATTAATCTGGATAAAAAAGGACACGCGTACACAAGCAATGCCTAACAAAAGAACCACAAACTGAGAAGCAAAAGGAGAGCAAAAAAACAAGAACAAAAACAAAAAAGCAAGAAAACTGAGAAGCAAAGACTAACACCAGAAAACAAAACACCAAATAAAAACCAAACGGTTGAGGCTTCCATGGAAGAGAAGGAGCTGGATCACCATGGAAGAAGCGATTGGGGTACCTCCAACAGGCCGACGAAATAAATTCTCAACTTAAAAAAAGAAGAAGAAATCATCACAGTCGCTGAAAACGAGCACGATCCGTAGCCGCAGCCTGTTCAATCGGAGGCGGAGCTTCCTCAATCCAGAACCGTCCGAGTTAAAGTCCCGACCTTCAACCGCCATGGCATGTACAGCTGTATTTCCTTCGCAATTGAGGAAGAAGAAACGAAATGCACAAAAACTTATGGAAAAGCTCAAAATATCTTAAGTAATAGGACGAATTTCTGAATAATCCTCTTCCGAATTGCTAAGCTTGTTAACGAAAATCAAATTAAAAAGTTTATCTCATAATAATTTTTTGTATCGTCCGATTCGAGATAATAGTAAGATATTTAAGAACAAAAATTGTTTGCTTCTAAGCATGCTCCCTTTTATATTTCATGCAAAAAAAAAAAACTTAAAAAATTAAATTGTGAACTTTAAACTTAAATTTTAAATTTTAAACCTTTACAACCTTAAAAATATATCGTACCTTAAATTTTCTATATTCTAACTATAAACCTTATACTTTAAATCTATCACCCGACTTTTGTTTGTTCGTACATGAAGATAGACAAAACGCAGTTGGAACGAAAATAGCCACATGAAAAAACAAAACAAACATACATCCCATGTTCATCACCTCGGACCAGACAACATGGAAGGCAGAACAATTGAAGATAAGGTCTCCGCAGCCTCAGGTGCTAATCCATTATGAAAATCTTCATTTAAGTTACCCACGACATCGATTACAACGTCAACCGAGCCCTCCAAAAGCTTCATAACTGCCGACATGGAAGGCCTCTTGGCATGTTCAGTCTGCAAACACCATGCAGCCACCTTCATCATCTCCGCAACTTCGGCTGCATTCGACCGCATGTCGTCGCTGCGCTTATCGACTAAATCGACTAGCCGTCCTTCTTCTAGCTTACTCTTGAAAAGCTCAAGCAAATGCCTGTCTTTCTCTTGTTGAGATCCATCTATGTTTCGGCGACCGCAGAGGATTTCCATGACCACGATGCCAAAGCTATAGACATCGACTTTCTCGGTTATGACCGAGATTAACCATTCGGGAGCCATGTACCCCGGGGTTCCCCTCATGGTCGTCATGACTTGACTCTGGTCTTTTTGTATTAGTTTCGATAACCCGAAATCCGAAACTTTTGCATTAAAATTCTCGTCTAGAAGGATGTTTTCCGGTTTGATGTCCAAGTGAATTATCTTCTGGTTGCAATCTTCATGTAGATAGGCCAGTCCTTTGGCTACATCTAAGATGATATTCTTCCTAATTTTCCATCCAAGAGCGAGATCATGGTTCTTGTTGAAGATCCACCGATCGAGCGAACCATTCGCCATGTGCTCGTAAACTAAAAGCCTATTGAACTTCTCGGCACAGAATCCGACCAGACTCACAAGATTGAAATGGTGGATGCTTCCGATCGCCCGAACTTCGGCTACGAACGACTTGTTAACCGAACCGAATCCGTCGAGATGCTTCACCGCAACTTCGGACCCCGAAGGCAGTGTTCCACGGAAAACAGAACCGAATCCACCCTCGCCGAGCTTGTTACTGAAATTGTTTGTGATGTTCTTCAACTCTTCGTAAGAAAATCGAGAGGGCATCCCCAACATGTTGTCGAGACAATCTTCCTCGACTTCGCCGGATCCTTTCTGGAGAAACAGATTAATCAAAGCCCCACAAACAACAACAAATATGAAAGCTGACATAATTAGAAAGTAAATCTGAACAAGTACGCCCACAATAATTGATGCAATAAGTAGAATTATGAGTGTGGTCAGCAGAAAGTAGCAACGGGCATTCATTTCCTTCATCGTTTCTCTCTAAGAATGGGACAATGGCCTTGCTGCAGGGAAAAGTGTAAATAAGCTGCAACAATGGCGTCAAGCTTGACTGATGCTAGAGAATGTTCATGCCATCGTGTCGTGGAGGAACTTTCTTCTTAGAAACCAAGTGGAAAAATAATAAGGTAAGTGTCTGGTAATTTTATTTGGAAAGCTTTTGGCTGCATGTAGCTGACAAAATGGATCTTAAAAGGGTTTACCTTTCGTTAACGACTCATTACAGTTGTGTCACGTGTGTGTTCTGTTCCATAAACTTAACCAATTAATGAGAATTGGTAGGGTTAAGTATTTAAGTTGGACTTCCACATAATGTAAATGGCATAATGCCAAAAAAAATTGTCATCGCGTTAGACTGACATTTATTTTGACTTTTGTTTTTTTAGGTGCGTATTTTAATGTTTAACGTTTCAATTATTAAAATAGCATATCGGTAGATAAAAATTATTAATTAACTAACGATAAATTGTTAGAAATGACGTGACAAATTTATGTAATAGTGCATGCTGACATAGTAATGTCATATAACACAAATGTGCTGACTTGACAAAATGATACATCAATCAAAAATAATTTTATAAAGTTATATAAAATTATTTTTCTATTAACGTGTAGTTCTATCAAGTTATTTCAAGTTATTTATCGTTAGTTGACTAACATTTTTTTATTAATGGAGGGACCATTTTAACCCAAAATGAAACGTTGAAAGTTAAAGTGCTTTTAAAAATAAGAATATGAATCAAAGTGACTATCTAGTCTCATTTTTCACATTATGTCAATGTAAATTGTCTGGATTGGTTATGGTTTTATTTTTATTTAAATGGGTTAAAGGTGTCACAAGCCCTTAAACTTTTGAAAAAAAATCAATTAAGCCTATAAATATTTTTACACCTAGTTAAGTCTTTAAATTCCAAAATTTCATCAATTCACCCTTTTGACCAATGTTGACTGCTAAATCTAATAGTTTTTTTAAGATCAATTGGTGCAACATATCGTGTTACAGTGTTGTCACTAGACATTTTCAGAATTTTAATGTTATTTAAAAAATTCTTTAAAAGTTCTAAAATTTCTAAAAAAATAATTTTATAAAAAATTATGTAAATGTTATACGATAAAACTGTAATATGTCATGTGGCAGTATATCTAAAAAATGGTCAAAAATTGATGGTCAATATGGTCAAAAGGCTTAATTGATTTAATTTATTGGTTGGAGGGCTTAATTGGGTGAAAAAAAAGGTTTAGATGTTTAATTGATTATTTTTCAAAAGTTCAAAGGGCTTCAAGCACCCTTAAGTCTATTTAAATCTTATTATATGTTTGAATTTTCTTTGAAAATGTTTTAGTTAGAGAAAATATTTTATGTATCGACGGTGAAAAATTCGTTTTCCATAAACGGATCAATTATAAGGTTTATAAGTTTAGTTTAGGATTTAAAATTAAAATTAAAATTTTTAAAATAAAATTAGGCATGTTTATGGAATATTTAAGTTGGACTTCTAGATAATGAAAATTGTCTGGATTGTTTTCATTTCTATTTTTATTTAAATCTTATTATATGTTTGAATTTTCTTAGTATATGTTTTAGTTTGAGAAAATATTTTAAATATTGATGGTGGAAATTTTATTTTTCACAAATGAATCAAATTTAAGGTTTAGAAACTTCTCTTAGAATTTAGTGTTAGAGATTTAGATTTTAGTTTATAAAGTAAAATTAGGTGTGTTTATGGAGTGTTTTTTTCACTATCAGTGTATGAATAATAACCCTTCTAGTTAGTCCAATTATATTGTATAAAGGAAAAAACTTTAATACATAAGTGGTGTAAACTTTAATTTATACAAGCTTATCAAATTTACGGTTTAGAGTTTATGATTTAGAATTCGTGTTATGATTAAGGGTTTATGATTTGTGGTTATGAATTTAAATTTTAGATTGTATAGTTCAAATAGAAAGGATTGTGCTATTTCTTTTACCTATATCGTTTGGAGATGAGATTAGAACACTCATAAGTTTGGTGACTAATCTAAAATAAAAATTATAGTTTAAGATGATATTAGAATATTTTAAAAGTATGGGACCAATTTAAGATAAAAATCATAATTTAGGAATGAAATTAAATGTTGAAAAGTATGGAGACTAATTTAGAATAAGACTAATCTTACAATTTTCCATTAGTGTGGCTGGCTTTACTTGGTGGATTCCATAGATTCAAATCAAATTAGGTATGAATTGAGATATACCTTTGACAAAAAGGCGAAATAGAAGCACGGACTGACCATGCAGAAACTGTACCATGAAAAAAAAGGGTGAAAAGTTATCCCTACCTTATTCTTTAAAGCCTGTCCCCAAGTCTATGTAAAGATCCAATTGGTTGACTTATCAATGGACTGCCACATAAACATTGTATTTAATTATTCATTTTATACAGATTTTTTTTATTTGGATAATTATTTGGTACACCAATGGTGGAAATTAAAAGTTTCTACAAGCGCCTTAATTTTAAGGTTTAGGACTCAATTTAGGGTGTTGAGTTTAGGGGTTTAAGTTTAATAGTTTAAAATTTAGGGTTTGTGAATAAAATTTAGGGTTAAAATCTAGGCTTTATAGGTTAAAATCTAAATCCTTAACATATTACAATAAACCCTAAATACTAACCATAACCCCTAAATTCTAACCATTGCCCCTAAATTCTAACCCCTACACCTAAACCCCTAAACCCTACACACTAAACTAAGTCATTAAACCCTAAAACTAAGGCGCTTATAGAAACTAAAAGTCACCGCCAGTGAATTGGATATAAATCCTTTTTATATATTTATTTATGTGTGTTTGTTGATGTTGTTTTACACGTCGTTGTTTTATACGAGTGGTCTCAATAAAAAAATAATTTTCATCTTAGAATATTCGAATTTGAGTAGTTTTTTTTGCAATGTGTGTGCGCTTCATCAAAGAGTTAACAATAAGTACGAATATACATTATATTGTAATCATCACTATGTTGGAATTGAATGTAGTACGTGGGTTATTCCCACGTTCTCAATCCACCACTCAATTGCTCTCGCATTGAGATTAAGGTGGTTCATGGGTTGGTTTTGCCGCTCCAAACATGGGAGTTAAGGGGCATTAACGGGTAATTAAGGTTGGTTTTTGATGGTGAACCAACACTATAAATACCCCATTAGCCTAAGGTCCCTAAGCATCAAATACAAAGAATCACATATTCCATCTAAGTGAGTTTTTGAGTGCTTAGAAGATCTTTGGCATTTTAGTTTTCGTGTAGTCGAATTTGCTATATTCGACGGTGGTTCGAGGAGTTGCGACGGTGGTTTCAAGTGTTCGACAGTAGTTTGATGCGCTCGACGATGGTGCAACCACATCTCAATTGGTATACGATTTTGACAATGGCTAGAGGTATTTATGAATTTTGATCTTTCCGCTGTGTTTTTGCTCGATTTATGCTTACATTTGGTATCAGAGCATGGTTAAATCTCTTCCTTGTTGTTTTTAGAGTTCATATGTTTCTCAAAATTAAAATGCCATGTTGATCTTCAAATTCTTAAATTTTGAGAAAAATTATGTTGCTAGCTTATGTTTTAAAATCGTAAGATTTTATTAAATTAATTTCTAAAATTTATTAATAATTTTATTAAAAATAAAGTTTAGAGATTATTATTATATGTGGCTAAATTAAGAGATGATATATAACTTATCTAGTAATTAGTTATATAGATAAAGTTAGGTACATAAAACTTTAAGTCTTATTGCATAAGGTATTAAGCAATAAAACTATAGAATATATGTCTAGGGATCCGAATAATTTAGTTAGTTAGAGAATTAGTCACAACAACTTTAATTAAATAAAATCACGGTAAGGATCTCATAAGGACTAGACATAAAATGTTGCATAATGAATTAGCAACAACTTTGAATAAAGTTTAGGGTTAATATCTAGCTAAGTGGTTTTAATAATTTTATTTAGTTAAAGACTAGCCACGTCATCTTTAGTTAAATAAAATTACTAAGGTTAAAAATCACTTAAGGAAAGCTTAGATATTACATCCCATTACAAAACTTATTAAGGTAAAAATTATTAGGTGAATTTTTATAATTACCCACAATAATTATGAAAATAAATTTAATAATTTTTATATGAGGGATAGAAAATAATTCTATCATAAAATGAATCTAATCGAATTAAAAATTTAGCCCACAAGCATTTTTTATGTCACTAGATTCATTATTTACATAATTTGCATTGGTAAATTATGGTTTATGTTTGCCTCAAATTTATATTAAGCATGTATGTCAATTTATTTTGCAGCATTACAACCTATGAATATGTCTAATAATAAAGTAGATATCCCTGAATTAACCAGTGAGAACTTTAAGTTCTGGAATAAGAGTATTCTTCTTCAATTGGGGTGTATGGATATTGACTATGCTATAAGGAAATATGAACCACATATCACTGACACCAGCAATCAGGATGATCTTGCTCTATAGGAAAAGTGAGAGTGATCCAATCGCTTAAGTATTATGTTCATTAAGAGCAAGGTTCCTGCTGATGTTCGTGGCTCAATTGAACATCATGAGAATGTCAAAGAGCTATTAACAACTATAGAGAAACCGTTTCAGACTTCTCAAAAGTCATTAGCCAGCACCCTAATCATGAAGTTCACATCACTAAAGCTCACTACAGTGAAAGGCGTGCATGATCACATCAACAAGATGTGAGATTTGGCAGCTTGACTTAAGGCACTTGAGGTTGAAATGTCTGAATCTTTCCTGGTGCATTATATATTGAACACTCTTCCTCCTCAATATGGGCCATTTAAGATCTCTTATAACACACATAAAGATAAATGGTCTATTGATGGACTTTTGACCATGTGTGATCAAGAAGATGGTAGTCTCATATTGGAGATGAGAAATAGTGCACTGACGGTTACTCAAGGAAAGAGGTCAGTCCAAGCCAAGCAAAAGGAGAAGGCTAAAATGCAACCCCAAGCTGACATAAAGAAAAAGTTCACGTGTTTCTTCTGTAAAAAGACAGGACACACGAAGAAGGATTGTGTCAAGTATAAGGGCTGGCTTGAGAAGAAAGGTAAATCAATCTCACTTGTTTGCTTTGAGTCAAATATGGTTGATGTTAATTATAACACATGGTGGATTGATTTTGGTTCTACAATCCATGTCTCAAATTCCTTACATGGATTAAAAAACCTGAGGGAACCAATGAGAGCTGAGCGACACATCTATTCAGGAAACAAGATACAGTCGCATGTGGAAGCTATTGGGACCTGCGAATTAGTGCTTAGTAGTGGCTTTGTTTTAATTTTAGAAAAGACTTTTTATATCCCTAGTTTTTCTAAAAAAATAATTTCCATTTCAAGACTTGCACCCTTGGGGTATTGTTTTAATTTTTCAAATGTTGGTTTCAATTTATTTTATAATTCTAAAATTGTTGGAAATGGAATTTTATGTGATGAACTTTACTCTATTGATTTACAAAATAATGCCACTCATAATGTTATGCACAGTCAAACTGGTACTAAACGTTGTGTTATAAATGAAGATTCCTCTACTTTATGGCACCAAAGATTAGGATACATCTCCATTGAAAGGATTAAAATATTAGTAAATGATGGAGGTACTCAATACCTTAGATTTTACTGACTTTAATACTTGTGTAGGCTGCATTAAGGGCAAGCAGACTAACAAGTCAAAGAAAGGTGCTAAGAGGAGTTTGACCATATTTGAAATCATCCATTCTGATATTTGTTGCCCAAATATGGATGTGCAAGGTCAGAAATACTTTATCACTTTCATAGATGATTACTCACGGTTCATATATCTCTACATGTTGCATCATAAAAGTGAAGCGTTAGAAGCCCTTAAGGTTTTCAAGGCTAAAGTAGAGAAACAATGCGGTAAGCAAATAAAGATTGTGAGAACCGATAGAGGTGGTGAGTATTATGGTAGATACATTGAGGATGGACAAGCACCTGGTCCAGTTGCAAAGTTTCTTCAAAACAACTGTATAGTTGCACAATACACCATGCTAGGCTCGCCTGATCAGAACGGTGTTGCAGAAAGAAGAAACTGAACTTTAATGGATATGGTGCGAAGTATGCTTAGTAGCTCTAAGCTTTCTAAGTCTTTATGGGTTGAAGCTCTCTAGACGGCTGTGTATTTATTAAACCGGGTTCCAACCAAGGCTGTCCCAAAGACACCTTTTGAGTTATTCAAAGGTTGGAAACCGAGTTTGCGACATATACACATATGAGAATGCTTGTCTAAAGTGAGAATTTATAACCCACAATAAAAGAAATTGGGCCCAAGGAACATTAATGGGTATTTTATTGGATATGCCGAAAAGTCCAAAAGTTACAATTTCTATTGTCCATCTAACAACACTAGAATTGTGGAATCAAGAAATGCAAAATTTCTTGAGAATGACTCAATTAGTGGGAATGATCTATCTCAGGATTCAATACCCGTAGATCAACCATCTACTTCAAGTGAGAGATTGGTTATCATATTTAACACCCCTCAAGCTCAATTGGGTGTTGAACAACCAATCAATGAATTTCCACAACCTGCTGAAAACATTCCAGTAGATCAAGTTGTTCAAGAAAATTCAGAACAACAAGTTGAACAACACGGTCCATAAGAAAATGTTGGTTCAACATTAATGAGATCTGCTAAAGAAAGAAAATCAGCAATTTCTAGTGATTATTTTGTGTATTTACAAGAATCTGACTATAACGTTGGAGCTGAAAATGATCCTGAGTCATTTAAGGTCGAGGGCTGGCCTTGGACGTTGCACCAAGACTAAATAAAAATATGGCTAAGTTAGCTATCAAACTTTTCAAGAGAAAAAATTTTACGAGCAGCCGTTACATTCGGAGTCGATGTAGCTAAAAACACGATTGCCATTGCAAGAAAAAGTGAAGCAAACTTGTTGGATTCCATTTCTGATAGCAATTAACTAATCGAATTAGTTCTTAGAGTAGAGATGAATCCATACTGTCCCCCAATACTCCTTTATATAGACAAGGTGATGGGCTGCTACAAATACAATAACTAGGGTAGGTTTAGATGTTCAATTATCACCCAAATAAGCCCTAATAAAAATATTATTAAATTATCACCCACCAAACCGTACGTCTTTGTCTCCTATATTTGATTTTAAGTCCTAAACCAATCATGTCGTTTATATATATTTTTTCCTGACATTTTTATGGAGCAAATTGTTCAAAAAAATGGCAACTTTTAGCCACTTGCACTTACTGTTTAAAGAAAAAAATGCGCTAAATGCAACAGGTACAGTCATGTGCACGTTACAGATCTATAGTCTCCCGACCTGTATTTGAACTAAATTCTACATGAAATATTTTCTCAAGTTCCAAATAGATATAATTTGTTTAAATTAACTATAAGATCATTCCTTACAAATCACACATAACTAACAGCTAATAAATTAGTCAATAATTTTTAGAGTAAATGGTTAAAATTCTCAGTTAATACATTTTTCACCCTTAAATTATAAGTTCTAGACCCATTAAGAATAAATTTTCTCATTTTCTTTTTTTAAGTAAGAATTGTTCCAAAAAAAAAAACTAATAAATCAAAACAACAATTATAAACTTAGATATAAAAAACCACCAAACCTACTTTATTTTATTCTTTGGCATAAAACTAAAAAATACAGCTAACATTTGACTTAATAAGTTATTTTGAACCATAATATGTTTGAAGTAATTTAACAATTAACGTTTTATTTTGAATCAAGATGATCTATTCAAAATTATTAGTCAATTAACGATAAATAGCTTGAAATGACTTAATAAAACAACACGTCAGTAAAAAATAATTTTATATTTTATATAATTTTATAAAATTAATCTTTAACTGATGTAATATTTTTCAAGTTAATATACACTACCATATAAATTTGTCAAATTATTTCAAGTTATTTATTAAAAATTAATGGTTAAATTATTTCAAAAAAATGTGGTTAAATAAAGGCCACATTAAAGAAATCAAAATAAAAAGAAAAGAAAGAAATAAGATATGAAATTAGTAAATAAAAAAGAAAATGCATGTAGAAGATAAGAATTGGGCAGAAACGACAGCAAAAACAAACAAAAATTCAAACTAAAGAATTATACATGTGCTTAACGACTCTGATATTTCATTAAATTAATACAACACGAAATAATGATAAAAGTAAAACAATAAATAAAGACAGAAGTTCAAAGAACCAACCCACTAAATCGGACATTAAAATCTTCCTTGTGTCCCACAAATACATTTCCTAATAACCTTGAAAAACAAAATTTTAATTAAAAAAAGGGAATAACGTTGTTTTTAAAAAATATGATAGAAAAAAATAGTTTTTAATTATTTAATATGAAGAGAACTAAAATATTTAAACGTATAGTTTTTTCCTTCAAAATTTATATATTTAGCATTATTTCCTGATCAAATTCTGACTCAAATACTTTTGGTCCTTAAAAAGCTTAAAAAAACGACCTCATCATCCGTTTTATTTGGTTTAATTTGGAGTTTAAGCGAGTGTCCGACCGACTCTCTGATATTCGAAAGAAATGTTATTATCTGATTTTTTTTAAAAAAACAATGTTATTTCTTCAATCCGTCCGGTTCGTCCGTCCGTTCCGTTCGTTCATCTATCAATTCGTTTGTTTGTCCAGTCCAGTTCGTCCGGTCTACCCGTCGGTTCGTCTATCAATTCATTTGTCCGTCCGTCCATTTTAGTTTGTTAGCCCGTTCGTCCGTTTGGTCGATCTGTCTTTTATTTTTTCGTCTGGTCTATTCATTCACTCGGTTCTCCTATCATTTCATTTGTCTGTCCGTTCGTCCATCCGGTCTGTTCGCATATCGTTTTGTTTGTTTGTACATCTATCGATTCGTTTGTCCCTCTGTCTAACAATCCATTCATCCGTCCGTCCTGTTCGTTAGGTTCGTAGGTACGGCCCGTATGTCCGTTCATCTGTCGATCCGTTTGTCTATACATCAGCCTTTCGGTCTGTATGTCTGTCTGTCCGTCCGATTCGTTTGTCCATATTGTCACGGCCCGCACATTTGGGTCCGAGACAGATGCGCAACAAGCAACCCAAGAGGTTCTAGGCTTGCCAAGACCATCACACTTGGCCCGGCACTTGGAGAATGCTAGAAAGCCCGCAAGCCCACAAGACTTAGCCAAATCCATGGAGGATTCAGGAGGGTAATTTGGTCAAAGCATTATCCATTTATTTGAATATAATGTGTAGATAATGTTTGTGATAATTAGAGATTTGAATTTGAGATTTGATCAGATAAGATAAGATAAGATCAATCTCGACCGTCGATGTAATTTAAACTGAGCCGTTGGATGTAGGGGAGTTCAACTATAAATAGAGGCTCCCTCCTCACTTGTAAATCATTGAATTCAAGCCATCATTTGAGTAATACACTTGGCATTTACTCTAAAAACACTATGTAGTGTACTTCGCGTTCTTGAGCGTTCTTTCTCTTGTTCTTGTTGCCTTTCTCTTTTGTTCGGTTCCTCTTTGGAACGATCTTGTGTTTCTGCGACTTGGGAGTATTTGATCTTTCGGATTGAGGATTCAGGCTTACTTAGTCGTTTGTCTTAAGGAATCGACTAAGGCCGCACGTTGGGTTGGTTCAGAAGTCTAGCCCCGTGACAGTTGGTATCAGAGCGAGTGTTCGAGCGCAAACACTGATTGGAGATGGCAAAGAAAGGAGGGAATGTTGCAGCACAAAAGGGTGCAGAGACCCAGGCTGACGATGGAAAGCGAGACAGTCCGAGCAACACTGTGCCTACGCTGGAGGAAAGGTTGGGAAAGCTCGAAGGATCCATGAAGGATGCCCGAGAGGAGATTGACGTTGTCAGAGTACGTCTTGACGAGCTGGACTCTTCGGGAGAGGAGCTCGAAAGCAACGCGCAGGATCTGAAGAACAACGTTCGAGACCTTGACCAGTGTGCCGACAGTGCGGATAGACAGAGTGATGCACTCGGAGCCGAGCTAAAGGCTTTGAAGGCGGAGATGATGGAGGAAATCAAGGAGCTCAAGGGAGAGCTTCAAGTTTACAAGGCTGTCGTGACTGATATGTTAAGCACGACAACATTCAGACCAAAGTTGGACGTGCCAAAGCCGAAGGAGTTTAGCGGAGCTAGATCGGCCCAGGACGTGGAGAACTTTGTGTGGAGCATGGAACAATACTTTCGTGCTACAGGCATCAAGGATGATGCCGACAAGGTAAACATTGCTTCTGTTTACTTAACTGACGTTGCACTTTTATGGTGGCGACGCAGATGCTCTGAGGAGAAGAGCAAGGATATTCCCATCAGGACTTGGGAAGAGTTTCAGGCTGAGTTCAAGGAACAGTTCTACCCAAAGAACGCCCAACATGAGGTTCGGGAGAAGCTGCACGAACTCAAGCATGAAGGTTCCATCCTGGAGTATGTCAGACGGTTCACTGAACTCAAACTCCAAATCACAGACATCGCTGAAGCCGAAAGCCTTTTTATCTTCAAGAATGGGCTTAAGCGATGGGCCAGAATGGAGCTGAAGAGGATGGGAGTCGAGGAACTCTCCAAAGCTATGGCCGCAGCTGAATCTATAGCCGAGTTCGAGATGGCGGAGACTCTCAAGCCCCGAGGCAAGGGCTATGGTGGGGGAGTCAAAGATGAGGAAGGTCTTGTGTGCTGTGTCTGCGGAGGAAAGCACATGATGAAAGATTGCCCCAAGAATGATCGTCTTAATGCTGTCAAAGGCGATGTGTCCGAGGAGTCAGACGAGGAAGTGACGAGACTTGGTGCGATTGCGAGTGTCAAAGCAATCAAGCCGAGGGTAGAGAAGCAACTAAAGTGCTACCAATGTAAGGGGCCACACAAGTTGCGAGCATGCCCACATCGAGTCAAGCCATCCAAGGGGGTGGACGAGCCCGAACAGAGCGAGGCTGCGAGACTTGGTTCGATGATACTGAGTTCTGCTAAGGCGAGAGTACGCAAGCAGAAAGGGTTGATGTTTGTCGACATCAACATTGCGGGACGATCGAGGAGTGCTCTAGTGGACACCGGAGCAACCGATCTATTCATGTCTAAGAAGGCTGCCGACAAACTTGGTCTTAGAGTTGTGGGTTCAACTGGAAAGATCAAGACTGTGAATGCTAAGGAAGTTCCAATTGTTGGGACGGCACGGAAGGTGGAGCTGCAGATTGGTGAATGGAAGGGCAAGGAAGACATCAAGGTAATCAATTTAGATGACTTTGATTTTGTTTTGGGACTAAGCTTCCTTGACCGTATAGATGCTCTTATCGTTCCTTGTGCCGACGTCGTCTGTGTTTTGGATCGCAAACAACGTTGCGTTGTGCCCTCGTACCGAGACAAGGGTAAAGGAACCAAGATGCTGACTGCCATTCAGCTTGCCGAGGATGCTCCAAGCCAAGGAGACATCACTTTGGGGGCTACTGTTGGAGGGACTACTTTAGTGGGGCAAGAACTGCCCGAGCCAGCTAGCGACATGAGGCCCGTGGAAAAATCACCTTTGGGCAAGGTGGAGGAAGCATTGAACTTCAAGTGTGAAGAAGGGTCAATGCGGGAAAAGTTGCCAATGGGCAACGAGGCACCAAACTTCACGAGGGAAGGGTTGATGCCGGTTAGAGTAAATGCCACGAAGGAAGCGCTTCTCAAACTTCATCGAGATGTGCGCAATGATGCAGAGCGAGAAGTTACACGGCGGAAGGAACCAAGGCGAGCAGTCTGTATGGGAAGACAACCCAGCCCGAGTCGAGCGCTCCTTATGGGGGGAGCCGTTCTTATGGGGGAACATCGTTGCCCGATTCTGAGTTGGGAGCAAGCCAAGGTACCATGGAAGATCCAAGATCAACCAAGAGAAGTCTTTACTGAGACAGCGATGAGGGCATCGCCAGATTTGGTGGGGGAGAATGTCACGGCCCGCACATTTGGGTCCGAGACAGATGCGCAACAAGCAACCCAAGAGGTTCTAGGCTTGCCAAGACCATCACACTTGGCCCGGCACTTGGAGAATGCTAGAAAGCCCGCAAGCCCACAAGACTTAGCCAAATCCATGGAGGATTCAGGAGGGTAATTTGGTCAAAGCATTATCCATTTATTTGAATATAATGTGTAGATAATGTTTGTGATAATTAGATATTTGAATTTGAGATTTGATCAGATAAGATAAGATAAGATCAATCTCGACCGTCGATGTAATTTAAACTGAGCCGTTGGATGTAGGGGAGTTCAACTATAAATAGAGGCTCCCTCCTCACTTGTAAATCATTGAATTCAAGCCATCATTTGAGTAATACACTTGGCATTTACTCTAAAAACACTCTGTAGTGTTCTTCGCGTTCTTGAGCGTTCTTTCTCTTGTTCTTGTTGCCTTTCTCTTTTGTTCGGTTCCTCTTTGGAACGATCTTGTGTTTCTGCGACTTGGGAGTATTCGATCTTTCGGATCGAGGATTCAGGCTTACTTAGTCGTTTGTCTTAAGGAATCGACTAAGGCCGCACGTTGGGTTGGTTCAGAAGTCTAGCCCCGTGACAATATGTTCGACCGTCTGGTCCGCCCATCCGTACAGTCTGTTCATCAATCTGTATGTCCGTATGTCTATCTAATCGTTCGTTCGTCTGCCTGTCATTTGTTTGTTCGTTTTTCTGTTTATTCATCTAGTCTGTCTGGTCCTTTCATTCGTTTATTGATCCATTTTTTCGTTCGTCCGACTATCGATTTGTGTGTTCGTCAGTGCAGTTCTTCCGGTTTGTCCATCCTTCCATCTAGTACTTCTCTCTGTCAGGTTTGATATGTCAGCCATTTGGCCTGTCTGTTTGTTCGTTCGTCTGGTCCGTCCATTCTTGTCGATCTGTTTGTCCAGCCGACTGGTTGTCGACCCGTTTGTTCGTTCATCCACCCGTTCAGTTTGATCCGTCAGCCCCTCGATCAGTTTGTCTAGCCGGCCTGTTGTCAATCTGTTTGTTCGTTTATTTGCATGTTCTATCCGTCCATCCATTGATTAGTTTATCCGTTTGTCCTTCCAATTCGACTGGTTCGTCCATCTGATTCGTTTGTCCATCCGCTCATTCGTCTATCTATCTGGTTTGTTCTTCTGTCATTTCGTTTTTCCGTCTGGTCCATTAGCCCTTCGGTCTGTCTATTCGTCCATCTATATGTTATTTCGTTCAGTTTGTTTGTCTATTCATCTATCCGATTGTCGATTCGTTTGTTCATCCGTCTGTTGATCCATTTGTTCGTCCATCTGTCCGTCAGTCTAGTCATTGAGATGGCTCCGGTGAGATTTAAGATAAAGAGAAGACCGAAGAAGAAAAACGACGAAGCAGACGATGAGAGAAAGACAGAACAAAGAATAAGATAAAAGAAATTAGGGTTTTCTTTATTATTATCAAAGTGTAGGCCAAAGACTTACTTGGGTCAGTGCCAAAAATTGGTTTATATAGGCCTAAACAACTATCAGACCTGGTAAAACCACCAGGCTGTTGAGTCGTTTGCGCCGTTTACAAAGAAACAGAAATTGGTTAAAGTTGTTTAATAAACTAATTACAATTACATTGGCTAACATTCACTCCACTTCCTGACTTCCTTGAAGTTGTTCAATAGGCCAAACTGATAATTGACAATGCAATTCTTGAAACTTTGGTGCTGAAAGAGGTTTTGTGAGAATATCCGCAGTTTGAAACTGTGCCAGAACATAGTTGACTTCTAACTGTCCCGTCATTACTCTCTCACGAACAAAATGTAAGTCTAGTTCTACATGTTTCATCTTAGCATGCAAAATAGGATTGGCAGCCATGATTACTGCACTGGTATTGTCACACCAGATCTTGAGAGGGTCATCATTGTAAATAGCCATATCAGTTAGCAAGGCTTTAATCCACAGAACTTCAGATGTTGCATCTGCCAAAGACCTGTATTAGACTTTTCTTGTAGATCTAGAAATAGATCGTTTCTTCTTTGAGCTCTAAGAGAAAAGATGTGACCTCTTAAACACACAATATCCATAGATAGATCGTCTATCATCTACATCTCCTGCCCAGTCAGCATCCGAGAAAGCTTGTACTTTAGTCAGTTCATCCTGAGAAGAAAACAACAATTCTTAATATTTAGTCCCTTTCAAGTATCTCAGTATTCGTTTGACAGCTGACCAGTGGACATCATTTGGCACTTGCATGAATTGTGCCACTTTATTGACTGCATAAGAAATATCAAGCCTCGTATGACAGAGATACAAGAGTGCCCCTGTCGACTTTGCTATTGCTTGGCAAATAATCGATAATTCAGTATAAATATTCAAGTAAAATAATGTCAAGTATAGGTCTTTTGTTTGCAAGTATACACGGTCAAAAGTAATACAACAGTAAGCTGAGTATCTTATCCATAAGGATTGACCAAGAATTTAATTGTTTTAATGGTTTACTTGTTGAAGGAATCGAGAATGTTAGATTGATTTGAAGTTTGTTTTAGAAAGTAGCTTAAAGGAATGCAATGAAAGTAAAAACAATTTGGCAAGAGGAAATATTCAAATGAGTGATGAGCGTTGGCAAGGGATGTCTGGTCTTCACGTTAGTTATGCTAGTTGTTTAATAATGTCATGCCTTGGGTTTATTGCCGAGCAGATTCAAGAGTGGGATTGTCTTTGTCGATGGCAATACCCTAAGTTAACCATGTTAAAACCTCTATATGTCTATAGTAAAGTTTTTCGTTAATGAACTTGATTAAGTTTTAATCTATACTCCTAAGGGGTAGATTCACTTCCAAAGTAAGCTCATCTACTTGAACATCTTCTGTCGAAGCTTCTCTCCTTAGTATCTGGCAACTGATTGTTACCCCTCAAGTCTATTAAGATATTAAGGCGTAATAAGCAAAAAAATGCCAACTGTCGTGTGACAAAGAATTTAAAAAAAGGAAGTACTAGCCAGATAGAAACTATGCCAAGGCATTCTAATTATTAAAAACCAAACATAAACAAGGCGTTAAACACAAACATCCCCAACCAACTGTAAAAAGCTTAGTTCATGGTTGGGGGTTCCATCCACAAAATATCCACAAACATCTTTTGATTTGCTGCCGATTGTTGTCCCTAATGCCCCTGTTTTTTTTTTGCTTCGCCCGTGAACCATGACGTTCGGCTATGGAGGAAGGCGGTCAGATAGCGAGTGACGCTTGTCCCTTGGAATGTCGTGGCAAACTGAAGAGAGGAGGGGATTAGAGTGAGAAATGGCTTGGGGAGCAAGGACCTCTGGGAGCTGTCGGATCCGCCAACATGGAGATGAAATTTGATGATCAACCATCGCGCGTGGGAAATGAAGCGTCAGACGCGCGAATGGAAGATGAAAGAGTCGTGTGTGAATCCTTCGCGAGCGTGGGGGTTTCTGAGCGGTCGCGCGTGGAGCTCTCTGGAATGTTCTGCACAGATCTTGGCCGTCCGATTAACATCTTGGATTCAACGACCCAGGATCAGCTGCACAAGAAGGGATAATTAGGGTTTCTGTATTTAGGGCCTTATTGGGCCGATTATATTTTATTATTATACCTTCTATTGTAATTGGACAGTTTGAAATAAAGACTTGGGCTTTTATTTATTTATATTGGGCTTATTTATTTTAAATTTACTATTCTTAATTTTCAGTTTAGAATATAATACCAATAATAATAATAACGGTAATAAAGATATAATGATAACACTTATTTATACGAAAGTGGTATTAATATGGATAATTTTTTTAGGGATTTTCTATAATAATAACGACGTAACAACACTAATAGCAATGGTAGCAATAATACTAGTGGTAATAATAGTAACAATGGTAATGGCACCAAACATTATGCATTTTAAACCCTTATTCGTAAGAAACAAAAGAAATGGGTTGACCCCCGGATAAAATTAGTGACTACAGATTTTATTTGACAATTGACATGATTAGCATATACCATTTAGTTTGGGATGAAACTACAATATTCAAAATTTCGAGGAAAATTTTAAAACGATGATTATAATTTGAGATAAAATTAGAACATTTAAAAGTTTGAGGATTAATTTAAAATAAAAGTCATAATGTAAGATGCAATTGAGACGTTTAAAAGTTTAAAAATTAATTTAGAAATGAAGGTTGTTAATACAAAGTTCAAATGCGTCATGGATAAACACCTAATTCTCTTGCGCACGTTAGCGTGACTATTGTGCGCCTGTATAGCGTTTTTGGGTTTCTTCGATTCTCCTCCTAATTCTCTCGTTTTCTTGCTTCTTTTTATCGTTTTGCCTTCATTTGGTTCTTTGTTTCTTATTGAGTTTGTGTTTTATGATGGATTTGGAAGTTGCATCTTCATCAGAAGCTCTCCCTGGGGTTTCGATTTGTCTGATTTTCCTCCTTTGCCTGATGCGGGTGCTGGTTCTGATGAGGTTGGGAATGGTGTTGCTGATGTCCAAGCTAGTGATGAAGCTCAGGGTGATGCTGCTGCTGCTTCGATTGCGCCTGGTAAGTCAGATTGAAATTTTTTGAATCAATCTCTAGGTTTTTTTCCCTGAAAAGAAGGATGGTCGAAATGTGGTACAACCCCCTCCTATTGTTTTTAACTAATGATGCAAAGCAATGGTCGAATGCGTTGATTGGAAATTTCCTTAAGAAGTCCCCTCCGTTGGGTGTCTTCCAGAAAACCGTTGATCGGTTATGGGGGAGGGAAGGTTCTGTCGCGATTCGTTTCCTCGCGCCAAGCGTCTACATGATTAATTTTCCCTCTCAAAGGGTACGCGATTGGGTTTTGAGACTGGTCCATGGCATTGTATTGAGGAAATGGAGGCCTGGTTTATTTTTGGAAGAATTGAAACTGGATTCGGCTCCTATCTGGGTTAAGCTTTGGCGTGTGCCGCTGGAGCTCTACTCGCAACAGGGGCTTAGTTACATTGCCAGTGCTGTAGGAAAGCCATTATACTCTGATCGGGATACAAAAATGAAGCAACAATTATAATTTGCTAAGGTCTATGTTGAGGTGGATGCGAAGGATGAAGTTCCTAGTTCTGTTTTGGTTGATCCTGGGGAGAAGAATCTGGTGAGTGTTGCTGTGCAGGTTGTATGGTCCCCTCCTAGGTCTAAGCATTGCACTATTTTTGGGTATTCAGATGATAAATGTGGGAAGGTGGCAGGGGATCTTTCCTCTAATGAAGTTCAATCTGTGGAAGGGGACATTTCTCAAAATTCTGGTGATATTATGGTACAGGCTGAAGGTGGAGTTGAACCTCAATCTGTTTGTAAGCAAAATGATGGTATTAGTGCTGGGGTGAGTCTGCAGGGTATTGATGATATAAAGGTTGGAGAGGATCCTATTGTTGAATCTGGAACTGTGGGAAATTCTGCTCCTATTGTTGACTATGAAATCGTGGGAAATTTTGCTGTATTGGCGAGCTCCAACAGATATGAGGCTATTGCTGTTGAGGATGTGATAGAGAAAAGATCTGAGGTTGCGGCTGCGAGTGAGCTTGAGAGTCCAAAGAAGGGTAGAGTTGCTGCAGGTGGGGTTGCTGAATTGATGCTGCAATTAAAGCCAAGGGATAAGGAGAAAAAAAAGAAAGGTAAAGGTAAGGGTGGTGGAAAAAAGGGCATGGTAAAGTTGGGGGTAATTCTCCTTCTGTCTAATGACTCTTTTAGCCTGAAATGTAAGGGGTCTAAATGATCCTTTAAAACAGAATAGTGTTCTTAAGGTGGTTAGGAAGTACAACATTGAGATTTTGTGCTTGTTGGAGACTCGTGATCGTGAGCAAAATGCAGGTGAAATTCTTGGGGGTAAGTTCAGGTATTGGGTTGTTATTCACAATTATAGTCATGCTTCTAATGGTAGAATTTGGATCCTTAGTAGAGGAATTGGAATTTGAGGGAGGTGGTTGTGTCTGATCAGGTTGTTAGTTGTGTTGTGGAGAGGGGGAAAATTCTTTTTTCCTTTCTATTGTTTATACTAGTAATGGCAGGGGAGAACGATCTGTATTATGGAGGGATTTGGTTGATTTTAAGAGAAATGTGGGATCTAGTCCTTGGGTCCTAGCTGGTGATTTTAATATCATTTTTTGTCCATTTGAGAGCTCTGAATTTCATGGTGGCCAAGGTATCGCAATTCACAAGGGCAATGCAAGAATTCAGGGATTGTCTTGAGTTGCTTGCTGTGCTTGACCATCCCTTCACAGGACCTGTTTTTACTTGGTGTAATCTACGTGATGAGTTGCTTGCTGTGCTTTACCGTGTTTTTTGTGTGGAGTTTTTGGCCCCTTGTTGCTCAGATCACAGCCCAGGTTTTTCAGACTCCGTTATTCCAACCACCGAAGCCTTTCAAGTTTTTTAATTTTTGGATGGAACATCCTGATTTCATGGAAGTGGTGGAGGATTCTTGGAAGCTGCCTGCAAGTGGCAATCCTCTCCAGATTTTATTCTCTAAGCTGAAACGGTTAAAGGAACCTTTGAAAAGGTTAAATAGAGAGGATAGGGAGAGTGAAAGCTGTTGCTACTGAGTTGAGGGCTTTACTTAAGGCTGATGAACTGTTTTTCAGGCAGAAGTCCTGGATTCAGTATGTTAAAGAGGGGGATCAGTATTCTGCATTCTTTTTTAGTCAGGTTGCTACAAGAAATAAAGCTAATACTATTACTGTTTTGAAAGATGATCTGAGACAGAGGTTGGAGACCTTTGAGGATATCTCGAGGGAGTTAATACAATTTTTTTCCAACTCTCTTGGGCAAGTTGATCAAAATATCTAATGATTTGTTGAGGGAGATTTTCGGGGTTCAATTGTCTGAGAATATGTGTGACAGTTTGGTTGCTCCAGTATCTCTGAAGGAGATTAAGGATTTCCTTTTTGCCATGAAAGGGGACAAGGCCCCTGGCCCTGATGGTTCCACTGCAAAGTTCTTCCAGGGTGCATAGAATTGTTGGAGGTGATGTAGTGAGAGGCATTCAGTTCTTCTTTTCATCATGCAGGTTGCCCGCTGCTTTTAATTCAACTGTGATCACTCTGGTTCCAAAGGTTCGGGCTCCTATGAAAGCTACGGGTTTTAGGCCAATTTTGTTATATAATATCATCTACAAGTGTATCAAAAAAATCCTTATTAATAGGATGAAAAAATGGTTGCATTTCTCATTTTGCAGAATCAAGGAGCTTTCTTAACTAGGAGAGACATTGTGGTTAATGTCTTGTTGGCGCAAGAATTCGTGAATGGTTATGGGCGAAAGAATATGTCCCCAAGGTGTGTACTAAAAATTGACTTACGAAAGGCCTTTGACTCTGGAGCTGGAGCTTTGTGCTGCAGGTTCTTAGAGTATTAGGTTTCCCTGATCTGTTTCGAAAATGGATTGAAGCTTGTGTGATGAACTCCAGATTCTTTATTAATTTGAATGGTGGTTAGTTGGTTATTTTGCTGGAGCTAAAGGTATTTGGCAGGGAGATCCTTTATCTCCCTTCCTGTTTATTTTGATGTTGAACGTTCTGTCATGTTTATTAAACTGGGCAGGGAAGTTCAAAGTGATTGGTTATCATCCGAAGTACAAAGGGATTCAGCTGACCCGTATTTGTTTTGCTGATAACTTGTTAGTCTTTATTAAGGGTAGTTTGGATTCTATTTTGGGGGTAAAAAAGGTGTTAGGGGAATTTTATAAAATGACTGGTTTGCAAATCAATGAATCAAAATGTGAGATGTCTGTTGCAGGTGTGGGTAAGGATGACTTGAATCTGCTTATTGATCAGACTGGTTTTAAAGTGGGGTTTTTACCAGTTCGATATCTGGTAGTGCCTTTAGTAACTAAGAATCTGTCTTCTGGTGATTGTGCTGGTTTAGTAAGTAAAGCTGTAAGTAAGATTCGTAGCTGGCCTTCAAAATGTCCGTCTTTTGCAAGCTGTTGTGTTCAGTTTGTAAAATTTTTGGTGCCGAATATTTTTGATGCCCTCGAAAGTTTCAAGGAAGATATCTCAAGTGTGTAATGCCTTTCTCTGGAAGGGGCTTGATCCGGTCAGCTGGGATGTAATATTCCATCTAAAATGTGAAGGAGGTTAGGGATTAAAGATGTTTGGAATAGGGCATGTATGATGTGATGTCTCTGGTTATTGCTTACTCAAGCTGGGTCTTTGTGGGTTGCTTGGGTGCACAAATACCTACTGAAAGGTTCCTCGGTGTGGAATGTCTCAGCCAAGACAAATCATAGTCGGGCATGGAGTAAGCTTCTGAAACTTAGAGATGAGCTTGTTTCTGTTGGTAATTTGCAAGGGGAGTATAAGGCGAGCTTGGTTTGGGATGCTATCAGGCATAAGCAGGATAAAGTCATGGGGCATAAAGCTGTTTGGGGGGGCTTTCCATACCTCGGCAATCATTTATTTCCCTGCTTGTGGTGTTGGATAGGTTACCAACTAGAAGCAGGATGCTTGGGGATGTCAAGTCGATCCTATGTGTCTTTTGTGTGGGACTGAGATGGAAACAAGAGATCATTTGTTTGGAGAATGATGTTACTTAAGACAGATCTGGATAATGATTCTGCAGGTTTGTGGGGTGCAACAGGGTCATGGCAGTTGGCCTAAGATACTTAACTGGGTTCAACATACTGTAAAGGGGAAGTCCCTACGTGCTGCAATTGTTTCAATTACTACGTTTGGCAGGAGCGTAATGGACGGATGCATGGAAAGAGGCCAAGACTGGAATCTGACTTTTTACTCTTATTAAACATGATGTGAAATGTAATTTGTAGGTTGCAACAGATTTAGTTTTACAGGCAATTGTGTAGCTGTTGAATGGGATCTCTGTTAGTAGGTTTTTTATTGTTTGTTGGTTGTATAGGGTAGGCCGTTGTGGCTCTACTGGTTGTTTTTGTAAATTTTCAGGTTTTTTGGACGAATAAAGTGTCATTTATCAAAAAAAAAAAACAATTTAGAAATAAAGATTATAGTTTAAGATCATGGGGTGCAATCAACTCTAATTTTATGGATGCTTAAAGTAATGTTTTTAGGACAATGTTACTAATTTCCCATTAGTGTGGTTTACTTACTAATTTCATAGGTTAAATTCAAATTTGGTATGATTTGAGATATACTTTTGGCTAAAGGGCGAAATAGAAGTAGGGATTGACAGAAACGTGTACCATGAAACAACAGATAAAAATTATCCGAACTTTATCCTAAAAGGCTGTTCCAAAAATCTATGTAAATCTCCAATTTGTTGACTTCTCAATTGACTTAAGGTTAAATTACGCAAACCATTACTTAACTTTATTCTCAAATTTATTTTGGTAACTAAAGTTAAAAAAAGTCTAATTTACTTATTAAATTTTAAATATTGAACGTTTTTGTCACTTTTCCATTAACATTTTGACGATGTTCATTTAATAGTGAACGAAGAAACTTTTCCAAAATTCGAATTGTGGAAAATTTCTTCGGTACAAGAGAAGCAACATGCTGAGAAATTGGCTCCATCCGACGGAGGAAAAAAGAGATCAACGAGAGAGAAATTAAAAGGTTTTTGGTCGATTTGTGAACTTCTAAGCACTTTTCGACACAAAAGGGTTGAATTCAGACTCGGTAGGCCAAGGCGAAGTTTCTGGTGAAATTTGAGACCGAATGGCCATCATCTACGACCCTTTGGGATTTAAGAGTGATAGAGAAACGTTCAATGTCTAAACTTTAGTGACAAAAAACGTTCAATGTCTAAACTTCAGTGAGTAAATTGAACTTTTTGAAACTTCAATAGCCAAAATAGGTTTAAAAGTAAGTTCAGTGATGATTTATATAATTTACGCTTGACTTAATTATTATTTTTCGTATTCCTCGTGTTCATGTTATTTTACATGAGGTTAGGGTGAGCATTTGATCATGTCGAAAAATTTTGAGTTAGTTGAGGTTATGAGTCTTATTTTATAACTTAAAACAAATTTAAAATTTTCGGGTAAACTACAAATTTCATCACTCTACTATTTTCTCTCCTATTTTGGACACTAAATTTAAAAATAATTCAATTTAATCACTGAACTTTTGAATTGTTCATGTTTTAGACACTCCACTATTAAATAATTACCAATATTATGACATGACAACTTACATCAAAACGATGACATTTTGAATGCGTACATAAAACCAAATTTAATCGTAAACGACGTTGTTTTGGTTCTATTTCCTGTCATTTTTGCTTTCTTATTTCTTTCTTTCTCTTCTCTTTTTCACTCTCTCAGACTGAACCAACCTGAATTTCGACCATCGCATCGGTAGTCGTTCTAATCACCACCGGCCACTATTGTCAGAGACCGATAAATCTCAAAATTTTCTACCAAACTCGCCGCACTCTTCTGAACTTGAATCCATTGTCTGTTTAACTGAAAAGCAGTCCAAACCTTATGAATCTAGTGTCCATAGAAAATATTCGACACCAAGAAAGATTATATCCAAAAAATTACTATACATAAACTGGCTACCCAATATTTGAAAGGGTAAAATATATAAATCATCACTCAATTTTGCTCTTTGACCTATTTTGGTTATTGAACTTTCAAAACGCTCAATTTACTCATTGAACTTTACTTTTTGACCTATTTTGATCACTTTAAAAAAATTTATTAATATTTTAATATGATGTGATATATTTTATTATTAAATAAAAAATAATTTAAAATAAAAATAAATTATTTGGGTAAATTTCAAAAATCATCATTGAACTTTGTTCTCTGACCTACACTGAACTTTCAAAATGATCAATTTACTCATTGAACTTTATACATTGACCTATTTAGGTCACTCTTGATTTTCTCATTAACAGCCCGATGACATGACTTATTTTTATTAATATTTGGTTGTGACATAGATTTTTTATTAATATTTGGTTGACATGTAGGATTTAAAATAAAAAAAAAATAAAATTCCTAAATTCTACCCAAATCCCACCGACATCACCCTCTCATCCCTAAAACTTCATCGTCTCCTTAAACAGCTTACTACATATTCATCTTCACTGAATCCTTACTGAACAATATTTTTTTAAGATAATGGTTTTTGAAGTTTAAACAGAAACCTGAATTGTCTTGTTGGTTTATTTTTCTTTTGACCGGCTGAGATTGAGGTGGCTGGTTGGTAGCGCCACCGACACTGTTCTTTAAAAAAACACTTGCTTCACCTAATGCAAATGCCAAATTAGGCATGTTTTCGTCCATAACTTGATGTTGTTTATGTTGGTGGAATATATAATCTTTCATTTCATCAAATCTTTAGTGACGACGAACGAAGAAGGATATCAAAACAACGACGGCGACGTTAAGAAGACTAACGACATTTAGGGTTTTAATAAAGAGAAATAAATATTTTTTATAAAAAAATTAAAGAAAAGATTTTATAGGGATATAAAACGACGTCGTTTTGGTTCCGTGTGCCATGCTATAATACTGTTAATTATTTAATGGTGGAGTGACCAAAATAGGTCAATGCATAAAGTTCAGTGATTAAATTGATCGTTTTGAAAGTTCATTGACCAAAATAGGCCTGAGAGTAAAGTACAATGATGATTTTTATAATTTACCCAAATAACTTATTTTTATTTTAAATTATTTTTATATTTAATAATAATAAAATATGTCATATCATACTATTTTTGTAAGTATTTCTGTATGTACATAAAAGTCGATATATAAATCCTTACTATTTTTGTAAGCATTTCTATACAATCTCATTTTAGAGTGTATCGCCCTAAAATTACTCCTTCCTAGCTGCCGTCTTTGTCTTTGAAAGGTTCGTTTTTCTTTCATTGTTGCTCTTGGATTGAGTTTTCTGTTTTGTTTTTAAATCCTCCTTGCTGAGAAGAAAAATGTTTGAGCATAAACCGATCGAAATGTCGTATTATTCGACATGTTAAAATCTAATTATGAGGAGATAATGTTATTGTGCTTAAGAAATCTCAATTCGAGGAGTTTTATCTGGTAGAAATTTTATTAAAGATAAGTCATTAAATTTTCTAAATAATATCAAAAGTCCGAATATAGTGTGTTGAATTGAACAAATTAGGTTGGAAAAATTTTCCGATAATAACATCCACAGTATATAATTTGATTAATTAGTCAATCAATAAATTAAATATAAGTAAAATATATAAAAAAAATTAAACAGAAATTGTCATAAAATTAGATTAGACACATCATATGTATTTTAATTTAATACACAAATTCCACTTTCAAAAAAAATTAATACACAAATTGGTTTTTGTAGTTGTTAAATTTTGTCGAATTGACCATAGATTTATTTTAAGTCAACTTGACCTGACTGTTTAATTTTTCTACTAAATGTTATACAGAAAAAGCCTATGCTGCTTCTGGTTATGCATTTTTTATTGCTTCTCCTGACCTTTCAGTTGGCTTTTTTCTTGCCTTCTTTATAACAAATCATGCTCTATGTTGATGCTGCAAATGATTAAATTTAAAAGAATTTTGTTATTTCCTTCAGCTGCTGCAGAAAGAAGCAAGCAAGCGTCTCGGCAGTGGACAAGGCGGTAGCGAGGAGGTCAAACGGCATAAGTGGTTCAAGTCCATCAACTGGAAGAAATTAGAAGCTAGAGAGGTAAGGCCAAGTTTTCTCCCAGAAGTTGCAGGGAACCAATGTGTTGCAAATTTCGAGGAGTGCTGGACTAGCATGCCGGTTCATGATTCTCCGGTTGCTAGCCCGACTTTTGGAGAGAATCCGTTCAAGGGGTTCACATATGTGAGGCCTGCAGCTTCATTTCTCAATAGAAATGCTTGAGATCGACAGTAGGGATTCCCGCTCACCTAAGATGGATGTTACTCCAGCAGCAGGCTTCCTATTATCTTGTTTAAGTTCGATGTTTGTCGAAATTGTCAGTTATGGACTAGTATGTTTCTATCTGTTCTTTCTTGTTTCTCTAACTAAAACACTGCTATCTGCTCTTAAACATGTTTGTTGAGAAGACACCAATGGAACTTAATATTATCTTTTGTTGCAAGTTTTTTTATATATCAAATATATTGTCTGGACATTTTTATTTACTCAAAACTCAACATACTCGATCTATCCGATGTTTATGATAATGTTTCGAAGTTAATTGTGAAACCACGATACAGATTGAACAGGATCAGAAACACTAAACTACAAAACATAAACGTCAAATAGTATCATTACTATAATCTGAAGTTTAAAACAAAGTTTCCAGCATTTTCATTTCATTTCTAAAAACAGCTATCCAAACATAGGGTTAAGAACTAGGGAAGAAACACTTAGGCTGAGAGTTAGCTAAAAAAACAGAACAGAACACCATGGTTGTGTTTATGGAAAATGTTGTCAAACCTTACTGCCAGCAAGTGCTGCTATCTTCTTTTTGAGTTCTACCTTGTCAGCACCCACAAATTTGTCCACTTGCCTGCCTTCTTTAATGAAAAAGAATGTTGGAGTAGCACTTATCTCCCATGAATTACTGAATTCCTGTATATGGTAACAAAGGCATATGAATTTCTTGCACAATGTTAAAAAAACTGGTGTTTTTTTTTTTCTTTCACTTACTGCAAGTGCATCGACGTCAACGGTTAGGAATATGAGAGAAGTATATTTATCCGCTAGTTCGCTGTAGGCTGGTGCTATCGATTTACAAGGAGCTGACCATGGTGCACTGAAATTGGCAACGAGCTGTACGAAAGCGTGTATGTAAGCAATGAGGAATACACACTCGATGCCATATCGATCGATAAAGTGTAAAGGGGCTTACTATCTTTCCATCTCTGGTTGCCTCTGCTAGTTTATCCTCCCAGCTCTGCTTGGTAGTTATACTGTGAACGTTCCTGCTCTCAAATTCTGGACACAATGCCTCTTGTTTTTGTTGTTGTTTCTTCTTGAATCTTTTAGGACACTTGAAGAACTGCAAGAACTGTGCACCACAAGTGATTTAGCATATATGTATATACACACATACATATATATGCACCGTATTTTATCATCAACAATTGTCTGAAGCATGAAATATATAGGTGAGTAAACTATTTGAAACAATGCCTTTACGAAATCAAAGGCATTCTTGTTGATATACGGTTGCAGGGCACCCATGACAGGATCGATGCCATTGGGGAACTCGGGATTGTTCAAAATACATGACACGATGCTTTCGTTGTTAAAGGAAAGGAATTCCGTGAATGAGAAACGATCAGCAGTCATAATGTCTTAGCATGTTATGAATCATGAATGAGCAGACTGCACCAGAATTTACGCGAAAAATCATTGTTTTCGGCTTTGTACATGGTTGTTTTTGAAGGACTCACCTTGGTCCAACACTGTCCCATTTGCCCAGTTGACTTGGTCCAACACTGTCCCATTTGCCCAGCTGACCCTTATCGTTGAAGTTACAGCAGGCCTCTACAAATACGATAGAAATCAGTTCATGCGACTCGAAAAGGAGGAAATGAATCCTGCATTTAAGAACATCATTCTCGATTTCAAAGCTCAAAGATCCTTCAATCTCTGCATATATTTCTACATTAAAATTCTCGTGTTTCGGTTATTCTACCGATGCAAGTCACAGGACACCAATGGAAACGGTAGCTGTTTATCCTTTTCATTTCAGGTTCATTCTCCAATGGAGGAGATTCAACGATACCGATGGAGCGAAATGAGATATTTGCAAGCAATGTACATAAATATGACCTGAATCGATTAAATTTATCATTGTATGAAGAATCAATTGAAAAAGGAAGAAGAGCATTTACCTTGGGATCTTATTGGGATTTTGATGTTCTTTGTAATCAAAGCATTTTGAATAAAACCATGTGATTACGACCGTCCATGCCAAAAACGGAAAAGAGAGAAGACAAAGAAATTGAAGGAGGAAGAAGAGAACGATGGATGCGAACCGAGAATATAGGATTTCGAGATGACCATATGAATTAGTTATTATTGTTAGTTATAAGGAAATCCCTTACAAGTAACTAACAAGCTAAATTTGGCATGGTATTACAAACATGTCCATTGGACATCAGTTTTGTCATTGAAATCAAGCTTTTTGGACATATTATCAGGTGTTCCATTGCAATGACTTATGAACTGAAGAAACAGAAAAGTAATTTCGGAGCAAAATGAAGAAGCAGAAATTTATTGTCCCAAAGGTTTTCTACACAAGCAAGCTTAAGGACTAGAGGATTGAACATTTGATTATCGAAAGAGAACAAGTTTTTTCACTTTGCTTCGGCCTCTGGAGATGTCCTGTTCTTGGATTCAGATTGTCGAATGTCTTCAATCATTCTAACGGTTTCATCCATCGTTGGACGCATATCTGGTGTTTTCGCCACGCATGCTAGTCCAATCTGAAGCATCTGCACCATTTCTTCTTGGAAGGTTTGGTATCTCAACAGCTCCACGTCGAAGACTTCGGCAGTCCATTCCTCCCGCACGACAGAACGGACCCATCTCGGAAGATCGACCACATCATCATGCCCTAATTGATGGAGGGGAGCTTTTGCAGTCAACATTTCCGAGAGGAGCACACCAAAGCTGTAAACATCAGACTTTTGAGTTATCTTGCGTGTTTCAATCACCTCCGGAGCACGGTATCCTACGATGCGAGACATGGTTATAGGAGCGTCCATTAGTGGAGCCAAGCCAACATCGGAAACACAAGCCTCGAGTTCATCGGTGAGGAGTACATTTGAGGACTTGATGTTGCCATGGGTGCATTTACCGCCACCCTCCGTATGAATGTTCGCAATCCCTCTAGCAGTCCCAAGGGCAATCTTCATTCTCGATTCCCAGTCCAACGGTGTTCTTCCCGAATTCGTATTTCCTACCATTGTTGGAGACAGATAAATAAGCCTAAAATGTAAACAAATTCACATACCAATGTAACAAACAACAATTCTACTTAGTAAACTAATAGGTTCAATATGATGTTAATGGAGATTGGAGAATGATGTTGTAGATAAGCATACCGTGCAAAAGTGAGAACAAGCTACCAGCAGGCATGTAGTTGTAAACCAACAGCTTCTCATCCTTCGAATAGTAATAAGCACGAAGCGGTACGACGTTCGGATGTCGTCCGACCCTCTCGACGAGTTCCATTTGCTGCTCAAACTCCTTTTTACCAACTGCAACTTCCTTCAATCTTTTCACCACAACTTGTGTCCCTTCCTCCAAGGCAGCCTTATATGTGGTTCCATAACTCCCCTTACCAAGAACTTCAGCCGAAGCCTTCAACAAATCCTCGAGATCGAAGTTGTAAGAGCATCCTTCGAAGAAGAACAATTTGTTATTTTCAGCTTCTTGTACCCCACTTCCGAAATCATTAGGCTTCTCATTCTTTCCAACTCCAGAGATTTTGCTCTTCAGCATCCCACTGCTGCCACTATCTTTCTTCTTCAAACAGCATATAAAGATTATGGCAAGTGGTAGAAACACAAATGCTAAGCCCCCAACGACAATTGCAACGATAGAGCCAGTACCTAGTTTGTTTTTCGATGTAGCATGCTGCCTTTGAGAAACTATTGGCGGGCTCGGAAAGTACGATGGAGAAGGGGAAGGTGGAGAGGAGACTATGGAGCAAGACTCTAGAGGTGAACCGCATAACAACCGATTCCCGATGAATGCAGAAGGGAACCTTTTGAGTGAACTTGGAATGGAGCCACTCAAGTTATTATAGCTAAAGTTCAAAACTTTGAGCCTTGGGAGATTTAGATTCGGGACGGTTCGAGTTGTAGGAAAAATCCACAACTTTCAAACTCAGGGAAACAGAGGTGGGGAACAAGACACTAGACAAGTTGTTGTGTTGGAGGAACAGGAACTGAAGTGAAGGAATGGAAAGGATATCAGAAGGAAGGCTGCCATTGATGTCGTTGGACCGAAGGCTGAGGACCCTCAGAGCATTAAGCCTGCCTATGGTCTTGGCTGGTATCGTGCCATAAAGTCCAACACCCGGAAGCCGTATGGCAATCACACTGGTACCATTTGCATTGCAAGTTATGCCAACCCAAGATGTGCAAACCGGGGTCGTCGCATTCCAGTTCAGCTTTCGAACATGTGGAACCGCAGCTGCAAATCCAAGGAGCGCTTGCTTGTCGGAATTCAGATCTGCCACAACATGAGCAAACTTACACAGAGACAATAACACAAGCAAAAGGAAGGCAATCAATGGATGGCACTTCATCGAACTTTCGAGTACTAGTCTCTGCTGCTTTTCCTCCTGGTTTCAGCTATAGAAAACAATGCAACATAGTATGATCATAAACTAATCATAAACATCCCTTCAAACATCCCTTCAAAAAGTAAATTCTAAGATCATAGACAAAAAGAAAATTCTTTTTGATCATTGATACACAGAAAAGCTCTAAGAAGGAACAATTAAGTTGGCCCAAATTTAAAGCATTTACAGGTTTAAAAGATGTAAAACAAAGGGGTCTTTCAAATTTTCAAAAGCAAAAGCATCCAAGGGAAAAAAGAAGAAGATAAAGCAACATCATAAAGAAAAAAGCAAAAGTTGCACGCATTATTCTTTGTTACACTGCACTGAGAGAAAAAGCAACCCTCTTTAGCTCTCAGGCAATGTAGTTGTCACCAACTTATGCAGTATCTGTCATTATGTTGATATTAAACATATACATATATGTATATATATTAGTATGTAATTAATTTCATTGACTCCCTAAGGTTGTAAATGCAGAAGAATTTGGTGCAAAGCTCAATGGGAAACAAAATTAGCTTTATTGTCTATTTATTTGTAAGTGAGATGATATCTTCAAAAGGTGGATGGAGAAGAATTTGGTTTGAAAAAAAAAAAACTTGAAATCTGAGAGGTTTTGTGTTGATTTACTAGGGATTGAATATGATAATAACTTCCAGGTTGGTGGAAGGAAATAGGTCTAATTATGGTTTTAGTCCCTCTAGTGTGCGGGAATTTTGAAATTAAATTTATCTATTTCGATTTGGCATAATTTGTTACTTTTACAATGTTATTGGTAAGTCCAAATTGATAAAAATGTTTTCTTTTTTAATAGATTTAAAGAGTAAAATTCTTCTTCATTAAGGTGTTGAATTTGAATATTAATCAAAGAGATAATGATGAATTGAGTATGATTAAAGGCTTGGACCATCGGGTTTAACCTTGATTATCAACAACAAATGTGCTATTAATTCAATAAGACACTTTTATATACATATATGGTCAAGAGACACAACTCGAACTTGAAAATAGTCTACTAATTATTAAAATTTTGAGTTATTATAAGTTCTATTTTATAATTTAAACTTTGTTTATTTTTTTTCGTGTACAGTCATTTCATAAAATTACGATTTAACCCTAGTTGAGTTTTTTTCGTGTGGAATCGAGATTTGCTCACCCATGGCAAAGTTTTGGAGCTGGCTTACTCGGGATAGGATGTAAAGAAGTGGTCCTTGTGGCTACTGGCTAGGAGTCATTTCTTATCCAAATGCCATTACTTGTTATGCGTGTGCATAATGCCTAGGCATCCAATTGAAGAAATATTCAAATCAGGGACAGACACATGATTTTATGTTAAGAGGCAAATTTATAAACTTTAGGGGGCGAAAATTGATTTCCAATAGAAAATATAAAGAAAATACGTAAAAAATTTCTATACGAATTAAAATTTCAAGCGGACGGCCGTCTTCTCCAGTCCACTTGGTCTATCCTGATTCAAATGTACGAGTAGGTTGACCCAGACAATGGGGCCAATTGCAGAGGGAAGTTAAGTATTAAAACCACCAGTTATTTAAGATACCGTGTTGATGTAACATCAAACATATCATCGTTCATAGGCTGTGCTGGTAGTGACCGACTTTGGGACAATTTATGGCTGATTGCTTCTGGTTTCTTTTGTAGGAAAATATCAGCATCCATAGGCTGTGTTGGTAGTGACAGACAAGACCGGCGCCTGGGACGGTCCTGGCCACAGCTCGGTCCTAACAGTTTTCATGTTCGGGCACAAATTTGGTCCGATTCGAACGGTTTTTTATTGTTCATGTATTATAAATAATTTTTATGAAAAATGTTTTTGATTAGATGAACAACAGATATCAAAAACTGTATGTCCTAGTATGCACAGTGGTTCATAGGTAAGGTTTATTTGTTTCAGCAGGGCCATTTGTCTGCAGTGCTATATAATGCCAGGTCGGTCCTAGTCGACTCGATTTATCCGACATTATCAAACCTCGAGCAAAACCTTCATTGACCGGCATCTTTTTCGTGCTTCTCGGTTTCTTCCCGATGCTTTCTTTCAGCCTCTTCGTCTATATTTGGTCGAGATCATCGAATTCTTTGGTTGCTGCCATTGCTCTCACAATGGGATCTCTCAGCTCGGAAATTAATCCACCCCCAACCTTGTACTCCCCGATGCCATGGTAATGTCTACCGCTAATAGTGTCATATAATACTGCAAATAAAGATAACAAATGCTCAGAATATATAGATATCAATGAATATTTGAGAATGAGAGATGTTAAAAACAGTTTGTGATTTCGGTTTCGAGTTTGAAGTAATGTGAACATAGAGCAAATATAGTCAATTTAGTGCACATTCAATTTGAGTTCTCAAATCTGCAAAATTGACTAGAACAAGAATCGTAATAGTCCCGGTCCGAACACGGATATTGCAGAACTCATATTTCTGTGATATGCTTTCGACAGTGAGGGCTTAACGGGTTTTTTTAATAGTCTAAATATGATTACAAGGTATTATCTTAACATTTTGACAATACACATATGTTGCAGATATTGCGATTGAACTCAAGTCTCAAGGATGAACATTATTCGTTTTTTCATTGGGACCACTTGTTGAGTATTTGAATTTCATAACATTTTAACTACAAGTTGATTAATATCTTCATATTTCTCTAATGCAAACAAAACGAATTGTAATCTCATTTTTTGAGTTTTTTTCAAATTTAATTGTAAAATATTTATAATATTGTGATAATAATTGATTCTAATTTAAATAATTTTTTATAATCATATACAATATACATATATATATTTCTTTATGTGATATATATATATATATATATCAAGCAGAATTAAAGGACTTGAATAAAATGTGAAAATCGATCTACTAATTATTAAAAAATTTGAGTTATTCGAGTCTCAGTTATAACTCAAGCTCGAGTCGATGTTATGAAATTATGATATGAGTCGATTTGAGTAAAAATTTGTCACGTCGAAATGAGTTAAAATATAATTTTTTTCAAGTTAAATCGAATTTTGTTTGCTCCTAATTTGTATAGTTTATCCATTCTTGTATTGGGCCCATGGTTGAGTAATTGTTGAGTTGGACCAGGTACGCATGTATATTTTGAGCTTTTTGCACCAAGAGATTACTTTCTTTTGGTTGTCCGACACTTTACTTTGATTAATTCAAATCAACTTGCATCACACACCTAAATTTAATGAGTGAATTTTTCGACAAATTATTTTTTACATATACAAAACCTCGAACTTGAGACATGCTTAAATGATATCAAGTTACTTACTACTAACCCGTAAATAAAAATTGCTTATTTTACTTTTAGATTCCAGTCAAGGACTTCAAAACATGGAAGGTTTCTTCTTGGATTCAGTATAAAAGGTCAAATTTCTCCGGAGGTACTTGTATGATACGTTTTCATTGGATTTAGTACATAATTTGATTGTTTTCGATTCACAAATTAGAAAATAACAACCAAAATCAAATCAAATTTTATTTATTTTCTATAATTTGTAGTTTGTTTTTAAAATTTTATGATATAAAAATAAATATTTAAAAATAGTAAACATAACTTTAAATACTATTTTTTTTAAAACTAAAAATCAGTGAACAATCCAAATTAATAGAATTCGATTCGGTTTAATTAAGTCGTCTTTGATATTCAATTTGAGTTTTTAAAACTAGGATATTGCATAGTAACCACAATTTGTATTCAAACCAACCGACACCTAATCGTTATCCCCATGGTTTTGAAACCAACATTTTTACGTTAATTTCGTTAAATAATTTGATAATACTGGTTTTTTGAACACGTGATCACGTGACATATACAGTTTTATAATTTTTACATATTTAGATAAAAATGAAAAATATATGATATTTACCAAACCGTACAAAAATGTCAAAGCGTATATACTACATAACCACATTTCGAAAAGTAGAACATTCGAGAAGGATTAAATTATAGCAAGTGGACTAAATCAACGAAAAATGCATGCTCTAGGGACCTTCTATACAATTTAACCACTATAAATCTTATTTTTCCTTTTCTTACCTCGTCGATGAAGAATCAATAAACATAATTCTCTATGGATTGTTTTTGTCTTATTGAATCAATTCCTGCGAGCTGCGATTAAATTTCATTATTGTACAATTAATTTTTTCAAAATTTCTAATCATATTTTATTTTTAAAATTAATGTTATTGTACTATTATATAAGGGCGATATCGATTTAGTCGGATTTATAATTTTTTAAACTATTTATGATAATTTACTGGGACGGAACTATGTAAATGTTGAGAGGAGTTCTTGCCCCTCTTAAAATATTTTCATTTAATAGCATATGAAGTCGTTTTAAGTTTAAATACTACTCAAATAAGGTATTTATCTCTCTTATTTTTTAAGTTTAAAGGCTTAATAGAGTCTTATCCCTCTAAAATATTTGATCCTAGCTCTGCCCTGATAATTCAGTTTGATTTTCTCATATTAAGTTCAGGTTTGGACTTTTTAGACGTTGTTTTGATTAAATGACATTATTTAACTCCTCATAAATGCATTAAGCTTTGGGTCAGTTTTTTTATTAAACAGAAAGATATTATATTCTCAAGGAAAATATTAGAATTTAAATTCATACGAGATCTCAATGTTTAGGGTTAGTTTTTGTGATCATATTTGAATCATTAAACAAGTAAACATGAACATTCATGTAGGGTATTCTATGTGACATATTAGTGACTATAGATGTAGCATTTATCTGACATGGTTGCTGGAAAAAAGTCAGTTATTATAATAACAGATATAGTGAAGAGATTGAGCAACTTGCATGCCGGACTTTGCATAAACCATTCATGATTTCTGTCACCCATGCATTCATACACACAGAAACTTGCTTCCCAAGGTAATCAAAGGACTTTCTTCTTGCATTGCTCTATGTTTGAAATAGACTGGATTTGATTCCATTGATGTAGAATTAACATACAAGAGCCTCACTGACTGCTTGTTTTTTGTTTGTTTTCCATCTTATTTATTAATTCGATCATCAGTTTAAGATGGACCAATAGTTCCTATTACTATTATTAGTTTTTCCTTTGGAATTTCCTTTTACTGAAAATGTAGTACACTCATGCCTACACCAATAGGAAAATGTTAACGGGAATCATTTTGAAATGTGTTGCATTTACAGAAACTATGCCTGCTCAGTTTGCATGAGAAGAATATGCAAGTCTTTCTGTTTAGTCATCTAGTGCAAGTTTGAATATTATTTGCTTATTCAATATGCTTGCACTTGGGTTTGAGGGTTTGTTGTTGCTGTGTAGGCCATTTATCTAAAGTTTATTTGTAGAAACTGCCAATAAGGCTGGATTTTTTATCCCATTCTTATCTCTTTCAAGACCACTCTTTTGACTAACTTTGGATGGTGCAGGTTCATGGCAATGTTTGTCTGGAAAGTGTTGTTGTAACGCAGACCTTGGACTGGAAGCTACATGCTTTTGACGTTTTATCCGAGTATGACGGGGCTAATGGAACTGCTACAGGACCAATGCTGGTAATGCTTGCGTGGATGCAAGCAAAGTGTTTAAGTTATTTTTGAATCTCAATACAACATATATTATTGTAATCTTAACATTTTCTTAGCTTTTCATGTAATGAATTCTAAAATCCTTTTAAAGAATAGCCAAGTTTTCCGAATATACCATTAGAGATGCAACCTATAAATGTACTGTTTGTCCATGAGGTTAAGTGCTTTCGGTCCTATATTAGTCATTGGATTTTGGGCCTTCGGCATTGGAAATGTATTCATGTATCAAGTTCAGGATAATTGCAGCTTATCTAATCTTGTTTAGAATCAAGTTTTCATAAACAAAATGTATTACTCCGTTGTTGTACAAATCTTTCTTGCTGATATCTTCCATGGATTCTCAAGGATACTTTGCTTTCTTATTTGTAAAAACTGTCTATGGATACGTAATTAATCCTCTGTCTGTTTAAATCAGCAATATGAATGGCTTATTGGATCACAATACAAACCAGTGGAGCTGGCCAAGTCTGACTGGGTTGCAATCAGAAAAGCTCCACCATGGGCCATTGATTCTTGGGGTTTGGGTAAGTTTTTATTGTTTCTTTTGATATATTGGTGTAATGGATTAGGTGGGGGTGTTTCAATGGGTGATCACTTAATTTGTGCTCATTTTTTAGCATGTTAATTGTCGCATTGATCTTTTCGGTGGTGTATTTTCCTCGGCATCTTTCATTTAGAAAGGATGGTGTTTCCCGACATGGATTTTGTTTTGACTTTTGTTCGAGTTGATGTTGGCTGTTATTCTTGTCTCTTGGACCACAGCGTTGGCTGAGGATTTATAGCCTTATGCTCATTTGGCTATGCTGCTAGGGGGCATTACAGCGGCATTCAAAAAATTGTATGCAAATATGCTTATTTAATGTGGACTATAAAAACAAAGTTATCCGCTGTTTGGTTCAATTTCAGTTACTTCACCTACTTCTTTGTTTCTTTTTCCATGTAATCCTCTGTGCAATCTGAACATTTTTATTAATTTGATAGGATGTCTTATATATGAGATTTTCTCTGGCATGAAGTTGGGAAAAACTGAGGAGCTGCGGAACAGTTCTTCTATTCCGAAGGTTTGTAGCTCTTGTTATGACATTTTGCGTGCAATATACTTCGAGTTAATGTCTACTAGGAGTGCTTGTGTTCCTGAGTATTCATGGTGCATATAGGGTGATTTCAATTTGATCCTTGCGAGCTTCATCTCCTACTCATCCAGCTACTTTCTTGTCTAACAGCCTCTGCTTCCAGATTATCAGCGGCTCTTAAGCTCCACGCTTTCTCGCAGGTTGAATACATCGAAGCTTATAGACAATAGTGGTGAGTGGCTGGGTTCCCTTTGCTTTAAGTCTAGTTTAGTTTTGGCAACAGTTTCACAAGTCCAGTTAAAGATTAATAAGCATGAGATTAAGTCTTTAATTCTGCCTTGTTTGTGTCTCATGGCAATACTGAATTCCAAAACGCTTTTGCTGCAGAATTTTTCCAAAATAAGTTGGTGGACACGATACATTTCATGGAAATTCTCAGTTTGAAAGATAGTGTTGAGAGGGATACCTTCTTTCGCAAGCTTCCTACTTTAGCAGAGCAGCTTCCTCGCCAAATTGTATTGAAGAAGGTGCCAGATTTTGAAAGTCACATGTGATCAGTCAATGAAGACTAATCATCTATAATTTCAAATTAAATTTATGATTTCGTAATTTGCTTTGCAGATATTTCCTTTGTTAACCTCTTCCCTTGAATATGGTTCGCCCGCTGCCCATGCTTTGAATGCACTGTTGAAGATCGGTTCATGGCTGTCAGCCGAAGAATTTAACCTGAAGGTCATAATCCATTTCTGTTTACTTGAGACATATAAAAATCCAGTTTGTGTTTCTTCGTGTAATCTTGGTTGACTCGATTAGGCTTCACCAGGTAATGAAGCATAATCTTCTGCATTTATCTTCTCTTTTGAATTTCAATTATTGTTATCTTATCGTTAGTTATTCTTGATTTAAATTTTTATTTTCAAATTTATTTAGCTTTATCTCATTTGTTGATAATGTAAATCGGTTGGGTTCTTCCTATATAAACCCTTCAACCACGTTCAATAAATTCAATTCACTTTCTACATTACTTCTTTATGATAATCAGAGCCTAACGTTCTTACGAACAAATTTTTTCCCCTTCCTTTTACACCACAAATGGCTCCTTCCATTGTCAACGCAGATAACTCAACACCCACAACCACTATTGTTCAATTTAATCCCCTTGCTCAACTTCCAATAAAACTCACCGGCAGCCAAAACTTCACCATTTGGAAAGCTCAAATTGAAATGTTAATGCATGGTCACAACCTATTTGGTTATCTTGATGGCACAACAACCACACCACCTACAACACTCACTGTTGAAAATCAAACCACTCCAAACTCAGCTTACCAAACTTGGTTTTGTCAAGACAAACTAATTCAAAATGCCATTTTAGCTTCCGTTGAACCTACTCTTGCCTCTACCGTAGCAATCGCATCTAATGCTCATAATGCATGGCAATCACTACATATAGCTTTTGCCAATAAATCCCAAACTCGAATTCTTAGCCTTCAAGATAAACTTGCACATGTCACCAAAGACGTACGACCTATCGCTGATTACCTTCATGAAATCCGTTCGATTGCCGATGAGCTTGCCATTGCAGGTGAACCGATCTCCAACACTCGCCTTATTGTTCGGATATTACAAGGTCTTGGTCCTGAGTATAAGCATATCTCTGCTGCTATCAGATCTCGTGAAACCCCAATAACTTATGAGGAGCTTTATGAAAAACTCCTCGATCATGAAATCTTTCTACAACATGAAGACAACAAGAACATGTTGGTAAAACCTGTTAGTGCCAATGTTGCTCAAAACTCATCATTCACACCATCACGCTATGACAGTAATTGTCGACAGAATCCTAACAACCACTACAATGGGCCCACCCAACCTTGGTGGCCTCGACGTAATACTCAACAACAACAACGGTCTACCAACATTGTGTACTGCCAACTATGCAGTAGACCTGGTCATTCCGCTCGTGTATGTCGTACCATGTCTCACAATCATATTAAAGCAAAAGCCAATTTTGTCGCTCGCTCTCAAAGTTCTCAAGCACCTTGGATAATAGATACTGGTGCCACTCATCATATGACATCTGATGTTCAAAGTCTGAGCACTGCACAAGACTACCATGGTTCTGAAGAAATCATCATGGGCAATGGTAACATTGTTCCGATTTCGCACACTGGTAATGTTACACTACATGCATCAACTAGAAAATTTCAACTTCACCAAACACTTTGCTCACCTACCATTAAAACCAATCTTCTCTCTGTCTTGATAATAACACCTCTATTGAATTTTTTCCTTTCTCTTATCTTGTGAAGGATCTGACTACGGGGGCGCCACTGTTTCACGGACGGACTAGAGACGGACTATACCAATGGTTGCCAAGCAGTATCCCTAATACACCAAAATGCAATATTGATGTCCCATATCACCTTTGGCATCAACGTTTGGGTCACCCGCATCATCGCACCCTCAATAAAACTTTAAATTTTTTTCGATTCCAATTTCTGATTCTCAAAAATAATTTATTTGTCATTCTTATCAATCTAATAAAAGTCACCAGCAACCTTTTTCAAAAACCTCTTTGCAAAGTGAAAAGCCTTTACATTTAATTTACAGTGACTTATGGGGACCATCTCCTATTTTATCTATTGACAACAAAAGATATTATGTTTTATTTGTTGACCAATTTTCCAAATATATGTGGCTGTTTACCTTAAAAACAAAAAAAATGAAGTTTTACACACTTTTAAAACATTGCATCCCTTACTTGAGCGTCAGTTCGAAACGAAAATTATGTCATTATATATTGATGGTGGTGGAGAATTTCAAAGTCTTCAAACTTATCTTCACTCTCATGGTATAGAACACTTGATATCTATTCCATACACACCACAAAGGGTAGCCTTAGTTGAAAGACGACATAGACTTATTCTTGAAACTGCTCGCACATTATTACATCAAGCATCTTTACCATCACTGTTTTGGACTTATGCATGTCATCAAGTTATTTATTTAATTGATCGAATGTCAAACCCCACTCTACAACATCACTCTCTCTTTGAAATTTTATTTCAAAAATCACCAAATATTGAGTCCATTAAAGTGTTTGGTTGTCTTTGCTTCCCTTGGATTAAACCATATGTCAAAAATAAGCTTCAACCACGTTCTACACCATGCGTCTACCTGGGTTTTCAAACAAATTTTATAGTCATCAATGTTTTGATCCATATACATCCAAAATCTATCTCTCACGCGATGTTCAATTTTTTGAACATGATTTTCCCTTCTCGGATATTTTTTCAAAATTTAAAGAACCTAATACCTAATGGGACGCAATCTCATTTGAAGACATTCCAGCAACTCACCCTACTGTTGATCCCATTCATATTTCTTCTTCATATCTCCCACCATCACGCATACAACTGCCCACTCGATCATTGGCTTTAGTCTCGACACCTCCCGTGCGCAGCGACACCCCTCCTCAGTCAGGTACTCTCTCTCCTTCCCCTAACCCTACTCGACGTAATACCACTGTATCCACTTCTCCACAATCAACCTCATTCAATACCATACATACTACCACATCTCCGGTTCTCACTTACAAACGCCATTCGAGGTGCTCTCTTACAGCATATTGATCAATATGGAGAATCTTTATCAGCTCAAGTTGTTGATGAGCAAGTACGCAATTCATGAAAAAGTGATTTTCATGTTTCTCCCTCATTCAGGCAGATTCTAGTTACTTAACTTGGAACTACTGATATTATAACGAACTTTGACGGTTCATTTCAATTTTTGCAACTAGGTTTACCCTAATGTTGCTACTGGATTTTCAGACACATCTGCATTTCTCCGGGAATTAACGCTTAAGTCCATGCTCTTATTAGCTCCTAAGGTTGAGTTCCACACGAGCTCGGATTTTGATTCCCATATGTTTCCATATTATCTCCATAATGTTGAAGCTTTGTGAATTATTTCTATTTCTAGTGTAGATATGTCATTTGAGTCTTTTCTAAGTGTTGCTTTGTCTTACTTTTTGTTGCAGCTTTCGCAACGTAATTTGTCAGGCTCACTATTGAAGTATCTTTCAAAGTTACAGGTATGATTCGCATTTCTTAATCTCCTTTTCTGGTTATATATATAATATTACTAATTTACTCGTTAAGTTTTCGTATTATTTTTTGACAGGTTGATGAAGAGCCTGCAATTAGAACAAATACTACCATATTACTGGGAAACATTGCAAGCTACCTAAATGAAGGGGTTAGTATGTTCTAGGCCAATCCTCGAGTACCTTGATTGCGTTACATAGTCACATCTACACTTGATATATTAGTATTCGGTGGCATGATCTTTTCTTCTAGAGTCGCATATTCCGTTTCCTTTTAAATCTCGTTTACTACCTCTTGTTGATAAGTGTTCCCCCTTGCTCTAAAATTGCAGACACGGAAGAGAGTTTTGATTAATGCATTCACAGTCCGTGCATTGCGTGATACTTTCTCTCCTGCCCGAGGAGCAGGTATACATGTTTATTTCTAGTTTCCGGTATTATCGGTTTTGGAAATGCTTTCTAGGTATCATCATCAAACTAATATGAAGCTACATTGTGACAGGAGTTATGGCTCTATGCGCCACCAGTTCTTATTACGATACGAATGAGATTGCAACGCGGATTCTTCCAAATATTGTTGTGCTTACCATTGACCTGACAGGTCATGTTATTGTAGATCCATTTATTTATTTCTGCCTTTGTTACTATTATCCGTCTGTGTACATGAAAAACGCACTGTCGTGTATTTGAAACAGTGATGTAAGGTCCAAGGTATTTCAAGCAGTTGATCAATTTTTACAGATACTGAAGCAATCTAATGAGAAGGTGAGCGTTAAGAAATTATCGATATCGTCCCTGTTATGTTACTTTATTCTATAGTTATGTTTTTTCTCTTAATAGAGTCATGTTGAAGATACTGCTGACGCTGGAAGTTTAGGGCTCGGAAGAATGCCGGGAAATGTCGGTTTATTGGGGTAAGTAGACAATGTTTATCATAGGAAGCCATATCGAGTGCTATCCTACCACAAGAGGGACCTCGAAAAAGTGAATAAAAAAACTTTCAGATTCCGATTTTTTCGTTGCAATGTGGTGCATTGTTGGCAATCTTTATTAGTTGAATCGTCTACTAGGGTGTTGTTTTGGTGTTGATGGCTAACATTATGACTTTGCAGATGGGCCATGAGTTCCTTGACACTTAAAGGTAAATCTTCGGACCAAGCTCCGGTTGCTGCTGCCAATTCTGTCCGACCTGTAACTGCCACAACTTCGGCAGCCAGCTCAGGTCTCTCGCAATTTTGCAACTTCAAATAATTTGTACATAATTCTTTCGGAAATGAAGTTAATATGTGGCGTGTTCTTTTGATAATTCCATCTCTAATGTTGGTTTTCATTGACAACCTTAGGAGGAATAGAAACTCCAAGTTCAGCACCAGTCTCCCGTGTAAGTTCCAGCCCGGACTTTACCGATCAACCCCGTCCCCTACATCAACCGGTGGGTGGGAAGAAATAGAGAACGACATTTATGAAGAAAAAGACAGTGACAAAGACGGATGGGACGATATCGAACCTCTTGAAGAGCCGAAGCCATCTCCAGCTTTGGCAAACATTCAGGCAGCTCAGAAGCGTCCCGTGTCACATCCGGTTTCACAGCCTAAACCTCAAGGTAACATTGTTCATTCAATTATGGAATTCAGATAATCGCATTGCATATCATATACTGGTTCGAATCTCATGTGTTCCTTTGATTTCTCAGCTACAAGTTTGAGACCAAAAAGTACAATGAAGGCGGCAAAAGACGAAGATGACGACTTGTGGGGTTCGATAGCAGCTCCTCCTCCGAAAGTTCCTTTAAAACCATTGAAAGCTAGGACAAGTGGAGCAGTCGAGGACGATGATCCCTGGGCAGCCATTGCAGCTCCCACTCCGACGACCGAGGCGAAGCCGTTGTCGGCCGGAAGAAGGAGAGGAACTAAACCGGCTGCGCCCAAATTGGGTGCACAGAGGAAGCGAACATCTTCATCTGGGTAGTAATAAATTACTAGCACATTAAACAACATAAATGGTGACTGGTTTGGCATCGAAATAACATGAATCTTTTGTCACCAACTCGTAGTTGCTAATTATATTATTTGATTTGTAAATCTTTGATATCTGCATTTCGATGTCACACATACGCATGTATTTCACGTCTATAATTTCTTTTCTAATTATTCGTTAGGTCCTTATAGTTTTAAAAATTAATGAAATTAAATCACGTCTATAATTTTTTCTAGTTTAGTTATTCTTCAAATCCCTATTAATTTTAAAATCTAGTAAGAGCCCGTTCCGCATAACTTTTGGAATGCACATTGAGGGCAAACGGCCGGTTGGCTCAAGAAGCTGGATTTTTCGATTGTGACAGAACATTCTGTCGCGACTATTTATTAAGATTGAAATGCGGAAAATGACCTGGCGATTATTCTTTTAGAAAATTGGGATTTTATTCATTTTAATTTGTTAAGTCTTGAAAATTAAAGTTTTTCTATATTAAATTTATTATTTAATTCTTAAAAACAAATTTGGAGTCGCCACCGGTCACTTTGGTAGACCGGACACCATAAAAACAACCAGAGATTCATTTTAAAACGATTTGGGTTCGGGAGTCGATTACGTGTGGGGAAAGATTAGCACCCCACAAACGCCCGTTATCGGTACCTTTTTAATTCCATGTGACATTCTGGCATTTTGAGTAATAATCATGAATTTAATTTGATCTTTTATTTGTAATTGGATTTCATTCCGAATGAGGATATCCTTTTGTAAAAAAATACACTTTTCACGAATATGAATTTTTTAAGTGTTCAGTTAATTAGGAAGCTTCAATTCATGCTCAGGATTGTATCTTAACACAAAAGGTTTAAATGCATGATAAATTATTTTGTTGTCAATTTTAAGTAAAAACTTAATTTGGGCTTCAATTCACTGATTAATTAGAATTCTATGAATATTGTTAATTCTTGGGCTTTTGTGGTAACACCTAAATGATTGGGGACTACCCATATTAGGCCTAAAAGTAACAATATTCCTAATATTAATTATACAAATTATTTAATTCTAATTTCAATTTTATTTAACTAATTATCTAATTATGTGTAATTACCATATTCTAGGTTTAAATGAAATATTAAATATTTCACTAAAATACCCCTTTGAATAACATCACATTATAATGTGACACTAATCAACTTAAGTATTAAAGTGATCATTTGATATTCATTTACTTTCTACAATGATCTTCCCTATCAATTTTAATTAAATCCATTAAAGAACTTATTCATAGAATGCTCTATTTAAATAAACATTCTAAGTGACTAATTCCCTAAACAAATATATCACATGCTAGTTTAAAATAATGCATCCATACAAATTGAACAATTAAATAAAGCAATTAGATAAAAGCAATTAAAACAAATTAAACTTCACAGGACCAAATTGAATTAAATCGCAAAGTGAAGAGCCATATAACAAGTATAAGTGACTAAATTGTAACGTTTTACAAATTAAAGGCCCAAACTATGAAAAGAAGGAAGTAGGGCGCGGATCATTGCCCGACCCGATGCTAAAATGCGTGGGTTTTCCCCTTACCCGGGCCTTAAACAATGTCGTTTCTCCTTTATTATATAAACCCCCTTAAGCCCGAAATTTTGCCCCTTACTCTCACTTTTCGAATTTCACTCTCTCTCTTTCAGCCTCCCCTCTCTCTAAACTCTCTGAAACAAACACCCAAATGCCGAGAAACTTCACCCGTTTCAGATCAAAGCTCACAATTTCGGATGGTATTCATCCGAGTTCTTCAGGAACTCGATGAACACCATCTTCTCCGGCCATAAACCGCCGCCATAACCACCACTCAATCAATATGCCGCCACTAGCCGAGCTCTGATATGCTTGCCAGCAGGCGACGCCGGCACCATGCGATTTCCGGCCACCGTCTATTGTCACCGGAACTTAAGAAAAATTCCCAAAATCACCCGATCTCGAGCCTAAACCCTAATCTAGTTCCCGTTTCAACAAACGCCCGATCTTCAACTCCGCCATGTTCATAACATCCTCGACCATTCAACCAACAACTCCGACAACCACTTTTATTTTTCTTCACTGTCTTCTATTGTTTCAGCTTTGACACTAATTTTTATGTGTTTATTTTTTAAGGTAATGAGATCGGGAAGAAATTTACCTATTCAGTGGTGAAAATTGAAGTCCTAATCTCTCCTGCGACATATCTCCGGTGACGGTTCTGCTTCGCGGCGACGGACGAGCTTCTCCAGCAACTTCTCAGTCTCCCGGCGATTAAACTCCCGGGCAAGTAAATTCTCGAAATGCCCTTTCTCTCTCTTTCCTTTTTATTATATTATTATTATATTACTTTTATTATCATTATTAATGGATATTATTTAGTGGGTAATTAATGGTTTTGACTTTTCTCTCTCTTGCTTTTGTAATCACTCATTTTTGTCCGGGTTTTTAGTATTTTTAGTATTGTTGTAATAATATATATAAATAATAATAATAAAATTAATAAAAAAAGCAAAAAAAGGTGTGGTTTTGGGTGGTCCACGTCACCCATTTGCCTCCCCCAATTGCCTATAAATAGAGGCAGGGGGAGGGCAATTGAATGGAAGCAAATGGATCGGCAGGGCTTTGGCCAAGAAGCTGGATTTTTCGATTGTGACAGAACATTCTGTCGCGACTATTTATTAAGATTGAAATGCGGAAAATGACCTGGCGATTATTCTTTTAGAAAGTTGGAATTTTATTCATTTTAATTTGTTAAGTCTTGAAAATTAAAGTTTTTCTATATTAAATTTATTATTTAATTCTTAAAAACAAATTTGCAGTCGCCACCGGTCACTTTGGTAGACCGGACACCATAAAAACAACCAGAGATTCATTTTAAAACGATTTGGGTTCGGGAGTCGATTACGTGTGGGGAAAGATTAGCACCCCACAAACGCCCGTTATCGGTACCTTTTTAATTCCATGTGACATTCTGGCATTTTGAGTAATAATCATGAATTTAATTTGATCTTTTATTGTTAATTGGATTTCATTCCGAATGAGGATATCCTTTTGTAAAAAAATACACTTTTCACGAATATGAATTTTTTAAGTGTTCAGTAAATTAGGAAGCTTCAATTCATGCTCATGATTGTATCTTAACACAAAAGGTTTAAATGCATGATAAATTATTTTGTTGTCAATTTTAAGTAAAAACTTAATTTGGGCTTCAATTCACTGATTAATTAGAATTCTATGAATTTTGTTAATTCTTGGGCTTTTGTGGTAACACTTAAATGATTGGGGACTACCCATATTAGGCCTAAAAGTAACAATATTCCTAATATTAATTATACTAGTTATTTAATTCTAATTTCAATTTTATTTAACTAATTATCTAATTATGTGTAATTACCATATTCTAGGTTTAAATGAAATATTAAATATTTCACTAAAATACCCTTTTGAATAACATCACATTATAATGTGACACTAATCAACTTAAGGATTAAAGTGATCATTTGATATTCATTTACTTTCTACAATGATCTTCCCTATCAATTTTAATTAAATCCATTAAAGAACTTATTCATAGAATGCTCTATTTAAATAAACATTCTAAGTGACTAATTCCCTAAACAAATATATCACATGCTAGATTAAAATAATGCATTCATACAAATTGAACAATTAAATAAAGCAATTAGATAAAAGCAATTAAAAAAAATTAAACTGCCCAAGACCAAATTGAATTAAATCGCAAAGTGAAGAGCCATATAACAAGTAGAAGTGACTAAATTGTAACGTTTTATAAATTATATGAAAAGAATGAAGTAGGGCGCGGATCATTGCCCGACCCGATGCTAAAATGCGTGGGTTTTCCCCTGACCCGAGCCTTAAACGACGTCGTTTCTCCTTTATTATATAAACCCCTTAAGCCCGAAATTTTGCCCCTTGCTCTCATTTTTCGAATTTCACTCTCTCTCTATCAGCCTCCCTTCTCTCTAAACTCTCTGAAACAAACACCCAAATGCCGAGAAACTTCACCCGTTTCAGATCAAAGCTCACAATTTCGGATGGTGTTCATCCGAGTTCTTCAGGAACTCGATGAACACCATCTTCTCAGGCCATAAACCGCCGCCATAACCACCACTCAATCAATATGCCGCCACTAGCCGAGCTCTGATGTACTTGCCAGTAGGCGACGCCGGCACCATGCGATTTTCGACCACCGTCTATTGTCACCGGAACCTAAGAAAAATTCCCATAATCACCCGATCTCGAGCCTAAACCCTAATCTAGTTTCCGTTTCAACAAACGCCCGATCTTCAACTCCGTCGTGTTCATAACATCCTCGACCATTCAACCAACAACTCCGACAACCACTTCTATTTTTCTTCACTGTCTTCTATTGTTTCAGCTTTGACACTAATTTTTATGTGTTTATTTTTTAAGGTAATGAGATCGGGAAGAAATTTACCTATTCAGTGGTGAAAATTGAAGTCCTAATCTCTCCTGCGACATATCTCCGGTGACGGTTCTGCTTCGCGGCGACGGACGAGCTTCTCCAGCAACTTCTCAGTCTCCCGACGGTTAAACTCCCGGGCAAGTAAATTCTCGAAATGCCCTTTCTCTCTCTTTCCTTTTTATTATATTATTATTATATTACTTTTATTATCATTATTAATGGATATTATTTAGTGGGTAATTAATGGTTCTGACTTTTCTCTCTCTTGCTTTTGTAATCACTCATTTTTGTCCGGGTTTTTAGTATTTTTAGTATTGTTGTAATAATATATATAAATAATAATAATAAAATTAATAAAAAAAGCAAAAAAAAAGGTGTGGTTTTGGGTGGTCCACGTCACCCATTTGCCTCCCCCAATTGCCTATAAATAGAGGCAGGGGGAGGGCAATTGAATGGAAGCAAATGGATCGGCAGTGCTTTGGCCAAGAAGCTGGATTTTTCGATTGTGACAGAACATTCTGTCGTGACTATTTATTAAGATTGAAATGCGGAAAATGACCTGGCGATTATTCTTTTAGAAAATTGGGATTTTATTCATTTTAATTTGTTAAGTCTTGAAAATTAAAGTTTTTCTATATTAAATTTATTATTTAATTCTTAAAAACAAATTTGGAGTCGCCACCGGTCACTTTGGTAGACCGGACACCATAAAAACAACCAGAGATTCATTTTAAAACGATTTGGGTTCGGGAGTCGATTACGTGTGGGGAAAGATTAGCACCCCACAAACGCCCATTATCGGTACCTTTTTAATTCCATGTGACATTCTGGCATTTTGAGTAATAATCATGAATTTAATTTGATCTTTTATTTGTAATTGGATTTCATTCCGAATGAGGATATCCTTTTGTAAAAAAATACACTTTTCACGAATATGAATTTTTTAAGTGTTCAGTTAATTAGGAAGCTTCAATTCATGCTCAGGATTGTATCTTAACACAAAAGGTTTAAATGCATGATAAATTATTTTGTTGTCAATTTTAAGTAAAAACTTAATTTGGGCTTCAATTCACTAATTAATTAGAATTCTATGAATTTTGTTAATTCTTGGGCTTTTGTGGTAACACCTAAATGATTGGGGACTACCCATATTAGGCCTAAAAGTAACAATATTCCTAATATTAATTATACTAGTTATTTAATTCTAATTTCAATTTTATTTAACTAATTATCTAATTATGTGTAATTACCATATTCTAGGTTTAAATGAAATATTAAATATTTCACTAAAATACCCCTTTGAATAACATCACATTATAATGTGACACTAATCAACTTAAGGATTAAAGTGATCATTTGATATTCATTTACTTTCTACAATGATCTTCCCTATCAATTTTAATTAAATCCATTAAAGAACTTATTCATAGAATGCTCTATTTAAATAAACATTCTAAGTGACTAATTCCCTAAACAAATATATCACATGCTAGTTTAAAATAATGCATTCATACAAATTGAACAATTAAATAAAGCAATTAGATAAAAGCAATTAAAAAAAATTAAACTGCCCAGGACCAAATTGAATTAAATCGCAAAGTGAAGAGCCATATAACAAGTAGAAGTGACTAAATTGTAACGTTTTATAAATTAAAGGCCCAAACTATGAAAAGAAGGAAGTAGGGCGCGGATCATTGCCCGACCCGATGCTAAAATGCGTGGGTTTTCCCCTGACCCGGGCATTAAACGACGTCGTTTCTCCTTTATTATATAAACCCCTTAAGCCCGAAATTTTGCCCCTTACTCTCATTTTTCGAATTTCACTCTCTCTCTATCAGCCTCCCCTCTCTCTAAACTCTCTGAAACAAACACCCAAATGCCGAGAAACTTCACCCGTTTCAGATCAAAGCTCACAATTTCGGATGGTGTTCATCCGAGTTCTTCAGGAACTCGATGAACACCATCTTCTCCGGCCATAAACCGCCACCATAACCACCACTCAATCAATATGCCGCCACTAGCCGAGCTCTGATGTGCTTGCCAGCAGGCGACGTCGGCACCATGCGATTTCCGGCCACCGTCTATTGTCACCGGAACCTAAGAAAAATTCCCAAAATCACCCGATCTCGAGCCTAAACCCTAATCTAGTTCCCGTTTCAACAAACGCCCGATCTTCAACTCTGTCGTGTTCATAACATCCTCGACCATTCAACCAACAACTCCGACAACCACTTCTATTTTTCTTCACTGTCTTCTATTGTTTCAGCTTTGACACTAATTTTTATGTGTTTATTTTTGAAGGTAATGAGATCGGGAAAAAATTTACCTATTCAGTGGTGAAAATTGAAGTCCTAATCTCTCCTGCGACATATCTCCGGTGACGGTTCTGCTTCGCGGCGACGGACGAGCTTCTCCAGCAACTTCTCAGTCTCCCGGCGATTAAACTCCCGGGCAAGTAAATTCTCGAAATGCCCTTTCTCTCTCTTTCCTTTTTATTATATTATTATTATATTACTTTTATTATCATTATTAATGGATATTATTTAGTGGGTAATTAATGGTTCTAACTTTTCTCTCTCTTGCTTTTGTAATCACTCATTTTTGTCTGGGTTTTTAGTATTTTTAGTATTGTTGTGATAATATATATAAATAATAATAATAAAATTAATAAAAAAAAAGCAAAAAAAAAGGTGTGGTTTTGGGTGGTCCACGTCACCCATTTGCCTCCCCCAATTGCCTATAAATAGAGGTAGGGGGAGGGCAATTGAATGGAAGCAAATGGATCGGCAGGGCTTTGGCCAAATAAGGAGCTTAGGCTCCCGGCTAGCCCAGGATCGGGACAGTGTCCTCGGTCCTAGTCGGTTCGATCGGGGTCCTATTTTAGGTCCGATCTAGTTAATACTTTTGGAGAGGTCGTGGTAGATCTCGGTGGGGTTTCGTCGGGGTTCGTCATTCGAACTCCTAGTTAGGTATATTTTCTTTCCTTTTTATTTATGTTGTAATTTTTATATTTTAATGAAGTAGTAGTTAATTTAAAATTGTGTTTTTAATTTGTATGTTTATCTATGTTTTAGATTAGTATGTTTTAAATTTATGTTTTATATTAGTGTTTTATTTATGTTAGATATGTTTTTATTTATAAGTTAGATTAATATTTATGTATGTATGTTTTAGATTATTATTTTATTTATGTTAGATATGTTTTTATTTATGTGTTAAATTAATAGTTATGTATGTATGTTTTAGATTCGTATTTTATTTATGTTATGTTAGTATTTCATTATGTTAGTATTTATTTATATTTTTTATCGCAAGGTATTTATTTATATTTGTCATGTTTTTTAAGTTTGCATAACGAACATATATTTTGTCAATGTGGTGCCCTTTTATTCGAGCATAAACGGGGCCAGTATCAGACGTAGTGATAGTGGTTGGACGTTTACTCTCGAATAACGGGGCTATTAAAATCTACTCGCACTTATAACCAAATTTTAATCTAATGGTCACTTTAATCCGGAAAGTCTAATATTAATAAAGCGGTAATTATTAAAGTACCAATTTTGGGCGGTGTGGGGGTGCTAATCCTTCCCCATCCGTAACCGACTCTCGAACCCATAAATTTTAAATCTCTGGTTTTCTACGGTGTCCGGTCCACCTTGAGTGGCCGGTGGCGACTCCATTTTTAAATAAAATACGGGTTTTATAAAATCCCACGCGGAAGAAAATATTTCCAAATAAATAAAAACACACTTTCTTTTTTAGCGAGAAAAAACATCGCTACAGATGGCGACTCCGCTGGGGACTTTTTTTGTTTTTTAAAAACAAATGAGAGTCGAGCTTTTTCAAATAATTACCGCTTTATTAATATCAAAAATTCCGGATTTAAGTGACTGTTAAACTAACATTCGGTCATAATTGCGCGTTTATTTTAACGCATTTAAAATTTGGCATATAAACCCGTATTTTTTAAGTTGGGGGAAAACGCTAATGCTTTCGTGGAGATATCATTCTCCCGTGTAGGCCTAGCAAGTACCTTCGGGGCTCGAGTACCTTATGCTTTCGTAAGGATATCGTTCCTTCGTGCAGGCATAAGCGAATGGGTCCCCCTGAATTAAACCCGGTTGAAAGGAGCCTATAATGGGTGATGACCGAGGGCCTTGCTACTCTTAGTAGAGGACAGCAAGGACAATTCGGGTACCTCTTAGCACCAAAACTGCATATAGTGAGCCGTAGGAGCCAACCCTTTAGAGCCATGTGAAACTCTGCCCAATTAATGGTCACCCTATTTAGGCTCTGGTGCCTTATTTCTTGTTTATGTACAGTTTTTATTACTCTATTTTTGTTATATTTATCATTTGTTTTATTTAATCATTTAATTTGGTACTAACTCGTTTCATTTTATTCTTATCGCATTGATTTCACATGCATCATTGTGCAACATCATCACAATCTTAACTTTGCATTGCATCGATTTAGGATACATTTTGCATGCATCATTTTCAGAATAAGAAAACTGGTCCTCAGGTTGCCCCATTAGATACAACAAAGTTGGTCGATCTAGTACCTTACAGAACCTCTACAAGAGCCTGATCTTGGGGCATGTCTAAAAGCACCATCCATATCTTTTACAAACATTGTGCCTCTAACAAGGTCCAAGTCCAGGGGCATTCTTTGCCAATGTCCAGCCTTCATTGCTGAGTCAAACCCTTGCACCCCTGAAATGTCTACATTGACCACAGTCTGTAAAATTGCACCCAATCAAAAATAATAAGCTACCATGAACCAATACAATTTATAAACCCAACCTAGGGGGCAACAAAATCCACACTCAAAGTGTCAGATTCAAGAACAGTTTCAGACGATGGCATAGGGATGAATAAAATGTTGGGGCATGCACCCAGATGACTGATCGAACCCAAGTTGAGGTTGGGGCACCGTCACATACAAAAAACCAAGATCCTGACGGGACCAGTGAGGAGTCACAGGCATCCCTTTGAGGATCGAAAAATCATGTCACATTCATGCATTTAGATTGCATTCATCTTGCATTAAACCATTTTTGCATACGTCATACATTTAGATTAAATGCATACACCAAAATCACCATGCATTTAGGGTAGACACATGCATTTAGACATAAAATTAGATACATTCATGCAATATTGCTTGTACATAACAGGTCTAGGAAAAAGACCGAGTACCCTCGACATGGGGGCAATGACAAGAAGGCCAACCCTAGTCTTGAAGGAAGCCAAACACGAAGAAGATGGAAACGCCTCAAAATAAAAGGTATCAGCGACAAAATCTTTGACAATTACTGACTAATGTTTTTTCTTTTGTAGGATTTGATTCTTCCAACGATGGTGTGACGGACGCTAACATTCCAGATCTTACCCTCTGCCGACAGAAGCAGGGCAAATTTTTCCAGACATAGTCTCGCTGTCAATAGCACAACAATTCAACATCTTGCAAATCATGCCTCCATCAGTGGTGGTACGCCAACTTAATGTAGATCTTGCCTCCATTGGTGGTGTTGCAAGTTAAAATTTCCATCTGGATCCTGTCTCTCCGTCAGTGGTGTAGCAGGTCTCATATTTTACTGATCTAGTCTCTCCGGCAGTGATGTAGCAGATCAAATCCTATCCAGATCTTGCCTCCATCGGCGGTGTTGCAGATCAAAGTTTCCATTCGGTCCTACCTCTCCGTCGGTGGTGTAGTGGGTCCTACATTTTGCTTATCTAGTCTCTCCGTCAGTGGTGTGACTGATCAAATCCTCTCCGGTCTTGCCTCTTCGATGGTGTTGTAGCTAGACCTAAATTTTACTCGGAATTTACCTGTTTATCAATCAAAAAGAAAAAATAAAATGAGAAAAAGAGAAAAAAGAAAAAAGAGAAAAATTGAAAAAAATTGAAAAAAGAAGAAGAAAAATGAAATGAAAAAAGCAAGAAAAAGAGAAGAAGAAAAAGGAAAAGAAAAAAGAAAAAAAATCAAAAGTCGAAAAAATCAAAAATGAATGAAATGAAAATCAAAAGAAAATTTATCAACTTTCATCGCCCGATCTAGTTCCTCCGCTGATGAAGTGGCCAGGTCCAAGCTTCCGTCGCCCTCAGATCCTGCTCTCTGCTGATGGTGTAGCCAGTTCCAGGTCGTCATTGTCCAATCCAGTCCTCCGCTAATGGAGTGACCGGGTCCAAGCTCCCATCGTCCTCAAATCTTGCTCTCCGCTGATGGTGTAGCCAGTTCCAGGTCGTCATTGTCCAATCCGGTCCTCCGCTGATGGAGTGGCCGGGTCCAAGCTCATGTCGCCCTCAGATCCTGCTCTCCGCTGATGGTGTAGCCGGTTCCAGGTCATAATTGTCCAATCTAGTCCTCCGCTGATGGAGTGACCGGGTACAAGCTCCTGTCGTCCTCAGATCCTGCTCTTCGCTGATGGTGTAGCCGGTTCTAGGTCGTCATTATCCGATCCAGTCCTCCGCTGATGGAGTGGCTAGGTCCCAGTTGCTGCTGTCCTACTTATCCGCTGATGGTGTAGTAGGGTTCTAGTTAATATTTCTATTTCTCTATTGATAGATCCAACTTTACTGATTTTCAAGTTTTCTTTATTAATGTTGTAGCTAGAAGACAAATCAAAAAAAAGAAAAAAATCAAAGAAAAATAGAAAAAAAAGAAAATGAAAAAAAATGAAAAAAAATGAAAAAAAAAACAAAAAAAATGAAAAAATGAAAAAATAAGCTTTCAACCAAATCCTGATCATGCCTCTTCGTCAGAGTCGTAGCTTGATCACAAAAAAAGAACAACTATCCGATCATGCCTCTTCGTTGGTGTCGTAGCTGGATCAAATCTTCAGACCTTGCCTCTTCGTCGGTGTCGTAGCTTGGTCAAATCTAACTTTCAGTTCTGCCTCTTCGTCGGTGTTGTAGCTGAACCTAATTCACTAACTTCTGGTCTTGCCTCTTCGTCGGTGTTGTAGCTAGACCAAATTAACTAACTCTTGATCCTGCCTCTTCGTCGGTGTTGTAGCTGGATCGACATTACTAACTTTAGACAATGCCTCTTCGTCGGTGTTGTAGCTTGGTCAAAATTCACCAACTTTCAAGTTTTATCAATGTTCTAAGAAAAAATCAAAAAAAAGAGAAAAAAAGAGAAAAAGAAAAAAATATGTAAAAGAAACAAAAGCGGAGAAAAAGAAAAAAAAAGAGAGAAAAAAGAGAAAATTTGTCAGTTTTCTGATCTCGCATCTTCGTCAGAGTTGTAGCTGGATCAGACATCAGAACTTTCACCTATCGGTCTTGCCTCCTCGTCAGTGTTGCAGCTGGATCGAATTTTGTAGACCCTGTCTCTTCGTCGGTGTTGCAGCTGGGTCGAACTCTCTTTAGGTATTAGCTTATTACCAATAATGTAGCAAGTAGAACTCGGTTTGGCTTCCTCAACAAACAACCCCCATTTTGAAGGCTTTGCTTCCCGAGAGTGACAAGGTGGATCAACCAAAACAAGAAAGAAGACATGCGCTGAAGAGAATGAAGATCTACCAAAGAAAGAAGACGCGTCAAAAGGAGAGAAGTTTAGCCAGATAAGACAAAAATGAGTGCTTTTGATCTTTGCTTTGTTCTCGTTTCACAAGAACAAGCAAAGAGGGGCAACTGTAATCACTCATTTTTGTCCGGGTTTTTAGTATTTTTAGTATTGTTGTAATAATATATATAAATAATAATAATAAAATTAATAAAAAAAAGCAAAAAAAGGTGTGGTTTTGGGTGGTCCACGTGACCCATTTGCCTCCCCCAATTGCCTATAAATAGAGGCAGGGGGAGGGCAATTGAATGGAAGCAAATGGATCGGCAGGGCTTTGGCCAAATAAGGAGCTTAGGCTCCCGGCTAGCCCAGGATCGGGACAGTGTCCTCAGTCCTAGTCGGTTCGATCGGGGTCCTATTTTAGGTCTGATCTAGTTAATATTTTTGGAGAGATCGTGGTAAATCTCGGTGGGGTTTCGTCGGGGTTCGTCATTCGAACTCCTAGTTAGGTATATTTTCTTTCCTTTTTATTTATGTTGTAATTTTATATTTTAATGAAGTAGTAGTTAATTTAAAATTGTGTTTTTAATTTGTATCTTTATCTATGTTTTAGATTAGTATGTTTTAAATTTATGTTTTATATTAGTGCTTTATTTATGTTAGATATGTTTTTATTTATAAGTTAGATTAATATTTATGTATGTATATTTTAGATTATTATTTTATTTATGTTAGATATGTTTTTATTTATGTGTTAAATTAATAGTTATGTATGTATGTTTTAGATTCGTATTTTATTTATGTTTTGTTAGTATTTCATTATGTTAGTATTTATTTATATTTTTTATCGCAAGGTATTTATTTATATTTGTCATGTTTTTTAAGTTTGCACAACGAACATATATTTTGTCAATGCGGTGCCCTTTTATTCGAGCGTAAACGGGGCCAGTATCAGACGTAGTGATAGTGGTTGGACGTTTACTCTCGAATAACGGGGCTATTAAAATCTACTCGCACTTATAACCAAATTTTAATCTAATGGCCACTTTAATCCGGAAAGTCTGATATTAATAAAGCGGTAATTATTAAAGTACCAATTTTGGGCGGTGTGGGGGTGTTAATCCTTCCCCATCCGTAACCGACTCTCGAACCCGATATTTCAAAATCTCTGGTTTTCTACGGTGTCCGGTCCACCTTGAGTGGCAGGTGGCGACTCCATTTTTAAACAAAATACGGGTTTTATAAAACTCCCCGCAGAAGAAAATATTTTCCAAATAAAATCAAAAATCATTTTTAGCGAGAAAAAACAATCGCTACAGGTTTATATAGGAAGTGGATCATGACATCATCTATGACATCAGAAGAAAATCAAGATCCGTGGCATTTAATTTCAGCCAATAGAGGACCGACACGTGTCCATTGAGACCAAATTGGTCGGGAATAGACCAAAAGTGTGTTTGTTTGGGGAACTTTATCAGATTATGGGTTGTATACGGGCTTTTAAATTTATAATTGGGCTTTGTGTATGTAAAAGGGATATTTGATTGTAAATGGACATTTGGAATAAACTTCGGAGCTTTTATAGATTTATGGACTATTTGTTGTATTTTTGGGATTTATTATTTATTTATTTATTAGTTTTATTTATATCAAATTAACTAATATAATAATAACCCCAGAAAAAATACGGGTATTATACATTTATTTGACCGTTAAATCAAATAGAAAAATGACAATCGACGCCATACCTGTTGAAGAAGCCATTGCTGAACGAGACTTAAGTCTTCACCGCTTAACTTTTCTGATTTAAGCTCACTATTCAATATTCATGTGATAGGTCAAGTGCATGTAATATTTCGCATTAGATTTGACAAAATTGACAAGAATTTAAAGACTCGTATACGATCTTAAAATGATAAAGCTTTTCTGAAACTATTTTTTTCATCCATAAAATTCAAACGCAAAACAATAATTATACCTAATTTCACCAACTTCAAAAAACCATAAATGTTGTTCCCTGACAAACCCCTTAAACCATGTTAAATGAATGAGTGCATATTGTCACGGGGCTAGATTTTGACTCTAGCGGATCCGTGCGGCCTTAGACGCCTTCGATGCAAATCAGTCGATTCCTACGCCTAAGTCAGCCTTCAACCAGCCTTGTGAGTACTCCTGCTCGACAACGGCTTCGACAAGCCCTCCAGGTTTCGATGGATCTTGTCACGGACACCACTTGTGTCACGGGGCTAGACCTTTGCCAGACGAATCGTGTGAACCTTAGTCGCTTTCTCGGTTGAAACGTCGGCTAAGTCACCCTAAAGTACCTTGTCACGGTCTTAGGTGAAGCACTCTCGACAAACACCTAACTCAGCCAGGATTCTCGCTCCGGAAGATCAAACACTTCCCGAAGCCCTCGAACGAAGGATCGTTCTAAGCGAAAGCTAATCAAAGAACAACGGAAAGAGATTGGCAGCTAGAACAACGAAGAACACTCAAGAATAATGAAGAACACTCAAAGAGTTTTTAGAGTAAATGCTTCTTGTATTACTCAAAGTGAAGTGGAGATTTACAAGTGAGGAGGGAGCCTATATTTATAGTTAAACTCCCCTATATCCAACAGCTCAGTTTAAATTACATCGACGGTCGAGATTGATCTTATCTAATCAAATCTCAATTTCAAATTTTTAATTATCACAAACATTATCTACAAATTATATTTCAAATAAATAGATGATGCTCTGACCGAATTACCCTCCTGAATCCTCCATGGATTTGGCTAAGTCCTGTGGGCTTGCGGGCTCTTTAGCATTCTCCAAGTGCCGGGCCAAGTGTGATGGTCTTGGCAAGCCCGTTACACCGTTCAAACCCTCTTTGGCTGATTCTTGCGCCAATGCCTCGGTTCCAAAGGTTTGGTCCACGCCTTTCTCCAAGTGCTGGGCCAAGTCTAATGGTCTTGGCAAGCCCGTTACACCGCGCAAACCTTCTTTGGCTGATTCTTGCGCCAATGCCTTGGTCCCAAAGGTATGGTCCACGACATTCTCCGAGTGCTGGGTCACATTTGGCAAGCTCGTTGCATTGCGCACAACCTCCATATTTGATGCTCGCACCAATGTCTCGATCCAAAAAGTTTGGTCTGTGACATTCTCCACCACTTGACTTAGCGACGCCCTCGTCGCTGCACTTGAACGATCCTGGGCAAGGTCAACTTGATTACTCGTCGATGCCTCGACTTCATGCAATTCCCCTATATTAACTGCTTGCCTCGACTCAAACTGTCGTTGAACATCGCGTGCTAACACGCCTCTTGATACATCTCCCTTGTAGGAGCACTCTCCTACAAACTCCGATTTACCTCGACTCAGACCCACTTGGTCCTGCGGCAAAGACTTGGAAGTTGTCACAACATTGAACACAAACTGAACTCTCAGATTCATCGACAACTCTGGCTTGCCCCTTTGAACTCTGAAAGGTCTCTCCCAATCTTTATTTTCCCCGCACTGAAGACTAGGTCTTACATGACCTACGCTCATCAACAATGGCAAATCAAAACCAAAAACACTAGGAATGTGTTTGAGATGTACCTTCTCCTCGATCACATTTACTCTAAAACAGGTCAGCCCTTTTTTCTCCTTGAAGTCTGGCCCCCTCTGCATTGAACCTTCTTCATCGAAGTTCTTTGCATGCATCGGCACTTTCGCCACAAAGTCCGTTGTGATACTCTGCATCGGCTCTTCTTCCCTGAAGTCCGTTGCTTCTGGTTGCATCCACCCTTCTGACTTGAAGTTTGGTGTTCTCTTGCATCGATCTTTCTTCCTTGAAGTTCGGTGCTTTCTCTTGCGTCGACACTTCCTACCTGAAGTTCGTCGCTCGTTTCCCACCTTGCCCATTGGTGGCGTCTCTACGGTTACTATGTCCCTTAACGGCTTGGCCCCCTTCGACTCTCCAATAGTCTCAAAAGCGATGCTCTTTCCCCGAACATCCTCGACAAGCTCCTTGGTAGCCTTCTTAGACATGGTCACCCTTTCTGCTTTCGGTCTCCCTTGGCCTTGGCAGAACTCAACATTATCGGATCAAGCGATGCAGCCTCGCTCTCTTCAGGCTCACCCAACTCCTTGGATGGCTTGACTCGATCCAGGCACTCTCGCAATTTGTGAGGCCCCTTACACTGGTAGCACTCTAGTTGCTTAATCTTGCGTCGACACTTCTTCCTCGAAGTCCTTCGCTTCTTTCCCACCTTGCCCATAGGTGGCATCTTAACGGTTGCTATGTCCCTCGACGGCTCAGCCCCCTTCGACACTCTACTGGTCTCAAAAGCAATGTTCTTCACTCGAACATTCTCGGCAAGCTCTTTCCCAGCCTTCCCGGACATCTTCAACCCATTCTGCTCATGGTCTCCGCTTACCTTGGCAGAACTAGACAACTCGGAACCAAGTTTCACAGGCTCTTTACTCTTGGCCTTGTCCTGTCCCTCGGACCACTTGGCTCGAAACGGGCATTTTCGCAACTTATGAGGTCCCTTGCATCGGTAGCACCTCAATCGCCTCGTCCTTACCCTCGGCTTGATAGCTTCCTCACTTGCTATCGCACCAAGTCTCATTGCTGGCTGGACTACTTTGGCACTCGTAGTCGAACCACGGTTCTCCCTTCGCTTGGTGGCATTGACACTCACAATCGCCCCAAGTCTCATCACTGGCTTGACTACTTTGACACTCGTAGTCGAACCAATGTTCTCACTCCGCTTGGCGGCATTGACACTCACAATCGCCCCAAGTCTTGCTACTTCACCCTTTGACTCGTCTGCTGTCTTCACCATGGCAGCTAGGCGGTTCTTCTCGGGACATCCCCTTATCAAATGAGGACCATCACAGAAGTAGCACTTCAACTTCTTACTCCACTTCTTTTCTGGCACGGACTTAGCCTCACCATTCCCCTTGTCTCTCGAACTGGGCCTGGTTGACTCAACACTCTCCTACTTGCATTCTGCGGGCTCGGTCAGAGGTTCGGCAACAACAAGAGCCTCTGAAAGTCTCTGGGCATCTCTCTTCTCTAATGCGAGCTTCGCCCCGGTCTAAATCCCTCTAAGAAGGTCTTGAGCGCATCACATTCACTCATTGTCGTCTTGCAACTGAGCAGCTCCCTCTTGAGCTCATCAACTTCTTTTCGCAAAGCTTCCATCTCAGCTTCACTAGCATTACTCCCTCGAACAGTCACCAACTTTTTGAGAACTTCTCATGTCTCATCCTTGAACCGGTCATCTATAGACTCTACTTCATCAAGACAGGACTCGAAAACACCTTGGGTCTGCTTGGCCTCCTCTTCGAATTTCTCAAGTCTAAGAACCCTCTTTCCCAACGACTCCAATTCCGCCTTCATTGCCTCCACTGAATCTTGAAGGGAATTATCTTGTTGGTTCAACTTCTCGTACACCGAGTTGAGAACTTCTTGGATCTCCTTCGCGGTTTTCTCCTTGGAAGAATCCTCCGCTTTTTGCAAATCCCCCATCTTGGCTTCACAAGCACAACTCTCTCAAACTACCTCCAACTCGTTGAGGATGCGTTACGTCTCGTCATTGAACTTGCCCTCCATGGACTCTAACTTTTCAAGACGTGACTCCACAACACCTTGGATCTTTTTGGCCTCCTCTCTTAGAGTTTCCACTGCAGCCTCTAAGGAATCGCCACGCTCAAATATCTTCACATCCAAGCCATTAACAGCCCATTGAACCTCCTCATGGATCCCTTTCAGAGACTCTAACATCTCGATATCCAACGAACCCAGCTTCTCAAGGTTTACTGACTCTAGCTGTTCAAACACCACCTTGGCCTCCTTCTTGAAGTCCAAGAGTTTATCGACCCAAGCCTCCACGACTGTTATGAATTCAAGATTCGATTGTACCTTATTTTCAAGACGGTTGCTCCTCTCATCAAATTCATTCAGAGTCTTTCTCACATCGTCCATTGTCAGTGTCTTCTTCTTCGGTGCCATCTCAATCACCACTTTTCCACGAACTAGTCTGATCCCTGATCACTTCGACTAACTCGAACGCAAACCACCACCACGCTTAACTGCAACTACAAGCTGGAATCCACCACACTTGACTGCAAACTACAAGCTGGAATCCACCACACTTGACTGCACCTGCAAGCTGGCTTGAACATAAGTCACCACCACGCTTGACTGCAACTGCGAGCTGGCTCGAACGCAAGTCCCTTCCTCGACTCGCTCAGATACCACTTATCACGGCACTTCTTTGATACCACTTCTCGTGGCTCGGCTCTGATACCACTTGTCACGGGGCTAGATTTTGACTCTAGCGGATCCGTGCGGCCTTAAACGCCTTCGATGCAAATCAGTCGATTCCTACGCCTAAGTCAGCCTTCAACCAGCCTTGTGAGTACTCCTGCTCGGCAACGGCTTCGACAAGCCCTCCAGGTTTCGATGGATCTTGTCACGGACACCACTTGTGTCGCGGGGCTAGACTTTTGCCAGACGAATCGTGTGAACCTTAGTCGCTTTCTCGCTTGAAACGTCGGCTAAGTCACCCTGAAGTACCTTGTCACGGTCTTAGGTGAAGCTCTCTCGACAAACACCTAACTCAGCCAGGATTCTCGCTTCGGAAGATCAAACACTTCCCGAAGCCCTCGAACGAAAGATCGTTCTAAGCGAAAGCTAATCAAAGAACGGAAAGAGATTGGCAGCTAGAACAACGAAGAACACTCAAGAATAATGAAGAACACTCAAAGAGTTTTTAGAGTAAATGCTTCTTGTATTACTCAAAGTGAAGTGGTGATTTACAAGTGAGGAGGGAGCATCTATTTATAGTTAAACTCCCCTATATCCAACGGCTCAGTTTAAATTACATCGACGGTCGAGATTGATCTTATCTAATCAAATCTCAATTTCAAATCTCTAATAATCACAAATATTATCTACAAATTATATTTCAAATAAATAGATGATGCTTTGACCGAATTACCCTCCTGAATCCTCCATGGATTTGGCTAAGTCCTGTGGGCTTGCGGGCTCTTTAGCATTCTCCAAGTGCCGGGCCAAGTGTGATGGTCTTAGCAAGCCCGTTACACCGCGCAAACCCTCTTTGGCTGATTCTTGCGCCAATGCCTCGGTTCCAAAGGTTTGGTCCACGTCTTTCTCCAAGTGCTGGGCCAAGTCTAATGTTCTTGGCAAGCCCGTTACACCGCGCAAACCTTCTTTGGTTGATTCTTGCGCCAATGCCTTGGTCCCAAAGGTATGGTCCACGACATTCTCCGAGTGCTAGGCCACATTTGGCAAGCCCGTTGCATTGCGCACAACCTCCCTATTTGATGCTCGCGCCAATGTCTCGATCCGAAAAGTTTGGTCCGATGTCTCGATCCGAAAAGTTTGGTCCGTGACAATATGCATGGACAGGGTCGGACACATGATTGTATATTTGGAGATGCGAACTTTTATACTTAGTAAAATTATATGAGAAATTAAAATTTTAAATCGAAATTAGATTTCAATAAACAATATAAAGCAAATTTCAAAAATATATAGAAATTTAAAATTTCTAAAAGATACGACTGCCCTTTAGTACCCCTCGGTCCATCCCTGTGCATGACATCCATAGGATGGAAGAATTCAGCATGCACGGAAACATATAGGCATGTGTCTTTGTACATGCATATCATCACTGGCTCCATGTCCCCAATATCCAAGCTCATTTTCGTTGAGTATCATGCACACAGCAAAATTGGTAATCAAACTAAAATTTGTACTTCAGATTAAAAAAGTTCAGGGTTATACTCGGTTAGTGTTTGTTTAAAACCACCCTAAACCTGATTTATGATAAACAAAGTCCATCATTGGTTTATGTCCATCTTGATCATAAAAAAGGTTAGCAAAACTGTGCCTACAACTTTACGGTATCACAGTTGGCGCAATCTCGGTCGTCAATTGTTCCTTCAACTGACTCATGGTTGCAGTCTCCGGTGAACATTTGTTCACATAGATAGTAAAGGAGGGAAGTCTTTATTGTCTTGCAGCTGGAACGGTTCTACGAGAGGCCTGCAGCATACCCGGTTAGCAGTTAGCAAAAAGAGAACGAAAATTGACGACTGCCTCGAATTTTCTACAATGCATTTACCTTTTAAGCTCACAAAGTTCCTTCTGCTTCTGATTTTCGATTGAAGGCATACATAACCTGGATTCTGTCTGCACGGGTGGTGGCGAATGCGTACCTGTTGGGAATGGACACTCGTAAACACCAAATTTAATAACTGGTGAGCATTGAGAGCCATTCTCGGCCACTAGACTCTTCGATGCGGGCAGACTAGACAGACTGGTTGTCGTGGTCCTTTTGGTGGATGGAAGAAGAGGGAATTGTTCTGTTGAAAGATCAAGATCATGGCAATTCCCATTTCCACAGTTGTTTTCAATGGGGTCAGTTTCTTTTGGTGAGTTCTGTGACGAATCAGGAGTAGACGACTCGGGATTTTGAGTACCTATACATGCTTGCATCTCTCTATAAGACTGATGGGTCTGCAAAAAATGTTTAACCAATCTTAGTTCAGTTCAGGTCATTAATTTAATAGTAACAGATAGATCGCAGGTTGAAACTATCGTACCATGTCGGGGATGTTAGTGCCTGTTCCTCTCAACTCTGACATATTGTCAATACCATATGTAGAAGCTGGCAACTGGAGAGCACAAGGATGAGAGAATGGTAATCTCGGGATAAAAACATCTGTGCCATTACGATAAAAAGTGTTATGTTTGCACCTAACAAGCCGCCGTAGGGCATCCCATGCACTGTGCTTTTGTGTCTGAGAAGATGATACAGGGGTTGTTGGATGGACAGGAACATTCAATGCACAGTAATGATACCATTGACTATATAGTAGACCGTTATAGTAGCCATCATAGTCACCACTCAGATCAGAAATTTCAGATTTGCCGGTGCCAAAGGCATGCACCGGAATTTGTACATCTGGCCTCTGCCCTCTTCCGTTCCGATCCAAAGTATTAACAAAGAACTTTTCAAGTCCCACACCCATGGTTTCACCTGGAAGCTTCAAGATTTCGCCAAGCCTTTGTGCCCCGTAGGTAAGAGCACATCTAATTCGATGTAAATTACCTGCCGGGGAAGACACATGCTTAATAGCTTTTTTATAAAAAAGAATCATCAAAACCCTGTTCGCTTTTTGAAATAAGTCATTATACCTTTGCTAACACTCCGGCCTAGGTTGTTGTTTGCTTTCAAAGGATCCACGATGTTCATGTACTTGACGGGAAAAACATTGGCCCCGATCTCAAGGGACTGCATTGGCACGAAATATGTTTCTTTGCAATAACTCAAAAAGTCCCGACTAAGCAGAAATTCATCACCATCAGTTACTAGAGTCCCAGCTGCAAAATTACAAAAAGAAAAAAAAAGATTAAATCTGGACTAGTTAGATTTACATGAACCGAGAATAATGCACTAATCAGTACTTACCGAAAAATGCTGGAAGGGAGGATATGGAAACTGGACCAGTTATAGTGAAGCAGTAATTTGCCCAATCAAATGTGCTATAGTAGTCTAAAAACTTGCGAAGGACCTGTACACAAAGTATAAAAGGTGTCGTTGTGGAGTTCAGCAAACGATAAGGGAAAATGCTAGATGGGAAGGAATGACTCACCGCTAGTGGACCACATAATGATGAATGAAAGATATTAATGATATACAAGATCATTGTCTCTAATGCATATGTAGAAATCAAGCCATGGTGTGCACCGAGAATTCGGCTCTCATAATAACACCATGCCTTGATGAAGATGATACTGCGTTTGAAAAGATGATCTTTTCCAATAAATTGGTCAACCTGAAAAAAGGAAGGTAAGTTCAAGCAATAGTGCAAGGAAAAGGTAAAACGGGAGATTTTACACTAATTACGACGCATGCCTAATAGCTTAAGAAACATTAGTTTCTCTTAAATCCGGTAAAGGGTACAGACTTAAAAGATATAGAAATGAAATCAACTTCTCCGCTGGTTGGTAGTCGTACAAAAAACAATGATAAAAACGCTAAGTAGCTAACTAAGATCATCTAACTACTTAGTATTAATGCTGAAAAACAAAACAATGTACCATTTAGAATTATATGAATTTGGATTATCTCGGTCAAGACGTTTGGGATGGGTTTAGAAACATCATTTGGAAACAGTTTCGAAACATCTCAACCTTGTATAGGATTAGACTATACCTTCTCAAGAAAGCATAGTGCAGATAGACCAGCCATTTGATTGAAAGAGATGTCCACCGGTATATCATTCACAGTACATTTCACTATCTTAACCTGACATAAAATTCCAAAAAAAAAGAAGTTATCAGCACAAGATGATTTGGGCTCTGTTTGCTGCTATAAACACTATTTCATTATCTTAATCTGATAATTTTTCTATCCGCATAGTAGCCCAAAAGAAGTTGGTGCCATCCGTCCGCCATAATATCACTGTTATGTACTGTTACACAACACAAGTTTATACACAAAAGGATACGAAGTTCCTGCCTGTAAGCTCTAGGTACATAAAGTGGATAATACTACCTGAGTTTAGATGCAAGGCCTGGGAAGGTTTTGTGTTTTCGTCCTTTGAATTATAAGGCATCACCAAAAAAGAAAAAAGAAAGAAAGAAAGAACTTCACCTGAGCACGAATATATTGAACATCCTGTACTATGAACTCAGAGTTCTTCTGGTGATCTTGTAAGATACTGCAGATATATCTAGCCAAATTTTCCTCCATATTTGGATGACTAAGAGCAGTCAAATCAATATCTCCATCGGGAAGGAAGGTTTTTAATGGAACTGAGCCGAATGGGAACACCTGAAAAGCATTTGGGAAGGTAAAAGAACTGCACTACAATGAAAAAAAAAGTAAACATATATGCACTAAAGCATAGCTTAATCTAGCACAAGTGCGTTACAAACTGATGGGTGCGATGCCTTTACTAAAGCACATGACTTAAAGGCGAAAGGGAAAAAGCACTTACGGTTAAGTTTGCTTTTCTTTCTCCAGATTTACATATTCTATGAGTTATATAATAAGAACAAGTATGTGTCATGTACAAGAGATGACTATTACGGTCCATCTAGAACTTCCTGATTATGCTGGAAGTGAAGGAACCGTTTTTCCCGGCCAAGAAAAGTAATGGAACTTAGGGGTAGAGTTTGATAATGAGTGTTAGCAATGCTTGATATCTGTAGTACAACAGCAGTGAACAACTTTTGGGAGGGAGGAGGGTACAAGACGTACGCCTCGTACCTAGGATCTCTATCCATACCCAACCCCACCCTTACCACGTGACACGGTTGTAAACAAAAGTTTGTACACCTGTTTATATCTCTAGTTTACTTCCACAAAAGCATGTGATATTAAAAGGACAGCGTATCAGGTGCAAGAACTGATGCCAACTTGCGTTACAATTTAAGGAAACGGTTAGTTAAATGACTAGTTCAAACCCCACATGCCCGCACTCTTTGGAGACGAACACTCGAATCCAAATCCATGCAAGCTACATTTCTCTTCAAAAAGAATCAATCAACAAGCTATGACCAACTGTCACTAACAGACCATAAAAATACATGCTAAAGTGCATTAAGAAGCTAGTCGAATCTAACTCGAAAAGACTAAAACAAAATCAATCTCAAGTTATCACACTTCTAAATAATCACTGAGATTTTGGGGTTTCATTTTTCTTGCTTGTAAAAGACAAGTAAATTACTTTGATATCCATGTTCACAAGTGTAATACAAGCATGCTCAGAGCTCACTGCACAAAATAAACCCAGCAAAATTTACCCATAAAATGGTTTCACAGCCATAGGTAACTCCATTCCTGCTAAACATTAAAAGGGACAATACACCATATAACAAGCAACAAAACATAGAAAATTAGAGACATATCTTAAGAATTCAGACCAAAAAATGTTCCTAGTGGTGCCAAAGTACCAATGTCACATATTAGTCTTCACTCACAAACAGGCACTTGAAAACCAAGAACCAACAATTGCTAGAACTTGTCCAATTTTAGTCTCCAAGGCTAAATTATCTAGGGAAATTGAGTTTACCTCACTGCCGTAGTAACCTCTGATTAGGCTCTGAATGTAAGAAACAGCACTTTTTCGATTTTCCTCAGAAACCAAAGCAGGCTGAATGATACAAAGTATCTCCTGGGCTCTTTTCTCAGCCAACAACCAGAGTTCATCATCAATTGACAATGGATGTGGGCTGTTAGATGGCAAAGACAAAGACAAAGAAGAAGAGGAGGAAGAAGAAGAAGAAGGTGATGATGGGTGGGGGATAGGCGATGAAGAAGAAGTAGAGGACAAAGACAAAGAGGAAGAAGGTGACATACACTCCTGAAAATCCTCCATTTCTGCAATAAAAAAACCAACTTTATCTAAAACAACCTAGGAACATTCATTCCAATGGTGAACAAGGAGAAACCAACATCTGCAAACCCTGCAATTTTATGAGAGATGATGAGACAATTAAAGGGTTTGAAGGATAACCAAAAAGAAGATGAGGAAATGGAAGAAGAAAGACATGTACTTTTTCCGTTTCAATGAACAAAAAGGGGCATTAAGAAGTGTTGACAAAACATATGTTGCAAAGATGAGAAGGAAAAACAGCCTCAGTTGAGTTTGAAACATATGTTGCAAAGTGGTTTTGACATCTAGTTCTGCACCCCTGAAAATCTTCTTTTGTCGTCTTCTCTAACCCCCTCTGATAAAGCACAAAGATGGGTTATTTAAAATCAAATTTTGTGGTTTAAATGCAATGTTATGCATAATGGGGGGACTAGTTTGACAATATTAAAATATTTATTATTTTTTTTTTTGTTGTAAAAATAGACATAGGAGGAAAATAAGGAAACTTATCCATACACAATCAAAGTTTAATTTTCAAATTAAAGCTGGTAAATTCACATATATACACACACATAAAAGAATGAAATGTTGGTACACTAGCTACCCAACCAATTATGTTTTAAGGAATTAATCTGGGTTTAGTAATTTATTTATAAGTTTAAAATTTAAGGTTTAAAGGTTAAAATTTTTAATTTTAAAGAGTAAATATGTAAATTCATGATTTACACAATATGTATATCAAAAAATTACTACAGCAACATTTTTGGCCTTTGCATGGGGTTTTAGTTCTCATTTTGAGTGATGCTATGGACTAACTTCTTTATATCGATTTAGTACATTGCTTAAAATGGGAAAGCCTATGTTTTTTCGATTTTTTAAAATATTTGTATCCAGATATAGATGTAAAGATTCGATCTTTTCAAGATATTTTATAAATAAAAAAATTAAGAAAATAAAAATACTCATATCTGATACTCAAATTTAAGCCAGGGTAATAAAGAGAAACCGTCACCCTTTGTATCAAGGCCGGGGAAAATGCACCCTGCCCTAATGGGGAGCATCCGCATCTTCATTTAAAAAAAACATGTTTAATTTAATATTATTTTAAAAAATTAATTTTGTTTAATATGTAAAGAAAAAATTGCTTACTCATTTGAGAAAAAAATCGAACTCAATTCTTGAATTTTTGAATCTATTAATAGGGATACGCTTATGCAAATTAATAAAATTAAATTACTAAATGAACATGTGACTAATATACATTCATCTAACACTATTTTTAGTGGCTAAAGCTTCACTATAAATGTATATAATAATTGAAAAAAATAAGAGTATTGGAAAGTCAACAAAATTAGGTCCTTCCAAAGAAGAGAAAGTTTTGGTCAAGACTCTTCAAACAAGGAAGTAATAGCAAAAGAATCTCTCCCATTAAAGGAAGCTCAAAATATAGATTGGAATGAAGAAAAAAAATATAATTCAAATGATCGTTTTGGTCATTAAACTTTTAAAATTTACAAAATAATCATTAATTTTATCAAATGTAACTTTTAAAAGTTTAGTGATCAAACCGATTGTTTGAGCATAGTTTAGTGACCTCTGGTGTGGTTTACCCGGTAAGAAAACAAGGAAAAAACAATTAGTAGTAAATAAAAACTAGGGTAGAACAAATAGTAAATACAACTAGCAGTTTATGGCACACTTGTTGCTCAATAGAAATGGTCTAATTGAAATTTCAACACCTTATGAATTTGGAGAAAAAGTTTGATACATAATTCCTGTAAACAAATGTTTACACGTACTTTTTAAATTTAAGGGTTAGGGGTTTAGATTGTAGGGTTTAGAATTTAAGATCATAGTTTAGAATTTAGGGTTTAGGTTTTATAGTGTTGAGGTTATAAATTTAGAATTTGTATTTTATAAGGTAAAAACATATACTTGTATAAAATTAATTTTACACAACTTGTGTATCAAAATTTTACCCTATAAATTTGTTTCAAATTGTAGAGTTTATATTGGCAAAATTGTATTTTTTCACATTAATGAGACAAAATCAGAGTATTGGTCAAACAACTTGAAAGGTCATTGTAGCAGGTCAGCATATTGCCATATTGGAAATTATAACGTAGCTAGCATTAATTTCAAAGTTCAAAGAAATATTGACTATTCTTCATGTTTTAGCCCTAACTATGGTTAAAGGTACATACCCTCTTTTTATTACCAAATATCACCATGGACTGCATTGATTTCCATGGGATTATGCGCTTATTATCTTGCCTAGTGATGGCACTACTTGTCTTATTTGTGCGGATTCAAATATTAGTTCATGTGAACATTTATAGAACTTGGATTCATAACTTCTAAAAATATATCCAATATGTGTGTCATTTGACCTAATATGTCTCTTACGACTTTATTGTCCATTTGATTAAAGAGTCAAATATAAATGTTCGAATGAATATACTTAAACACACGTGTCAAATGCAAGTATTTGTCATTTTCTCATAATACGATATTAACATTTATGTCTATACGTATGAATAAATATGGAGGTTGAATAAAAGATTTTAAAAAAATACTTTTAATGGCACAATTCCGATCGAAAATTTATTAAATGTTGTCTCTTAAAATTAACGTAAAAATTGATTGATTTAAATTTTGAGATCAAAGACATTTTTTTTACATATTATGTCTCTTATGTTTCAACATTCCAACTCACACATACTTCTCGTACTCTAAAAATGACTTTTCCTTTATCTTCTCTCTAAATATTATTTGAAATTTTTTCTTTTGATTTTACTTGAGTGGCGCCACTAGTAATTAGGTGTAACAGGCACCACCCTCTCTTATCTCTTTTCTTCTTCCTTCTTTCAATTATTATTTTTTTGTTCACTTTTAATTTTTGGCCATTTAAAAAAAAATAGCTGCTTGAGGTTCCTTCCTTCCAACATCGGTTATGTGCTCCTCGAAGGTTAGTATACAATGAAGGAAATGGTCTCACCTCATCGACTAGGAGATAGAGAGGGTCAGAAGAGAGACTTTTTTTCTCTCTTCTATTTCTTCTCATTTTGCTACTTTTCAATTCTGTTTTTCATTTTTGTTGTTTCACTTTCTTAGCGGTTGTTGCCTTTTACTACTTTTTTTTGGCTTAATTTTCCAATAGGTGTTTAAAATATATATATTTTAGTTGTGTTTAAATTATTTTTCGGGTCAAATAAGTGCCTAAAGTTTCATTCTTTGACCCACTTAAGGTTCTCTATTAAATATTACGTGTCACCTCTAAAAAATCTAAAATTATATTAAAAATAAATATAATTAATTAATTTTTAAAAAATCTCTAAATTTTCCATATTTTATAAAACAACTCACAAATTCTAAAATCCCTAAACCCCAAAATTTAAATTCCAATTTGAGTCGATTTTGCCGCCGATTGTCACGCCTTCACCTGCCACATCGGTCGCTGGACCATCACGACCATTTCTCTCATTATCCGGTCGCCGAAAATCGACCGACGTTGTGCAAATTGACAAAATTATCGAATGGTTCTTTCGAACAATTCGCGACGAATGGCGGCAAGAGAGGCAATGAATGGCATGTGGGTTGTTCGGCGAGGGGAGAGCGCTTCATTCCGTCGTCGGCAACACGACTACCACCGGCAAGAGTGGTCGGAGTTGGGGGTTTAGAGATTTGGGACTATTTTTGGAATATTTGAAAATTTTAAGATATATTTTTATTTTTATTTTCTTTTATTAATTTTATTTATTTTTAATATAATTTTGAATTTTTCAGGAGGTGACGCGTGTCATTTAATGATCAAAATTAACGGAAAACCTTAAATATATCACGGAATAAAATGTTAGATACCTAATTGGTCCGAAAAATAGTTTAAGTACCTAATTAAAAAAAAGGAGCATATATTTACCTATTAAGCCTTTTTTTATAAATTTTTCGACTTTTCTGAAAGAGGATCCGGACCACCAACTACCTCTCTGTCGACTCTTTGATTCATAGACTAAAAAATTTCACCTTTTTTCCAACGTCTCTCTCAACGGATTATAGCTACTTCGGTAGTTTTCTCCAGCGAGTTTAAGCGCTTGATTTTATTTGGTCTTTATAATCTTTTCATTGTTGTTACTTTCAACTCAACCCCTTAAAATACTCGTTGATGTCTTCGACCGTCAAATATTTCTCCTGTTGATGAACCCATCGATAGGGGTGTTCAAACGGTCGGTTAAATCGAATTAATCGACCAAACCGAATTAGTTCGGTTAAAGGTTAACTACCGAACTTTTTTTAATAGGTGAACGATTAAAGAATTTTTCAAAGTTCGGTTATCGGTTAATTCGGTTCAAAATCAGTTAATTAATTAAATTAACCAAATTACCCGAAATATAATAAAAATTAAATATATTATTCATATTAACCCCATGCCCATTAAAATTTTAAAATCCACTTCTAACCAAATGAAAAAATCTAATGTTTAATCTAAAATTCTAAAGTTTTTATCTATGTTTAGATATTGTTTAAATTAAATAAAAATTATCTTTGTGAACTAAAAAATATTTCTAAAGATTTTTATTGTGTAATAATTTTGATTAGGGGAAATTTGATAAATTTCGGTTAATTCGAAAATTGATCGATTTAACCAAAATTTGTTCAATTCAATTAATTTTTTTCGAAAAATGTTCAATTCGATTAACGGTTAAAGATTTAAAATTTTCGATTTTTAGTAATTCGGTTCGGTCACCTACCAAATTAACAGTTTAAACATTTTTACCTACCGATTGTCCATACGAACGACATCGCTCTTTTTCTTTTGCTTGGGTTGCCTGAATTTAGGCTTTGATGTATTTTTTCGGCCTCAATGGAGCCCGTTTGCTATGGGCTTTTCGTTGCCCATATATTTGCATTGTTCCTTTAATATGAATGCATTTCTCCTCTAATAAAAAAAGAGGTAAACTATGTCAGGTACCACCGAACTATTGGATGTAACATGTTTTTATCGTCGAACTTTTAATTGGTCTAAATTTACCATTAAATTTTCTTTTTCGACTCGTTTATACCACCGTGATAATATGGATGCTAGACTAAAATGTGAAAATCATGCTCACGCTGAGATTTGAACCTAGAACCTTTAGATAAAAGGCGACCTCCTAACCACTAAGCCAACTTAATATCTATAATATGTTTCTAGCACAAATAATATATATTCTAAACTGCAGTTTATTATATAAATAATATTACTCTATATAAATAATATAAATATATTATAAGTATATTAGTATACATATATTAATATATAACTAATAAATAAAATATTTATATTAAATAAAAAAATTATTTTATCAATAATATTAAATAGATAAATAAATAATATATTATTATAAAAACTAAAAAACTAATTTTCACAAAACCCCAAAAATTCCAAAACTTACAAAAAGAAACCCCTCAAAATCCACCAAAACATTAAATTCTTACCTTCTACCCTAAAACTCTAAATCATAAATCCTAAAACCATAAACCCATTAGCAGCCAAAATAGATAGACTCGGGGTTTAAGCTTTAGGGTTTTAGCGAGTTTTTGATTTTTTTTTGTAAATTTTCAAAATTTTAGATTTTCTAAAATAATTTTTTAGTTTTTATAATAATATAATATTTGTTTATATATTAAAATATTATTTGTTTATGAATAAAATTTTAGGGTTTAAAGTTATAGTTTAGGGTTAAGGTTTAAGGTTTTGCTGGATTTTGTGCTTTTTGAAAATTTTGGGGTTTTGAAAATATGTTTTGGTGGATTTTGAGGGTTTTTTTTGTAAGTTTTGGAATTTCTGGGGTTTGTGAAAAATAGTTTTTAGTTTTTATAGTAATATATTATTTATTTATATATTTAATATTATTGATAATATAATTTTTTATTTAATATAAATATTTATTTATTAGTTATATATATTAATATATGTATACTAATATATTTATATTATTTATATAGAGTATTATTATTTATATGATAAGCTGCAGTTTAGAATATATATTATTTGTGCTAGAAACATATTAGAGATATTAAGTTGGCTTAGTGGTCTAGTATCCATGTCATCACGGCGTTAAAAAATTAACGGCGGGTGGTATAAACGAGTCGAAAAAGAAAGTTTGATGGTAAATTTAGACCAATTAAAAGTTCGGTGGTAAAAACATGTCACACCCAATAATTCGGTAGTACCTTACATAGTTTATCCTAAAAAAAACCCATCCCTATTCACATACCGCATGATATACCATCGAGAACCTAATTGAATTTTTCATTCTATTATACCATCGTTGAAATCCTCAATTCATCAAATTATATAAGCATTATTAGAAATAAATTCTCATGGAATAAAATCATTTATACTTGCAAACTAAGTAGTCTATTTAATGTTAGAACTAGAAATTATATACAAGACTCGATAGATACTAATTCGAGTATTAAGGAATTCGATGTTTCTTAAATCAGTTCAAAAAAAAAAGTCAAGAAAATAAGAATGTGTATTATAATTGTGGCAAAGAGCACAAGGCCTTGGTTTAATTTTGTCAATGGTTTATTACATTTTAAGATAATGTTGCATACCGCAAGTGCATGTCTGAAAAAAATGTTTTATTTGATACACTAACGGTGAATTTTTCTCTCTATAAACTGATTAAATTAAGGTGGTTAGAAAGTTAGTTTAGGGGACCTAGAATTTAGGATTAAAATTACATTCTAAATCCATAACTTTGCTACCTTAAATCCTAATCTTAAATCTTAAACTCTAAATTTCAAGATCATACACTATAAACCCTAAACTACATTCCTAACACGTGATTTTAAACCTCTTGTAAAAACTTTTTTATCACCGGTATATTGAATAATTTCCAAAAAATATTATATATTAGGAGATAATTTCAGAATAATATCAATAGTTTGAGGACTTAATTAGAATATTTTGAAATTGAAAGAAAATTTCAAAAATCTGAACATAGTTTAGGGATGTCTGAAAGAATTTACCCTATAAATATTTAACTAATGTAAAAAAACCCTAAACAAAAGCCAAAATAAAGAAAAAGTCTGGGCATTCAATGGATTAAGCTAAGTGAGTGTTAAAGCGAATGAATTAACGATGAGTTGATCTAGTGGGATTAGAAATTAGATCTTTTAAGAATGATTAGACGTTTTAGATCTAGCGCAGTGAATAAAGTAAATTAGGCTGGGAGAGTCATCCTATAATAAGCCTCTACAGTACTCGATTCGGATTAATCAGTCAATGAGCTAAATATCGATAGTTAAACAAAAAAGCCAACAAAACAATTGCGTTTTGGTTATGGACAGTTGGGGATAGAGGTGGCAAACGAGTTGTTAGGATCGAGTAATTTTAAGTTTGAACTACATTTGATTTAGAGATGGAGGGATCGAGTAATTTCTAGGAATTGATTACTAAGAGATGGAGGGTCAAAAAAGGGACTGAGGAACTATCTTTTTCTCTGTTTTTATTTCTTTTTTCTTAGTTTGCTGTTTTTATCATCTTTGATTCTTTGAACACTGCTTCTCCTTTTACGTGTGTTTCACATGAGTAAATTATTCAGTTTCTTTTAAGTGAAGTTTCAGTTTTGAATCTCATGAATGAAGAAATACAAGAAAGATTTTATTCTGTTTGAATCCAATTCGATCTGGTTGCAAATTAGTTTGAATGTAACTATCGGAAACCAAAAATCGAAAGAAATTAAAGTTCGGATCAAAGCTAGGCTAAGGCTTAGTGCTTAGAAAAGCAAGAGCTTTAAGCAGGATGATAAACTTGATTGATTTAACTTTAATGATTGTAGAAACTGAGAAACGTTTGCTGTAACAGATCATCTCCAATGCAATCGATCAAGACGGACTTTAATGGCAAGAGGATGCATCAGATTTCCAAACAATTATATATCACTACTGAAAATACTAACCGGAAGCAATTTACACCTCAGATTAGATGGCTTGAGTTTTACCCATCTTCCCTGATTAGATGGCTTTGAGTTGTTAAGTGCTTAGGTTTAGAATTCCAACTGTGCTGATCTAGATCAAGCTTAGACTACACTCGAGTCAATAATAACATACTATAACCTAGCAATGTCTCAACCGGTAAGTGATGTTTTAAGAACATGTGAAAGCTATTTTGGAGAACCAAAAGCAACTGAATCGGAATTACAAGAATCGAACTAGTCTTTTCAACAATTATAGCTTAACAAAAATGTGTTGAAGGCAAATAAGCTTTAACCAATAAAAAAACTCCCTACACAATTCCAAGTCTACTCAACTCAAGTGCACATTTTAAAGCAAAACACAATAGAAATCCAGCCAAAACTCGAAGAGCATTAAGCACGAGGAGGACCCGCGGCACCTGGCCGAGGGGCTTGACCAGGCTGTCCAGGCTTTGGCATGTCATCCTGGTAAAATAAACATCACATATATAATTAATGAGGCTATGGAATGCAAGGAAGTGGTTGAGAAACATCAGAAACAAACAAATTAATACAAAACAGGAAATGAGTGTCATAGAAGCAAAAATCTAAGAAAGCCATTTTCCATCTTATAATGATCAGCATGCCACCCGAAAAGGCTGCGGACAAAGTGATAGATGGATATTAGATATGAGGAACCAGTTCATCCCTAAAGCACTTAAAATTTCAGCTGCAGGGGAATTATTCATGGTCCCTAAAAAAGCGCAAAGCACCACTGTAATGATGAACATGGATCACAATCTGAAATGCTCGGCGCTAAAAATAGCTGGCAGAATGGGCAGGCACAAGTCTCTATCCGAATAAATAGCATCCTATAACATACTAGAGAGGATTATACAAATGATGGACATATAGCAACACCAGCAAAATGCTTTCAAATCTACCACTCCTAAGGACTCCGATCCATAATCACTGAAAATTAACAAGCGGACAAGTCTCCGACAAGCTCTCAAAATATCCTTCAATCATTCAATACAACATTACAAAATGGAAATTAATCTAACAATGGTCATAGACTCATAGGACAATAAATGTGCAAACGATTATCAATTTCAATAAGCTCAAATTCCATTGCCAGCACTACACTACATAATAACAGAAACATATCTTTGGATGACATCAAAACAAGATCAATGACATTGAGAAGCATCCAATCATAGGTTAGAAAAAGGGCATACCCTGCGTCTAATGAAACGTTGGGGTGGATCACGGTTCCTCCTGTCTGTGCGAGATCGGACCCTCACGACATGGGAGTGGATCGCACACGAAACACAGTATTGCATCTTCACATACAGCTTAGGCAGAGTGTAGGCTACATAACAACAACAACAACAACAACAAACCAATAACCAGACAATAAATCCAAACAAATGCAATAGAATTTTAAACCAAGTTTAGCATATAATCAAGAAATGAAACAAAGATTACTGTCATAAACGCAGGCTTCCTGGACATCTCTAACAGCAGCTTGTTCCACAATGTTCCTCACAAGAAACCTCTTGATTGACTTATCCTATTTAGTTCCAAAAAAATCAATAAAAACATAAATTATAGAAAAAATCAGAGACCCAGATGAGAAAACCAGATGTAAACTACCTTGGGACAGCATTTTCCACAGTTAGAGCAGCGGATGAACTTGACATGGCCACGGCCGTGCTTGTTGCGACCACCATTCCTACGCTTGAAAGTCTAAAAAAAGCAATCAAAAAGATCAAAATATTGAAAAAGATTAGATTTTTACAAAGGCCCAGACGCAGAAAGTACATATGAAACGAAATCTAACCATGGTTTGAGATTAAAGTGTAGGCTCTCTGCTTCTGCCGGCTGACGAAGATTGGTAATTTGGACAAAAATGTTGCCTTTATAGGCGAGTGTATCTCTAATGAAGTCTGAAACCCTAATTTTCTTTAAGACCTTTGTACTTTTCTTGTTTTCAATTGTACCCCCAAAGTTTGAATGAATTACATTTTATGGAACTAATTTTAGTTTTACGATTTAAATTATTATAAATTTAATAACAAATAAAAATATTTTTGAAATAATATATAAATTATTTGTTATATATATCTTTATTTATGGTGGATATTCATATATTAAATGAGACTTTAATGTACTTTATTATTAGGGTTTTCATCTTATGTCTATAAATATAGAGTTTGGAAAGCATTATACACTATCCTACTTTGAGAATATAATACAGTCTCTCTCTTTGTCTCTCATCTTGTTCTCGTTCATCTATTTTATTCTTGCTCTTTACTTTATTCGCAACACGTTATCAGCAAGATCTTGCTCGATTATCATGGTTCTTGTTGGTGATTCTCGAAAAGGATTTCAATTTGATTTGTGACTACATCTGGTATATTCCGTTTATCTATATATCGTTTTACTAATTGATTAATCACGACGTCAAGTTCATGTTCATGTTGTCACTCAAATATATAAAACGAACCTAACAAAACAATAATATGTAGCCAACTATCCACGTTTGTTTTATTGAAACAATTAACATCCCCTTGACACGGTTTTTGAGTATTTTCAACGAAAGCTTTGAAAAATATTATTTATTTGTTAGTCTGTTAACAAATAATAATACATGATCAGAAGTTTGTGGCTATTTATTTGATGAGAGATTGTGTTTTTTAACCATGTTTTGAGTTTTACATGATATGCGTCAATGGCTTAAAAATCATGGCTTGAATCAAGATAAAATCTAAAGAGGTACGTTTCTTCAATATGTTTATATTGAGATCAATTTTTATTTACGTTATTTTATAAACGAGAGTTTATATTTTTAACCGTATTTTGAGTTTTGCATGTCCTTAAATGGCTTGGAAGAGACATGACATCAAGAGATTATGAGAAGCTTCTTGGTCATTTGCTATATCTCTGTTGTTCTCAAGAGAAAAATCAATATCGATAAACTCTATTTTTATTCTTTAAATTACGATTTTAAAGTGCGGTAAATCATGGTGATTTTGAATATACAAGAAGACTATTATAAAGTCTATATTTGCTCGAAAGCAATAATTTTTCTATGTCGAAAAACTCGACTATAGACTTCTCCCAAGTTCAAGTTACAAAAATTCGTCTTGATCCAAAAGTTTTTGTGGGAGGCATTCCCTAAAGTGAATGCAAGCATGATGTTTATTCCATGCGATTATCAATGATGAGGATATGTTAATTAAAAACATAATCAATTTTTCACGCAAATAATGTGAGATTATATTATGAAAATAATAAAGATCACATTAATAGTTGTGGTCGCGATTGAAGCTATGAATATAGACATGGAAAATATGGTCATTTTAAGAATACTTCTACCCTCCGGTAGTGAGGTTATAAGGATGACAAGAGTAATAAAGATCATTATAAGGAAGTGAAATCCTTTTTATTACCAATGTGACATTATAAACTATTGGTCTCGTACTTGTCGTACGCTGAAAAATCAACAATCATTGATTGATAAAGAAAAGAAAACGGAAACAAATTTTGTTTGCGAAAATAAAGAAGATGATATTAGTCCAACTCATTTGGACGTTGTTGGATTTTCTTATAACCCTTGAAAGAAATATATCGTCTTCTAATTATTCTCATAACCTTTAAAAGAATTATTGATCTTTTAATTTATTTTATTTTATATTTATTTACTTTACGCATAAATTATCTGCGCTTTATATATTAATTTAATGCCGAAAGTATATTCTTTAATTAGTTAATATGTTCTTTGTTTCTCTTGGTTTAATCCAAATATATTAGCTGGGCATCCTGTTCTGCGAGGCTACTAGTCTCAAAGGAGGTTTCTAAAGGACCTTATGAACAAGTTTAACAATGCCGCGTACGGGGATTAAATATTTGTTTTATGTTGGTTTGTATATATATATATATATATTATGACATTTATTTATTTTGTTTCACATGATTATTTGTCAAATACAATCTATGGTGATGATTTGTGCTCAGTAGAAGCATAAGATATATTTTCCCATTTGAATGTAAGGGAATAATGTGAGTACATATCTCAAAGTACTGAAAATATTGATGCTCCAGAAGAGCGATAAGTTCTCGAGAGAAAGCACATTATGAAAAGTGCAACATTGCGAATATTGCAATAATTATCGCTAATGGTAATGATGTCGTCACCACTAGAAGTGGAAATTTTAAGAGAGCAATATGAGTTCACAAAATAATCCTTCAGGAATTATAGATAACATATGTTATCAATTGGCATTTGAAATAAGCCAATGTGGATATAAGTTATGGTAGCCAAAAGTCAGTTGAAAGCTCTAGAAGAGTTATATATTGCTACTAAAAGAATAATTTCCAATGAAAGCTCCGAAAGAGCTAAATATATTCCTATTCAAAGGAACAATTTTTGGTGGACAATGTATTATCAAGTTTCAAATGAACTTGTATTTCAAAATTTGTACCGCGCATATGCAAGTGAGATTGAGTCACATGTTATAATAAACAAGAAGTTTACAAATTCAGAGATATATACACATATATATAGTTGGCATGATCGATTAGACCATCCTGATCAATAATGATGCAGAAATTATTGAGATTTACATACACATGTATTAAAAGAATCTAAAGTTCTTGTGGTACTTATTCTTAAAGAAATTGATTAAATTCCACTTATTAAAGAACATGAAGTTCTTGTGTTGCTTAAAGGAATTGGTTAAATTCTACTTACTAAAAGAACCTGAAGTTCTTGTGTTGTTTGTTCTCAAAGGATTTAGTTGATCCCACTTACCAAAAGAACTTGAAGTTCTTATACTAAAGATGAGACTGCATGCCTTACATATCTGAATGAATATGGGCCCATATATCCACAAATATGGAAAGTTTTATATGATTTTAGTAGATGCATTTACATTGTTTTATCAACTTATAACCATAAGTTTGTGAGATTAATTCTAAAAGGATTCAGATTATGCAATTAGACTATTCGTCTTGCAAAGCTTGTAGGTTTATATTTTAGGCTATATCAGTTAAAATAACTATTACAAAGCCTATTGATCATGAACAAAACAGTTTAGTAAAATTTTGATTGGATGCCTCCTCTTTGATAGCTAAACTATGAGAACAAAACATTTATATGGTATTTTCACATAGCAACACTTACACGCATCAAGCCAATGAGTTATAATAAACTCCCCATTATGATTGGCTTTGGTCAGAATCCACATATTTCCTATTTTTATTTTTTTAATGTGCGATATATAGTTGAATTGCTCCACCATAACGCACAAAATAGGCATATAAAAAGGGTTGAGAATATATATTGAGCACGAGTCTTCTTTTATGTTTAAACATTAATTGGAGAATCATTTATGACATGATTTTTCTCAACATCAGGGGGAGATAATAATCAGCTGGATAAAGGAAAATGAATTATCGTTATCTAGATCCTCGTATATGAACAAAAAGTTCATAAGATAATTCATGTTATTATATGTCAACTGCTAGACATATTTGCTAACCCAATGAGAGTAACTAAGTCTCATATACCAGCTGAAATGCTCTAAATTTGAATTACATATTAGAGCGAATGGATGTAAATCATGCATGAAACAGGAAAATTGGTTCCAATGATCAAAATTCTCGTAAATTGAAAATAGTATAAGATGGCCATATATTGGAGGCGAGTGCTCCTGAAGAGACCCAAGACATAACTAATAAAAAAACTCTTGAAGAGTTTCAAGTACCTGAAATAAAGATTGAAATCTTAAAAAGATCTCTATGAGTTATGTCACTACGAGAATGAAACCAAAAAATTGAAAAGTTATCGACAACGATTTTACAAACAATTTTACATAGAATACTTTTATAAAAGTAAAGAAAGAAAACGAGTATATCGTATAGAAATCTATAGATATTGAAATGATTGGCCAATGTAGAAAGACGTTTTGAACTTCTAAAAGAGAAGTATTTGGACCAACAGTCCAAACACCTAAAGGTGTAATGCAAGTGGGGTACAAATAAGTAGTTGTAAATACGACTTGAATTATGATTTATGAAGAATTCTAATTACTTCATGGTGGATACAATTACTTTGGCAGTTATGAAATATTTTATATACGTCTAATTATTTTGTGGATCCCTATTTATCATTGAAGGATTTAAAATGCTAGAAGCATTTGGAAATTTTCGAGAAAATTTATTTAGATATGCCCCTTGAATATTTATATTTTGGCGCATTTGGTAGAATCGCCTTATTGAGTACTAATTGAGGAAATACTATAAGAATGGTAAGATTTCCTTATGTATTTTATAAAGGAGTTTGAATCAAGATTCATTATGATAATTTGAATTTCATTAGAACTCCTAAAGTGCTTCAAATTGGAAACTCATGAAGTGCTTTCAATGCATTTAATGAAAGTATTTGAGAAAAGGAATCTTGACATCAAGTTTTATCTCGACCTGAAGATCGAGCATTTAAATGTCTCTTTGTCTATGAATGGACATCAACTGAAAGAATCTTAAAGAATATTCAATATGGATAAAGCATATCTATTGAGTATCTTTATGATTGCAAGATTATTGGGTGTGAATAAATTTATCTTCGAAAGAAAGATAAATAAATAATTCGTCTGGAAACACCATATATTAGTTGTTCAAGAAATATTCATGGATATACAAAGATCATTACCTTTAGATCTTCAAACATTCGTCGATACCTCCTCAAATCTTGTAGAAATAATTGTTATGCACGAGGCAAGCCAAAAATGAGTTTGGCTAAGACCATTTACCCAACATATCCAGAAGATATGTGATTTACTTTCACAAGATATGATACAAAGCTATCTTGTGTAGAGATAATGCAAGGTGGATACATAGTGGAACATATTACTCCAAAGTTTCATCCTCACGATCTTTAGAAAAATAGTATTCAAGATTGAATTATGAAGATTCAAAGATCTTATGTGATGTTTTCATGAGGGGGAGTAAATACGCGTTGCACTCTTTTTCCCTTAACTAAGGTTTTGTCTCAATGGGTTTTCCTGGTAAAGTTTTTAATGAGGCAACATGTTATGCGTATCAAAGATATTGCACTCTTTTCCTTTCACTAAGATTTTTTCCCCATTGGATTTTTATCTTAATAATGTTTTAACGAGGCACATTATCTTCATGGATATCCAAGGGGGAGTGTTATGAATATCTTTATTTATGGTGGATATCCATATATTAAATGATACTTTGATGTACTTTATTATTAGGGGTTCCATCTTATGCCTATAAATATAGAGTTTGGAAAGCATTGTACACTACCCTACTTTGAGAATATAATACAAGTCTCTCTCTTTGTCTCTCATCTTGTTCTTATTCATCTATTTTATTCTTGTTCTTTACTTTATTCACAACATTATTCTAATTTTTTAATAATCAAGTGATTATAAATTTAAATTAAATTAATTCATATATGTACAAAATAATTATTTCACGCACTCATAGGAAAAAATATTCCACCAGCAAAATTATAATGATGTCGTATGCCATTTTTAATTTTTATTTTCTTAATATAATTAAAAGATAAGTGAAAACAATACAACTTTACTTATAGGGAGAATCCATAACTTTTTCCGGGATCCAAATTTGGATTACATATTTTTATGAGAGTCAAAATACAATTGTACCATTGTATTTGCCTTCTAACTTTAGAACTTTTAGAATGATTAAATCAAAAAAAAATTATGATAAGGTGCCTAAATATAATTTTACTGTTTCTAGCTTACAATTTATAAAATTCTAAGGGACTTAAACATAGTTTTAAGCTTTTTAGGGGGTCATGGCCGGGTGTTCATAGTAGGTTAACCGTATGATTTAGCTTAAACGGTTGGTTAACAGTTATAGCGGTTATTAATTGTAACCTAACCGTTAAGAAATAGTTAACCGTTAATTTTTTAAATAGTTAACCATTATAGTGGTTAACCGTTAAGAAACGGTTCGGTTATAGGTCTATTACAAATTTCTTTTCAAATGTTCATTATTTCTTTTTAGAATAATAAATATATCTCTCCCATAGATATTGTATTATTATTTTTAAAAAAAATCCACCAAAATAGAGAGATTTAAAACATAAACTTCATATTTAGTTTAAAAAAGTTACCTATAGGTTAACCATTAACCATCTTTTTTTAACGATTCGGTTAACCGAAACCGTTTACCCTTAACAGTTAGGTTAATTAACCTATAAAATGGACAGTTATATTGGTTAACGGTTACGGTTTATTTTACACACCCCTAATCATGTCCCCTCTTAAGCCCCTAATTGATAAAAAAATATTGCAGCTAATATGTACACATTTGTCAAAGATTAGTTAGGTTGTAGAGTTAAGAGAGAAACTAGTCTTGATTGAATACAATTGATCAAAGTTCATCATCTTTCTTGTTTTCTCTGATTCCTTCTCATTTGTTTGTTGTTAATCTCAAACTCAGTCATGGTACAAAGCCTAGCTAATATTGCAGCTGAGGTTACTTGATGTGCAACTTTCATGTTCACCTATTATTTAGTGTGACAATGTCAGACTGCATTTTTTTCGTTCAGATTCTTTCACGTAAAATTTTAAAATTTGAACCCAATAAATAATTTCAGTAAAAAAATATATGACGTTCATCTTAAAAGATTCAAATTTGATCATATGTGTACAAGGTACATGTGCATTGTCAAAACGGTAAAAAAAAGGTATAAACAGATATCACCATGCAATTGTACCAATATATTAACAAATAAAAACTTTTTTATTGCACGATCATTATATTTATTGTTATACTTATTGTTATCTCATAACACTTATGTTAACTACATTTGACAGATGCTCTTCCAAATCCTCTAGATGTCATCTTTCATTAGGCTCGAGAGTGTACATCATTAAAGATTTGCAAAATCAGAAAGGAGTATAGAAATATAATATATTCGAATTACTATTATTATGTCATTTTTTTAATACAATATCTAAACTATTCGAATCTCCTATGCTATAAATGATTTATAGGATATGCACTTATCCTCACCTTGAATATCTATTATTTTGTTCATTCTTAGATTCATCGATTTGTTCGAAACTTTTTCTGGTATTCTAAGAAGGAAAATACTTTGATACGCAAGCGTGTTTAAAGTTTACACAAACCTTTCAATTTTAGAGTTTTGAGATTTAGGTTGGGGTTTAGTGTGTAGGGTGTAGAATTTAAGTTTTATGGTTAAAATTTAGGTTTTAGGGTATTATAATTTAAGGTTTAGGTTTTAAGTTTTAGATTTTATAGCTCAAATACGAAGGGTTTGATAATTTTTTTTACACAACTTGTGTATCAAAATATAACCCTTCTTACAAACTCCCATCAAAACTGAACACATATTTTATTAAGGATCTTCAATCAGTAGATCCAGGGGTAGAGTTAAAAAAATTAAATTTTAATGTAAAAATTTTATAAAGAACTTTTTTAGGTGGTTGTCACGGGGCCATTACCCTCTAATGGGAAGAGGGTAATGGCCCCATGACAAGTGGTATCAGAGCGACCCTTTGACTGCCCGATTTCACGCCGAGTGCCCATGAGTGGGGTAGGCAGGGTGGAAAACTGTGACAAGGTAGCCCATCACGAGAGCGGAAGCTCGTGACGAGGGAGTCAGGAGGTTGAGTGGGGGAGAATGTCACACCTGAGAAGAGGCGGGGTCATTAATCCCACATAGGAAAGGAAAAGAGAGGTCTTGTGATATAAATACGGTGGCGCTGCACATCTTATTAGACATGTCTTTTGGGAAGAGGGTAATGGCCCCGTGACATGGTATAAGTAAAATATGACTGTGAAATTTCTACAAGAAGGTAAAATAAAGAAAGAACAAGAATCAAAGAAAAAGAAAAGGCAACGATTTTAATCAAGATTTTTCCAGCAGCATATGTTAAATTACAAATAAAAAATAGAAGCAAAAAATAAAAAAGCAATCTTGCATCAGACTACTTGTCTTCTTGTAGTTGGATCTCCAAGTTTTTGGTATGCTCTAAATTCTACTTGAGCATCCAAATCCGGATCAATACCGGCAAAAACATCTCTGAACAGGGTTCTAGCACCATGCCAAATGTGTCCGAAAAAGAAAAGTAAAGCAAACGAAGCATGCCCAAAAGTAAACCAACCCCTCGGACTGCTACTGCTACTGTGAAAAAATATGCTAGACGTGCTCAATTGGGTGAAATTTTTGAATTAGATCGTGCTACTTTAAAATCCGGTGGTGTTTTTCGTAGCAGTTCGAGGGGTTAGTTTACTTTTGGGCATGCTTCGTTTGCTTTGCTTTTCTTTTTCGGACACATTTGGCATGGTGCTAGAACCCTGTTCAGAAATGTTTTTACCGGTATTGATCAGGATTTGGATGCTCAAATGAAATTTGGAGCCTTCCAAAAACTTGGAGATCCAACTACAAGAAGACAAGTAGTCTGGCGGACGAATACTAAGATGGAATAAGCCCGCTAATATGGCCAATGTCCCTGCTGCAATATGATGAGAGGCTATTGCTCCTAGAACAAAAGGATCAAAACCAACGCCGAATTTACAGGTTGTACCTTGCCAGTTAGTCCATAAGGGTCGGACACTCATATTCCAGGACCATGCAATTATGTTACATGAAATGCGCCAAAGCCAAAGCAAGCCACTCCTGAGACATGCTACTTTGAAATTCGATGGTATTTTTCGTAGTAGTCCGAGGGGTTGGTTTACTTTTGGGCATGCTTCGTTTGCTTTGCTTTGCTTTTCTTTTTCGGACACATTTGGCATGGTGCTAGAACCCTGTTCAGAGATATTTTTGTCGGTATTGATTCGAATTTGGATGCTCAAGTGGAATTTGGAGCATTCCAAAAACTTAGAGATCAAACTACAAGAAAACAAGTAGTCTGATGCAAGATTGCTTTCTTATTTTTCGCTTCTATTTTCTATTTGTGATTTGACATAGGCTGCTATTTTGTAATGAGTGTCAATTATTGTTTAAAGTGAAATCAATATTCTTTTTCTTTTAAAGTATTTTTAATTTTTCAAAAAATATTTTTATATAAAATTTTACATACCTTCTTTAAAAAATAAAATTTATTATTTTTTGTTCTATTTTTACCGACAAATGTTGCTAAAACTTAAATCCCCGAAAAAAATAATTTACTTTATACTACTAGAATCACTCTTTTTGTTAAAAGAAAAAATAATTATATTGATCGATTATTAATTGCAGTAGTCATTACATCGGCCAATATTCAATCATGATAATGACGGGGTATGTGAGGGTGGGGAGGGAACAATTGTCCCCCACCCCCAATAATTTATTTTTTTCAGTTTTATCATTTTATATGATTTTTTATATAAATTAATTTATTTTTAAATTTATCCCCTTCAAATATTTATGTTTTTGCTTATTAACTCTAAATCTCGTTCCGTCCCTAAATCAAAATGATTCATATTAAATTGGACAGGTGTAACTAAATCTAATGCACACTTAGGCAATCTAGCTGCATACTATATAAGTAAACTAGGAAATTGCCTAAGTTTTCTTCTTGTTTCTTCGAGTCGAACACACACCATTAACAAGTCAAGGATGTTCATGTTATTCTCATTTTGTACGAGTTCGAATCCAACATTTACTTTGAGCGTGTAATACATCTCTACTTAATTAAAAGAAGGTACTTAGAGAACTTTATTATGTACAGGAGTTCGACTTGTATATATTTAAAAAACTAACATGTTACTCGATTTAATTCGATTCAGGAACAGATCTATTTTCAAACCAAATCAAAAAGAAAACATAAAAAATCCTGATTATAAGATGATGAATTCAAAGTTCAAAAGGCCTTAGCTTGAATAAAATAAAACAATTGTGTTTGTTGTATTTGTAGTTATTACAGAAAGACAGCTAATTATAATGTCCATCGTCAATGCCGTCCAATACAATCGACAAAATTACACCCATTTTTTTAAATATTATGACTGAAATGCGTGTTGTACTTTGAACCAGTCTTAAAATAATGATATATGTTTAATATAAATTTATTTTTTAAAAAACATTTATTACTCTTATATTTTGTGTTAAAACATATGAATTGTAGTGGTGGAATTTAATATTATTTATTAAAGTGATTATTTAAAGTTTTGTAATTTAGAGAAGCCAATGATGGATTATATATTTTTGAGGGATTAAAGAACAATTTTATATCATGTTTCTTTTTCAAATGGTCCTTATTTACTTTGCCACTCAATACACATCAAATAAAAATATATTGTTTTCTAGTGGTATAGATAGATTTATTGTCCTCGGTGATACGAATTCGAGCAATATTTTCTGCTACAGATGGAAAAGGAATATGAGTAACATATGAGGTTAAACAAACATATATCTAACACATCGATTAAGTTTAATTCAGCTAGCATGTTGCTGATACAATTTACATGAGTACGTGAGATTGAAGATGCTTAAGCACTTAATATCTTTTTATTTGTGTTGGGATGAGTCTAGGTAGTACAGTCATTATATGTTATATATAACACAAATCTTAATATTATAGATATGAATGGTTAAGTTATATTTTTCATCCCTCTATTATCTTCAAATTTTAGATTAATCTCCATAATTTAACTTTATGTAATTTGGTCATTTTATTTTATAAGGTCAATTGTTACTTTATACCATTAACTATTTGCTATAAATGCTGATGTAATTTTTCTTTAACACACTTGTACTTAAACACATTCATATTTCACACATTCATAAATTGGAGGATAATGTGCGTTTAAGCGCACTCGAATCCACGTCATCAGAAATGTTAAAAAATAACCATACCAACTAAGCTAAGACTTAATCTTAAAAACACCACTTTTAACACACAAAAAATCATATTAGTATGACGAGTTGGAAGAGATGTTTTTTAAGAAAAAAGTTCAAGTCGGATTTTAATCGAAATAGTGAATGACATGATTGAGTAAAGAATTCGAGAAAAAACCGAAAACTAATTTGAACAGTAGTATTTGGTTCAATTTCGGTTCGACTTTCTTAAATTCTATTTATATTTTATTTGCAGTTCCAAGGTTAAAAACCACAGTTATATGAACCGAGCCAAATTCTATTTTTATTCAATGTATAATTAGTTTGTTATAATATAAAATATAGTTTATGTACTAGATTAGAGAAAATAACTTGAAAACCCTACAATCATTTTTTTTCAAAAAAAAAAACAATCTATGAACCGAATTGATCGAACAGTGGAATTAGTTCGGTTTAATTATTTGTGATATTCGGTTCAGATTTGGTTTCCATTCGAATTATAAAAAACAAACTATTATAACGTAATTGAATTTTTCTTCTCCAAAACCGATCGGAATCGAACCGTTATCGCTCACAATCAACGATGACAACTATTTACTCTAACTAATGACATTATAAAAGCAAAGGGACTAAGTCTAAAGACTCTAAACCATGAAAAATTCAAATGCAGGTACGAAATCCTAAATTTTTACATAACAAAGGGTACCAAAACCAAATTTGAAGAAGAAAAAAACAAAATTCCCAACTTCATCCACAATAGAACTAAAACATTTCAAACTAAAACACGGTTTCATATCTGCTATCTGATAAAGACATTTTCGCAAGACAAATGTGTTATGTTTTGTCTCTATAAATGGCCATGTCTGATCTTTAGAAAACCCTACACAAACCAAACAAAATGGATATATTGTCTTCCATTGCAGACCCTTTCTCGAGCTTAAACCCTCGGTTCATTTCCACAATCTTGGGAGCTTCATTAGCTCTCTTCATTTGCTTCAAATTCATGGCCTCGCCATTTGCAGCCATGAAGCTTGCACCCGGTTCACTAGGGTATCCACTCGTCGGAGAGACGATAAGCTTCGTGAGGGCACAGAAGAAAGACCAGACACAACAATGGATCCTGAGCCGGGTCGAGAAGTACGGACCGGTGTTCAAGACCTCGATTCTGGGGTCTAAAACGGTGGTCGTGACGGGTCAAGCTGGGAACCGGTTCGTGTTCGGTGGCGAGGATAATGGTCTTTCGTTGAATCAACCGGCATCGGTGGTTAAGGTGCTTGGGAAGAACAGTCTTTTTGAGATGTCCGGGTCGAGACATAAGCTTGTTAGGGGTGCAATTGTTAACTTCTTGAAACCGGAGAGCATTCAACGGCATGCTGCTAAAATGGATTCATTGGTGCAGCAACAGTTGTTCGAGGTAGGATACTGGAACTCGCTCTTATATCAATTGTTTATTTATTTATATACTATAATAGAGTTAAGTCGAGTTCGAACTCGATTAAAAAACTTGAGCTCGATTGAATACAATTATCTAGTTTGAGTTCAGAAATTGAACTATAAGAGCTCGTTCCATATATAAAGTTTTTGGGTAAAGTATTAATTTAAAACCCAAAATTAATATACATTTTTATATATCAAGGTTGATTAGGCTCATAAATTGTTCGAAAAAAATTGAGCGTTAAAATACTTGAATTCTGCTTACTCGAATTACTCTAACTTGGCTTAAAATGATCGAATTAAATTCGACATTTTTTCGATTTAATTTGAATAGCTTAAAAGTATAAGTATGTAATTTTCACCCCAATAAATAGGCGAGTATAGCTTGCTCTAATTCTAATAGTTTATTTGTTTATAATGGCTAGAGTTATAATCGAGCAGAGCCGAGTCAAGTTCTAAAATGACAAGTTTATTTGTTAAAGCTCCTATTAAACTTGGTCAAACAATATTATTTAAACTCGAGCTCGACTCAAAATAAAATTAAATTATCCACTTAGCTCGATTAAATTTGTTTATTTAATTTATATACTCGAACTCGACCTTGTTATACATACAGAGTTTTGGGATTTAATAATAATTTAATGTCAAATTATTAAAATACATTTATAAACAAAATGTTTGACTAAGCTCACGAATTATTCAAAAAAAAAAGAGTATTAAGATGTTAAAAATCCAATTCGTTTGATAGTTCAAGCTACTAGAACTTGGCAATTGAGAGACTGATTTAATCGAATTTGATTTTTTTTTCGAATCAAACTTCGATAGCTTTAGAGCATGTGTTTTATTTACATTACCTAATATGGATTATTTGTGTAATGCTCGGGTGTGGAGCTATCAAATGGATCAATTCTGGTCTTAATTTTTTTTGAGTTCAAGTCACTTAGGGTTCGTTTTTTTTTTTGAGTCATTTCAGGTTTGTCACTTGATTCTGGTCGTTACAAGTTATTTGTTCAAATCACTTCAGATTTGAGTCATTTTTACCTCGTGTTAGACGGTTCGAGTTATTGAGTTTTTATGATCCAATCGAGTCGAACAGAATTTGAGTTTTGATTAATAACTCACTCTCCGACACTGTTAATCTCTTGTAACAAACAGGAACTCCACGGCAAGGACTCGATAGAAATCGTGCCATTAATGAAGAAAATGACATTCAACGTAACCTGCAGCATATTGTTCGGATTACCCGACGGAACCGAAAAGGACGAACTGTTGAACGACTTCGCACTCACGGTGAAAGGAGTGTGGGGAATCCCATTGAATCTCCCAGGCACGGTGTTCCATCGAGCAATGCAAGCACGCCGACGCCTCTGCAGAAAGCTCTCGAAAATGGTGACGTCGAGGAAGAAACAAGAAGACGAAGGCACCATCGAACCGACGGGCGACAACATTGTGTCGTGTCTCCTCGCTTTGAGAGATGAAAACGGACAACCGTTGTCGGAAGACGAGATCGTTGATGTTTTCCTGTCGTTGATCATGGCTAGCCATGACACTACCGCTGTTTTGTTGACCCTTTTCATCAGACATCTTGCTAGGGATGCAAAGGTTTCGAACAAGGTGCTTCAAGGTATGTATATATGCAGATTTCCCATATGTTTTCGTATTAGTTTTTCGGATTCGGATATTTCAAGTTTATGCGATTTTATGTGACAACCGTAGTCTTTCAACATTGTCATTTTTCTTTTAATGTGCAGAGCAAAATGAAGTTCTTAAAGCCATTAAAAGAAATGGCGGAAAGCTCACATGGAGTGAAATACAGATGATGAAATATACATGGAGAGCAGCTCAAGAACTCATGAGGGTCAATCCTCCAATGCTTGGCAGTTTCAGGCTTGTAACCAAAGACATTACCTTTGATGGCTATCACATTCCCAAAGGATGGCAGGTAAATAGTTCCCTCCATTCGAACTAAACTCGGGTTTCGAATCCCGGCATATGCGGTTTACCGTGTCTTTTTCGCCTTTCTTACCGTTTTGGTACAGGTATTTTGGGTGGCACCAGGAACTCACATGGACAGCAACATATTCGAAGATCCGGAGAAGTTCGATCCATCGAGATTCGAGGGCTCGCCGAAAGCATTCCCTCCATACACTTATGTGCCGTTTGGAGCAGGGCCTCGAGTTTGTGCCGGAATCGAATTCGCTAGAGTTGAATTCATTGCTGATGATTCATCATCTGGTGACAAAGTATAGTTGGACCGAAATGGTCCCTGATGAGCCTATTGTCCGAGCACCAATGCCATACCCTGCCATGGGACTTCCAGTCAAGCTTTATCCAAAAACTGATATGGACAAAAATGGAGGGCTGAGATTTATTTATTGTATGTATGCATGTTTAAACATAAAGTTGATTATGAAAATTCCAATCTCTTGGGACCAAGGACATTTTGTAAGAATAACACTTACTGTTGGCTGTCCTAAAATTGAGTCAAACCTAGCTCAGAATCCAAACATTGACTACCCAAAAACCAAGTCTTAGTCGAGTTCGAAACCCAGAAGTTGCACATGTATGTCCCGTTTACACTTTCCGAGTCATCGGCATGAAAATGAGCAAGTCCAAAAGATATATATCACAGTACATATCTGAAAATACATTTTATCATAACCTAAAGCTAACAACAGACAATGACAATGAACAAAAACAAAGCAAAACAGTGAAGATTAGTAACTAGATTACAATATCCAAAGGGGGCCCGTAAATGAAAACCGGTGAAAAGGAATCCGGCAAACCGAGCTACAACATACAAAAGAAATAAAAAAAATACGGAAAACTGAAACAAAAACAATTAGGACAAACAAATATTTCTTCTCTTTGATCAAATGAACAAACTGGATTCTTCTTCGCCGGATAACCCCTTCATAAATCTTAAATCTTTTTCAAGGTTTTAACGTTTAACTTCCCGAATCTTCTTGGCCTTCTGAAGGGCATCTGATCAATTCCAATATCTTAACTACCTCTCCCATGTCTGGTCGATTTGATGGTACTTGTGACGTGCAGATTAAGCCTAGTTTCATAACTGGAACTGCTTCCTCTACCGGGAATTTCCCTTGCAGCCTTCCGTCAACACATTCTTCCACCCTGCCTTCTTCCAATGCTACTCGGACCATGTCGCAGAGCACCACCATGTCGTCTTCCAAGTACTCAACAGGTTTCTTCCCGGTAATCACTTCCATGACCAAAACACCAAATCCATACACATCACATTTCTCGGTTATTTTCACTGTTCGGCAGGCAAACTCAGGTGCCATGTAGCCAAGTGCACTTTGGATTTTGCTGCTTAAAATGTAACGGTCTAGCATAGGCAACAACCTTGCTAGGCCAAAATCTCCCAATTTAGGTTCACCCGAATCATCTATGAGGACATTGCTTGACTTTATATTGTAGTGAATAATGTTCGATTGGTGCAAGTGAGCCAAGCTTTGCGCTGTCCCTAGAATGATACGGAACCTGTCATTCCAAGAAAGGTAATTTCCACCTGATCCTTCGTGGAGATGTTTGTGCAGACTTCCACCAGACACGAATTCAGAAATGAGAAGTTGCAATGACTGAGTCCAGTAATAGCCCTCAAGCACCACGAGGCTAGGGTGACTTATCTTCCCTAGTTTCTTAACTTCCCATTCGAATTCTTCTTGTGACTTCACAAGACTTGAGATAGTAAGCTTCTTGATTGCCACTGAGCGCCCATCTTGCAAAATTGTTCGATAAACTGCTCCAAACCCACCACACCCGAGCTCACAGTTCTTGTTGAGCAATGCATGTGTTCCTGTACTAAAGTCGGGCTCACCAGAGAACATGACAAGTTTCCCGGAGTTGGCTTCTGTAGTTGGGGAACGACTAAACTCCTCCCCAGAAGAAAATGTGAGGGGGGGTGCAGACTGGGATGTCGATGTCTTGACACGGAGATTAAGAACGGTGATGGCAATGACTCCAACAACAATGAAAGCAGCAGCACCAATAGCAATGAGGGCAGAGATACTAAGAACTATCCTTTTATGACCAACATTAGGAGTTAATTTACCAGAAATGGAATCGGAAGTGGTGTTAGGATTTAGGACAATGGGTTTCGGGAGAACTGCAGGGCAAGATTTGTTAACTGCAGAGCCGCAGAGTAAGGGATTGCCGGAGACAGACGTTGGTGATATGGTGTTGAAAAATACACCAGCAGGTAGCTCTCCTCGTAAATTGTTGTGGGAAATGTTGAAAGATAAGAGATGGGGAAGATTGGCCAACTGCTTCGGCAACGTTCCTGTAAGACTGTTGAAAGACAAGTCCACATTTTCTAGGTCGCTCAATTTTCCAATTCCAGCTGGTATTGGGCCGCTCAGCTTGTTTTGTGATATGATCCTATGCAATTCAACAATAAAAGTAAGTCCTAAGTTAACCAGCACATTACATTAAACAACCAAATTTTCGCGTAGATGCATCGCAAGAAAAATACATAGAAAAATAAGATACCATTGCAGAAAAGCCTTAAAACATGTTTTCCATATCACACATCGACACAAATGCAACAGAAAAATCCAGATACAATGGGAGGTTTCAAATTTAAAGTGATTTTTTCAATGAAAAATTATCCAAACTCATACAACCTTTGAGCAAATAGATTAAAATTCAAATATCAAAAGATTATCTTAGACTTTAAGACATAAATAGATTAAAACATGTTTCAATTGAATAAACAACAAATTGAGCTGATTAATAATCAAAAGAGAACCGTTAAAATTAAAAGAGAAGTTAAGAAGCACAAATCATACTCAAAGAGAAACTTACAAAGTCCTTAGCAAAGTGCAGTTCTCAAATGATGTAGGAATTTTTCCGTTTAGGATATTGGCATTGAGCCTAAGATCCTTAAGGGAGTAAGCTCCTCCAATTTCCGTGGGAATGCTTCCATTAAGCTGATTTTGGCTCAAGTCAAGAACATCCAACGCCTTCAACTCTCCAATGGTTCCTGGAACAGGTCCAACGAGAGAGTTCCTTGACAGATTCAACAACTTCAAGCTGCTTAAAGCCCCGGTATCAAAACTTAATCCCCCGGAAAAAAAATTCCTAGATAAATCCAAGACTTGAATTCTTTGAAGGGAGGTACCTAAAGAAGTTGAACTGGCATTATCGACATATGCACCAACCTTATTCTCCGAATTGAAAATCCATTCAGGAAGTTCACCGGTCATCAAGTTCTGGCTAAAATCCAATTCCAAAAGATTCACATTGTTCTCCATCAATGCAGGTAAGCTTCCATTTAAACCATTAGCAGAGAAATTCAGCACCTTCAAGGATTTAAGTTTTCCTATAGAATCAGGAACCTGACCAGAAAAGTTATTCACTGACAAATCCAAAGTCTCAAGGCTTCCCATTTCTCCAAACCATTCAGGAACCTCACCAACAAATGAATTCATACTCAAATTCAGAAAACTACACAGGCTAAGCTTCAGCATTGTTTGAGGAACCGAGCCGGAGAACAAATTTCGACTAAAATCAATTGATCTCAACAGCAAACAACTCCCAATCTCATCAGGAACCTGTCCAGAAAACTTGTTTTTGCTCAAATTAATGGATCTTAAATTATTCAAAGCTTGAACCCCTTTTGGAATCTCTCCTTCCAACATGTTACCAGACAAATCCAATGACCTCAAACCACTAAAACCCCAAATCCCAACAGGCAATGGCCCCGAAAACCGATTCCGAGACAAGTCAATAGCAGCAAGTGTAGCACAAGACCCTAAACTCCCAGGAATCTTACCAGAAAACATGTTGTTAGCTAAAGAAACAGAACTCAAAGGCCCACATTGTTTAAAGAAATCATCAGGGATAAAACCAGAAAGAGAATTCTCACTCAAGTCAATGGTTCTGAGACTTTCAAGCTTTAACAAGTTGGGACTTATGGTTTCACTGAGGTTGTTCTTAGCTAAAGAAAGCTTCCTCAAGAGCTTGAGCTGCAAGAGGCCACGCCCGAGACGACCCGAAAGAGAGAACCCGTTGAGGTTGAGCTCGGTGACCTGGTTCAACCTCGGGTCACACTTGACACCGTTCCAGTTACAAGGAGTGTCATCGTCTTCGTTCCAAGAGGAAAGCTTCTGGGTTGGATCTTGAATGTCGGATTTGAAAACAATCAGCCCCAAAACATCATCGTTTAATGATGGGGATAAAGCTAAAGATCTAACTGGAAAAGAAACAACAGCTAGAAGAACAAGCCAAAACAAGGGAAAAGTAGAGAGCTTTTTCATCTCCATCTTCTTGTTTCCTCTTTCAGCATTTCAAAAACTCCATTTTTTTTTCTTTTCACTTAGCTTCAAACAAAAAGGTAAGATTTTTTTTTTAAAAAAAGAATCTTCAGGGAAAGTGAATTACTGGGGAAACAAAGAGAACCCAGAAGAGGAACAAGAAATTAACTTTAAAAAAAAAAAAAACTACGATTTTTTTTTTTGAAGAAAGAAAACAAGAGGAATGGAGTTTGTGAACTGAAAAGAAGAGAGGGGAGATATGTATAGTTTCTTTCAAATGTCCAAATTTGAAGGGGAAATGCTATGAGGACCAGCGCCGGTAGTGTTCCGGTGAGATTCGCCGCCGGGGGAATAAAGGGAAGAGAGATAGAGAAGTGAAGATTGGAATGGCTTTGTCTGGACGTAATTGTAATAACAACAAATTAAATAACGGGAAAGAGAGGGTGGACTTTGGGGGACATTTGATTAAATTTCACAATAAGTCCCTGTAATATATCATTTTGGACAATTTAGCCACTCTTTTATTTAGAAAAATAGCGGGAAAATTTGATTGGTTTTTGCAGGAACATGTCGGGGAAATGTGATTCTTGGACAGATTATTCAAATTCTTTGTGGAAAACGACACACATGCAAAACCAAAACCAATGGTATGTTTATGCTTTGTTTTTGTTGCCGTTAGGGTTTTCCATAACATGTTCAGTTGAAATTTGAAAGGAATTTTTGGGTACTTTACTTTCTCGTTTTTTGATTGTGGATATCATTTTAATAGTAAGGTAATATACATTTATGCACATATTTTTTATTTTTTGATAAAATACAAAAATAAAATTGTTTAAATAAAATTTTTTAAATAAAAATTTTTTTATAATAAAATTTATTTTTTAAAATAAAAGCTTTTTTCACTATTCATTGGGTTAAGTCTTTTTCACTAAAATTACTTTTAACTAAATTGAATGTAGTAGATACAATTTCTTAATTGTAGCACTATATTAGTTCTAACTAAATTTATTTTGATAAAGTTCAAATATATTATATTATCAATTTGTTCGTATATATTTTTTTAATAGTCTAAAGGTGATTATAAGATATTATATGTCATTATATGTTTGGTAATGAATGATTTTATCGTAACTATATGAAATGCACTTATTGTAATTGTAACTTCAAAAAAGTAAAATTTGATTAGCTCATGGTTTTTAATTTGTAACTTGAGCTAATGAAACAATTAGATTATACTATTTTAGTATGATCACCGATATTTAATGTAATGATAGATTCGATCCTAATTGATTATTGTAAAGATTTACTATTGGGTGTATCTTAATCTAATTTGTTTAATTTTTAACACTAAAATTTAATTCATTGATATTGTCTAAGGACCTAACGTATCATTATTACTAGTTATGAGTGAAATTAATCTAATTCTAATCCTTGGGTCTAGGGATGGGCACGAATTGGGTCGGGTTTTTGGCCCACTTAAACCCGACCCGAAAATAAATATCCTAAACCCGAATCCGACTCAAACACGTCTTTTTTTAAAGAAACTCGACCCAACCCAAAAATAAATACACTAAACCCGATCTTGACCACGACTTAACTTATAGAAAAAAATTAATTTTAAGGACCTCATTATAAAAAATAATTTTAAGGGATGTAATCATAAAAAATTATAATTTCAATGACTAAATTGTAAATAAAAATTTAATTTTAAGGACCTAATTATAAAAATATTATATAAATAGAAGTATTATTATAAATATCCCTAAAGAATTTAGGGGGGAAATTACACAACTAATCTAGGGTCGAATCGGGTCATACATTTTTGCCCTAAACCCGACCCAAATTCAATTTTTTTATTAAAAATTCGACCCGATCGGGTCGACTCAGCTACTTGGATTGCTCTAATCATAGTTGTTAGAACTGAAATGAACCACAAAACAAAATCGAGAATTGGTGGTCCGAGCAGTTGAATCGGTGGGGTAAAACATAAAACCATTTGAACTGTTGTGAATAGTCACTGTTGCTGATTGATTAAATCGATTAATTCGATTATGTTTTATGCGTAACTAATTTAAGGGATTAAATTTTGCGACTTAAATCGACGAACTGATTGAACATCAATTGGTTAACGTAACATCCAATTTATTTTGCATTTGTATTATAAATATATTTAAATCAGCGGAGCTAAGATTTACGGTGAGAGAGTAAAACATAAATTTTAAAAAGTAAGGGGCAAATTTACAATTATACTATTTTTTTGAAAAACATAAAGGATCAAAAGATAAAAAAAATTCTCCAATCGGGGGCAGCAACCATTCCCAGGAGCTTAATAGCTCCATCCTTGATTTAAATGCAAGCTGTACTGATAGGGTCTTAGTTCGAATAGAAATTGGATTCAAATTGTTTTGAGTTAGTATTTTTTAGGTTTGAATCATTTCGAGTTTGTCAGTTGAATTTTTTGGATTAGGTCAATTTGAATTACTTGTTTAGGGTCATTTTGGGTTTAGGTTACTTTAGATAAGGTCATTTCAAGTTGAAGTTATTTTCAAGTTTAAGTTGAATAAATTTGAGTTATTTACTTTATATGGTAATCAAATTTGGTTAAGTTCGAGATTAAGCTAATCTTGATTATATTCTTAAATTCGAATCAGATTTACTGGATATAACTTCAAAAACCGATAAAAAGCCAACAAATCAAGCATGTGCTAATAACACACATTGAAAGTTTCATTAAAGAAACACACAAACACAGAGAAATTAAGACATACATGCATCCATCCATCCTCAGTTTATTTCTTCTTAGTTTCTTTGTTATGGTAAAAGACAAAAGCCACTAGAACATTAAAATGGTGAATTTGCATGGACCACCACCACCAAACTTCAGCTCCTATTATCATCTCCAGCCCCAGCATCCACGACCGCTTCCTCCGGGACGGGATGCGATGCAGTCTCGACAGGACACACTTGCCTCAGTTGCTGCCATAGTATTAAATTGCAGTCGGAATGCAACGTAACCAAACACAGAAATACAACACAACACGGGTTTTGTGCATCAGAAAAACAATAATCAAAGTTAACACATTGTTTCTGGTCTGATAAACGTTGGTTGGAGCTGAGACAAACCTGGAAGTAAAGCTCGAGCTTCGCCATGAAGTTCCCATGCTCGTTTCGAAGCTCGCGAAATGCAGCTTTTGCCCTGCATGCAAACCATCACGTTCATTTTCGAATTCTACATAATGTATATATATAGATAGATGTAAAGAGAGAATATTACTCTTCCAGTTTCCCTCCCTCCACAAGTTGTCTGGTTTTGGTGATGTTGTTTCGAACTTTGTTAGCACCGATGCTTTCAATTGAAAGATTGTCAATTTCTCAGTAGATGGACATTGATTAAGCTTTTGTCAAATGTGTTTCTGTTTCAGAAATTTACCTGGCACTGCTGCCCTTCAGCTTGTAAAGCATCCGATCAATTTTAACTGGTTCAATAGGTTCAGTTTCCCTGTATAAATTATTTTTTTTTTAAAAAAAACATTACAACTTTCATTGATCGGTCACCATTACCATCGTTATATACAAGGTAGAATCATCTTACACACTTTGAAGTTTTCCACTTTTTCCGAACAATTGAAAGAGGATAAACAGATGACTTATATTAACAAGTCAGTTATCCATTTAACTTCATTTAACGGTCTAAAAAAGTGTAAAACTAAACGAGCTTTATACAATGCCTATCCATAAGTTTACTCACAGGGCTTGCTCAATAGTTTGCAGCAGTGTTGTGGATTCTCTGAAGTATATGGTGAGTACCTCTTCCACAAAGTTGGGATTTCCTTTCTTCTCTAGACGCTCCAATTGATAAAATTGTTTGTCTAAAATCTCCTGGAATAAAGAATTTAACATATTAGTATAACACATAAAAATATTTCAATTTGTTGACCAATTAATCCAAATTAGATAGAAAAAAGTTTAATTTTTCAACTCAATTTATTCTATTCACAATATTAATATTTAAACTCTTAACCTTTATTTGAATAATATAATATTTTGTACTACTAGACCAACCGATATTGAATAAATCTACAACATTTTGAAGATGCAAAAGAAATATAGAAAATCAAACCTCATCAAAGAAAGATTGCCTCATAGCAGCTATCTGTTGACGAACGCTTTCCATTTAAAAACTACAGACAATTACTTTTGTGTTAGGAAACTATTTGATTGTTCAACAATGGCTAATACAATTATATATATATAAGAAAAAAAAGATGTTATTTAGAGACAACTATGATAATTATTTATTAATGGATTCCCATATTGAAAGCTTTCATGAAGTAATTACATTGGATTTCTCGCATCTAGTTTGTAGATCATGAAATAAATGAATTGGATTCATAAATTTATTATCTGTGTCACCGACGGTTATCTGAAACAGATATTATGATATAAAGAGAAAGAAAAAAAAAGCAATGAACAATATGATTGGTTCAAGACACAAACCTACAATGCAATGTTTAGATTCTTCATTATTGGTATTGGTATATTGGTAGTGAAGTTTTTTTTTTTGTTATACAAGCTAAAATAAAATGTATCAAGTATCTTCTTTATTTATTTATGTTGGAAAATAATAGATAATTAGTGATTTTGAGACATTAATTATTGACAAAGTTTGTGTTTTTGAATAATAAACATTATGATTTATATTCTAGTCTATAAGACATTTAACATTATATAAAATATACTCAAATTGGTTGAATGATAAATGAGAAATTAATGCTCAAAGTGAGCTACTTACAAATGTTATTGAGGAAAATGTAATGCTTAAAACACTTTATCCCACATAGGAAATGTATGGTAGTTTAGAATGTATTTATAAACATAACTAACTTGTTTTTTAATAAATGTATAAGTTAATCTTGTTAATTAACAAAATGTTTTGTGTTGATTTTATTTTTGCTCATAAAACTATATTCATTATATTTGTGTATTTTACCTTATTTTTTAAAATATAAGTTAAGTTTATTTGAATAATATATATAAGATTATTATTTGAAAAATTAGCATTAGTTTTTTTAGCTATTACAAGTAGGTTAAAAATTACCAAATCCCATTAATTTATTTTTATTTTTTTTTAAAAAAAAAGTTTGAAGTTAAAAGTGAAATGATAGAAGTTAAGGGCTAAAATGACTAAATTAGTAAAGTTGGAGGACAAAAAGATTTTTCTACCAATATTATAATGCACTACACTTTTATATATATTAATATTCATTTAGAAGTCCTTCAAATATTATTTATTTACATTGAATAATAGGTCCACATTTGAACCAAACCAAAAAAGAAAAACATTGTTCTTCATACATTGAACTGCAAAACCAAGAAACTTCTGAAGCTTTAAACATTCATATAGGTACAGAAACACCCAAACTTATTCTGAGATCAAATCGGGCAAATAAACTCGAGAAACTCCGGCATGAAGGCAATTACGATGACTCGTTATTACCAAGACCAAACAATGTCCTTGAGAGCTGGTCTAACATCCTCTTATACTCCAATGAATCACCACTGGACTTCTTCATCTCCACTAGATAGAGAGACGGGGTGAACTCGAATATCTCAGCATCGATAGCCAATGCGCCTTTTCGACCCCAGCTTGATTTTTCGAATTTTCAAAAGCCCTCCAACTTCCTTAATTTTGAACTTCAATTGCTGAGCAATGTCCTTTAGTTTAGATGTGATGGCAGAGGCGCTATGCACGGAAGTGAATTGAACTTCCTTCTTCTCATTTGTTTCTGTAAAAAATCCGGACAAATCCAATCCGCTCGATAACAAAATGATGTCGAAAGCATTCAACTTAGGGAGCTTATCCGTGTCATTCTTTGTTCTGAATGCCACAGTGTTAGCCTCAGATCCTAAAACTACATCGATATCGGCAGGAGACAAGTCCTGTTCGGCTGTGTTCTGAATTGATTTCGGTTTAAACCCCTTTTTGAACCAAGGAATTTTCATTATTTTCACGATCAAAATTCGAGATTCCGGATTAGGGTTGAGGATTCTCGATAGCACCCTGGTCACATCAGGTGAAAACCAACTAGGAAACTCGTAGTCTGCCTTGCTTATTTTCTTGTACATTTCCAACAGATTCGAATCACGAAATGGAAGATAACCAGCCAGTAGAACAAAGAGGACCACCCCACAAGACCAGATATCGGCTTTCGCTCCATCATAGCCTTTTTGGTTTATAACTTCAGGAGCTAGATAAGCTGGGGTTCCGCAAGTTGTGTGGAGCAAACCATCTTGATGCTTAGACTCACCAAGGGCACTCAAACCGAAATCTGATACCTTAAGGATTCTATTTTCATCGAGGAGTAGGTTTTCGGGTTTCAAATCCCGATGATAAACACCTCTGCTGTGGCAAAAATCAACTGCACTGATCAGCTGTTGGAAATACTTCCTTGCCATGTCTTCTCTCAGCTTCCCCTTTGCTACCTTGTTGAAGAGCTCACCACCATTGGCATACTCCATAACAAAGTAAATCTTGTTCTTGCTAGCCAAGACCTCGTAAAGTTCCAAGATATTCGGGTGCTTAACAAGGCTCATACTCGATATCTCCATCTTGGTTTGATCGATCATGCCGACTTTCAGAACCTTCTCTTTCTCGATGACCTTAATCGCCACGCTCTGTCTAGTTTTGATGTTCTTCGCATAGTAAACTTTACCAAAGTTTCCTTGCCCTAACAACTTTCCGAAATCGTACTTCTGCATCAACACCTTCCCTTTATTCTCCATTCTATAAAGCTTTAATCCTAACAAACTCTAAAAAAAGTTGTATCTCCTGCCGTTATTATCTATATGTATATACTCCAACACGAAACTCAACCATCATCAACAAGGTAATCCATCAACACGACGGGACTATTGTTTTCGGCTCTATTAAGAACTTGAACACGGAGCATGACTGCGGTGTTTGTCAAGTATCCAACCCCATCGAGAAAGAATAAAGATAGTTTTGATCCGGATTCATCCTTATAGAGTTTGGATAAAGTCCTCTCGGCGTGCAAAGACATCTTTCCGCATTCCCTAGTCCTTTCTTATTGCTTTCTGAAAGACAGGATGAGGCAGTTTGGCAATTATTCAAACACCTGGAATGCAACAAATTAACCAGAAAACGCAACGAGTTCGACTTCCTTATTATTCGATCGTCACCGACATTTCGTAGAATCGAAGAACATGATCTAATCAACACTTTCATGATGCATAAACAGTTCTTTCAAAGATCAATGAATCATCATTTCATGGCTCAAAGCCATCTTTCTAAAATGACTTTTCATAGTATCTCTCATTCAATGATTTCAAGCATAGACTTTATGGCTTCACATAAACAATTAAATCTAGAGATAAATCTTGAAAGAAACACAAAATCTAAACAAATATATCAAATACAAAAAACACAGAAAATACTTACAGGTGAAGAATAACATCATCAGGGATAAACCGAGGGTATTGAGTGCAGGTACTGAGTGCAATTGCACCCCTGAAAATTTTAATCTCTAGCCTAATTTAAATATTTTCTTTGTAATTTTTATCAATAATCTAATTTCACATCATAGTATACTAAGATATACATCGAAAAGAGTCTAATGACTAATCATTCGCACGGTCTATAAATAATTTCAAATATAATTTCTTAAAAGTTCGTATCTTTAATATAAAATCATGCGTGCATACTTAAAAATAGATTTAACTAAAAGAATAAAACTATGATGTTATATCCAACATAAAAAAAATCACAACAATGAAATTTCAATGGGAAAGAAAGATCCAAACTTACTTTTGAAGGCAAAATGAAAGGAAAATTGAGATGATCAATGGAAGAAGATACCCTTTTTAGGAGGAAGTGAAGGGGGGATTACCGAGATGTGAAGAAAGACACAAATGGTTGGAATTACGATGAATTTAATCCGCGTAATAAAATGGAAATTGGTGATGTAATAATTGGAAGAACAGGATTTGTTTTTACTAAATATAGAAGGTTTGGGTATGTAGAAAGCTGTCAAATACGACATGCAAGCTTTGCAGTTCAGACAAAATAATCAGTTTTTTTTAGGTATAACCATCCGTATTCAGATTTATTAATCGATTAAACTCGATCCGATATATATACTACAAATGTCTAGTGCGAAGATGATTTATCGAACTTAGTATGTTTCACTCATAATGCCAATATTTAAACATTTGATATTGTTTAAATACCTAATGTCTATTCCATTAGAACTTTTAATTATATCATTGAACTTTCCTTTTAGCTTCAATTCTACAATTGGATCCTTAACTCGATATTGGCATGATGGCATAGACAAAACGACGTCGTTTTAGGCACTAAACTTTAGAGGTGTATCGATTTTGTCACTAAACTTTAGAATAACTATATTTTGATTCAGCATCCACGTCGATTATCGAGTTAACACCCCTATAGTATAATTGAAGCCAAAAATGGAAGTTATGTGGTATAACAAATTAAAATTTTAGTGGTATAAACAATACAACGTCTAAAGTTCAGTGGTATCTGGTGTAATTTACCCTATCAAAAAATATAACACTAGAATTATAATTAAACTAGTAAATAATTTGAATTTGTTATAATCAAAAAATTATTGTCATAATTATATTCCTAATAAAACTATTTGTTTTTTACTCTCAACATATCGAAAACGCACATATATTGGACAGATAAACTGCTCGAACTCGAATCTCCTAAAAAAATAACACTCACTTTTTTCACTAAGACTACTCAATATGTTCGAATTATAGATAATTCTAAAATGACACAGAAACAAACTTATATTAAGTATAGAAGTGATTTCAGAATATCTATCACCAGTTCAATTACGTTTGATTTCAGAATAGATTAACACATTATTGCACACAAATTATAATATCCAAAAATGGCAACACCATGGTAAATTAATCACTCAAAACACAACATAAACAAATGAAACAAACCTATTGCATGTCACATTGAATTCAAAACCTGTGCTTTCTTTTTGCTTTGCTTTGATGGGAGAGATATGTGGATGAACCCAAACTTTCTCCTTTGTGTAAACATCTGTTTTTGTTTTTGATGCTCAGTTTTTGGATCAAATCTCAAATCTTGCTTCAGTTCATCAAGCATTTGGCTCAGAGCTACTTTTTGTCTTCCACTTTGGCCTTCGTCATTAGCCCTTTTCACCCCACATTCTTCAGGAGTTACTTGTTTCTTGCTCAGCATATCCCTCATTGAGACTGTTGTTGGCCTCGGAACCGGCTTCGGGTCATCGTCAAATTCCGGGTTCTGCTTGTTCATCAAGTCCTTTAATGGAGATCTTGGGTGTTTTTGATGGAAAATGTTGGTCTTGGTACCATTGTAGACCACTTGTTTGTTGTTATGAGACTCTTGTTGTCCATGCCTGGGATTGATCCATCTCCTGAGAGCTGCTTCGACATCGAGTTGCTTCCGGTTTGTGATTTCGACGCTTTTAAGAGCCTCTTCCAATGCTTTTTTACAGTGTTTGATTTCATCTGATGCTTCCTCAAGCTTCCTCAGGATTGTATGTTCAGAAATGTTATTTGCTTCATCAAATTCATGCATTGTGTGAATCATTTTCGGTGTTGGAGGAGATTTCTCCGGCTCCGGCTCCGGAACGGGGAAGGAAAATGCCGATGAGGTCTCGTTGCTAGACAAACCCTTTGTTCCTGCAAGTGCACTGAGTTCAAAAAGAGCAAGAGCCTCCGCTGCCATGGCTGCTTCCTCCATTTTCTTAGCTGCAAACCACCTCATTTCAGCAGCCTTTTCAGGCAATGGCTCTGCTCTTGGTATCACCCCAAGATCATCGATAGTTTCACCGAGGTTCGATTTTGCTTGCTTCGATTCCATCAAGATCGAATCCGAACACGAAACCGGACGGCGGCGGCGGTGAGGTCTCGAACTCCTGGTTGTGGTATGTTCATTATTGTTCATGGTGTCCATGTGTTCATTTGGATTCAAGTGTGGGGTTTTGGTCATGCATTTCAAAGCTTCATCTTTGAGCTGTCTCTTTAAATCTTCCACTATCCTTTTTGTAGCTCCCAATTCTTCAAGCACATCAAGTGTTTCCAGCTCTTTCACTATCAGGTTTTTCTCCAATTCTGCTGCTTGTTCTTCAACTTTCTTTATGGCAAATTCTTCATTTCCATGCTGCTCATAAACACAACATAATATACATACACATTCATATATATATATATATATATATATATATATATGCATGCATACACAAGTTTAGGAACAACTATCACATGCAAACATCAATGGTGAAACAGGCTGAAGTCTAATGATTTCCTCTCTGTTTTAGCTATGAATATACAATATGATCTGAAAAATTCAAACATAAATAAAAAGATCGACTCTCTAATGGCAGTGGTGGATCCAAAAATATTTTTGAGTGTTCACAAATAACAATACTTATAGACATCTTTAGTCAGCCTTTAATTATAATTTGTACATGGGGGGTCACAAATAAAATCTCAGAACATAGTCAATAAAATGAGTAACTAACAAAAGTAAATTTAAATTTCAGGATGAACACTTGTTTATTTTGAATAAAACATGGATCGGTCACCGGTCACTTTCTAATGTGGTTCTTTATATTTGAGTGTAAAAATACTAGAACATATTTGTGTTAGACATATACTCGTATCTTTGAATTGCATGCGTATGTTGCATCAAGACAAACTACATAACAAAACAAAAGATATCCTTTCTTACATCTTTACATATCACCGGCAAACCCAAAACAGAGAAAACTTACATATGACTCTGCAAACTTGTACAATGGCACCCAAGGTCCGCTGCCACCAAACCGGGTCACAGCCTCCTTAACCGACTCGAAAGGCGGCGAAGTATCGATCTCAGCTCTACAACTCACCCTCCGAATTCCATGGTTCGGGTCCTTACCCGGGACGGTGCAGAACTTGAAATCCTCAGAGCCGGACTCGGGCTTCATATCCCGGACCCCGGGTGAACCCGGAACCCCTTCCATGGAAGTCTTGAGGTACTGCTGCTGCTGCCATTGCATATGCATACACACAAATAGCTATAGATTGAATAATAATGTGAGTGTGAGTGTAATTGCAAAAGAGAAAGGTCTCTCTTCTTAAAGGGTGTGCAAATTTTAGCTTTAAAGATGGAAAATAAATAAAAACATGTTGAAAAATTGAGAATTGTTATGATTATGTCCATAGTCCCACTAGGTGAGAAAAGGTGGCAAAGTGATTTCCTTTTGCTTTTATAAATGGACCAGTTAAAATTTATTTCATTATAATATTAATTAGTATATAGTAATATTAATTAAATTAATCCAGGTTCGAGTAATTTAATCCGCAGGTGTGTGTGAGTTTATTTAGATTTAAAACTAAATGCATATGCTATCTTGTACTCGAATAAAATTATAAAAAAATAATGCTGAATTTTCTTGACGTGTGCTTATAAATATTATTTAAAGATTGTTTAATCACCTATTTTAGATTAGTGATTTACTTTTTCTCTGAAATCAGAAAAAAATAATTCACTAATCATGTAATGTTTGATATTGATCAAGACGAAAAATGTTTTTTGGTTAATTATCTGTTTGGTACATTGATTATACATAATTCTTCAATGTTATATAAATTTTTTCCCTCAATTTCATGCGTGAAGTATTTCGTCGTGAACCACTTTTATCACGAAATCTTATGTAAGATGTACGGCCAAATCAAAAATTGACATGTGACATATTTTTTTTAAAAAAAATCTATTTACTTAAGGCATAATAACAAAATTAGTCTTTAATATTCACTATTGTTCAATTTCATCCTTAAGGTTTAAAAATAATTTTTCCTTTTTCTTTCTTTGTATATATATATATATGCAGACACAACTGAATAAGAGATCGGTTAACATTCCTTATCAATGTTTTTCAGCATGTTTTCTGTTGGATTCAATGAGGTAAGATGTTGAGGAGATGGTGACGTGTTTGACGATTATTGGCTACTAGGATGAGAAGTCAAAGATGGTTGGTCAAGTGTTTGAGTTTCAGCCAATAATCTATTGACACGTCATCAAGCTACGATGAGATTGGATTTTGCATGTTGTGGTTGACCTGTTTATCTTTTGGCCGTTGATTGCGGTTTTAAAGAAAAGGTTGTTGGGAAGTGCAGTTTGGTAGAGAGAAAGGAAGGTCTAAATCAAATCATGCATGTAAACGACGACGTTTGCGTGAAATTTAAGATGATTAATTATATATGCCCTACATTTGAAAAGACGTGTCCTACATTTAAGATAATAAATTGCATTACACGATCTCAAATTACTATTTTTATCTAAACTAGTCTTTGTTTCGGTAAAAAAGCGGATGATGTTCATCCTAAGAGATACGAGTTCAAATCACTTCATTTATAAAGTGTATGTATATTATCAAACGGTTAAGAATATGTATGAATAGATACTACATTGTACTCACTTTTAGACTATTCAAAAAAATATTTTGAATGTTTTAATTTTATCTTTAAACTATCTTCGTGCTAAATTAGCCCCTAAACTTTTGAACTTCCATCCCTAAATAGTAACTATCATTCTAAATTGATCCGCTAATTTTTGAACGTTCTAGTTTTATCCCCAAATTATCGGTACATGTTAATAAACATTGTTATACAAATTGTTAATTGTCATGTAAACATTTATGTATGTTATGTAACAATATGATGTGTCATAAACAATAATTTGATGATGAAATTTGAATGTTAAAGAGTTTGGGGACCAAAAATGTAACATCCCAAAAACCGGTATAGTCGAAATCGGGTTCCGACGATTGAAGATCTAATGTTAAAATAATCAAATATTGCATCCATATTGTTTAAGTTGAATCTATTCTTAGTTAAGGGCCTCTTTAAAAAATGCTAAAAATGATGTTTTTGGGATGGCATACTGATACAGGGGGATCTGTATCAATACAGCTTTGGCTGGGCGTTTCGGTACAACAAGGAGGGTATCGATACAGCCCAACAGTTTTTAACTAACTTCCTAAATCTGGTATAACCGTATCAATACAGTTTCACGTGTAACGATACGGGTCCTGCAGAAAATAATTTTTAGTGACCCAAATTGCAAAGATCAAGGGTGGTGATGACTCACCTGCTTATTACTGCCCTCCCACGTGAGAATTAACCTGAAAGGATGACGAGTAAGTCATCAATTGCTAAGATAAGAAAATGATTGAAATGATGGAAAACATTTGTTTAAGTAAACCCTCTTGCCTAGGAAAGCTTCTTATTGGTTTAGTGTGGGGTGGGTAATGATTAAGTTTTGTTTTGCCTTGAAATGAATTAGAGGAAAAGAAAGCTACCATCCTTGTTCTATGTTACCGAGACCAAATTCCCATCTTTGTCTTTGAAAAGAAAGCACACGCCTCTATTGTTTTCAACCTCAAGCACTCAAGCATACACCTCTCTATTTGACCTTCTTGAGCCCAAGTTTCTCTTGCTCTAAAAGCTTCAATCCATAGCTATCGGTTGGGTAAGTAAAAACCCCAAATCAATTATTGATTCTATAGGTCATCGAATGAGTAATTTCAAGTTGAAATCCTAAGCTAAACCTTTGTTCTTTAAATTTTAATCTATTGAATAGCGGTGGCTATTAATATTGTTATATTGATTATAACCCCTTCCTATTGTCCTTCCTAGCTCAAGAATTAGAAGAAGCTAATCCATCGTCTCCATCGAAAGTTAAGAATAAAGGAATTGTTATTCGAGAGCCTTAGGAGCTTGGAATCGAGGTGAGTGTAGTCGTTGTCTTAAGAGTTGGCTAGGTGCCCAACTCGAATCATTGAACATTGAATTCGATATTACTAACCAACTGCAATGAAGGTTTTGCATAAAACATCATTGAACACCATACATGTAGGTATGGGTAAGTGTTGTATTAGATTCATGATCATTGCATAGTCATTGATATTGTTGAAAGCATTGAATTATTGATATATTCCTATTGCTATTGAATCATTGACACATGACCATTGTTGTTGAAATATCGCTATATGTCTATTGTTATGCCGATATTGAATTATTGTCTATTGAACCTTGGATTCGAGAGTATTGGATACAATTGGCATGCCATAGAATTCATGAGCTCATTGGTACGAGTTTTATTGCGGTGTGGCAAAGGGATGTGTATGTGTATTGGTCAAATTGGTGCGGCGGAGGAAATATGACTAGACCATTATCGATCTCAGTGTTGTGGTGGAATTCGGGTATCCAATTACGGTTGAATCGATCCAAGGAAACTATTGATTGTGTTTTGCTATTGTCATGATGTTATGATATTGATTTTAATGAACATGCCTTTCATTGATGCCATGTTATATGTTAAGTATGATAGCCATGCCATTATGAATCATATGCCATGTTAATTTTTGAATCATAATAAGTATGTCAATGAACCTATGTTGTCATAATTAGAATTGCCATTGAGGCATGTTGACATGCATACGATGCTCATTCATTGTTATTGGCTACCTCACTTAGACTATGTAAGTCTGATGCATTCATATTCCACATTTCAGGTTAAGAAAGTTATCGGATCGAGATCGGGATTACTTGGAAGATCGACAAGTCACCACAAGCATAGAGTAAAGTATTTTGTCCCTATGAACTCCTAGAATGGTGGAAAATAGTTGAACTAGTTGGTTTTGATGTTTGGACTATATGTGTAATGGCTATATTTTGTATAAGGCTTAAGGGCCTTAAATGGTATGTTAGTGTTGTTTAAAAATGGCATAATATGCATAATTGGCCTAAAGTAGTGAAAACTTGGTAAATGAATTAAGAATGATGTGGAACTTGACATACTGGTAGATTATATGTTTATAAACTTGCTGGTAAAATTTGGAAATGTTTGAACACTGTTTGATAGGTTAATTCGAATAAAAACTAGCTAAAATCTGTCATTACAGGTCAAGCGTATGGGTACGGGTGATGGCGTATCGATACGGCCTTGCATAATTAACCTTTGTGAAACAAGGTGTATCGATACACCTTAAGGGTGTATTGAAACGGTTTTTGGTAGTGAGGTCTGTGAAATGAAGCGTATCGAAACAGGTCTAGGGTGTTTCAAAATAGGGTCAAAGTTGGTCAACCTGTATCGATACATGTTTAGGCGTATCGATACAGAGCTGGGGTAAATGAACCTGAATTTGAATCTGTGCATTTATGTATCGATACAGGGCTCTGTGTATCGATACAGTGTCAGTTAAATCTGTTAAAAGAGATAGTTTTGCATAGTTTATGAATTAGTCACTAAATGTTAGATGACCTAATTGGATGGGTAAATGTTATCGGAATAATATGAAATTTCACAAGCTTATTATTGTTGTATCGAATTTTATGGTGGCTTAATTAATTTCAATAAAGGACCCTTAATTTATCGATTTATAGTTTAATCCCTAAAACTTGAAAAAGTTAGAATTTACTCCTAATGGAGGGGTTATTATTTTGCATTGAATGAATTGGACTAAAGGTATTATCCGGTAATGTTTAAAGGGCTTAATACTGGTTAAGTGTTAGTAATTGGTTGAAATTTTATCGCACTGATCACCGTTTAGTTCACTGGTAGCACGCTCCGACTCGGTTCTCGGCCAGGCCGAGAAGGGGGTGTTACAAAGAATGAGGGTCGTAGTTTGGAGATGAAACTGGATCATTCAAAAGTTTGGGGACCAACTTAACATAAAGCTATAGTTTATGGATGAAATTGAAACATTCAAAGCGTAGAGTCTAATTTAAAATAAAGATCATAATTTGAGAATATGTGGTACAGTTAACACGTTTTATACCGTTATTAAACGAATATGGCCTAAATTCATTTCTTAACAAACACCTTAAGCAATTGATATATCATTAATAGTTTTTTTACATGTTGTCAAGGTTTGGCCTTGATATCTAAATTGTATATTTTACTAACCTACAAAATTGTTAACATAATCAGTGACGAAGTCAGGAATCAAGATGAGAAGACAAAGTATAATTAACTATTAAAAATAAAAAAGTTTCAATGGATTGAAAATTGAGGATCCAAATGGATAAAAATCTCATTATAACTTTTAATAAAAAAATTAGAAAACCACATTCCTATGTACCTCCGTCCCTGAACATAACACCGATATTTAATTATCCTTGGTAGAATGTTAAAATTACATCCATTTAGTTAATAATGTGTAAAGGATTGAAGTAAATAGAGATTCATAGAAAAAGTATTGTTGAGAAGCAAGTCAAAATAGAAGGGAACAAACATAAAGTGACAAAAGCAAGTGAGGAACCAACGACTGAATAAAGGGAAAAGAAGGAGAAGAAGAAGTGGGGTTGTAAAGGAAGGCCAACCTCTCACTTTAAAGTGCTACAAATGCATGCATAAAGTGGGGGAGCCTATATCACCATAATTACCATCTATATATATCACTTTCCGCGGTCAAATATAATCATCAGTATTCGACTTATTAATCAATTAATTTAGATTAAATATTACAGAAGTATGTTATAAATATGTTATATTTAAGAAAGGCTTAAAATACTTTTTCCCTCTAAACTTTACCTATTTTTCAACTTGCCCGCTAAACTACGTTTTGCCCACTTTTGTCCTCTAAACGTTTCGGTGTTACTCATTTTGCCCCATTCCATTACCACTACCGTTAAAAAAATTTCAGCCAGTCAAATCTCACAACATCATCTCTTCATTGACTAAGTCAATCCGCCTGGTTTTAACTTTTAATTAAAGGGTAAATGACATGTCAAGTCTATCAGGTTTGTTTTTTTGTTCAGTTTAGTCACTAAAAAGTCTAATTTTACCTAAAAATGACCCCTATTTATTTTTATTTTTTTATAATTTAGTCCAATATTTGTTATTATTAATAATATTATTTTATTTAAATGTTAATATTTAATAAAAATAAATTAAATAAATTATATTTTTCGGGGAAAGTTTGAACGAATTTCGCTAAATTCGAATTGTATTTTTGAGCAAAATCTAAATTATATTCGAATCATATTTTAATTATATTCGGATTTTGCAATATTTGAAATATATTTTTGAGTAAATTTCAAATTATATTCGAATCATATGCGTATTATATTCTAATCATGTTCATATTATATTCGAATCATATTTAAATTATATTCTAATCATGTTCGTATTATATTCGAATTATATTCAAATTATATTCGAATCATATTCAAATTATATTCTAATCATGTTGTTTAACCTTGTAGGGAACTGGTGTTGTCAAGGGATCTTTTAAGTTCTCGGTCAAAGGAAGGGAAAGAGTTCTTTGACGCCATGAATGAGGTGATGGTATGCGCCGGGAAGCCGAATTTGGCAGATTTCCTACCGGTGTTGAAATGGTTGGATCCTTAGGAGATCAAGAGGAACATGGGTCGAGCCATGAAAATTGTGAGCAGCTTTGTTGAAGAGAGGATTGATGAGCTAAAGCGTGCCAAGGAAAATACAACTAGGGACTCGTTAGATGCATTGCTGGAGCATACAGGGGAAGGAAAAGAAGGGTTTGGCACAATATCGAATCAGAATGTTATCATAATCATATTGGTAAAACTGCATATGCAACAAGCAGATCATTCAGTTTCAATTCGGAACATGGGTCGAGCCAGGTTCCCTATATTTCGAATATAGCAAAATTTGAAAATTAGAATATGATTCGAATATAATTTGAATATGATTCGAATATAATGCGAACATGATTAGAATATAATACGAATATGATTTGAATATAATTTAAATATGATTCGAATATAATACGAACATTATTAGAATATAATACACATATGATTCGAAATATAATTTGAAATTTACTCAAAAATATATTTCAAATATTGCAAAATTCGAATTAATAATTTGAATATAGTTGAAATATGATTCGAATATAATTCAAATTTTGCTCAAAAATACAATTCGAATTTAGCAAAATTCATTCGAATTTTTCCAAAAAAATAATTGATTAATTTATTTTTATTAAATATTAACATTTAAATAAAATAATATTAATAATAACAAATATTGGACTAAATTATAAAAATTAGAAACAAATAGGGGTTAATTTTAGGTAAAAATAGACTTTTTAGTGACTAAATTGAACAAAAAAACAAACCTGACAGACTTGACATGTCATTTACCTTTAATTAAAACCATGCATATTGACTTAGTCAATGAGGAGATGATGTGGCGAGATTTGGTTAGCTGAAATTTTTTTTTAGCGGTAGTGGTAATGGAATAGGGCAAAATGAGTAACGCCGAAACGTTTAGGGGGCAAAATAGGCAAAACGTAGGTTAGGGGGCAAGTTGAGAAAATGTGTAAAGTTTAAGGGAAAAAAGTGTTTTAAGCCTTTAAGAAATTAAGTTTAAATGTTAAGAAAATACTAAAGTTTACACAAGCCTTTCAATTCTAGACTTTAGGATTTAGGTTAGGTTTAAGGTTTATGGTTATAATTTAGACTTTAGGGTTTAAGGTTTAAATGTTAGGGTGTTAGGGCTAGAGATTAGGTTTTAAATTTTATAACTTAGGGTAAATTGCACAGATCACTCAAGAATCTTCTCACTCTTATTTTGGTCACTCAACTTTCAAAATTTTCTATTTAATATCTGAACTTTATACATGGAACATTTTTGGTCACTCACGAATATTTTTATTATTATTTTTGGATTTTTTTAATATTATTAAATTTTAAAAATATTTAAAATAATCGCCGCCGCTTGTCATCACCGTCGGCCACTCGTCTTGACACGCTAAGTCCGAATTCGGTAGTTATTTCACAGAAAAATGTCCTGAAACTTGCGAATCTCGATATAAATGTTTCGGTTTCCTCACTTTCGATCTCTTTTTCGTGGATTTTGGAGCACTTTCTGACAAAATGGAGGTCAGATTCAAACTCATGGGAGTGAGATGAAGTGACCAGTGAAATATGGGACCGAACAGCCACCATCTACGTGTAACACCCCATCCTCGGGTTAGCCGTAATCCGGTTCAAGAGCATTACCAAGGCGAGAACAAAGCAAGAGATAGGTTACTTGTCGAACAAGTAACCTCGATATACATAACTTGCGACGCAAGTAACGTAATCACAACCATACAAGGCATACAAGTAATCCACATTAATCAAAACAAACACACTTAGCATGCTAATTTAGGTAATAATTTGTTTCATTTCATACTTATATCCTAAGTTACCACTATCATGTTACAATTTACCAATTCCATTTCAATACACATACACCATTCAAATAACAATGACAAATATAGCATACTTCACATTAGGTTTCTAGTAGACATAACCCAACTTATATTCTTATTACATGTTCATATGCCCTATTCGAATAACTAGGTGGTTACTTAACACATTTCATTTGTTTCTTTTTCAAACAAGACATAATATTTCATGGCATCTTTAGCTAGTAACATTGTTAATGCATGCTTGTACATACCTTAGCTCCAATTCAAGCATTGTCGAATTATACCAATGGCAACAAGAACAATTATGCATGGACATGCATTTTGATCTAGCAGTCGAATGATACAAGGTTCAACAAACATTGAATTACTTTCACAATTTGCGCAGCATCTTACTTATTATATACAAATTAACATAGTTCATATACATAGTTCAAGTCACCCATGTTGGTTACAAGATAGGCCCATACATGTTATACATAATTACAAGTCTTAAACACACAACAAAATGCATGATCATGGCTAAATATTACAAGTTCTAGTGCCACCAAACTATGAGCATACAAGGAGTATGAAATCATACTTTCAAGCTTGCTTCGAGTTCAAGATATCCTCTTGAAAGTGTCTTTAATCTGTTATGGGAAGAATGAAGAGTAGAGTGGTAAGTACAAGTTATGTACTTAGTGAGGTAACACTAAGCTAACCAATTTCAAGTATACATATCCAAGTTTACAAGTATTTCAAAGAATCAAGATCATCACTACATGTCATATACTATTCGAATATATAGGGTAAACATAGGCAAGCTTTACATATCACACTTCAACATAGCAACATCCATCATGTATACATATCATGCTATTCGAATTCTTACTTAGGAGTCAAGAAACCAAATACACCAAGTACCAAGTAGGCATTATTGCACAATAACATCATATATGCATTTCTTTCATGTGAAGTAACTAGTTATACAATCATTCATGTGTTATCTTTCAAGACAAGAATGTTCATTCAAGAATCTTACAAAACAAGTAATGTTCACATCACACATCCAAGACAAACAATGTTCATTTCAAGTTATTAATTCATCTTATAACACCCTTGGTATTTAGTTCACTAGATAATCAAATCTTCAACAATATGCACCGAAGTGCCAATATGCATCGTAGTGCCAAAATGCACCATCGTGCCAATATGCACTGTAGTGCCAATATGAGCTCTAGATTCTAAGGCATGCCAACCTATCTATCCAAACTAGCTACCAAGTTTGTTTGATTATCAATTTCATTCCAGCTTTATACAATTCATTAATCAATACATGATTATGCCATTCAAAGGCCAAGCCCTTAGGCTTATGGAGTCTTAACTCCCAAGGCAAGTTTATCCATGCCATTCGAATGGCATGAACACAAGGTGGTACCATTGTTCATTTCATTTTCAAACCAGTCATGTATATTAATCACAAACACATGCATATGTATGCAATGTGCGTACCTTATTCTCCAAGCAAGCATGCCATTTCTTACCTTTGGCATAAGCAATGCAACATGTCAAGCATTACATTTTATTTGCTTAACAATCAAGTAAACAAGTAAAACATAGCATCAAACAAGTTGTCATTCATATCATTCTTCCCTTAATTAGCCAAATATATATTAAGTCATGTTACATGGCAATATCATTGAATTAACATAATAGCAAGGTTGGTTAGGACCTAAGTCATAACCCTAAGGATGGTTACACTTACAATACTCCTAGCTAATCACTTGTCTTGTATCCAAATCCCTTTGCCTCTTGCTTTGGGATGACCATTCTTTTCTTCCTTTTCCACAACTTGCTGCCCTTGGTCTAGCAAGCATAACACATACAATTCATCAAAACATGCACATAATGTCACACATATATAGTAGCAATGTTACTATATTTGTACCTAACATTTAGTTACTGTTTTTATGCTTTCTTTTAAGCATTTCTTACTTGTTCATCTCTATATTGTTATTACCTCATTTTAGAACTTAACTGGACAGATTACAATGTCCCAAAACTGTTTTGGAAACAGTTTGCTTCTAGGTGCAAAAACAGTCCCAAACTGCCCAGGACACTGCTGCTTGGCAGTTTGCACACTGTCCCTTTAAATTGGTCATATCTTTTAATCCGTACGTCGGAATTTCGATTAGTTTACACAGTTGGAAAGCTAAAAAAATTGTCTTTATGACCATATAAGACTTGCATTTTATTTCTTAGTCAATTAATACAGTTTATTGTTCATAGACATGGCATTTACACTGTTTGGACAGTTTGCACTGTCCAGCAATTTCTAATTACAGTTTCCAGCATAGGACCCAGATTTCATTTCTGTTTTCACCTAATGAAATTAGACATACTAAAGATCATGTTACCAAAATTTCAGCCCTGAATTTGATCTATACAAATTTTGGTGAATTTTCAAAGTTACTGCCCAGAACAGAGCAATTATGGGCAAATTGTACCTATTCACATTTTAATTCCTTAAATTCATTTTAATCAATGTTTTGGCCCTATAATTCATTCATGATCATGTTCATACATGTCTTGGCTATCATAATTCACCTAAAAATGTTCTCAAAACAGGGCATAGTCATGTTATTCCTAGTTTAATCCATTTGATCACAATTATACATCAATTCATCAACTAAGCAATCTATTACCTAATTTAACTAGTTCAAATAGGTGTAGTCACATTTTCCAGCAAGTTACCTATTCAATTCAATCTTATTTTTACCTAGTAACATGTTCAAAACAGAGTTCTAAGTTCATTTAGCATGCTTACACAATTTCACAATCAAAACAGTCCCTAACAAGACTGTTTTCTATCATGTTCATGTTTCCCAGATTTTCCAGCATTGGTTACTAACAATTTAGCTTGTTTAACACCTTAATTACATTACCTAATCATGATCATATTCAATTCATTAGTTCCATAGCTCAATTACATGTTCTAACAATTCAATTTTTACAACATCTAATTTCAAATTTCCAGCAACCTAATTTTGTTACACCATCCCTTACACATAAATTCTATTCTAATTCAAGTTATTCATAGTGTATACAAGTTCAATTTCATCATTCTCTTCATTTCAAACAACCTAACAACTCAACTAAGCATTAAACATCATCTAAATCAGAATTTCAAGCATGAATCAGTTTGGACAACATAAATTTACCTTAGTAATGCTGCCACCAAGTTGAATTTAGCTCAATTTCAACTTTGACACCATAAATCCAAGCTTTCTCTCACAAGAACCCTCTCTCCCTGTTTTCCTTCTTCAAAATCGGCATAATGAAGAAATGGATGAATATGACATCTCTTGTATTGGATTTATGAAATGTTAAAATTGTCCTTTACTTAATCCTTAACCTTAACTTAATCAAGGGCATTAAGGGAATCATAGAATTTAGCATGCAATCACCCAATTTGATATGCATTTCGATATGGTCACTTTAAATTGGTTACTTACTTCATTCATTCTTCTAATTAAGTCCTTTAATTTGGCATTCATATTTGTTAATTATTCAATTCAACCCTTAATTGACTTTACTTAATTCAAGATTATTTAACTATTTAGGAATTCTAAATAGTGATAACATTCTAAGCCCTATTTAGGGGTGTTACACTACGACCGTCGGCAGTGGCGGTGAATGGTGGTCGACAGATAATTTGGTTTTCTTTTTCTTTTTTCTTTTAATTATTTTTATATTAAATAATAATAAAAATAGCATGTCATGTTAAAATAATAATAAAATATTCGTGAGTAACAAAAAACGTTCAATGTATAAAGTTCAGTTATTAAATAGAAAATTTTGAAAGTTGAGTGACTAAAATAAGAGTGAGAGGATTGTTGAGTGATGAATGATGTATTTTACCCTATAACTTAAATATGAAGAGTTGTGTAATTTTTTTTACACAGCTTGTGTATCAAAATATAACACTTAATGTTATAGTTAATAATTACCTTCTCCATATTCTATTCCAGCACTCCTCGATAGAGGAATTGAATATGTTGATTCGAAAATTTCAAACGAAGAAATAAAAAGGTGCGACCCAACAATTTCGTCCAATTAGCCTTCGTAATGTTATGAAATTTTATTTAATCAAGTTAGTTTTATGTCGAAAAGAAGTATAATGTCATGATATCAGCATCATTATTAATTCATCCAATTCATGAAGAAGAAAAAAACGAAAGAAGAGATGGTTTGCAGTCAAAGTTATTAAATTTGTTAAATTGTGTATCTATATTATATTCATATTCTTTATCATATTTTAATGATGTTTTAAGGTGTTTATACAATGTAAAATTTTACACGTTTTTCTTTTGGTTTTCCTATGTATCTATTAGAATATTAACTTAATGATTAATCTTTTGTATTTTATTAGTCTATATAAAAAATGATATGTTTGATAATTTATATTATATAGATCTTGAAACATTTTATCTTTGAGTCGTTTGAACATTTCCTACTTAGAGAGAAAGTTAAAAAAAATAAAGTATTTGATACACTAGCGGCGGAAACTAAAAGTTTCCACAAGTGTCTTAGTTTTAGGGTTTAAGGACTTAGTTTAGGGTGTATGGTTTAGGGGATTAGGTGTATGAGTTTTGAATTTAGGGATATTGGTTGAAATTTATAGTTTAGGGTTATAATTTAGGGTTTATAGATTAAAATCTAAATCCTCACCAAATTACCCTAAAAACTAAACCCTAACCTCTAAACCCTAAATTATAACCATTGTCCCTAAATTCTGAACCCCTACACCTGAACCCCTAAACCCTACACCCTAAACTAAGCCCCTAAACCCTAAAATTAAGGCGCTTGTGAAAACTTTTAATTTCCACCGCCAGTGTATACAATAATAATCCAAAAAATATACTCTTAATAGGTATTGAATAGGGGTGAGCAAAACTCGACTCGAAAAAATCGAACTATTCGACTTGACTCGAGGCAAAAAAACCAACTCGTTTTGACTCGATTTGTAATTTCATAAACTCAACTCGACTCGAAAAAAATTCAAATAAAGTTTAAGTTATGAAATGAAAATTCGAATAACTCAAAATTTTTAGTAATTAGTTGATCAATTTTTATATTCAAGTCGAGTTTGTCAATTTTGCATGATATATTATGTATATCACATGTGAAAATATGAAGAAATACAAATGTATATTGTATATACATATACTTAGGGCTGAGCAGTGCACATCTTGATTCCAATTTCAACGGCTTTCTATATATATTTCTAGAAATATATATGAAGAAATATATACGTACAATTAAATTTGTACATAAACTCAGAAACTCGACTCGAATTTTATAAACTCAACTCAATTAGAAAAAATTTCAGATAAAGTTTGAATCATAAAATAGGGCTTTCAAACTTGAATAACTCGAAATTTTTTTACTCGACTGGATTGAACGTTTAATCCTAGTATTGAACCTTCAACCTAAAGAAAGAAAAGAGTTGTCAACCGAATAACTTACTATTGCATCAAAGCTTTGTTAACTATGTTCGAGTTGTATTTATATTGTATTATGCAGGGTTCTTGTAACATATTGTATTCTTAATTATTTTTTTCGCATTATATAATCATATCGTGTTTGCTAGTGTTATGTTAGTGTCGCTAGATCATTACTCAAATAAACTATTTACTATTCTTTAAAAAATATTTTACATTAATATATATAATTAGTTTAAATAAAAGTTGACTAATACAAATCAAATTTTTAACTCAATTTTCTCTATTCATAACATTAAAATTTGAACATTTGACATTGTTTAAAAGATTTAGTTCTCATCCCATTAAATTTAATTTAATCCAAACCGATCTATTCATGTTAGAATATATTGTCTGAGGCGAACCAGACTTGTACACTTACAAAACTAAGTGCAAATTTCATAACTAGAAGAGCGAGTAAAACTCGATTTGAAAAAATCGAATTTTTTGTCTCAGTGCGAAATATTTGACTCGTCTTGACTCGACTTAATTGGAATAACTTTTAAATAAAGGTTGAGTTATAAAATAGAAGTTCGAATAACTCGAAATCTTTAGTAATTAGTGGATTAGTTTTCAAGTTGTATAATATATATATCACGTATGAAAATTATGAAGAAATGTGTGTATTGTATATGGTTATAGAAAGACGTTTAATTGAAACTAATTAGTATCATAACATTCAAACTTGAATAAAAACTCGAATAATCCCGACTCGAATAAAATTTTTTTAAATAAAATTTAAGTTATAAAACCTGACTAGTTGACCTCTCTAATTAAAAGGGTGAAAACACTTGTTGGACATTGTACAAAAACCCACCTTTAAGCCCACTAAGAGACTTTCCCACCGGTCGAGCCAGCCAGCCAGGCACCGGGCACTCAACAACACCAGAAGCCCTTGCCCTCTGCCTCAACGCTTGGATTGCAACCTTGGGTTTTTGTTCCAGGTTTGAGCCTTTGAATTCTCCTCAGCTCTTTATGTTTCTTGGTAAAACTGCTATGATTTACTTGTGTTTCGTGCAAAAGGGTATATCATGCTCTCAGGGTAGATTTATTTGTGTTGCCAATTGGGTAAATTTTGTTTATATCGTACGTGGAACTAGTTTGTTGAATAATCTTGTTGGAATAGAACAAATATTTGATAACCACAAGGTTGATGCACTGAAACCCAAGTTTGTAATTGCAACAGAACTGGAGTTTTTTTTTGTTTGCCTTTTTTATCATTGGAAGTAGTTTAGGGGTTCTAGAGGAAAACCCGGATTTTTTTTTTGTTGAATTATATTAGTTGAAATCCACAATCCAGATAGAGGCTTCAATTTCTAGTTCAATTGAAACATGACCTGTTTTATGTGTTTGAATGCAGGCAGCAAGATTTCTTTTTGATTGGATGTCTGATAACAGAACCTGACATATGTCTCCTAAATGTGATGGAATTTCTCATACTGGATGTAAAGAGGCTGAGGATTCATGCCTTCCCTTACCAATAACTGGTTCAGCAGTCTTCTGTGAGCGGAATGTTTGAAAGACCTATGCTGACTTTAGTTTACCGTAGGAGGAAGAAACAGCGGGGCACCAGCAGCGGTGGTAGTGCTGTTGTTGCCAACTTTTGTGCACAGGAGCCAGTGAATTCAAGGAGAAGCGTGGATTGTCTTTCTGTTGCCAGTTCTGATGCACTTTCAGAAGCAATCGTGGAGCAAAAGGGAATTTCTCAAGTTGAACATGAAACTGTAACCATTAGAGCTCCTGTGGCAACTCTTAACAGTATAATTTCAAAGTATGAATTTGCTAATGGATGTTCTGGTGTGTATAACCAGAGTTCTGATGATGTACATAAAACTGTTGTGCAGAAAACAGTAGATGTTGACAGTATAAATGATAGTTGCTCGTCTTCAAAGTCAGATATGGGACTTGCATTAGCTTCTATGGAAGATGAGATGGATGCAAATGGTGAGTGCACCTCCTCTAGTGTTGTGGCTGATGAAGTTGTGAGGGAAGATCTGTCTGAAAAAGACACGTGCCACCATATACTTCAGAGTCAGGGGAATGATGATCAAGATGTGCCTTCTAGGCCTTGCGTTAATGAGGAAACTAGGATTACTGGTGGTGGTAGTAGTTGTTCTAGGTTATGCAAAACTTGTGGCTGTTCGGGAACTGTTCAAAAGATGCTAATTTGTGATAGTTGTGAAGAAGCATTCCATGTACGTTGCTGCATTCCCAGGATAAAGAAACTACCAATCGATGACTGGTATTGTACTTCGTGTATGAAAAATAAGAGAATAATGCTCAAGGAGGCAACTGCAAGCAAGGCTTCAAGCATCACTGGTGGAATGGGCAGATGCAGAGATGTATCACTTGAAGGGGAATTCAGTCCAATAGAATTAATGTTGAGAGATACTGAACCTCATAGAGCTAGCGTACGGATTGGAAAGGGCTATCAAGCAGAAGTTCCTGGCTGGTCTGGTCCAATTGATAAGTATGTCCCATAAACTATTATTTTTATATTATTTATCCGTAGAATGCATATTTAAAGGCTTTCAACTCCAAAGCATAAGCACTTTTTATTTCCAAACAAGTATTGATTTTTTTGGGGAAAAAATCTTGGGTAACATGAATAATTATTGCTGGGTTATGTTCCTGAGCTTGTTTATGATTAATATTTATACCATGGTCTTGTTTATTCCCCCAAGATTAAATTTCCTGATTCAGTTGTTAGGGAAATTCCTACTTGGATACCTTAAAACAAAATCATGATTTGGCTGTGTAGAGTTGCTTTTTTTTTTTTTTTTTTTTTGGGGTGTTACAACTTCACATTTCCAGTGATGCATGTTTTATTTCATCATTGGTTTCCTGTAGGTTACTCAAGTGATTGATTGGCTAGTGATGAAGACAATGTTTAGTTTATTGAAGTTTTGTTTACCTATTCTGTTAGCAATCTTTCTTATTTGTCTTCAAGTTTATTTTTCCTTGGATATAAATTCCATTGAATTTACTTCGTTTCACATAAGAAACCATAAAAGATGGAAAATGTTAAACACTATCATATGGCTTCTTGATTTGCAAGTGTTGCAGTTCATAACTAGCTTCTTGTTATATGATGCAGTGATGTTGATACAATTGGTGAACCACTAGAATTGGATCCTTCAGAATATACCGATTTCCATGTAACTGTAAGGCTTCAATTTTCTGTCTCGATTTGAATTTCCATTTTGCAGATATGTGACCATTTGGTTTGGGGTGAATTGACACATTTTTCTTCATAGGAATCAAATTGCAGCAAGTTAAATAAATTAAGCTTAATAGGGAATTGGCTTCAATGTAGAGAGTTCATAGAAGGCGTGGGAGGCAATAGTGGAACCATCTGTGGAAAATGGCGCAGGTATAGCTTGCTTGCATTGATATTTTACGTTCTTTCTTGTTATTTATGTTGGCACAAGCTGGTATTTGCTAAAATTTAAAACATCTGTGAGTTAATACGTGTATAATAGGAAGTCTAACTCTATCATAACTAAGTAGTTTAGTTATAATCTAACTCTATCATTGTAAAGGATAAGAGTCTAATCCTAATAGGTTAACTACTCTGTGTAAAACTCCTATGTAAAAGTCTATAAATGGACTTCTTCTCTTGTATATCGATATAACAAGAAGAGTATTCAAACTCTCTTTTCTACGTGGTATCAGAGTAGCCCATTATTTCCTTGCCTATTCTTGATGTAAGTACCACTGCTCCTTTTTACTTCTTCCGAGCCTATAAATTGTGAGTCTTGCTCTTAATTTCACACCTTCTCCACAGAAAACTACCAGCCCTTATACAACACCTCCTCCAATGATTAAAACTGTACCACATACATCACCAAACTCTATGACTCCAAACCACCGAAAAGACAACTCGTGTCTATACAAGAAGAAAAAGAAACTTGAACATTAGTCAACCTAACACTTGCCAAGAACTAGCTTTGAGTCCTTTGAAACAAGAGGTAATATTATTCCACAGTTCTACTATCATTAACTTAGATGAGTTTCCTATTGCTATTAGAAAGGGGGTAAAGAAATGTACTACTCATCCTATTAACAGTTTATTGCCTATGGGAAATTAACGCTGGATTCAAAGCTTTTACAGCTAGCATTGACAACATAAGAATTCCCGAGATGTGGAAGAGGCCTTTGACACCAAAATGGAGGAGATATTAAGGCATTACAAAAGAACAATACTGAGCTTGACAGATCCATGAAGGAAAAAGGTTGTGGGGTGTAAATGGGTCTTTACAGGTCAAAGTACCATTCATGGGAGTGTTGAGAGATACAAGGCGAGGTTGGTGGCTAAAGGGTTTACTCAATCATATGGAGTAGACTATCAAGAAACTTTCGACTTTTGTAGCAAAGTTAAACACCATCGTGTATTGCTTTGATGGCGATTAACAAGGATTGGAAGTTGCATTTCAAAAACGCATTTCTAAATGGTAGACTTGAGGAGGAAGTGTACATGCAGGTTCCACACTGTTTTAGAAGAGAAGACACAAAGACAAAGTTCTTTGTACGGCTTGAAGCAATCCCCTAGAGCATGGTTTGACAAGGTTTGCTAGAGCTATGGTTCAGAATGATTTCAAGCAAAGTCAAGCATACCATACATTATTTAGAAAAGCTGCATCGGATGGTAAGATAACTCTCTTAATTGTCTATGTTGATGATATGATTATTACTGTGATGACATAGAAGAAATAGAGAAAAGTCAAAACTGTTCTAGCAAAGGAGTTCAAACTAAGGACTTAGGAAGCCTTAGGTACTTCTTGGGAATGGAAGTTGCAAGATCAAAAGAGGGGTTAGTTATCAACCAAAGAAAATACATTCTAGATCTACTTACAGAAACTGGAATGCTCGGGTGTAGACCAAAGAGAATCTCCAATGGAACCAGTTTGAAATTCAAGAAAGATGGAACAGGGAATCCGGTGAATAAAGAGTCCTACCATTAGGCTTAGAAAAACTAATCTACCTTCACTCACCGGACGACATTGCATACTCGGTGAGTATAGTGAGTCAACACATGAGTGATCCTCGATAAAGAGCACATGGAGGCAATGATAGGATCCCGAGGTACCAAAGTTTACACCATCCGGGCTTATTTTTAGGATCAAGACAGAATCAGAAAGTCTACACACTAAGTCAGTTTAATGATAGAGGTCCGTGAGTGGCTATTGTTTAAATCTGTCACTTGGAGAAGTAAAAACAGTTATCTAGAAGCGGTCTGAGCTATGACTCTTGAAATATGTGGGGAATGTGGATTAAAAAGCTACTCACCGAGTTAGAGTTGGATGGAAAATTAGAATTTGAGGTTTACAATAGTCAATCAAAGAATGAGCATTGCCAAGAATCCAAAGGCAAGACGACCGAAACTAAACATATTGAAATAGATAGGCACTTTATCTATGAGAAGGTCAATAATGGAGTAATAAAGCTTCATTATATTCCAACCAAGAATCAACTTGTCAATATCTTCACAAAGCACTTCCTAGGGCGACTTTTGATGAGTTTTCATCCAAACCGGGTGTACACAACATATACACGCCGGTTTGAGGGGAGTGTGAGTTAATCGTGTATAATAGGATGTCTAACTCTATCATAACTAAGTAGTTTAGTTATAATCTAACTCTATCATTGTAAAGGATAAGAGTCTAATCCTAATAGTTATAATCTAACTCTGTGTAAAACTCCTATGTAAAAGTCTATAAATAGACTTCTTCTCTTGTATATCGATATAACAAGAAGAGTATTCAAACTTTCTTTTCTACAACATCTTTGTATAGGGAATGGTAATCAGTTTACTTCTGATTGACTTAGATGAATTATTGTTGAAACTTGAAGCGATTTCAATTTGTTATGTCTAAAAGCTTGAATGCTGACCTTGGGTAATCATATCCTCAAGTAAATATATTAAATTATAATAAATAATGATATAGGATATCCTCTCGTAAGTGGTTACTTAATCCTAATAGAATTCAAACCCGGATACATGTAACCATCACCCTCTTTTTCATTATCTTATGCTTAATGGTTTGAAGATAACACTCTTTCTCATGGTAAAAAATGAAAATTGATGAAATGGAAGTATATCATATCATTTTTCTTATCAGCTGATATTGAGGATAAAGATGATTACATTGTCCCCTAGAACTCGAAGAATTCAGTTCCGATTAAGTACTAAGCATTGCTTAGATGAGTCATGGAGCTTTATTACCCGGTTACTGGTGACTTAACATGCTCATATGTTTTAACTCTTTTTCTTGGTGTGGTTTTGATTTTTGTGTTTCTCATGAAAGATGCTTGGTTCTTAAAGTTCTTGCTTTTGTAGGGCTCCTCTTTTTGAAGTCCAAACTGATAATTGGGAGTGCTTCTGCTGTTTCCATTGGGATCCATCACATGCTGATTGTTCTGTACCTCAGGTGGTAACCCTTTAACAATTTTATTCTTTTCGATGTTATTGTTTTCAGATTTCAACCTTCACTTCAGGAAATCTCTTCATGGATCAGTTCTCATTTTAGAATTTTAATTTTGTTTTTTCTAAACCGAAGACCCGTCCAGGTGTCATGTCAATATGTTTTATTTGGATGCTCGAAATTAAAGGTCTGTCATATTTAATGTGTCATAAAGTTGTAGTTAATTAATGCAAGTCTTTTTCTTTGATGTCAAATGGAGACTCAAACTGAAGCCATGCCATCCCTAGAGGCTAGAAGTAGAAAGAATCTTGGTTATTGTCTTGTTAATCTGTTCAAAACAGAACCTGCAATTCATGTAATGGTAGTTTTACCTGAACAAGAAGTTAGCCCCAATTTAAGGTTTTATAGTGAATTGTCCGCTACCCCTTCTTTGATCCCATCTTCATATTGGATTGCTAGAATCCCTGATTAAGGAACTGCAATATGTTATGTCCTATATATTGTCTCTGCTGTTGTATTACAAAAACACCAGTTGAATTCGATTTTATTTTAAGTCATTATATAAGGTATCTGCAGTTTTAATCATTAATAAAAAGACCACAAACTCAAGAGCAAAAAAAAAATGATTTTCTCTTGATATATGATAATTCAATTTTAGTTATTATAATTGTTACTGGTATGATTGTATTTGTCCTCTAATCGAGCTTGTTGCTGCATTTATTCAATCAGGAGCTGGAAACAGATGAAGTTTTGAAGCAACTCAAGTATGTTGAGATGGTATGTACCGATGCTCTCATTTAATTATGTTGAGATGGTATATACGTGGAAGGCTCATCTAGTTGAGTTTGTTATCATTGGGCCTTTGAGTTTGGTGCTTGCTATGCTTCTAGTTACTGGATGAGTGAAACAGAAATCTATGTTACACGGACTCGAGTTTGAGTATCAGTCCTGGCCTCATGGGTATGTTCTGTTTTCCCCAACATTTCCATGTATTTGGAGACTTCTTGGGGGACTATATCCTCATATGTTAGGATTTGCGTTGGACGGGTACTTTAAGGAAAATAAAGATCGGAGTAACATGAATAGAAATTTAGGGTGAAATGTAAAGGGGTTTCAGTACACCGAATTTATTCGGATGGTGTTATATAGTTATCAGATTATTAATTCCTTATCCATGTGATTTGGACTTTGGGGTTGCCTTTGGCCTTGAATTAAAGTCCATGTATTCTTGCATAGAAAATACTATGAAGTCTTGCATTTGTTTTAGTTTCTTTAGGATGTTGTTAATATTTCACATTCTTTGCAGTTAAGACCTCGACTATCAGCTGAATGGCCAAAATCAAATCAGACCAACAACCGCACATCGCGAGTCCGTAAAGATGATACGAGAAATGCACAGAGCTAGTCCACTCAACAGTGGTAATTTTCCCGGAGTATCTGTACAGCTTACCTTGTAAAGATCTTGTATATCCGAAATTCCTTACAATTCCAAAGATCTCGATTTTGCAACTAGGTATCTTCCTTAACGGTCAACTCACATTCTATCGTACTATATTGGAGAGAAATCATTGAGTATGAAAAAGTATCATGTATTGCTTTCATCTTCTCCTTTGTCTTGCCTATAAATTCCTGCATTTGTTTTCTTTTTTATCATCTGTTTCTCCACAACTTCTGTCATACGTCCATGGTTGTAAAAACAGGACTGGACTGAACAGTTCAACTGGTTCAATCATATCGGTTGAACCGGCCAAAACTAGTAAGAAACCAGGGAAATTACACTTATGTTAATTAAAATAGAAGCTAAAAACATTAATTGTTACACATATACAAGGGGGATTACATCAAGATCATACTATTTTTTTCTACCACTCACCTTTGGGATAAAGTAACTTCTAGTCCTCAAAGCTGGCAACTATTCCTAACTTAGCCCCTGAACTTTTTTTGGTTCACGTTGGTCTTTGAACTTCGATTTTTGGACGGGATTACAAAAAAAGATTAAGCTTTGGACTAAAGTGGATAAAAAGTTCAGGGACTAAGTTGGGAAAAGCTGTCAAGTTCAGGGACTAAGATTGTTTTATCCCTTGTTATTACTATTTTTTGTGGGGTGATTTTTTCATACTTGTAATCCTAGTGGAGTTATCTCCAAGGTTTTGCTCTCCATTTCAATACAACCCTCATCCACTTCTTTGGTTTCCTTTTTATACACATATTTACTTGATGCCCAAAGAAATGCCCCTAAATTAAGGGTTGATATGACCAAAAGGAACCCATAATAATGATCCAAATGAGAGTCATTCAAATTGTCCCCAATCCAGCTTTTATTCTCCCCTCTGCCTGTGATTTTATCCACCACTGTCACCAAAAAGCTGTTCAAGAAGTTCCCAACTCCAATCCCACTGGTGAAAAATGTTGTCCCCAAGCTTTGCATGTCTTCCGGGACTGATCGTAGAAGAATTCCAGCAATCCGATTGCGTTGAACACATCGGCTATTCCAAGTAAAATATACTGGGGCAACAACCAGAATATATTCATGGGAACGATTTGTTTCTGCCCTGTGATTTGATGCACTCTTATGACGTGAATTCTTCGAACTTCCACAGCGTATGCTATGGCGATCGCGATGACCTGGATGATGAATCCAATGCCAAGCCTTTGAAGGAGCGTAATTCCTCTCGGGTTCCCTGTTTTTCGACGCATGAAAGGCACGAAGTAGCGGTCATACATCGGCACGGCAATCAGCATGGAGAGCGTCACGAAGCTACCTAACGAAGCTGCCGGGATTTTGAAGCTTGAACCTAAGCTCCTATCCATGGTGGTTCCTTGTTTCACAAACAATGTGTTGATTTGAGCCCAAATGGTGCTTGGAACCAAGGTGACTAGCCATATTAAAAGCATCCCAAGAACAAGCTTTGTTCCTTCCACTTGAGTCACAGTGCAAGGTGGTTTACCTGAGTTGCCGTCTTTTACTGCAGCTTTATCTAAGAATCTGTGTAAACACAAATATGATTAGTTGATAATATGGAATCCTAATCATGTTCACGATTCCACTAAACATGTTTCACAAATCATTTGTCTGGATTTGTTTATTAACTCCATAGAGTAGGGGGGACAACACCATTTTACAGTCACAGAAAACCAACTTGGCCCCAACAGTAATGACCATTGATTTTGATTTTTTTTTCGTTGTGGATAGCATGTGTTACGTTTGCAATCATGATAAACCCGGTGCAACAGGAAGGCGCATCCGGGGGACTGCAATTTAAGTCATCGACCCCACCATTGCTTCGGTTCAGGAGATTTCCTAGTTATCCACATGCATTTAGGGGTCCCCTATTGGCATCAAACAGGAATTAAAGCATTTTGCTGCATTTGTACGGTCTCAAATGGACCAAAGCTCTTTTCCAAGCCTTTTGTTTATATATATATATATATATTTGAGGGAGCCTTTTGTTTATATTATCTTAAAACAATGCAAGAATTAGTGGGGGGAAAGAAAAATCACCTGAAAATTGGAGTGTAATGGACCTGCCGTTTCCCACTGTTGATATAATGTTGTGGTTCATGTTCATGAAGCTGAGAAGGGCTTTCAGGGAGCTGAAGTTTCCTGTTTTTGAACGCTGTAACGGGGACTCGAATCAGGTCCCTGGCAGGGCTCTTGGTCTTGCTCACTTTGTGTCGGTAAATCGGATTCCCGAGAAAAAACACGACGAGGGAGACCAAGAGACCGATCGTCGGGATCCCGTAGCCTAGCCCCCAATCCAAGTTCTCTTGAATGTAGACTAGGCCGAGAGTGGCGCACAAGGCACCCAAGAAAGAGCTGAACATCCACCAGTTGAAGAAGGAGACCTTGAGCTCCTTTTCATGGGGGTTGAAATCATCAAACTGGTCAGCCCCAAAGGTTGATATGTTAGGCTTTGTCCCCCCTGCTCCTAGTGCTATGGTGTATAGAGATAAATAGAAGAAAGCTATTTGTAGAGTTGATGCCTTGTTGCAGACTCCATTGGTGCATGCTGGCTTCAATGATTTCAGTGAAACTGCTGTTGTGAGCATTATCATTCCCTATTGACACATCAAACCATGGTAATGTTAGACAACACGTATTTCGACTCGTCAACTGAACTGACTCGAACAGTTGGATTTTGTCGAATATAAACATTATCGATGAATACAAACTAGTCACGTCTATGTTGTTCGGTTGAAACTCTATTTCCCATGAATTAAAGAACACTATAACAAAATAGTCCCCCGATTATAAGTGCAAAAACAAGACATGATGCCAACTTGTTTTAGTGGGTTGTAATGAAAAATCAGATATGCTTTGTGGTGGAGAACAACAAAGTACTTTTTGTAATATCTCCATTCTGATTAGGCCATTAAATCAAAAAAGCTTTACAATTCATTGAACACCACTAGAAATATGGTCCCTCCAAATGATGTGAACCTCCTTTTGTAGAATAGTAACAAAGTATGTTTCTCGAATTCAAGTGTGAATGTCAGATATGAGCATACTGCATATATCTAACACAGACATCGAACGAAAACTACGAAGAATCGAAGAAAAGCTTGAAGCTGAGTTTCGAGAGAAGTAGTATGAGAGTTACCATGACATAGATGAGAGATGAAACAGTGAATGTCCAGAACCGACCGAGGTAAGTATCTGCAACGTAAGCTCCGAGAATCGGTGTGATCCAGACCGAACCCGACCAACTATTCACATTTCTTACAGATGAAACTGTGTCTTCATGGAGTTGGGTTGTCAAGTAGTTTACTAAGTTGGAAGCTATCCCATAGAAAGCCATCCTTTCAAATGCTTCATATCCTGTTTAAGATTACAAGTACTAGGAATGAATTCAAGCAAAATATGCATACACAAAACTGAAGGAAGCAAATACTCAAACATGCAGTCTCCATCACATCTATGTATCAGTCTAAGAAAACTTTCCAAAATCATTTAACATCAGTCTACTCTCCATTTCCATGTTCGATAATCGAAAGCTATCATAAATCGAACGAAGAGTTCGATACCTTTACCGACAGATAACGCTGCATATACGACCTTTCTTGCTGTGCAAGACAAAAAAGGAAAGGGGAGCAAAAGCTAGCTGAAACATATGGAACCCATTTTAAACAACTACGATAACATGATGTTACAATCGTTAATTTATAGTTTCGCCACCGGTTTTTTGCCGGAGTTCGAGTCTAATAACATATTCATTGATTTCTTATAGTTACACTCATGGGCCAGCAATTTGAATCCAAGTTTAGATTCCAAATAGAAAACTAACCAGACCCAAAGGTTAAAACAACAAGACCAAGCTGAGTATATATCTTACCAACAAGGAAAGCACAAGCTTTCCATTTTCCAGTTTTGGAAGCAATAACAGGGCGACCATGAAGATCGACAGTTCCATCTCGTGTGAAATCTTTGATTTCCATTATTGGTAGATATGAGTTTTTGGAAGAATCTATGAAACAATTTAGAGAAAAAAAAAAGGAAGAAAGATTGAGTGGTTTATTTAGTGTTTGTATGTGTATACATGCAAAGAAAGATTTGGCAAACTTTGTTTTCCTTCTTGTTTCTGCTTCACCAAAACCTGCGCTTTATATAGCGGCAAAATCATAAACTCTAAATTAAATCATTGACCCCGAAATAAAAAAAGATTGTATAGTCTAAAATAGTGGTAGACTCAGAAAATTTAGATTAAATATTAAAATTTAAAAAGATAGTATCAATTTTAAATTATGATGTCAATTTAAAAAATGGTATAAATAATATTTTAGAATAAAATTATAATTTTAATATTTGTATAGATTTTTTTCAAGAAATTTTGAGTGTTAGTTGATACCACAATTATATTCAATACAAGTTTAATAAATTATTTTATTAATATTTTGTGATTATAATTGTAATTAAAAACATAAAAATTATTGTTTTTAATATTTATTAGACATATATATTTATATGTACAATTAATTTTTTATTTATAAAATTATTTTTTAATAAAATTTTAATAATTTTAAATTTAAATGTATATGTTAATTTTTAAATTATAAAAATTGAGTTTGAATATAATTTTATTAATTATTAAATTTATATGTATATATTAATTTCTTATTTATAATTTTTTAAATTTTATTAGTTATTTAAATTTATGTTATTTAGAAAAAAATTATAACTATCAAGGACAAAAGAATCTTTACAAGTCTTTTATTCAAACCTCTAACTTGCTCTTTTTTTCAAAATAAGAGGTTTTACCTCAATATGCTATTATAATCATCTACTTACTAAACATCTAAATTGCGAATTTGACTGGTCAAACCTCTAAAAATATTTCAAACTTCTAATTTTGGATTCTAAATTATTAATATTTTAAATATAATTATAACACTAATTTTTATAATCATCGATTCCAACTCAATAAATAATTGATAAATAATATTTTAAAATAAAATTAAATAATTTTAATAGAATTTGTTTCAAGAAATTTTGAGTATTTGTTGACAATCCAAAATTTGAACTACGACCTTACTCTAAAGACTATATTAAATAATTTTACATAAACCAATTGTGATTATAATTATAATACTATAAAATACACAAATAAGGTAAGAATGTGTTAATTATAAAATTTTAAAAAATCATATAAAAATATGAGCATATTTAAATATGTTAAATTTATATAAAATAAAATTTTGATATATTAAAATTTAAAAATAATTTTAATATAAATTATATAAACACATTATATATCCAGGTAATTATATAAACACAATCAAGTTTTATATAAGAGTCTCACACACCAAACCAAATGATACACAAACAATTGCTGTTTTAATTAAAGATATTGTAAATAGAACAAATTAAGTTATAGAACAATTAAGAAATAGAGTTGACCACAAAAATTAAAATATTTGTTTAATAAAAAAATTGTATATACTAAATTTTGAATTAATTATTGATAGGGTTTCGATTTAATAATAAAATTGAGGTTACAAGAATTATAAGATTTTAAGTTCAATTTCAATAATATATTAATATTCTTGTTTAAATTTATTTCTTTAAAATGAAATATCAAATATATTTTTACTATCAAATTGAAAAACTTTTTTTGATTATTTATTTAATTATAGTTATTAATTTTTAAATATAATTATAACAAATTTTTTGGTATCATGCTTTGAATCAGATAAAAAACTAATCTGAAAGTTTGATATTGGAAAAGCTAAAACTTTTTGGAAGATAACTTTCCAAAAAACTTTTGGAGGTTTAAATTAAGATTTTTAAATTTTTTGAAGGGTTTAATTTATTTATTTTTTTGAAAATTTTGGAGTCTAACATTTTTTATAAAATTCGAGAATTACTGAGAAATTTTAAAATTTTTAGAAATGGATTTTATTAAAAATATTATAAAAATTTAAAATATAATAGAAAATTTAAATGTTACATTTATATAAAATAAAATTTTAATATATTAAAATATAAAAATAGTTATAATATAAATTATATAAACGCAATATAAATATTCATCCATGCTTTGAAATGTTTAATCAAATGAGCTATTGTCTAAAAATCGCGATTAAATTAATTTTTTAAAAACTATTTTAAAGGGTTTAATTTAAATTTTTTGAAAAATTTGGTGTCTAACAAATTTTTTTTATAAAATTTGAGAGGTATTGAGAACTTTTAAAAATTTTAGAAGTGGCTTTTATTAAAAATATAATAAAAAATTAAAAATTTTAAGGGTGTGAATTAATATTTTAAAATTTTTAAAGGTTAAGTTTTAAAATTTGAAAAGGGACATTTGCCCTCTAAACCTTAAAGCCAAATTAAAATTTTAATCAAATGAAACTAAAAGTCTAAAAATCGCGATTAAATTATTTTCTGAAACTACATTAAACGTTAAGTACACTAACAATTATTAATGATTTAAAAAAAAAATTAGCCAATCAGATTCTGCTACATCAGCCCAGTTAATAGTTTTTAATGCGTTCAATGTTTAAAGTGATTTCAAGAGTTTATATGATATGAATTTTTAAATAAGGATTCATTTTATTCAATTTTCAAAGTAGAGGCTTAATTGATTTTTTGATCCTGCAAATTTGGTGTTTAAGATTTTTTTTTTTAAAAAAATCTAATTTTGAGTCATTTCTTAACCTGCAAGATTTAATTTGTAGGGTTTTTTTAAGTGGTGGGACTAAAATGAATTTTTGCTACTAAGCATCTGAAATGTCCAATCAAAATGATTGAAAAAATATATATTAAGACAATCTCAGATTTGATATTTCAAATTGCTTTAAATTCAAATGAAACAAATACCTTAAATTTGCCAAAACTAAACTCAAACCCATAAAACTTAATCATGTACTATAAATTTTAATTTATATTCAAGTACATTAGTGTTAGATATAAACATATAGTTTATATAAGGAAAATATTTGATTCATTGTTAGTGTAAAATTTAGTTTATTTTTATTTTAGGTTTAGGAGTTTATTTTAGGATATTAAAATTGGGATTATAATTAGTGTTTGTGGTTTAGTATTTAAGGTTTTAGACTTTATGTTTTTAAAGCTTAAATAACCATGTTCGTGGAAAAAAGTCTTTCCCTAGTCAATACATCAAAAATAACTCTTTATATAAATATATAAATCGTGTAACAAAAATTCCACCATTGATACATATATTGATATGAATATATAATTATACTTGTGTTCCTATTAAAAAAAAATACTTGTGTTTGAATATATATTAAATATAAATTTTAAAAAATATATATTAAAAAATAAATGAGATACACTAATTGGTCGAATGACAAAAAATATTTATGTTGACTCATCTTGTACAAATTTAAATTTGAACATTTAATTTCAGAATATAAATATTTTTACTTAATAAAAATAATAATAACCCGAGTAACAAATTCCACCATTGATATGAAAACACGAAAATCATGTTGTAACAAGTCCAAGTCACCCACCAAGTTTATAAATTGCAACTTGGATATGCTTTTGATCCAAAATTTTGCACAATAGTTTGGTGTTTATTGTAGAAAAATAATCACTTTATTGAATTTTCATTAAAATGAGTAATTTTTATAAAATTATCGTTTTTTTCCAATGTTAAAATCAAACAACGACAATAATTAATGGTTTAATTTTATTTTTAAAAAACAAATGATTTTATACAAATATCTTTAGGTTGTTTTAGAATAATGGCAAAATTAGTCCCCCGAATCCCTAAACCCCCAAATTGTACCTTGACCCGATTGGTCGGTTTTTCTTATGATTTTCGTGGATCGAGCCAAACGGGTATTTAAAATTCATCATCCGTTATGCCGGGTTCGTATGAATCATTCGAATGAACCATTTGACGATTTTTTTTTATTATTTTTATTTATTTTTATTATATTTATAAAAATACCACTATATATAAATACTTTTAGGAGTTTCAAGATATTTTTTTAGTTTGTGTTTATCGTAAATTTTTGTTAGATATTTTTCAAATTTTAACATATCAAATTCTAAAAGTCGTTTTGGTCGTGTTTTATTTTTTTAAATATATTTTTTTCTTCATATGAATAATTTAATTGGTTTTATTTTTATTTTTAAATATAGTTTAAAAATTTTAAAATTTATATTTTGTAAATATAATGGTCGTTAACGATCGAATCTAACATTTATCTATTTGAGTAAATTTAATATATTTTTTACATTTTTGGCCCAAAACAAAGTTTAGACACCTAACTTAAAAAAAAAAATAGTTTAGGCACTTATTTAAATTATTATTTTATTTATTGCAACAGACGATCATCATTTTGGGATTAATATATTATAGAAATAGGGGTCCAAATTAAGTCAACAACAAAAATACACCAAAAAATATCATCATTTTGGACTTATTAATAACATTATAGCAATAGGGGATCAAATTATGTCATATTTAAATTAGAGCTCTCAATTTTTTTAAAATATAAATGTTTGTTGATTTATTGTGTACAGGTTTGACTGAATTTTGAATAAACAATAAGTCTAACATAAATTAAAATCCATGAAATAAAACATCATTTTACATTCCCATATTAAACTTTTTTGAATAAACAATGAATCTTGGTATAGAGCTCAAAATACATGAAGTAAAAACATCATTTTGCATTCTCATGTGCCTTAATACTAATCCAAAACTAATCTTCTACTTTCTCTTGTAAGTATTTGACTTAACTCATTTTGTGTCATCCTTTTTCTTAAGAGCCTTATTTGATCATTTTTATTGCACTTGTCTAGAACTATTCTTTTATTTTTCTCTCGTATGTATTTAATTTAATTCATTATAAGATCTTTTATTTTATTTAAATCATGTAAGATCATTTTTATTGTACATGTCCAGAACTATCGGAAAGTGCTCTTCAACAATACTCAAAAGCATTGGAGAAAAGTTTTGTCATAGGCATGCGTGAGAGCCAACAAATCCCCAAGATTCCTCCAAATAATCCATGGGTTATGGTCAATGTGCCAATCCCATACAACTTTCCATTATATCTTCAAATCAACCCAATCGACAAGTATAAAAGAAAAGAGATAATTGAATATGCACACATATTAATAGATCAAATCGATAGAATGTGTAAATAATGTAAGTTAAATTTATTATTTTTTTTAATTAGGACTAAATTGATTAAATTTCTATATATAAAGGATTAAATGTGTTTTTATACAAGTTTTTCAACTGTCATGTCACTATTTAATAACGGTTAATAATTCAGTGACCATTTTATAATAAAAATTAAAGTTTAAAAATCATTTTATAAAATTTAAAATAAATGACTAAAATGAATATTTTATTATAATTTAATAACCTTCGTGAACTTTGGAAAAATTACTTAAATATTGTACCTATTTTTTGTTTTTCTCAAAATATGGCACCAACTATTTTATTTCCCAGAATATTGCAAATGTTACAGTGAAGTTAAAGTCGGATTCAAATGAATCTGACTATGAATTGTAAAAAAAAATTCTCTAAAAGTCAGATTCTAAAGAGCATGACTTTGAACATTTTTTTCCACTGTTCAATTAAATCCGACTTTAAAAGTTATTGTAGCATCTGTAATATTTTAAAAAATAAAATAATTGTTACCATATATTAAGGGAAAAAATTTGAAGCAATATTTGAGTAATTTTTTCTGTGAACTTTATCCTTTAAACTATCATATTTTAAGCTTTTGGGTTTTTGTTTTTTCCCGAAAAATCTCACTTGAAAGAGATTTAATCGGTATTATCATAATGTCTTTTCTGAAATTTCCACCATATAAAATCAAGCTGGCGGCTTTGCCCATTTGCATTAAATGTTTCTACTGAAGCACTTACTTTGATATTATTAATGTTACAGTAATTTTAATATGATTGATTGGAATATTATTAAATGCATAAAATTTTAACTTTAATTTAGTTTGGAGGGGTTTATAAGTAATTAAGAAATTTTCTAAAAAAATATTGGCTTAATATCAAAATAAGTGTCTAAATTATCATGTTTTTCCCTTTTAGGTGCATACACTTTTTCACTCTTTTTAGGTGTTCAAAGTATCAATTTTTACTCTCTTTAAAATCAAACTGAGGCACTTACTTTGACCAAAAAAATAGTTTGAGCACCTACTTTGACAAAATAATAATAATTTGGGCACCTAAAAAAGCAAAAAAGCTTAGGCACCTAAAAGAAAAAAACAGGATAATTTGGGCACTTAAAAGAGAAAAAAAATTTAGAAACATAAAAGAAAAAATAAGATAGTTTAGACACTTATTTTGGTATTAAGCCAAAAATCTTCCTATCAAAAGTATAATCTTCCGCATCACTAATACATATTTGATCCCTAAATTTGTTTTCTTTTGTCATTTTGGTACCTAAGTTTTATCACTTTGGCACCTAATTTACTAATCGTTATCATCATTAGTCTATGACTAACACTATTAGTCAAGATGCCTAATAAGAATGTGTCATGTGGCATTCTAAGAAAGTACCATGTGGTAAATTTAAAAAAATCAAAAAATGTAAAAAGTTTAAAAAAAAAATTTAATAAAATTCTCATTTAAAAAAATCATAAATTTTTCAAAAAATAATTAAGACAAAAAATAGAATTTTTGATAGGTTATAATTATATACTCTTTGTTGTGATTAATTCCTTCATATTCTAATTATATTTTGAGCTTAATTGTGAAAAATGTGTTTGTTTTTATTTACGAGGTGAAATATGGATGCAATGATAAAAGTCAACTCAAAAGCATGTTTTTAGCTTCCCAAGTGAAAATCAAGTCTTTTAGAAGAAAGTAGAACTGCGCAGAAGCTCATCTTCGATAAGGCGTGACCACGCCTTGTGATTGATGCGAGACTGGTGTCTGATGTGAAGATCCGAACTTTTGAAGCTAAATCCGTGGTGAAGCCCACTATTAATTAGGATTTTATTTATTTAGATTTATCTTTATTTTATCTTTCCTTATTTGATTAGAACTCAATTAAAGGAGATTTACTTTTAGGTTTAGGGTTTTTGCTCTCTATATAAATAGCTCAATAGGTCTCCTAGAGAGTATCTTAGAATCAATCTTTCAACGGCTCTTCTCTCTTGTGTTCTTATTCCACCATGTGTGGTTAAGATTTTATTTTCAATTAAGGGAGAAGCGATTTCGTTGTAATTTTGTAAGGCTTGTACTAAACTAGTATTTCTCCTTTAACCCAAGTAATCTTTATTTATTGTTCTTATTTTTATGAATGTTTGATATTGATTAAATTGACGCCTTAATTCGATATTGAATGTTCTATCGCTATCCATAACTTAAGTAGCAAAGGGTAAGGCTCATGTTTTTTGTTCGTCGACTACACATCACGCATGATAGTCTCTAGGAAAATAAAGGTGCAAGATTAATTTGTTTAATTTTGTTTTAGTCATTCTCATGAATCTTAATGTTATCATTGATTTTATTTAATGGTAAGTTTTGATTTGAATACTTGTTGCAGTGTTCCCTCAAGTAGACTAATCGATCATAAAATGAGAATGAATGCTTGTTGTGGTATTCCTCAAGTAGACTAATTTCTTGGATATGAGAAATTTATTTTTAAGCCTATGATCAAAGTTACGGTTGGATGAAAATCACACCTTTAGATTGGAAGTTCGATAAGATTGATCTTTGTTATTTTTATTTTTAATTTTTAATTATTATCTTTAATTTTATCTTTATAAACCAACCCTCCACCTCAATTTTACTTTATTGTTTAAGCTTTGAGATTTTAATTTCAGCTCTCTTGGGATTCGACCTAATCTCACTATTACTACAAGCTAGTTTAGTAAAATCAATTTTTATTTTGCATGACTTCGACAACTCTGTCAAAATTGGCGTCGTTGCTGGGGAGTTATTTTAGTTTCTCATTGTTTTGTTTTATTTTATTTTATTTTTTTAATTTTTAACCATGTTTTCTTAAAGTGCATATGGATGCTTTAGCCAAGTTGACGAGGTGAGTGTACTTAAAGATCAAATCTCTGACTTAACCGCTTTGATTCGTCAAATTGCTATAAGGCAGGTACATAAAGCAATCGCTTGTGGAATATATTCGTCTTAAGGTCATCCTACGAATATGTTTCCAACGTTGCACCGTAATTCAGCGCAAGATATTTATGCTTACAATGGATTTCTTGGTCAACAACAATGGAATTATGTTCTCTTTGTCAATCATTACAATCAAGGATTGAGGGATTATCTAGATTTGAGCTATGAAGGACAACATATATATAACACTCAAAATTTTGCTCAAGCTCCCACACAACAACAACCTTCACATTCAGGTATGTCTTTAGAGGATCTTGTTAAAAATCTTGCTAACTTTACTCGTGAACTTTGACAGAAAGCAAAGGAGACGAGGAAAATGACCCATGCACTTCAACAAGAAATGAGGGCAAGCAATCAAAATTTGGGCAATCAAATTACTCAATTGGCCATGTCAATTAGTAAATTGGAGTCTCAAAGTTTTGAAGAATTACCTTCTCAAACTGAGGTAAATTCAAAAAAAATTGTTGTGAGATCTCTGTAATGAACATAAAGGAAATTCCTTCAGAATTGAGTTAACCTAAGGAAGCCGAGAAGAGCAAGAGCGAGGATTAAATTATAGTTCCATCTAGACTGTCATCACTGGCAACATTTAATCCTCTTTTACCTATTTCGTCTTATATACCATTATCTATTTTTCCCAATAGGTTAGCTAAACCAAAGGAAGATGAGCACAATGAGGTATTGGACGCAGTTAAGAAGATAGAGATTAACGTACCATTGTTGGATACCATCAAGAAAATTTCCGGGTATGCAATTTTTAATGAATTGTGCATGAACTTAAGGATGTTGAAAGAGAAGAAAAAGGTTATCGTTGTTTATCCTGAAGAAAGTGTTGGGAAAGAGTGGGAACCAAAATTCGATTTAGTAGGAATTGGATGAGCGAAACGTTCCATTGTACGTCGAGCAAAACGACGTTAAACAATTGCGCTATTGGGAGGCAACCCAAATGCTTTATTTATTTTTATTTTTATACTTTTATATTTTATTTTTTAGTTTATTTCTAGTTTTAGATATTTTTAATGAAGAATTTCTTTTTTTTTTCTAGTAGGAGATTAATCTTTATAAGCCGTGGCCACACTTTATTTCCAACAACCTTCTGATTTTGTTGTTGCAGATGCCTTTAAAATTTTGACTTCTTCACTTTGTTTTCTTGAGATATTCAGGTGCATAACTTTCAGAATAGTGGAGTTTCACCTCTTTGTCCATCATCACCTTAGACTATATTAGTCTGACTTGCTCACACATCAGGGGAGTTTCATTTTCTTTTACTTTTCTTTTGTGAGCAGTTTACTTTATTACACATTGAGGACAATGTATGGTTTAGGTGTGGGGGAAATATTTCATACATGATTTCGTATTATTTTCTTTTAAGTTTGTGTTTTTTTAAATATCATTTTCTTTTTGAAAACTATGTTTTTGTGCTTGGATTTTGAGTGTACTTCAATTCGTATATGTTGACTTTTTCCTTTGAAACCTTGAGTCTCTATTTAATATCTTTGAATACCTTGTAAGTTTTGGATACATCTTAGTTTGAATTATAATGCATGAAAGTGATGAGCATGACTAGTGTTTTCTTAAAATTTTAATGACATCTCATTGGTTTGTTAGTTGAAAAATGCACATGACTTAATGCAAATAACACACTTTGGTAAGATTTTGAGCCTAAGAGCAATTCATCATATCTTGCTCATTTTTCTTTTTGTAGAGTGTGTAGAGCTTAGCGTGTTTATTCTAGAACTTGCTTATGAATGCATTTTGAGATCACATTTTTGAATTGATGCTTTAAGATGATAAGGGCAATTAGGTTTAACCCATTTCTTAGACTTTCAAAAATTCTACCCTTATGTTTTTCCCCTTAGTTAGCCAATTTGAGCCTATTTCGCCTTTTCTTTGTCTTACCACAATTTAACCCAAAGTCTTTTTGTTTATTGTCCCTTCTTTTTGCTACCCTTGTCAAGACATGAGAAAAATATGGTTCCAAAAAAAGGAAAAAGAAGGAAAAAAAGAAAAGAAAAAAGAAAAATTGAAGTTTGTTCCTTGATTGAAGATATTTGGAGATATGTTTGTAAATGTAAATAAATGTCACTTCTCCAAAATTTCTTAGTGTTTAAATGAGATATGAGAATAAATTTCAAGAAGTTGGTAGTATGTTTGATGTTGTTATGTGGAATTGATATCGTTAACTCTTGTCTTGACTCAAAAACCTTCATTATTTTTTAAAGTCTTCTAAAGACCCTTTGATTTTTGCATCGATTCATATGTAGTGGTGGAGATTTAATTCATTTGCAAGCTTATGGTAATATCGTGCTATGCTTTGATCTTGAGAGTTAATTGCACCCTAAACACTTTGAGAGTTTTGAGTGAAACCATGTGAGGGTGTTAAGTCTTGTTGCATTTGATATTGGTGGATTGATGAGATGTTTGATTTTTGCTGAAAATTTTATCCTATGAATCTTCATTCTCTCAATTGTCATTATGATTCAAATTCTTGATGTGTGCTTAACTTTGTTGGTATTGTGGGATATTAAACGAGATAAAAGTATGTAGATGGGAGAGTTGGTATGTTGAGTTGAGCTATGCTTGAGGACAAGCATGAATTAGGTGTGGGGGAATTTGATAGGTTATAATTATATACTCTTTCTTGTGATTAATTCCTTCATATTCTAATTATATTTTGAGTTTAATTGTGAAAATTGTGTTTGTTTTGATTTACGAGGTGAAATATGGATGCAATGATGAAATTCAACTCAAAAGCATGTTTTTAGCTTCCCAAGTGAAAATAAAGTCTTTTGGAAGAAAGTAGAATTGGGCAGAAGCTCATCTTCGATAAGGCATGATCACGCCTTGTGACTGATGCGAGACTGGTGTCTGATGTGAAGATTCGAACTTTTGAAGCCAAATTCGTGATGAAGCCCACTTTTATGATTATTTCCAGTATTTTGGAAGTGTTGGGCCAAGAATCAATCTCTTTTATTAATTAGAATTTTATTTATTTAGATTTTCTTTTATTTTATCTTTCCTTGTTTGATTAGAACTCAATTAAAGGAGATTTACTTTTAGGTTTAGGGTTTTTGTTCTCTATATAAAGAGCTCAATAAGTCACTTGGAGAGTATCTTAGAATCAATCTTTCGATGACTCTTCTCTTTTGTGTTCTTATTCCACCATGTGTGGTTAAGATTTTATTTCCAATTCAAGGGTGAAGCGATTTCGCCGTAATTTTGTGAGGCTTGTACTAAACTAGTATTTCTCCTTTAACCCAAGTAATCTTTATTTCTTTTTCTTGTTTTTATGAATGTTTGATATTGATTAAATTGACGCCTTAGTTCGATATTGAATGTTCTATCGCTATCCATGACGTAAGTAGCAAAGGGTAAGGCTCATGTTTTGTGTTCGTCGACTACACATCACGCATGTGATAGTCCCTAGGGAAATAAAGGTGCAAGATTAATTTGATAGATTTTGTTTTAGTCATTCTCATGAATCTTAATGTTATCATTTATTTTATTTAATGGTAAGTTTTGATTTGAATACTTGTCGATTTTCCCTCAGGTAGACTAATCGATTATAAAAGGAGAATAAATGCTTGTTGTGGTGTTCCCCAAGTAGACTAATTTCTTGGATATGAGAAATTTACCTTTAAGCCTATGATCAAAGTTATGGTTGGATGAAAATCACACATTTGGATTGGAAGTTCGGTAAGATTCATCTTTGTATTTTTATTTTCAGTTTTTAATTATTATCTTTAATTTTATCTTTATAAACCAACCTCCAATTTTACTTTATTGTTTAAGCTTTGAGATTCTAATTTCAGCTCTCTTGAGATTCAACCTGATCTCACTATTACTACAAGTTAGTTTAGTAAAATCAGCTTTTATTTTGCAGGACTTCGACAACCTTGCCAATTTTCCTAAAAAGAATCAAATTAAAATTAGAATTCATAGAGCTTTGGAAAACCTAAATTACATGTATATGTTTAATTAATTTAATCTAAGAATAAAACTAAATTCTCAAATATGAAATAACTCAGTCAGTTTATCTTAATTGCATATTAATGTTCAATTTTGCAATGATAGTTTTTCATTTTATAAATAAACCTTTTAAAAGATACAAATTTATCCGTTTGGTTTAGCTAGTTATTCTGGTTCGATTAAGAAGAAAATTAGTTCGATTATTCAGTTTTGACAATAAAATCAATTCAATTTATTTGATATTATATATAAACCAAACCAATCAAATTGACCAAATGCATACCCTTACTTATGACTTAAAAAACTAATACAATTAAAAATATTTTTTTTTTATTTCTATAACTTCTCAGTTTTATTTCTTAGAAGAACCAAGCTGATATTTTAGGTATCGTGTAAGAAACATAACAGATATTGAGTTAACGAGTAACGTCATCAGTCCATATTAATGACTCGTTTTATATTTGTTAACCATCAATATTCATTAATTACATTCACTTAAATTAACCGTCATAACATTTGTTATGCTCGAAATAATATTAATATATATAAAAAATCGTGTTCGCAATCATAATTTAAATTCGAATTAATATCAACTACTATGCCACCATTGAACAATTTTTTCTTGGTACTTTTGAAAGAGACCGTGTATAAATCAACAACAATATATAGTGCAGTCCAAGTTCTTTGGTCGAATGGGTCTTTGGAAGGGTCGATTTTGGGGTAAAGAAGGTGGACCTACTTGATTCTTTATCACCAATGACCACTCAGGTCCTATAGGAGTTGACTACGATACAGACATCTCTTAAAAGGAGTTCGAACATAATATATACATGTTCGATTTTAAATTTGAATAAATTTATATACACTTGTAAAATGAGTTGTTCGAATTCAGGTCACTAAGTGAAATACGTCACCTTTACTACTTGGACCACCCTTTGGGTTCATAGGGTTGATTTTAATGATGAATATGAAGGGGTATTGTAATTGTTTGTCCCATTTTGTCATGTTCGTTATATGAAATTTTCATTTGATCATTATACATGTACGAAGCCATTTAATGGATGGGAGGAGCTCCAAATTTTTTGGTATAATAGCATTGTAGGTCATTTTTAGTTTAAATATTAGTCAAATAAGATATTTGTCCTTCCTGATTTTTAAATTTAAAGGCTTAATAGACTATTATTCTTCTCAGTATTTGATCCTAACTCCATCCGAACTCGTCCTTTTATGTGTGTGTGAAAATGTAAAAACATTTTACAAAAAAAAAGTTAAATTCTTTTATGTTTAATGTTTTATATTTAGGTAAAAAATGTTTTATCTTTTAAGGAATTGTGTCTTGCCTTTAGAAAAGTTGAAAAATATTAGAAAGGAAAACATATAGAGGCAAAGCAAGACGGGGTGGGGATGGATGTATCTAATATCAATAGAGGTGGTAATCGTTTTTTTTTATTAAACGAAAAGGTATTATATTTTCAAGCAAATGTCGAGATTCGAATTCATGTAAGATGCGATAATATGAGCATCATTGGCTACTAGACCAATTAGTGATGGTAATCGTTTTCAAAACTATGCATTCATAGTGTAGTGACATAATTGATGAAGCAGTGATAGATTTAACAATATCCGCCCTTGTCTCGCTACACTAAGTTAAAATTAAAGTAGTTCTTGCACATCTGAATAATTTTTTGTAGGATTGATATTTCAATGATTCAACCGTTGATTTATTAATATAATTGAATCGTTATGCACGTAAAGTTTTGAATCAAATCTCCAATGTACTCTTGTTTATTTAAGCATTGAAATGTGTTTCTAAAGCCAAACTTTCATACTCAATTTCCCTTCTTTTTAAGATTTAAACATCGAAAAACGTGTCTCGAAAATCAAATTTCGATATTCTTTCAAGTCCAAATCAAACCTCCTAATACTAAATGATGTATCATATAGTCACACAAACTTAAACCATTCTTCTTTAAATTGATTGATTCATTCAATGTCGATAACGGTAATCATCATTCGATTCAATGATTCATGAATATATATTTTCTAAAATCTCGTATTCGAATCTAAGAATGTACAACAATAACTTGTGGCTGAAATATGAGCCTCTAAAACAATGCATGCAAAGCATTTAGCTAGAGAAAGAAAAATAAGGACCACCAACTTGTTGGTTAAATGGTTGCAGAAGCCTATGTAGCTAGGCCAAGGGACATGACTAGACATGGACAAATCATCTCGGCTGCCTATTGAAATGTTGTTATATATATATATATATGGAATCTTTTGACAGAAACACAATGTCTGGTCCATGAAATTGCAATGTGATGAAGGGCATGGAAAGTTTGATCCCTATCGATGGTTGGTTTCAGCAATAACTTATAAGTTACAACCTACCCCGAAAAACCCTGTGTTACTCGAACTATCACATTTTTAGAAGCATGCGTGTTTAATATCCGAACATATATGAATACGAAGATATAATATTTTGAAGAAACCCTTTAAAGAAATTGAGTAAACTTACAGTAGTTGACATTTTAGTCTGGGTTCGAGTAACATAAGCCTAACCTAACCATAGTGACAAATAACAATGGTAAAATTAAAAATTTATTTGTACTTAAGAGAAATATATAGTATTTCACAGGTGTGTATATGCAGAGGCAGAACTAGGAAGGGATTAATGAGTGACGACTCCCTCAAAATATTAAAAGTTTGAATTTTTTTAAGCTAAAAAATGGTAAGTTTGTTATTTACTCTCCAAAAAAATATAGTTCATTGTTGATTATATATATATATATATATATATTAAAGTCTTAAGGTGATTAAAAAGTAATATTTGTTCATACATTTTTAACCTTTTGACAAAGCACACACCTTGGAGTGAAGCGATTTGAACTCGGGTCTTCTAGGATGAACAACATCTGTTTTTCTATTGAGAGCACTTGTTGATAGGGGTGGGAATCGGGTGGGACAGAGACGGTTTTACATTCCCAACACTTGTGGTTACGGTTTTGGGTAATCCCTATTAAATGCTTTGTAGATTTTTTCCGTCCTTATACCCTCCCGTGCGTATCCCCACGATTTTCGGAGAATTCTCATGCCCAAAAATATTAAACAAAATTACTATTTTACCGGCCAAAATAAACGATCAATTCAGTTTAAAATATAAAGTTTAGTACTTCGGTTGGAAGCAGCTAGGAGATGATGAAGATTGAAAGGGTATTGTGTTTGGGAATATTTAGACGCTGGTTTTAGCTTATATCTAAAAACTAAGATAGAAACATATTGAAAAACTTGAGTGTGGCTAGGTTTAAGAGAAAGTTAAAGTGATAATAATATAGTTAGGATTTTTTATTAAGATATATATTAGGTGTATATAAATAAATAAGTATATATTTTTAAAAAAAATCTTATAAAATATCGGGATACTTGCGGATATTTTTTAGGGATCCCCACGGTTATTTATACGGTTACGGTTCGATTATCCTCATGGTGCGAATATAGCAATCCCCGTCCCCATCCCCATTTGAACTTCGATGATAAAACTTCCTCCATCCCCGTAGGTAAAGATTTCAGTTATTCCTCATACCCGTCGGTTCGAATCCCCATGGTTTTCGGACATTCCTTGCCCAATTCCCACCCCTACTTGTTGAGTTCTAAACTCATATATTTTTAAATGACTTCCGATAAATAATGTTGTGTTCTGACATTATATAAATATTGTTTAGCTACCCTACCTCAGATAATACCTCGATTGAGTCGAGGATTCAATTGTTAGAGACCTCGAATGTGTCAATGACAATGACATAAGGAAAAAACCAAGGTAGTGTTTTGAAAAATAAAATAAAATTCAAGTCTCGTGACGTAATTTTCGGTTTCCTTGAACCAAGCCAAGGGTTATTATTGCTATTAGTTAACGGGCAATATCAATGTATAGTAGATTCAATGGAATCTTTCTCAAGTATTCATTTGGTTAAATTCCATTATCAGTACCTATGTTATGCATAAGTTGTGGATTTAGTCCATCTACTTAAAATTTGGTCATTTTTAGTTCATGTGCTTTTCTATGTTTGAAATTCTAGTCTCGATTCAAACAATAGCTGTGAAATCTGTTAAATTAAATGATGTCATTAGTCTTTACATTATAAGTTAATCGTAGATTTAGTACATACTCTCTGATTTGATAATTTTTAGTCGTGTAATTCAGTTATATTATCTTCATGTCAACAATTTTTAGGGCGTGTGATTAAAAGTTCTCAATTGACATTCTTTTTTTTCCTCTAGGTTGCGAGTTCAATACCCATTAGGAGCAAATTTTTCATCCTCTAAGTAGGAAAAAAGTTACGTTGTTTCTGTATTTTTATAATCAGGATCAAATAAACATAACACGTAAACATTGAGGGTTATATTTTTAATATCAATCAAAATTAAACAAAATTAATAGAAACCTGTAAGAAGTTGTGACCCAAGTTTTTTTTCTGACATTGCAATGCAACAAAGTTTGTGAAAAATTAAAATTGGAGAAAAAAAATGAGGATTTGTGGTAGATGAGAAGGAAATGGGTCGAATCAGCAAGGGGGTGGGGTGGAGCTCTCATTGTATGGTACTTCTATAATTATATTTTGTTTTAAACTAGGAAAATCAGTTTGATTATAATTCCTTTATAATCAAGTATCTATCCTTATAAATAGATACTTTAAATTAGGGTTAGTACATAGAGTTAAATAACTCACAAATCGTGCTAAGACACAATCATTTTGTATTCATTTTTTCTTCCTCTATTCGCTGTTTTTTTCCTCGAAAAATTTTTTTACGTAAATTTTATTGTTTTTTTATTGTACGATCACATATTTTACCGTTATTTTCTTACAAAAACATTAAAGCCGTGACTATTTGTCTTTAATTGTATACTTTCAAAATCAATGTTAATTAAATTCTTTTTTAAAAAAAATACTTTATTCAATTTCGAAATCGACAACAACTTAACATGTCTCTTTTATCACTTGCAATTGACGAGGTAACCTTTCCAACAAGTGTGGGACATTCTAGTTTAAAAATGGTCACAAATTTGTTGCATAACATTGAGGGCAATACAGAATAATGTCATAAAACCTTATCCTATGCCTGCGGCCACACCGTCCTATGGCTTTGGCCAGTGATTTCTTTTGTTGTTTTTTATTTATTGCTTGCCACAATGAGATGGTGTATGTTGATAGATCATTTTCGATTATGTGGCCGGTTGAAATCTCAATATTCGTAAGCAGGGATGGAATTAAGATCAAATATTAGGAGGATTAAGCCTTTAAAATTAAAAATAAGAAGGATAAAAATTTTATTTGATTAATATTTAGACTAGAAATAACTTAAAATGTAATTATATAAAAAAATTCGAGAGACCCCTCCCAACCTATTGATAGCTTCGTCCCTATAGGTCGTTTTAGTTTCTAGATTTTCTTTTAAATATTAAAAATGTTTTGAGAGCACATCGATTGAAGAGGGTGCAGTCTATAAATTTAATCGTACTTATTGTGGCATTATCTTGTTGTCGAGCCACTGTGTATGCTTTTTTCTCTAATTTGGACGAAGAATCGTGACAAACCTAATTAAAAGATGCAAAGAATTGAAGAGGTTCTTGGATATACTTCTCACTTTAATAATAACGAAATGTTACTAGTTATATTTGTCACTTCATCATTTTTGTGATCATGATGGCTTTTAAATTTTATTTTTTAATTAAAATCAGAAAAAATTATTCAATACACATGATGTATAATTTTTAAACTAAATTATTTTTTATGTTTTATGAGTTAAATATTTTGTTTAGTTTTTTAGAGTTTATTTTATAAAGTTTGAAATTTAAATTTTAATTGTTAAAAGTAAATATGTAAATTTATGTAATCAAAAAATTACTCAAGTCAAAAAAATAAGGCTTCAATAAAATATAATAATACAGGGGCGAAGCCGACGGGGCAGGCAACGGCTTTGGTATCTTGCTTAAATGAAAAATTGGTTTTTAGTCCTCAAAAAAATTTAAACATTTGATCTAAGTCTTTTTAGCCCTTGATTAAATGGAAAATTGCATTTTTGATCCCTTATAAAATCAACTATTCAATTTAAAGTACTTTTAACACAATTTTTAGTTTTGGCCTCATAATTTTATAATTTCCTCCTAAACCAAATCTTTACCCCCCTCTACAATAATAATTGTTATACCACTATTCTACCATTATTTGACATGGACATTGGGAGGGATTCTACCCAACTTTTTTGGTCCTATAACAATTTAGGTCCTTAAAAGTTTAAATGTTAACCAAATCAAGTTTTTGTCTCTTCAATCTCCAGATTTAAAAACTTAACATATTTGTGTTTTTTAAAAGTTAGACAATTTAACTCCCCAATGTCTGATCCTGATTCCGTTACTCGAATTTGAATCCTACTTTTGCAGATACCTAGGTATTTGGGTGCCCTCTACAGCTTGCTCACAAAGACAGATTGAAAGCAACTACGGTAATATTTTTATTGTTTTGCTTTCACAATTGAATGGTAGACAAAGACAATGATCTCAAACAACCCACAACCCCCCCACCCACCACACGCCATTTAAGATTGTGATAAGGTGGCATCACACAAAAATGGATGTCCAATAACAATGGGGAAATTCTTGAGAAACAGCCAATCAAATTCATACATATACATGCATACATATATATACATAATATATTATATAGTCCAAAGGGGGAATCATAACGAGCTTTGCTATTGGCTATCACAAAAAAACTATTGAAATATTGTCGTATTAAAAATTAATAAAGGCTACCAACTACGAGTTGGTCTAATAGGATGAGAAGTTAGGTTCACTTAACAAGATCAGAGGTTTGAATACTGCCGTTGTGAATGGAGCAATCTGGAATGAAAATCATTTATATAACGAACCTCTGCAGTATATGATCCGTATATTAGTCAATCAATGAATCAAATACCGGTGATTATAAAAAAATTGATAAAAGTTGTCATTGACATGGCTATTCATGAAACTCAGCATGATAAAATGACTGGTCCATGGTACCTTCAAGATTGCTTCTTCATGGTGGAGAATACACTCAAATTAAACTAAGAGCTAAAGTGCTCAACTATGTTTTGTCGAACGATTTCCAACCTCAAATTTTATATATTTATATACATACATATATATTTTTTGTATTGCCACTTCATAATATATATTTTTAAAAATATCTTAAAGTATTGTTATTTGAAAATTTTTATATATTGTCATTTTTAAAAATATCTTAAGGTGTTGTTATTGAAAATATCATTTATATGTTTGTTTGTGATGTTATACAGTTTTTATGAGGATAAATACATATTTTGACATCTGAATTTAGTTTTAAGGTTTAATTTGATGAATTTATTTAGTTTTTGTTGTACAAATTACTCAAAATATAAGTTTATTAAAATCTTTAAGTTTTAATATACTTAAACCTTATGCTATTTTTGCCTTATTTGGGTCTTGGTTTCTTGGTTAAATTGCATGATTAAATAACCATAGTACAAACAAGATGACCAAATTTATGACCAAATTGCAACAAAGAAGACAAGTTCATCTGTCTTGTCATTTAATCTTTAAATTTTTTTGAACAATTCTTATTTCTAATCCTAATCCTATTCCAAAAATAAAAAGGGGCAGGAAAACTCTAGTTTCTTATGTTTCAAACTATTTTAGAACTTGGTTTCTTGGGTTACATTGCATGATTAAATAACCATAGTACTAAGTTGTATGAAGAAGAGAAATTTAGGTACTAATTTGCACAAAGAAGATAAGTTCAAATACCATTTTGAACATTAACCTTTAAAATTTTTAACTTGTATAATCTAATTCAAGTTCATGTATCAAATTAAACAATTAAATTAAATTTAAATATCAAAATGTATATTTACATGTTTTTTAATTTAATTTATTATAAAATATTTAAATCAAAATAAATTATAAATTTAGTAACACTTTTAGCGTGAACATCATACATTAATGATAGTTTACTTCATTAACTGCCAAATTAATATTTTATCATTAGATCTATTCAACTATTTTCACAATTTAATTATTTTAATCAGTTTAAGACATTAATTCTCATTTTATCGGCTAAGGTGAATAAGTCCATCTATAAAAATCAATTGATCTAGTATGATAAAACATTACGTCGCAACACTACATGCCACTTGGATTTATGTGTGAGAAATAGAAGTGATATATTTCTAATACGAATATGTTTAATTTTCTTGTATTTGAAAGATTTTCAAAAATCAGATACAAGTGTCAAACACAAATACTTTAGCAGAACTGGAAAGTCAAAATAACATAGATTGGTTAAAAAATTCATCTTTTGTTATAAAAAATGGAATTAAAATCTTTAACAGAACTGAAAATCTGGAACATTTGATTAAAAAATACAGGTTGGGATAAACTTGGAGATTAAAATTCTTGACAGATATTGGAGGCAACTTTGATTATGGTTAAGTGTAATAAAAAATGTATGTTATTGATTCTTTTTAATACACTTTTTATAGTTCAATAAGGTTTTTTATTTGTTTTTATATAAGACGTTTTGATATCCGATAATTATATTGGGTTCAACTATTTCGGAGTCAAGCCGAACATTGTGGTATCTCATGAGCACTAATATGTTGCTCCAAGCTGAGTAACGCATTCATGTCCAACATATATTTGAGTATAATCTATGAAACAAAGTGAACATACATGCCTTGAACATACACCCGTATCGAAAATACTCGAGCCCAAATAACATAAATTTCTGTATCCTTTCTGCAGTGATTAATCACTAATCAGGCAATGCTATGGAGTATGGACCCAATCATCTAATGTTATTCCAACTCTTTCTTTTTTCTTATGTACATACAGATATAGATGGGCATATGACTCAAAAATATATGGTAAAGGTTAGCAAAACATTGAATATACTCAGGTTAAATACATATCCATATCCAACACTCACACCAGGTCCAAGTAAGACTGAAAAAGCTTCTTCTCCAAAGGACTTATCATACATTTGGCACTATATTCACTTCAAAAGAAATTATATGGTACCTGGATTCCGAGAATAACTTAGCAACCTCAATCGTAAAACCTTCTCAGTCCATCTTCAGCTCAGGGGTTGTTGCAGGCAGCTTCAGCTTCGAGGATCTGATTCGCAGTCCCAGCATTATGAAATAGAGCACATCACCAATACATTTGTAGCCGCTTCTACTTACGAGAATCTTACAAACTGGTATCCTGCAATACCTGCATTGTCACGACCGATGCATTCTTGTTACAAATATGATTCTTCCCCTATCAAGACCAATTCTTTAAACAGGTTAGTTGTGGCTCCTGCAAAAAAAAAAAAACGGAAAACCGAGGCAGCAACAGCAACTGCAACCACTGCTTGCTGTTTGCAAACACTAGAAATTTACTCATCTAGTTTAATACCAATCACTCCGTCATTCAAAAATTTACTTTTGAAAATCAAATTTCAGCATATTGAGGAAACTCGTAGATATTACAAATTAACGACATGGCGAATCATGGAACATCCCCTGATTTAATGGTTATTGATGCCCATGGCTCTAAAGAATGTCAAATGATTGATAAATAATTCAGTACATCTCCATGAAAGAACATGGAAAGATAACCTATGAAAGATGTGGAGAAAAGAACCCCTATCGAATACAATGATCACAAAGGAAAATTAGAAATGAAAAACCTAAGAAGGGATGTCTTTAAGCCCAATTCATTCACCGAGATCACCAGCGTCTCCCTTGAGAACCTCCTCCCTTGTTCTTCGCAAAGAAGGCATTCTTGGGTTTCGGTAGCTCATGAATGTCCATCACTTGGACCGTTCTTTGCTTTTTGGCTTCAAAAAGCATAGGAAAACCACAGATAATCACATTTAGCATAAACCCGAAGATAGGGATTTAAGATTAAATAAAATGTGGAAGAAGAGAAGACAAAGCAACCGTTTTCAGCTTCTTTGTAGCTTTCTTGAAGCCTTTTTCTCACCGAAGCCAGCCTTTCCGGTCAAAATTGCTTTCCTTTTGATCTCTTTGTCTCTATGAAATCCCAAGAAGGCAATTCAACAAATAACCATGACAAAAGCTTATACCCGAAATCAGGGACGGAGCCAGGATTTGAAAGGGGGGAACATAACAGCTACAATAAACTCAATCAAACTGAATTATTTGCATATTTGCTACAATAAACTATTCGATCATAACAACTACAAATTCTTGTTCCGAGAGAATCATAAGCCTTAGCAGCATAGGAATTTATCAAAATACCAGTTTCACAGCAAACAATCTTTTCAAAGCATGTGCTTCTATATTTGGTATCGGACCTCAATGTTCATCAACTGAACAATGATGCAATTATAGGATATAATATGGTATGTACTTGTAAGCCGTACCTGTACATTTTGTGGAGTCTGGTGTGCAGGTCTCGGAGGAGGATCTTTTCGTTGAGGAGGGATTGGCTTCAGCTTCCTTTCAGGTTCTGAAAAATTCTTTTCCGAACCAGAACCACCATCTATCAATCATCATCCGAAAAAGCAGTATAAAGAAGGCTGATTAATTGAATGCACAAAAAGAAAGAAAGAAAGAAATATCAAATCCAACTTCGAATCAGATTCGGTACTAACTGTGTGGATTCGGAGAGTACGCAAAATCGGGAACCTATAACAGAGCAGAATCTTAGAATCATAAAACAAACGAGAATTTTCAAACGACTTTCACATTATAAAAAGCAATTCCTTTCACCTGTTGGCGACCATTTTGAGGAAGTTTTTGCTGTGGCGAATCTCCATCTGTTGCCAGACAATATTCATTTTCTTTTTAAAGTTAATGACATCTCAATTTTCCACTAAAATTTGGAAATATTTTCTCAGGAAACAAACAATCATCATGTTAACAGTTTATAGATAGAAGTGTGACCCATAAGTGCAGCAGGTTCAAGCTCCCCAGGTTGATTCACCCTTACCCATTCATCTACAATTTCTTTCCATTTTCTAGAGAAACAAACAAACAAACAACAAAAAACATTTCAAAAAACTTTCTTTGAACAAAACATAAGAAAAAAAAACATTATGAACAATATCGAATTTCCAGATGCTTATGAACCAAACCTGACAAGCTGTTTCACTAATCTCTTAACATCATTTGATGAATGCTTCCTTAATTTGTTCACATGCCTTCCAATATCAGTCTCCTAAAGATAGAAATAATATCATTAAAATTATATATAAAAAAATCAAACAAAACTCAAAATTAAAACAATTGGACCACATAATTTATTACCTTGAGAGCTTGAAATGTTATATCCATATCTGCCAAACTTTGAAGCAAATCAACTAAAGTATCTTCTGACTGCAAAAAAAAAAAAAACAGATAAAATCAATAAACTAAATTCAAATCAAAATCCATAAAAAGTAAAAACAAAACAACAATACAATTGAAAGACCTGATTAGGAAGTTCAAGATGCTCTTTAATCTCAAGAACCCTTTTTTGTTCATCATCAAACAAGCCAGCATAAGGGTCGGAATCATCTTCTTCATCATCAGATTGAGGTGAAAAAGATGACCCTTTAACCCTTTCTCCTCCTTTATCTTCATGGGGATTTGAATTTGATTCATTATTGTTAACTTGAATTCCATTTGATTTCTCAACAAAATCACAGCTTCTACACTTGGTAGCCATGGAAGCAGCATAAAGCTTCTCAACAATCCCATCCCTCCTTTGCTTCAACTCTTGGCCATGATCCAAAGAAGCTACAAGGATTGCGGAATCAATGAAAGTCCAAACATCAACGCCTGCCGTTTCAAATACTGATCTGAAATCATCCAAATCCATTACAAATCCCAATTAAAAAGAGGGGGAATTGAAAAAAAAAAGATGCTTTTTATTGCAAATTCAGAGGCCTCTTTCCAGGTGGTCAAATCAAGATTGGAACTTTAACATGATCAGATCTGATTGAAAATCAAAACCACCCAGAAGCTAGAATTTTTGCAAATTTTTCCCCAAAAAAATAAAACTTTTTGAAGTCAAAAGCGGAATTGGGTTTGGATTTGGTTATCTTTTTGTTGGTTTTTGAAGAAAGGTGATGGCTTTGATTTTGTTGATGGTAATGGATTTTTGGGTGGAATATACCTAATTGGAACTTGCTTTTTTGTTAATCTATTTATATTAAGAATTAGATTTTTTCCTAATGAAATTAGATTACTTAATATAATACAATATCTAGTAATATTATATAACAAAATTATAATCATCTGTATTTGATCAATCATCAATTAATTTAAAAAAAAATATTATAATTTTTTAATTAAATTATTGTTTTAGTAAAAAAAACATCAATTTAAAAAATAGTATAAAAAGTTAAGTTTTAATTCTTTTAGAAAAGAAAGTACTTATTTTCTAATGATTATCTACTTATAAAAGGATTCATAATATTTTAATCAAAAAAATCCTATATATCTTTTAATTTGTATTTGTAAATTGAGTAGACCTTGCTTTCTTCTTGTTAAAAATATATTGTTAATTTATATTAAGTGTTAATTTGGGTGTGAAATAAAAAGTAAAAGTTTATTTCAATAAAAATTAAGGATTAGTGGCTTATTAAAATATAAAATAAACTATAATTAATATATACAAAAATATTAGCCTTTTATTTTATTTTAATATCTTTATTCTTTTTTATCAAATAATGGTTCTTTTAATTTTCTCCTGTATTTATAGTATTTTTAAATAAAAATGAAATGAACAAATATATTGGAGGAAACTAAAATCAGATATTCTCTCTAAATTATTGAATTTATGAAAATTGAAAAGTTTCAACGTGGCATGATGTTTAAACATTTTATGTTTTAAACAAAGGTAATTCCTACTATTTTACTCGATGTTTTAAGAGTGTGTTTTTTTTATAAATTATGTGTCAAGATATGCTACTGTAATTATTTTAAACTTACTTTCGGTAATTGGTCCCAAACTAAAATGTATATCGAAAAGCGACACAAAGTTGTAATTTTTTGCGAGATTAAATTATAATTTTAAGAGGATTCAAAAATGAAAAGTTTCCAACTAACAATCAATTAATGTAGTGGATGAGACGTTAGGTCTTTTAAGTAGGTCAATGGTTCAAATCTTAACATTGTGAACGGAGAAAAACTGGGTCGAGAGTGTCCTCTCATATTGGGACTCTGCAAAATCATATCCGGATTATTCGACCAATGAGTCGAATACCGGTGGTTAAATTAAAAATTAAAAATTTTCCATTTCACCAAGGGAAACAAAGGATTGATTGCATAATTTACATTTAGAAGGGACTAAATGCAAATTTTACCATTTAACAAAAGGAAAAAAATATAAAAATGAAAAACAAAAGTCTCCATGACAACTTCACAAGCTAGAATTGTAGCTAACACCCGCATCTGAGATCCATTTATCGCCATTGATGAACTCTTTAACAGTAAACTTCTTAGCTTCTTTCTCACTAATATTCCTCAGCCCTTTTTCGTTTAACCCGGTTTTTGGTCGGAGAACCCGGTCCAATGTTCTTGTATTCCGAGTAAAATATGGTGTCTGGAGCACTATTCCCCGTCCACGGCAGCTACCCTGCCGGATGCACAAGGCTCCTGAGGTTCGAATGCATGAACACGGTGGTCGAGTACTTCTTCCAGGGCCGACTGAGGTATGTTCTCAACGAAGAACTCAACTTTTCATACGGTGAAACGGTGCAGTTCTGGATTGAGATCCCGGTGTTCTGATTGGCCATCGGTGATTGTGTTTTGTTGGTTGGCCATCGGTTGCCGGGGGAGGTGTTGGGAAAAAAACTGAACAACCGAAATCAAGCGGAAGCACAACCGATGTTCTTTCTCTTCCTATAACTCAAGTCAATAATTATGGCAAGCACGATATCACAAATATGTTATCTAGCAACACTATCAACAAAGCAACCACAACACAAATAAATCGAGACGCCAAAATTTTTACGTGGAAAACCCCTCTAAATCAAGGGTAAAAACCACGAGACTTTAGAGTCCGATCAAAAGCTCCACTATAATCAAATGTTCAACTACAAGACTACAATATCCAACCTACAACAAGCATTCAACTCCAACAAGGCTAATAACAAGTAGTCTTTAACAAAAGAGAGTAAAATGAGATAACATCACCAAAAAATGCAGCTACTGTAAAATAGGGATTTCCGATGCTACGGGTCATGGATGAAAAATCCGACCGTACAAAGTCAAGATAACCAAGTCACCTAGCTACTGTCCAAAAACCAGCTCAATCGAACCACGGATTGACCTCCGATCGAAGAGTTGATCACTGCGGTGTAAAGCTGAAAATATGGTTTTTCTCTCATCTATTTTCTCTCGAACAAGCTTCTACAATCTCTCCTACAATCCAAAGCTGCCCACCTCTCTATATTATAATACAAACCATAATAAAAGGCTTTAAAAAGTTAAAAACAAACAAATGTGGCAGCACTAACCCTTTTGAAAATTGGGTGCAACCGGTGAGGATTTTCCACATAGTGGGACCCTCACCCAACAAATCTCCCCATCCCACTATGTGGGGAATGTCTTCATGCCGGCCATTAAGCAGCATGCTTCAAACTTCCCTCTTGGTAAGGCTTTAGTCAACATATCAGCACCATTATCATCAGTATGAATCTTCTCAAGCTCTAACAATTTAGCTTCAAGAACATCTCGTATCTAATGGTACCTCACATAAATATGCTTAGATCTAGCATGAAAAGTTGAGTTCTTACCAAGATAAATCACGCTCTGGCTATCATAATACAAGACATACCTCTCTTGAGTAAAACCAAGTTCATGCACAAATTTCTTCATCCAAAGTATCTCCTTACACGCTTCGGTCGCTGCAATGAACTCTGATTCGGTGGTGGATAAGGCAACACACTTTTGCAATCTCCATTGCCATGCGACAGCTCCCCCTACATAAGTGATCAAGTAACCTGAAGTAGATATCCCTGAATCAATGTCCCCGGCCATGTCTGAATCTGTATATCCAACAAGAATAGGTTTTTTATTGCCAAAACAAAGTTTCATGTTGGAACTGCCACGAAGATACCTCATGATCCACTTCACTGCATTTCAATGCTCTATGCCTAGATTAGAAAGAAATCAACTAACTGTAACAACAGCATAAGCCAAGTCTGGTCTCGTGCAAACCATTGCATACATCAAACTGCCTACGGCTGAAGAGTAAGGAACTTTCTGCATCTCTTCATTCTCATTTTATGTGGAATGACTATGCTTGACACTCAATCTGAAATGAGTAGCAAAAGGAGTATTCACCGCTTTAGCTTTGTCCATACTAAATCTCTGAAGTACTTTCTCAATGTACCTCTCTTCTGATAGCCACAATTTCTTGGCCTTTCTATCACGTGTCAACCTTATGCCAAGAATTTGCTTTGCTAGCTCTAAATCTTTCATCGCAAAGGACTTACTCAACTCTTGCTTCAACTTGTCAATTCTAGAAGCATTACGACCAACAATAAGCATATCATCAACATAGAGCAAAAGGATAATAAAATCATCACCAGAGAATCTCTTAACAAAAGCACAATGATCAGAAGTAGTCTTTTTGTAGCCTTGCTCCCCCATAACAGACTCAAACTTCTTGTACCATTGCCTAGGAGCTTGCTTCAAACCATACAAGCTCTTCTTTAATCTGCACACGTAGTCATCTTTTCCTTGTGCAACAAATCCCTCTGGTTGCTCCATGTAAAGCTCTTCTTCCAAATCACCATGAAGAAAAGCAATTTTCACGTCTATTTGTTCAACCTCCAAGTCATAACAGGCTGCCAAACTCAATATAGTTCTAATAGAGTATATATTCACAATTGGAGAAAATATTTCTTCAAAATCAATCCCTTTTTTCTGAGTATAACCCTTAACGACCAATCTAGCTTTGTATCGTGGAGATGAAGACTTTTCTTCTTGCTTCAGCCTGTAAACCCATCGGTTCTTCAAAGCCCCCTTGCCCTTAGGTAGTTTCACCAACTCAAATGTATGGTTATCATGCAATGATTGAAGTTCATCTTTCATTGCTTCAACCCACTGATCTTTGCATTCACTCTCCATAGCCTCTTCATAACATTCAGGTTCTCCTCCGTCAATCAAAAGAACATATTCATCAGAAGAATACCTGACAGAAGATCGTCGTTGTCTAGAAGATCTTCGAAGTGAAACTGCTGGTGGAGCTATAGGTGCTTGCTGTTGATCATTCACAACATCATCTATGGGAGCATCAAATTCACCTATGTCCTGCTGGTTATTATTAACATCACCTTGTACATCATCCTGAATAGGATTCGGTGAAGGGTCTAGGGGAACTGGATTCACATCGGTCAAGTCACTACTATCTTGTGAATCTTCTTTCTCTATCTTATTAATGTCATCAATGGTCTAATCCTCAATGAAAATAACATCTCGGCTTCTCACGAGCTTTTTTTGAACTGGATCGTAGAGTCTATAACCAAACTCATCATCTAGACTATAACCAATAAAGATGCATTGACGAGTCTTGACATCCAACTTCGATCTTTCATCCTTTGGAACATAAACAAATACTTTACAACCGAACACACGCAGGTGATCATATGACACGTCTTTACCAAACCAAACTCTATCTGGTACATCACCTCGCAGAGGAACACTAGGAGACAGATTAATTACATGTGTCACTGTATTCAAGACTTCAGCCCAAAACGATCTTGGCAACTTTGCATCTGACAGTAAACATCTGACTCTCTCAATCAATGTTCGGTTCATTCTTTCAGCTAACCCATTTAACTGTGGAGTCTTCGGTGGTGTTCTCTGATGTCTGATTCCCTATCGCATACAATGCTCATGAAATGCCCTTGTGTACTCGCCACCATTTTCAGTACAAATGCACTTTACCTTCTTCCCTGTTTCTCTTTCAACTGATGCTTGAAACTATTTAAATGCCTCAAAAACTTGGTCTTTCGACTTTAAAGTGTAGACCCACAGCTTTCTTGAACAATCATCAATGAAAGTCACAAAATAAAGTGCACCACCATATGACCTTACCTTTATCGGACCACAAACATCTGAATGGACCAACTCTAGCAACTCTGATCTTCTATGAGGATGATGACTTCTAAAAGAAACTCTTCTCTACTTCCCCGCTAGACAATGAGCACAATTCTTCAATGTGGCATTCTTCAACCCAGAAAGTTGATTCTTCTTGGCTAAACAATTAAGCCCCTTCTCACTCATGTGACTAAGCCGTTTATGCCACAACTCAGTTGAGTCATTTATTGTCACATTCACAGTGTCTATTCGAAGCCTGCATCACGTACAAATTTGAGCTCTTCTTTCCTCAAGCCACAACCAAAGAGCCTTTAGTCAGCTTCCACCGCCCTTCACTGAAGGTGTTACAAAATCCCTCATCATCAAGCTTTCCTGCAGAAATCAAATTCAAACGGATATTCGGTGCATGTTTGACATCCTTGAGAGTTAACTTTGTTCCATTATTTCTCACCAAGCTAACATCTCTCATGCCAATAACTGGAACCAACCCGTCATTACCCATATTCAATACTCCAAAATCACCAGGAGTATAAGATGTGAAGAAATCCCTCCTCGACGTGACATGAATTGAAGCACCAGTATCAATCACCCAACTACTCTTGTCGCATGCTAGGTTGATCAAATTCTCAGAACAAATGACCAATAGATTTTCACTGGTAGCAGCAACAACAAACTCAGATTTTTCATCATCATTTCGATCGTTTTTATCACCACCGCTTTTGTTCTCTCTCTTCCACTTGTAGCAATATTTCTTGATATGGCTTTTCTTACCACAATGATGACACTCAATATTCTTATATCTCAATCTTGACATGCTTCGACTTTTATCTCTACCCTTGCCATCTTTTTATCTGTTTCTCCCCTATTCTCGGTAACCAACACCTCAGACTATGAAGTAGAACCCTGAGATCTTCTTCTAACCTCTTCATTCAACACACCACTCTTAGCCAAATCCAAAGTAATAATACCATGTGGAGCAGAAATAATGAGCGAGACCCGAAAAGTCTCCCAAGTGTCCGGTAGAGTAGCAAGCAACCAAAGCCCTAAAATCTCATCATCAAATTTGACACCCATGCCAAGCAACTGATTCATCACACTTTGAAACTCACTAACATGGTTAGCTGTAGACGTTCCTTCTCTGTATTTCAACGCCATCATTTTTTTTAGCAAAAACAATTTGTTGTTGCCCGACCTCGAAGCATACAAGCTTTCAATCTTATCCCACAATGTGCGAGCATGTGTCTCCTGATCAATGTGGTTGTAAACATTTTCTTAAACAAATTTTTGAATATAGCCACACACTTGTTGATGCTCAAATTCCCATTCCTCGTCACTTTTTGAATCAGGTTTTTGAGTAGCAAAGACCAGAAGATACAAAGCCTTTACAAACAACAAGTCTTTCATTTTATTCCACCAAAGTTGATAATTCGTGCCATTCAACATAATCAACTTGCTTGTATTAATCTCCATAATTATTTGACACAATAACCAAGCTCTGATGCCAGTTTGTTGGGAAAAAACCGAACAACCGAAATCAAGCGGAAGCATAACCGATGTTCTTTCTCTCCCTATAACTCAAGTCAATAATTATGGCAAGCACGATATCACAAATATGTTCTCTAGCAACACTATCAACCACAAATCAACAATGCAACCACAACACAAATAAATCGAGACACCGAAATTTTTACGTGAAAAACCTCTCTAAATCAAGGGTAAAAACCACGGGACTTTAGAGTCCGATCAAAAGCTCCACTATAATCAAATGTTCAACTACAAGACTACAATATCCAACCTACAACAAGCATTCAACTCCAACAAGGCTAATAACAAGTAGTCTTTAACAAAAGAGAGTAAAATGAGAGAACATCACCAAAAAAATGCAGCTGCTGTAAAATGGGTATTTTTGACGCCACGGGTCATGGATGAAGGATCCGACCGTACAAAGTCAAGATCACCAATTCGCCTAGCTACTGTCCAAAAATCAGCCCAATCGAACCACGGATAGACCTCCGATCGAAGAGTTGATCACTGCTGTGTAAAGCTGAAAATATGGTTTTTCTCTCATATGTTTTCTCTCGAACAAGCTTCTACAGTCTATCCTACAATCCAAAGTTGCCCACCTCTCTATATTATAATACAAACCATAATTAAAGGCTTAAGAAAGTCAAAAACAAGCAAATGTGGCACCACCAACCCCTTTGAAAATTGGGTGCAACTGGTGAGGATTTTCCACATAGTGGGACCCTTACCCAACAGGAGGATGTTGCAGTTCATGAAGACGACGGCCGAGTTCCCGAAGATGAAATCGATTGTCCCGATGATGTCGTATTCGCGGTAGAACTGGCGGTTCGAGTACGCGTAGAGGGTGTCCTGGAAACCGTCGAATCGGCATCGGTGAAAGATCGATTGGTTGGCCGTCGACATTAAGGCGACGGCTTGGTGTTTTTGCGGTTCGACGGTGTAGACGAATGCCATGTCTCTAGCAACGAAGCCTTTCCCGAATACAGATGCAAAGAAAAGCAAGTCAGCACTTACAATGCAATTGCTAGCTACGGTTTAATTGAACCGGAGCTCACTCTCTAATAATCTCAAGTCGAATTCAATCAAATTCTATCGATAAAAGTATAACCTTCATTTTAATTTAGTCACAAACTTTTGAAAGTTTCAATTTCATCCTTAAGCTATGACTTTCATTTTAAATTTGTCCCTGAACTTTTGAATATTCTAACTTCATCCCTAATTAGTATATGCTAATAATAGCTCATGTTAATAAAACCATTGAAAAAATTATTAATTGTCGTGTAACTATTGATATGTATCATGCAATAATATATGACATAATGATTTGATGATGAAATTAGAATGTTCAAAAGTTTGGAGATCAATTAAGAATGAGGATCATAGTTTGAGGATGAAACTAAAACATTCAAATATTTGAAGAGCAATTTAGGATATAAGACATAGTTTATAGATGAAATTAAAATATTAAAAAATTAAACAACTGATTTAAAATGAGTGACATAATTTTAAAATATATGGTACAATTTATCTCAAATAAACGTATAATGAATAGGGATCTAGATATTTAAATTTATTCTGAATAAAGCGTATATTTTCTTTTAGGGTTGGATAAACTATTAAATAAACTAAATGGAGATTAGAGTAAACAAAAATCGTCTCATCTCATTTTCATATCTATTTACACTCCTAGTTTAATTTGAACTAAGATGCACTCAAGTTCGATTTAAAATTTAAACCTCAAACCTCAATTATAACTCAATTGCTTGAGTTGACCTAATTAAGCTTATTATTTTGTAAAATTTGAATTTGTTCGATATACTTAACTTCAGACTTGATTATTTGTATTTAAATTCGATAAAACGCACAAACTATTCAAATTAAACATATAAATCATAGTTAGAAAATACTTACCAAATGTTGCTGTTGAATATGTGGGAGTGCCATCAACAAAATTAAGGTTCCATGTGACAATGGTTGAATTCATCCCATCACCAATAATTGTAACATTCCATTTGTTCTTCTCAACCCTAACGTTCTCTTTATAAACTCCCTTCTTCACGTATATCACGGTCCTTTTTTTCTTGCTCTTCTCCGGCACTGCTTTCATGGCTTCCATTATAGTTTTATACTTACCCGACCCGTCTTTCGCGACAATTATGTCGGCTTTCTTCTTTAACTTGTCGGAACTCTCGGCCAACATCCTTTCAAAATGCAACCGTCATTGATGTTCCTTTCGAGGAGCATCGAAGTTCATCAACCGTCTACGGTTTAGGTTAAATGCCGACGTTACCTTCGAAATCCACGTGATAATAGCTAGACTGTTGCTCGTTACCTCTAAAGAAAGTTTTATATGGTGGTCGATGGAGTTGTCGTTGATTTCTTTAAATCCGTCGATGCATGTTTGCTGGTACGTCTTGGCGGAGCTGAGCCATGTTCGTAGATCGTCGACAGCGGCTTCTATAGTAGTAGCCGCTGTAGACAATAACGAGTTGTTGATATGATCGACGGCTAAACTCAAAAGCTCACGGCAATTCTCCATAGCCGAAACCGTCATGTTGTCGCCTTTAAAAGCTCGGTTGTCGTCGGAGAAAAATCGAGACGCTTTCGATATCTCAGAAACCGCGACTTCCATCGATAATCTGAAGATATCTTGGGGTGTAAGCTCGGTGGAGTTCGCCAATGGAGAAAGGCTATTGTAACATGAATCTCTATACAAAGTGACGTCGCAAACGGCTTTGATGGAGGTGGAGATGAGCGGAGATGGGCTGTTTCCCCATCGTTGGTGGCGGTGTCTCCTTTGGAGGTTCGAGTGGTTCCTAGGACTGCACCGACGACGACGGCGACAAGAACTATGAAAGAGAAGCAAATGATGGCGATTCTTCTCCTGGTTTTTTTACGATCAGCTTGGAGCATTGCTTGATCAAATTCATTGACTTTGCCATAAGATCTCAAGGTTGACATGGCAGAGATTAAATCTCTTGTTTTTATGTGTTTGAATTGTGATTTAGAACATGGATTGAATATATATACACATTATCTTCGGAAATGTCAAAGGGGATGAATATAATGCAATTATGATAACGTGCTGCCCACCTAGATTTTGTTATGTTATGCCACTCATGTTTGGTGACAACACAAGTAGAGCTATGTTCCGTGTATTCATTTAAGAAAAATTGAGTTATAAAATGAAACTTCGAATAACTTGATATTTTTAATAATTAGTGGCTCATCTTTTAAGTTCGAGTTCAGTCTTTCAACTTTGTTTGATATATGTATATCATATATGAATATATATGTATGTTGTATATGATTAGAAAGTCATTTAAATTAAAACCAATTGTTACCATAACATAATAAATGTTGCAATTAAATTTGAACAAAAACTCAAATAACTCGACTTGACTGCTTTTTTGAAGGAAAAGATTGTATGATTATATTGATACGAGTCATACAATGTAATACATAAATGTTTGGCTCGTTAAAAAACCTCCCTCAAACAAACACAGTGGCATACTAGAGCATGCTGATGATAACCACTTCACAAAGGCAATCTTACAAATAACCATACTATAGAGTCACTTTAATGCTATACTGCAGATAAGTTTAATCCATTAAACTTTGGCATAACTCTTCCGAACGTGAGATCCCTTTTTTTTTTTTTTGCCATATTATCTGTAAGAATATTACTCTCCCTAGAAACGTACTGAATACACCAATCAATCCCTTCACATAGGCTTATACAAGACATTATTAGAGGTTTAAACGTCGAAGGGCGGCACTGGGGCATTTTTAACCATTCAACCACAAGTAGATTGTCACTTTCTACTAACAGTTTGTGAGATTTACCCCAAAGAGAAGTTTTGTATAGGGAGCATGCTTCTTTAATTGCCAACATCTGAGATCCCAACCGACTTTGAAAAGAAGATTAGGCACTTCGACCGCCCCATCTGTGTTAAACCTAAAAGTACCCGGGGAAGGAGGAGTCCACGTGCTTGGCAGTGACTGACCCCTGTTTAGGATTATATATCTGAAATGAAATTATCAGGACAATAAAGAAGATCGTTAGTCGAAATACCTGCTTCAGGCCACAATGCGTTGCACCACCAGCTTAGGCGTTGTAAACACATATCAAACAATTGTTTGCTGTCCAACTTAGTCCCTTTAAACACCATCTCATTTCTAAATAGCCAACACGACCAGCTAATGCAGAAAAAGCTTAAATTCCAAACTGTACAGTGTATCCGAGCAGGATTAACGGTTGTCCATAACCTCAAAAACTCTCGAAGCGACCCAGGAATCACAAGAAATACGTTCCACATCGAACACCATTTTTGCCAAATGGTCCAAGCAACATGGCAGTGACATAGGAGATGAGATGCTGATTCGGGAGCTAAATTGCAGAAGGTGCATAAGGTAGAAGACTGTAATGTGCAACCTCTTTTGGAAAGTTCAACCTAGTTGGAATTCTTTCATGGATAGCTTTCCAAACAAAAGCTACCACTTTTGATCGACCAATTTTACAGAAAGATTTTGCACTGTAAACCCCATTGGAATTCGCAATCCAACGGATACTGTCTGATACATAAGGATTAGATTTAAAGTCTTTGATAGTATTAATAAAAAACTCCCAGATACTTACTTCCCAGTCAAATAAATTTTGACGCAGGGGAATATTCTAACTCCAAACACCATTGTTCACATAGCCAAAATCAACAATAACCCTGGTCTTTTGTGTAGCTAATACGTAGGTTCTTGAAAATGCATCCCTCAACGCCACTTGCCCTATCCAAGTATCGCTCCAGAATTGAATACGCCTACCATTTCCAACTATGAAGCAAATATTATGTAGAAATGAATTACCATTAGAAAGGAACGATGCTGAGATATTCTTCCAAATCCACGATTTATGGTGTGGTTTTAAGTTGGTAGGGAAGAATGAGGAGGACTTCCCCTCGTATCTCGCTTCCACCACCTTTCTCTAAAGATTGTCCGGTTCCGTACCATAACATCATATCCATTTAAGTAATAGAGCTTTGTTTTTTGAATTAAAATCTATGAATCTCAGTCCACCACAAGACCTTGGAAGACAAATGGTCTCCCAACTCACCCAATGGATTGAGCGCCGGTCAATCGAATCCGACAGAACTCAATTTGAAAGACAAATGGTCTCCCAACTCAACTTGACTTGAAGTAAATAAACTTAACTTAAATCGAAAAAAGATCAAATTAAATTTAAATTATAAAATAAGACTCGACAGATCAATTAATTCAAAAAAATAATTCGACTCAATCGCATGCTCAGCCTAATTTTAATACTTTGTAACAGAATAAGAAGGATAAAACCTAAGGACAAATCAAACATAAACACCCTAAGAATACAATATTATATATGTTGAGAGGTACTCTCCCTTCTTCGGGAAAAAAAAAGAGAGGCAATCCCTTTGTTCGAAAGACGATAATTCAAAAAAAAAATTAAAAAATCAATACAACTTGAAGTAAGTGGTTAAAGATTCATGTTAACATTCAATCTTTTCCTGTAGCTCTTGAGTTCTAGTGCCAATAAAGATAATCTTCCCTTTCCCCTAGGTAAAAATGGTTTAAAAAAAATTCTTCGAAAAGAGTCTAAAGACCATTTCAATAAAAGTGTGATTTAATGATTTAACTTATTATTTTAAAAATACTCATTATGTTTAATTAAACTTGCCTCTTACTAATTTTTATTGTTAATTTTTAAATCTAAACTTTAACCCAGTTCATATTAATATATTATAATAATATAAAAATTATGAATTCAAGTTTAAAGGTGTAATTTTTTTAACAAGAACACGCTATATTTTTGTGAATAGTCTAAAGGTAATTATAAGGTAGTATCTGTTCATGCGTATTCTTAACCCATTGACAATGCACACACCTTGTAGACAGAGCGACTAAACTCGGGTCTCTTAAGATAAACATCATCCGCTTTTCCTAGGACCACTTGTTGAGTTCAACACACTATATTTTATGAGAAGTGAAAATTATTACAAACACAAATAAAAGTTAGTAAGGACAACATTAATTCATCACTCTCTAAAAGAACTTGTTCAGTCTTCAAACTAAAATCCAACAACTATTTGTTTCAACCATAACGCTCCATGACTTGTGCAGATCTTTTCGTACAAAATCTTAACACATCGACAAATAACTAAAAATGACATCAAATTTAAAGAGACTATTAGCTTTCACAAACAATAAAACTACCACAAAGATCGACAATATTGTCACAAAGATAGACTAAAATTCTGATAAAAATAGATAAAAAAATCTGTCATGAAAGCAATAAAACGACTAATGTGAAATCAGATAAAAATGTGACTTTTAGCAAAATAAAACACAGTAAACAAAATAAAACTAGAAGAAAACACACTCATATAAAGATTATATTTATTTACATACAAATAAATTATAAATTCAAAATCAATCGACATCGTAAAAGTGGTCGACGTAAACCACACTCACAAAAATAAACAATTTTTTAGAAGTTAATAAAATAACCCTCGAAAGAGAAAAAAATATAAGTAGTGGTGTAAAAAGAAAATTAAAAATATAATAGTTTTAATATAAAAAGTATAGTATTGGTTATAACGAAAGTTGTTGCAAAGTTATAAACTTTTTTTAAAGAAAGGTTGGTTATGCAGTCCTCCACAGTACATAATAAAATTATTTAGGGTAAAGTATACAAATAATTATTAAATTATCCTTAAAATATAAAATAGTCACTAAACTTTTAAAAATTGTATAATAGTCATCAAACTTCAGTTTTTATTACAAAATGGTCACTGGGCCATTAACTATTGTTAACTGTAAGATGTGGCAGTTACGGAAATTTGTATAATAACATATTTAATCTTCAATATTTACATATTCAATCAATTTAAAAGTCAATAATGAGGGTTAATTTATGAATAAATTGATTAAATGTGTTAATATGGAGGATTAAATGTTATATTATTCAAATTTTTGTAATTGTCACATCACCCAATTAACGACAATTAACGGTTCAGTGACCATTTTGTAACAAAAACTAAAGTTTAAAGCCTATTATATGACATTTGAAAGTTTAATGACCATTTTGTATTTTTAGAGATAGTTTAGTTACCATTTGTGTACTTTACCCAATTATTTATCGCCATATGATACAAATGGAAATCCTCATTTTACCCTTTATTTTTGAAAGCTAAATAAAGCAACACAAACAAGCCGCTAGGCCCATTACCGCCATTTCATAAAAAAGAACCCGTATATTGATTTAATAAAAATTTTATTCATATTTATATATTTTATCGTATTGCAGTTATATTTAAAATAAGTCATATTTTTTTAATAGAAAATATTTTATATTTGAGAAATTTGTCATATCAATCATGATAAAATAACGTTCGTTACGGAAGAAAGACACAAATATTGTGTTCTATTTTTTTATTCTTAAAATATGGCATGTGTCAGATTATTTCCCACAATATGGTTATTTCTACAGTAATTTTAAAGACTCTTTCATCTGAATCTGTCTTTAAATAGTGTATTAATTAATTCGAATAAAAAATTAAAAGTCTAACTCAGCAGAACTCGACTTCAAATAGTGCCAAAATAAAGTCTAACTCATCAGAATCCGACTTTAAACAATATCTCATGTAATACGTGGCGCGCAACCAGGGTAGACAATACTGTTCAAAGACGGGCTCACCTGGCTCCGCCTTCAAACAGTGCCACAATGTTTGAAATGGGATGGCAGGCTGCATTATCATGCATGGGGTGGCAGGTTGCAGCTGCAACGTCTACATGGCTCGAAAATGAAGTATTTTTTTTTATTTTTTAATTATATTTTGTATGATTGATTTGAGAGTTGGTATGTGAGTTGGGTGATTGAGATTAAAAGTTTTGGGGTTAAAAAGGGGTAAAATGTGATAGGTGTTTTTAAAATTTAAATTTTAAAATAATTTTAAATTATATAGGGGTAGTGTAAAATTTATTGATTAAAAACTTATTAGTGTTAGTAAAAATTGGGTAGGGGTATGTAAGGGGGAAAAGTATGGTTTTTTTTAAATAGGTGAGGGTGAAAGGTAATTTGTTAGAGAAAAAATTAAGAAAAATTTTGAGTAAAGGAGAATGAGGAGAAGAAGAAGAAGAAGAAGCGGCAGAATAAGAAAGTCGTGGGAAAAATATTATAAGTCGGTTTGAAATTTTAAGAACGATGAATGTTTTATTTTTGTTTAGGATTATAGTAGTGGTGTTCAATTAGATTAAAAAATCGTAATAATATAATGCAATTAGTATTTTTGAGAAATTAATATAGTTATATAAAGTCTTTTCAAAATATGTATATATATATATTCGAAATAATTCCGTAAATAAGTAGTACGTTTTAAAATTATTATTATTTATAGTTGAAAATTAGGTTTAGGGATATTTTTGTTGTTCATTTTGATTTGTGTATTTTAATTGAAAAAATATATATTTTTCGACCATGCAGAGAAAATGAGCAACAACAGATTTGTAGCGATTGTCCATTACAATGGGAAATTTGTGAAAACTGATTTCGGTATTGTATTTGAATCCGAAAGCCTTACACAAAGATGAGATTTGGAAAGGAAATCAAACTTCGAGTAATGAAGAATAATATATCCGAGAAAATTGGAGCTAAGATTCATGATTTGTGGTATCGGTGGTTGACATGTCACAATCTAGTCAGATAATACAGATGTTGGAATAATGATTGTAGAGTATGAATCTATAGATATTCGAAATGTCGAGTTGTTTGCTGAGGTGCGTGATATTCCCGACCCATCTAGAAACATAGTTGGAGAATCTAGTCAAATGGGTATCAGTAATAAGTTTGATATGTCCGGAGGTAGTTTTGTCGTAATGTTGGCAAGTGAGACATCTAGTGGATTTCATCAAGGTAGGTCGTCGACATATGCAACATCATACGAGCCGACTTTTGATTCGATTGTTGATCTGACTGTTGATGCTAATGTTGAGAACCTACGAGGTCCATGAGGAGAATCACTTGAAGATTCTAGTAAATATGAAGATATTGGGGATCTCAATTTGTTCGCTGATGACGTTGGTGATGCCTCTGATTTTAGTGTTAAAGAATTCGTTCCAACCGGGGCGATATTACATTCTATGAACCTCATGCTCACATGAACTCGGTTGATTTCGATGCGATGAGGGCGCCGCAATTCCCAGATATGTCCAAATTAACTTCGAGTCAGTATGGTGAATTATTGGTTAGGCTTCGATTTAATGAAAAAGATGAAGCTATATTGACAGTTAAAGAGTATATCATCATGAATCATGTGGACTATGTGGTTATAGAATCCACCCCGAGGACTTTCTTTGCGAAGTGTTTGAAATATAGACAAGAGTGCAATTGGAAGATTCGAGTGACTTTGCTTAAGAAGATAAATCGTTGGAGGTCACAAAGTACAACGACAATCACAGATGTTTACGGACTTCCATCGACCATGACCACACCAAATTGGACTCGAATGTAATAAGCCATCACGTGATGAAGTTGGTCGAAACAAATCCAAGGGTTCCTGTTTCAGCGATTCAGGCAACCATTGCACAATAATTTGAATATAAAATAAAATACAAGAAAGGGTGGGGTGCAAGGAATAAGGCATTGCATTCGGTGTACGGTGATTATGATAAGTCGTATAATGAGCTACCGGTTTTATTGGTAGCAATGACACAGTTCATCCCAAGCACCATAGTGAGGTATCAAATAAAGGATGCATACGACCGACAAGGCCAACTGCTTGAAGGGTATAAAATTTTCCATCGACTATTATGGGCGTTCAAGCCATGCATTAAAGGCTTTCCATTTTGTAAACGTATGATACAAGTCGATGGCATGTGGCTTTACGGAAGAAACTCTCATGTACTGTTGATTACCTTTTGCGCAAGATGGTGAGAGCAATGTCATTCCGATTGCATTCGCAATTGTTGAGGGAGATACGGCGGAAGCTTGGAACTTCTTTTTGACCAATTTACGCGACCATGTTGTACAAGAAAATGGGGTTTGTATTATATTTGATCGATGGACAGATATTAAAGCAGCAATTAATCGAGAGGGAAGTCGTTGGACACCTCCGCACGCATACCCTGCGTACTGTGTTCACCACATCGGTAAGAATAGCTATGAGCAGTTCAAAAATTAATACCTTCACAGTGAGATTTTAAGCATGGGTAAGTATTATTTTTTTAAACTCCGTTATATATACCCATCTAATTATGTGCTTTGATTTTTTTAGATGGTAACAACATATATTATGGCACAAGATATCTAATCTTACGGCCATAATTCGAGAGGAAGATGGCAAATTTATAGAAATACGACGATTGTGTTTAGAGTTGGGCCAACAATATCGAGAGGGAAAAATGGGCACAATCGTATGATGAAAGTGGTAGACGATACAGACAAATGACAACCAACCTTGTGGAGTGCATAAATAGAGTACTGAAAGGAGCACATCATCTCCCAATAGCAAGCTTGGTGAAAGAGACGTACTACCGGTTGGCTAAGGTTTGGTCCGTTAAAGGGAAGTAGATCTAGTCCTTAATAAATATGGGACAATGTTAGGCTCTCAATATTATGACGAAAATATAGAATAATGTGAAGAATGCAACGTCGTTGACCGTTCACGCATTCGACCAAATGAATCAGACTTTTGATGTTGTTGGTTCCAAACGTCGCAGCGAAGTAGCCCACTTAAATGTATTTCGAGTCGATTTCAGACGTAGGTGGTGTGACTGTGGCGAGTTCCAGGCGTGGCGATATCTATGTGCTCATGCAGTTGCAGCATGTATGTTCGCCAATGTTGACTCGTACACATATGTTGATGAATGCTTCAGTCGCAACCAATTGTTAAGTATTTACAAAATTGAGTTCCCACCAATTGCGAATTCAAAGTACTGGACCTCAGTGGAGTATGAAAAATAGTTACCAGATCCCACTCTTTGTAGAACTCCAACTGGTCAACCTAGATCGACTTGCATCTACACTAGTATGGATCTTCATCATAAAGAGAAAGGATAACAAAAGAGATGTATCATATGTAGGGCTGAAGGACATTCTAAATCGAATTGTCCAAATGAACCATGATATGTGCCAATGCCTCGGTGATTTATTATGTTTGTATTCGAAAATATTATGTTTGTATTAAAAATATATTCTAATTTGCATCCGTATTATTTTTAATTTTTCAATTTTATTGGAATTAGAATTAGAATTATTTTAATATCAAAATTAAATCGAATAAACTAAGAAATACGAGTAATGTAATAGAGGTTTCGATACCTTTTAGGTCGAATTTGAAACACTATTCGCTAATTACTAAAAAAAGATAATTAACTTTAGATAAAGTGAAAAATAAAAAACAATAAAGATTAAATTCAAACTCAAATGACTCTAATGTATTACACATAATACATAAAATCATTTTTTCTTATGTAATTTTTGCCCATGTTTGGGTGAGGTCGAAAGATAAGTTTGTGGAGGTCGTCGAGCACGTTGTGGCCTATGGGGTGCCTCAGGATCCTATTTAGTGTAGCTCACCTCCTCAGCCATCGAGGGTATAGGAGGCGGTGTTGTGAACAAATCCACGTAACCCCTCTGCTCTCCCATAATCTCTGGTGAATTCAGGAAATTTTGCATTTCCTGAAAATCTATGTTCTACCCAAAGTTTGAGTAAATGGGTGACTGTGGAGGAGCAAACTCGGGTGTGTATAAATTAGTATCATCAAACCCTATATTACCTGAAGAGCTCAGCCCCACTTCTTGTTGTACACGTGTAGGAGGCAGTTCCTTTTCCCATACTACTGTAGAAAGCGGTTCTATTTCCCATGTGGTTGGCTAACCTTCAGGGTTTCTACTGCAAACGCTTGTACTTCCAGATGCTCATGCTGCAGTATTCGACGATTTACCTTTGCCACCATATTTTTTCTTATATGTTAAGCATTCTTCTCGTCCTTGGAGAGTAGTTAAGTACGACATTTCATGACTACGATAGTAGATCATGTACTCTGAACTCTCAAAATCAAAATCATTAGCTTGCAGTGGACTGCGATACGACAACGATGGAGCTCTGTCGTTCCACAAAGCAATGTAATCGGCGTGTACAGATTCCCAATTCGTATCTGGCCTGCCACGCCCATCAAAGTCGTAAAGAAAGTAATGATCACGTGGAATACGCGGAAAGGGCTGGTGGAAGCCAAATTGCCTCAGCACCTTATCTCCAAAGTGAATCAGCAGTGTAACACTACACCATAAAGCTGAATCAACCAACAAATCATCCAGTATAAATATGCGGTTATCGTCGTTATTTGACATCCAAATAAACTGTAAAAAATGATAATTATAATAATACATCTCACTAAAATGTAAATAATACATTTAACCAAATAAATCAACTTTCCATTTAAATACCTGATCTTGACAATACGAATCAATCTCAGATCTACATACTCTAACGTTGCTGTGCACCAATCTCGTCTCATGTTTTTCTTCGCACCATCTGCATACAAATCACAATAATATTTAAAAACAAGTATATTAAATATAAATATTCAACTCAAAATTAGGATATTTACCTTGCAACAATGGGAAACTGTATATGTGTTCGAGTAAGTGGTGTAAAAAAGAGAAGCCGCTGCCAAGCCCACACTTGCAATAACATCAGACATCCACCAATATCGCATACCTTCTTACCCCTTTCTAGTATAACGCCCTTGCACAACTCACGATACAAGCACGCTAATATGGCTGATCCCCAACTATATTGACAATCAGCTTTCCAAGGAGTATCCAAAAAGCGTAAATATCGTACACTGACCAGATTGCCAGATTTATTCGGCATCAATATCCCTCCAATCATCCGTAAAATATATGCTCGACTGACCTTATAAACCTCATCAAACGTACTATAGTTGTTGAGTTCAAATTCATTCTCCAACCAACTCAATTTCACACGAGACCCTTTCACATCAATTCCATATGGCACATTCCTAAGGTACCTTTCACAAATAGCAACAGTTGAACCCTCATTCGGTGCGATCAATGGATTATCGTTTACCGGGACCCCGATAAGATAAACCACGTCTCCTAGCGTGATCGTGCATTCTCTACAAGGCATATGGAAAGTATGAGTTTCGGGTCTCCAACGCTTAAGCGATAATCAATCCTGGTACCAACTTGAACCCACGAAGGAACGTCGCGTGATAGAATCCTGACGCATACAAGAAATTCAGGATTCTGTTATCTAGGGGAGTTGCTACCATATGCAGATGGTGTTTAAATGTCTCATTCGTATCTTGTAATTAACACATTATTTAAACATAATTATTAACAAAAATACATAAGTAACTAATTTTGTAATAAATAAATTATTAAAAAGTTTGTACCAGCTCATCAACCCTAAGACTAGTAATATGTCGATCCTGTAAATACAACAAAGGAGTTTGCTCAGCCATCCTACATGATAAATAAGAAAATATTAGTAAACCGAGACTAAATCTAGCACGTAAAAAAATCTACTTAACATAAAAATTAAAATGCATGAACAAACAAAAATAAATGCTAACATAAATAAAATAAAGATACATATAGGAACATATATTCTAATAATAATAATAATAATAATAATAATAATAATAATAATAATAATAAAAGATATTTATAAAGTTTTACAGTATACTCCCCTCTATAATATATATATATAGGAAAAATATATAGGAAAATGTTTTCATACGATTTTTTTAAATATATGTGTGTAAATTTTCCTATATATGATATAAATATATATATAATAACATGTACATATAAACTAAACTATATACTAATATTTCATATTTAATAAAAAAAACAACATGCAACCAAAAAAGCATAAGCATCATCCAACATCAACCAAAAATCAAGGACTAAAATTAAATTAAATGCAATTAAATTCTAAAAAAAATTAAATAAATAATACACATCATCTACTTACTATATTAAATTAAATAATTTATAATATGACATGCAATTTAAAAATTAAAAATAAATCTAGTGAACCTAAATTAAACAATAAACTACACACATACTTACTATACTTTCTTCAAATCTTCATTCTTCTTCTTTACTCAATTTTCTTACAATTTTTTCCAATTCTTCAACCACATATTCAACACAAAAATATTCAAAATATCAAACATTAAACTTATACTAATTTAAAATTTTAAATAATTATATTGAATTACAACATACAGTTTAAAAATTATTAATATTACTAAATTAAAAAATAATATTTTCACCTTCAACCCTATTTGACACGAATATTCAAAACATTAAACTTATATTAAACATCATCAACACTAGGTTAAAAAATATAAATTGAATTTTTATACTAAATTTTTTAAAAAATATTAAACTACTAAATTAATAAATATGCTTACAATATTTCTTCAATCTTCTTCAATAATATTTCTCTCCTTCAAACTTCATCCTACAACCCCTATTTAACATACCAAAATTAAATCCCAGCCACTCACCCAACCAACCAAAATTAAACCCCAACCACTCACCCAACCAATCTATCCCAATAAAAATTATACCTATTTTCGAAGTCTGCCCCCTGCCATGCTGCACGCTGCTGCTTGCCACCCCGTGCATGATAATGCAGCCTGCCATCCCATTTCAAACATTGTGGCACTGTTTGAAGGCGGAACCATGTGAGCCCGTCTTTGAATAATGCCATCTACCTTGGTTGCGCGCCACGTGTTACATGGGATATTGTTTAAAGTCGAATTTTGATGAGTTAGACTTTATTTTGACACTATTTGAAGTCGAGTTCTGTTGAGTTAGGCTTTTAATTTTTTATTCAAATTAATCAATACACTGTTTAAAGACGAATTCAGATGAAAGAGTCTTTAAAATTACTGTAGAAACAACCATATTGTGGGAAATAATCTGACATATACTATATTTTGGGAATAAAAAATAGAACACAATATTTGTGTATTTCCTCCCGTTCGATACTGTATCAATATCAGTTGTATAGATCGTTATGACTTGCTTCAATTATAAATCGGTATAAAATTGCTTTGTTCCAGTGCAAAAACAGATAATGTTCATCTTAAGAGACACAAGTTCAAATTGTTTTATCTACGAGGTGTATGTATATTGTCAAATGGTTAAAAATATGTATGAACAAATACTACCTTGTAATTAACTCTAGACTATTCAAAGAAAATCAGTATAAAATATTTTTTATAAAAGAATAATTTTATATAACAATGAACAAAAGGAACAATCTAAACTAACAAATTATTGAAGTTATGGATAGGCATGCGATCCGAATTACACGAGTTATGACCCGATTTGATCTTACATTATCAAGTTTTTTTTTAATTCAAACCAATTCATGTCGAGTTCTAGAAAAATACTAATCGAATTTGAGCCAAAATCGAGCTTAGAGTAAGAAATATTCGATTTGAAATAATCACTATATTACCCTTCGTATTTAGGCTAGATATAACATTTTTATCTCATTTTTCCTTCTTCGTTCTCTCTTCTCCCCCAAAATCTCTCGTCTTTATACTATACAAATTTCTACACCAACTACTTTTGTCGTCATCGGCAATCTTACCGGCTCCCTCCATCATTATCTTTGAACAATAGAATTTATCTACAAATTTTTTCAAGCCTTATAATTTCAAATATAATATTGTTGCACTAAAAATGTCTTGATGTTCATGAATTTAGGTCAAACTCGTTATTTTTTATTGTTTTCGATCTCTTTCCTACACCGTCAACTTAAGTCAAAAAAGAATTACATAGTTTCCTGCATCATGAGGAGTTTATTCATCTTTGGAATCGTCGAAAACAGCTATTAATGAGTTATTTTTTTACTCTCTTTTGATTTAAGTGTACAATTTTCTTTTTGAACTTTTAAAGAAAAAACTCAATTAAGTATTTGAATTTTTTTACACACAATTAAGCATTTAAACTAAGAAATTAAATTACTTAAATTATTTAACCAACATTAACGGTTAAATGTAGTATTTACCTCATGGCTACATGCACATTACTAAGAAAAAAAATAATATTTAATATTAGCTTCGTTGGCAATTTGCTGAGGTCGTGAATTTGAATGAGCTCTTGACCATGATCGAGGTTCCCGCACTCTAAGTCTTGCCTCCTGCACAGGGTGTACAAGGTTCCCACACCCTATGACTTGACACCGCTCGATGTTGTGCGAGATTACTGCACCCTAGGGCCTGCGTCTTGCCGATGGTATGCTATGCTCCTACACCGAGGGGCTTAGTGGTCGCTGCATTAGAAGGCCTGTGAGTGCTATGTCTGAAATGGGAACACTTTTTTCCTTAGCGCACAATAAGGTCCGAGACTTTAACACTACAAAAGCGTAAAATGGTGCTAATAAAATGCACACCTTTACAACGTTGGATCTTTGAATACTATTTTTTTCGACGAGGCAACAAAAGACTAATTTAAAAATTGTATATAAAAAAATAACATATTGTACACCCACAAATTTAACATTTTTATCCATATATATCATTTTTAAAAATTATCTTCTAAAACTCTCACCAAAATATTTAGTAAATGACATTTATTTTTGTCATATAAGGTAAAAGTAAAAGTTATCAATCACACATTTTAAAATATGTGTTGACATAATACATTTTTGTCCAACTAAACAACCTAACCGATAGATAACATTAAATTTTATTTGTTGTCGTGAAAGACGTGCTTGGTCACCTGCACATTTAAGGGGCTAATACGCCTTTGTGGCAAAGTTAGGAGAAATGATTATAAAAGAAAATTAGGAAAATGTGGATGACAGGAAATTATTTACGGTGGTGTGTGATAGATAACAATATTTTTTACAACACATACATCAAGTTGAAATCAAATTAAAATTATAAGAACCAAAACAAAAATTTCAAAGTAAAGTTTCACATATCAAATCTATATAATAACGGTATGCTATGGTAAAAAATCAATTTTTAAGTTAAAAAAACTAAAACTAAATTCAAAACGGAAATTTCAAGACGAAAATTGTCACAAAAAGCGTGTAGATCTCGAAAAGTTACAAAAATTAAAAAATCAAATAAGTTGGACAGCTGAACACAAAATTATAAGTTTTCAAAGTTTTTTTTTAAATACAATCGAGTTTAATTTTTAAAAGCACCATTTCACTTAAATATTTAACTTTTAAACATAATTTTTCGAAACTCTTGACAACACGACTAATCAAATGCGCCTTCCATGTTAATTAATAAAATTTTGTCATGTGTTGAATGAATTGTCTTTAATTAAAGCGCGTAAAATTAAACAAACGTGTATTTCAAAAGATACGACTGACATGATATACATTTATCGTGATATTAGTAATAAGAGTTATTTTAATAAATAATAAAAAATAAGTATTATTTTAATAGATAATTTTTAAAAAGGTACATAGGGTAAAAAAGGATTAAATGAGAAATAGGTGCCCAAATTATATTTTTTGAATTTTAAGTACTTAAAGTATTTTTTTTTGTAAAAATAAGTGTTCAAAGTTTCAACCGTTATAATTTTAGATGCCTAAAGTTTACAATGTTATAATTTTAGGTGCCTGACCGTTAAAAGGGTGTTAAAAATTTGTCAATCAATTACTGCTCAACACGTGACACTAATTTTACTTTTTAAAAATTTTTGAAAGAAAAAAAATCAAAATTTTTAATTTTTCAAAAAATCCCGAAACTTTATAAATTTTATAAAATAGTCCCCAAATTCCTAAAATTACCGAAACCTAAACTTCCAAATCGCCGCCGCTTCCGCCGCCGATCACCACCCCTAACCACATCCCTTTGGTTGCCAGAACAAGGCGGCCATTTTTTCGAACACGACGTCGTTAGAAACAGCAAATGACTTGTAATCAAACGCTAAATGCAAAATTGACGTTCGTCGTTCACTGTTTTTGGAGACGCCGTGTTGGGGGAAATGACAGCCTTGGTCTGACGACGAAAGAGGTGTGGTCAGGGGAGGCGATCAGCCGCAGAAGCGGCGACAATTTGAGGTTTGGGTAATTTTAGGGATTTAGGGTTGTTTTGTAAAATTTTTAAAGTTTTAAGATTTTTTGAAAAATTAAAAATTTCGAGTTTTTTCCTTAATTTTTTTTTTAAAAAAATTAGAGTATGTATCGAGCATTGATTGGTTGAAAATTTTTAATACTTCTTTAACGGTCAAGCACCTAAAATTATATCTATTAAAATTTTAGATACTTATTTTTATAAAAAAATATTTTAAACACCTAAAATTCAAAAAATATATATTTAAGCACCTATTTTCTATTTAATCCTTAAAAAAACGCAAATCTCATTACCCTCTCTGTCATTTGACTCATAATTTATTTTTTTCATTTTACTTTCTTCCGTGCATCTGCTCTCTTTCTTTTAGGTAGGGAAAGGAGGGAAAAAAATTTGTAGGAAACTGAAGAAATTTTTATTTGAAAAAACACCATTTGTTTGGCTGCATTTTCTCTCCCCTTTTTCCCACTAATTATACATTCCGGTTTGATCACTCATTTTTGACTTGTACATTGAGAACCCATTTGATTTCCTCTCTCTTCTTTTATGGTTTTTTTTTTTTTAGGGTTTCAAAATTTCAGTCTGAGAACATTCAAAGGAAACAAGGACATTTCAGATAATTTACTTGTAAGTCCCATGGGCATAAATTTACGATTTTTATTTTTTCTTATTAATGTTTGGGGTGCTTTGAAAGTGAACTAAAGGTGAAGAAAATGGGAAAAGAAAGATGGGATTTTTCTTAAAGTTCTGTGTATTCTCTTCCCTAAGTTGTTATAAATTTTTTTTATACAAATTTTGGGTTGAGTTTTTATTTTGGTTTTAGGTTTGTTGCTGGAAATGTTACAGTGTTTATTTCTTCATTTTATGGTGAACCAAGCAAATGTTTAACTTCTAGGTTTTGTCTTTTCTTAAAACCCATTTGCTGGGTTTCTTTGTTTTTCCAGGTTATTTCATTGACGTAGACTAAATCTAAAGGGAAGAAAAAAAATTCGAGGTAATATGGCTTTTTACCCTTTCCTTCCACTCCTTGTTTAACCCTCTTTTTTTCCATGTGATCTTTGCTGAGAAAGTTGATTTGAAAAACAAAGAGAAGTGCCAAGGGGTTTGAGCCATTTTTGTTTTGTTAGTCAGCTTCGGTTTGGTTTTCAATTTTGCTTATGAGTCATGCATGTCCTGTCTTGCATTTTGTTTGTTCATCTTCCAACTGAAGTTGAGACTGAAAGTGCTTTGTTGACCTTAATCAATGTGAGTCTTTTCGTAATCCTGATATAATAGGGAAAAAATCCCCCTTAATCTCTTTGCTTTTCACTTGGCATTATGACTTTGTGAAGTTAACTAGTTAAAAATTCTTGTTTTTGGATCTTGATTTTTATCATGTTGGTTCAGCCTACCATTTGATTTAATGGAAAAAAAAAGAGAATATACATTTTCAACATAAATGTAGCTACTGTTTTGTGTATGTCCATGACTATGTTACTTGGGCCCAAGTGTGAGTGTTGGATATGGATACATGTATGTGCTTTGGAGGGTCATATCTCTGCACCCTTCTCTTGAAATGTGTTAGTCTTGGGTGCTGCAGATGGATATTTTAAGAAAATTGAAGATATGGGACAAGATAAGTCCACGCTTTGTGGGTTTGAAATGGGTAATTTTTTTAATCCCCTTAAAATTAAGATTGTCTATATAATGAAATGAATCATAGTCAGGTGGGTGAATGACCCTATCATGTCTCCTATGATGTTTAGAAGTATGATTAAGCAGATTAAACATGTTGGAATGAGCTTAACTGGTTTGGAGATCCATTTCATCCCGAGGAGAAAAAAACAGATCCTGATAAATTAGCTAAGGATGGAATCTACAGAGCAAATGATTTGTTTTATGTGTGCTGGAATTTTCTCGTGTCTTTTCTTCTCTTATAGACTTCACTGTCACTTGTGTAATTATTCATGGAGAACTTGCAGACTCATGTTTAGCACATTAGCTAAGGATGGAATCTACAGAGCAAATGATTTGTTTTATGTGTGCTGGAATTTTCTCGTGTCTTTTTCTTCTCTTATAGACTTCTCTGTCACTTGTGTAATTATTCATGGAGAACTTGCAGACTCATGTTTAGACATTAGCTTTGCTCTGATTTTTTCAGTTGATATAGTAGTCTACGGTTGAATAGGATCAGGTCATGTTAGTTCAGCGGCATTTTGTTTTCCTTGAAGTGCCTTGTATGAAAAATTTAAAGACATGAATATGGAGGTATGACCTTCAGAATACATGGAAAAACATAGGAAGAAATTGAGCATATGCATGTTGAACACTTACACACACATATATCCAGCACTTCAAGTCTGAGTAACATAGGGCTTAGTTTATAGCTATACAACCCTAGACTGAGGTGGATTTGTAAAACAATTCATTTTGTCCTTATCATTAGTCTGTAGGATGATCATATGATACTGTGTGGGTTCTGGCATTTGTAAAGCTTTCAAATGTAGCTACAGGGAAAAGCTGCTGATGGTTTTAAACTTTTAATTTCATTAGTGTCATCTTTTTCGACTATCTTGTGTATTTTTTCAAAATATTTTTCTCCTTATCGTTATACTTAGATTATTTCTTTGCACAGTTTTGTCTTATAGTTTAAAGTGAGAGATATGGAGGAAAATTTTTGTCAACTATTTTAGATGGTGAGATAACTGGTATAAAGTTCTGCTTGTCAACTCCTAAAGAAATTGTAAGTTGAAACCTGCCTTTTTCATTTATTTGTTCTTTAGTTTGTTTCCTATAGCAATACTCTTCCCCTTTGATCTGTTGTCATTTTGTTGACCACCTCATATGATTTTTTGGACGTTCTACTTATTTTATTGCTCCCTTCCCCTCCTATTTGATTCCTGCAAAGGAGTTATCTCTGGTATACATACGTGCTTCTTTGAACTAGTTAATTCGAGTGATTTAGCAACAGTGTTTTCTATGAAAATTAATTTTGAAGCTTTAGGGTTTATCATCTAGAAGTACTTACCCTCAAATTAATAGTGTTAATAGTGGACTAAATTTTTTTTTTTTTTGTTATGCAATTGTTCTTTCTTTGATGCTAATTGACTTATTCCATCTCCCAAAATTTATTCTCAGCTAACATCATCAGTCAGTGGCTTTCCTATTAACCATGTTAGTCAGCTCTCGAATTCCTACCTCGGTTTGCCCCTGGAATTTGGTAAATGTAGTGCGTGTGGTACATCAGAACCTGGACAGTGTGAAGGTTCTCACTTCTATCCTAGTCAATAAAAGTTGAAAATTGTACAAATGTGTATTTATAATGAAGGACAAAAATGCCACTGAGAATATTTTGTAAATGGCTAACTTTTCATTAAATTGTTGCTTTCAGGTCATTTTGGATATATTGAATTACCAATACCAATATATCATCCTAGCCATATCATTGAATTAAGGCGACTGTTGAGTTTGCTTTGCTTGAAATGCCTAAAATTGAAGAACAAGGTACTAACTTATCAACTATTGCATTATGTATTATAAATGATCTTGTTTTTAAGTCTCCTTGTACAAGAAAGCAACTATGATCTCAGACTTTTTTCATTAGTTGAGGAAGATGAATGGTGTTGTCACAGGTTGCATAGCATTTTAGGTTGAAATTAAATCAATCTTCAATGCTCCACTAGGGTAGGGCATAAATCGTGGGATGTTGGGTATAAGCCTCGTAGGATGTTTACTTCTTATATCTAAAAATGTTTAGAAAATTATAAACGGGGAAGATCATAAAAAGATAAATATCACAACAAAAAATGGTTTGACTATTAAAATATCATAATTATTTTATAGGAAAAAGTTTAAAGTTTTAAATATAACAGTTCATACCCTCAAAGTAAAGTAATCCAAAGAATGGCTCACTTGTTGAGGGCTAAAACAGGATTAAAATCATACCAGCAGTTAAACTGATTAAAGGTTTCTCTATTCCCCCTCGCTGCCCCTAGATAAATTTGCCATCCCTTTTTTCTTTCTGTTTCAAGTTACTTTTTCTCCCTCCCTTTTACCAATTTTCTCTCTAGAACTAAGACCAGCAGTTCAGCTTATACCATCCTGTTATTTGCACAAAACATGAATTAGAGTATAAATATATAGACAATATCTCTGTAAGAAAGCATTTAATCATGTGGAAGTTTCAAGAAATGTTTTGATTTATCATCTGGAGAATTTGAAACTCTAAGCTCAATGCCCTGCTGTTTTTATATGATTATGTCCCTTAATTTTTATTAGACATTATTTGTGAAAGCTTGGATTCTTAATTCTTTGCTTTAACTATTTAGCATGCTGCTAAATCTGCCTATGTATTTTATATGTTTGGTAGTTATTAGTCTTTTTACATATCAGTTTCAGATTAAAAGTGGCAGTGTCGCTGAAAGATTGCTATCATCATGTTGTGAGGTGAGTTTGAAATCCTGAACATTCTTTTCTTGTTTGATTTGCAGTACACTATGTAAACTATTTGCAGCTTATCATTTTGAATTTTAATGATGTTTACTATTTTGCATGTGACTGCATGCACGCAAACAGTTCTTATCCCCATATTAACTGTTTGGTCATGATGAGGGAATGAGAGTATTTTCAGAGGCTACTACTGGCTCAGATGAAAGAGAGGCAAAATAGTGGGAATATGATAATCGATTTTAATTTAAGGGCAACTTTTGGAGATATTTACATGGGCTAACAATTGATATTGTGTAAATTATGCACAATGGGATGTCTAGTATAATATCTGATTGGCTGATTCTTAATCTTGCATTAAATGAGAATTATTTTGTACTTGGTTCTCTATAATTTATGTTGGAGGTGTGTTATTTTTTTGTTTTCTCATCCTGTTCTCATTTGATTTCCATAGAATACTCCACAAGTTTCAATCAAAGAGGTTAAAACGACAGATGGTGCTTGGTATTTGGAGTTGAAGCAGCCATCTAGACAAGCAAAAACTAACTGGAATTTTTTAGAGAGATATGGTTTTCGCTACGGTGACAGTCATACTCGAGCTCTTCTGCCTTGTGAGGTTTGTCTTCAACTTCTCTCACGTTTCGGTGTTTGACCTTAGCTTTCATGCTCATGTTTATTGAGATTTGATGCGAGCCATTTTGTGCTATTTACTTTTTACTTTTCCCAAATTTTTCATGATTTGCTGTTTTACTTTGAGCTTTAAGTTCTGACTTCTGTTTTTAGTTTTTCTTATCAGACTGCAAGTCTGCAACAGAGCATGTAATTAAGCACCTGGATATGCATTTATTTGTATTAGTATCATTATGTTCAGTTTACTGGTAGTCTTTTAAAGAAGACAGTAGTGTATTGAAGTCTGGATGACTTTTTGTTCATATTTCTTTGGTTTCAAGCATCAACATAATATACCTTAATGTTTCTGTTTTAAATAATTTTTAGTTCCTGATACAACCTGCTGTGAGAGTTTGATTTGTTGGAAAAATTCTAAATTTTACTGAATCTTGAACAACTATAATCAGGATAGCATTAAGTTTCCTGAACTGTTTTATACTCTGTCATATCAATATCTGTTTGATATTGGGTCTTTGGTGAAATATCAATGGTTTCAGGGTTAAGTTTTATTTATTTGAAAATGCTAATAGGTGGTGGAAATACTCGAGAATTCCTGCACAGACAAGGCGAAAGCTTTCTGGGAAAGGGTTCTTTCCGCAAGAGGGATATATTTTGCAGTATTTACCAGTTCCTCCAAATTGTTTATCTGTCCCAGACGTTTCGGATGGTATTAGTGTCATGTCCTCGGTAAGTGTATTATGAACAAAAGAGGTTGCTTATCTTGATGTTTTATGTTGGATCATGTTAGTGTTATCTCTTCTGTGATTGAACATCTTTCTTTTCCTTTTTTGCCAGGATCTTTCTACATCAATGCTGAGAAAGGTTCTGAAGCAAGTTGAAATTATAAAAAGCTCGAGGTCTGGTACCCCAAGTTTCGAATCACACGAAATCGAAGCTAATGATCTGCAGTCAGCAGTTGAGCAGTACCTTCAAGTTAGGGGTACTGTTAAGGCGTCACGGAACATAGAAGCGCGATATGGGGTTAACAAAGATGCCGGTGATTCTTCAACAAAAGCATGGCTTGAGAAGATGAGGACATTGTTCATCAGAAAGGGTTCGGGATTCTCTTCGCGCAGTGTGATTACCGGGGATGCATACAAAAAGGTGAATGAAATTGGCATTCCATCTGAAATCGCTCAAAGAATTACTTACGAGGAGAGGGTCAATATACACAACATGGCATATTTGCAAAATCTGGTTGATAACAAGTTGTGTTTGACCTACAAAGATGGCTCCTCTACATATTCACTGAGGGAGGGTTCAAAGGGGCATACCTTCTTGAGACCTGGTCAGGTGGTACATCGTCGAATTATGGATGGGGACATCGTTTTTATAAACAGGCCACCAACCACACACAAGCATTCACTGCAGGCACTTTCAGTGTATGTTCACGATGATCATACAGTGAAGATAAACCCCCTGATTTGTGGGCCACTCAGTGCTGATTTTGACGGAGATTGCATTCACTTGTTTTACCCGCAGTCTCTATCAGCAAAAGCAGAAGTTTATGAGCTCTTTTCGGTGGAGAAGCAGTTGCTTAGCTCTCACAGTGGCAACCTAAATTTGCAGTTGGCCACTGATGCATTGTTGTCACTGAGAGTTATGCTTCAGACATTTTTGTTTAGAAAAGCTGATGCTCAACAATTGTCCATGTTTCTCTCTTCAGGCTTGCCACAACCTGCTTTCTTGAAGGGTAATCGTGTTTATCCCTGTTGGACAGCTTTTCAGATTCTACAGACTGCTTTTCCTGCCTGCCTTGATTGCTCCAGTGATAGATACTTAATTGGGAAAAGTGATATATTGAAAGTTGATTTCAGTAAGGACTTAATGCAGTCTGTCATCAATGAGGTTGTGGCATCTATTTTCTATGAGAAGGGTCCAAAAGAGGTTCTTAACTTCTTTGATTCTTTACAGCCTTTATTGATGGAAAATATCTTTGTGGAAGGCTTCACTGTTAGTCTGGAAGATTTTTCTGTCTCTAGGGAAGTTATAGAAAATATTCAGAAGGATATCCGGGCCATTTCTCCTTTGCTTTATCAGTTAAGGTCAACATATAATGAATTGGTCAAGTTGCAAATTGAGAATCACATCAAAGTAGCCAAAGCACCAGTAGCTGATTTCATACTAAAATCAGCCTTGGGTAATTTAATTGACTCTAGGAGCGATTCTGCTGTCAATAAGGTTGTTCAGCAGATTGGATTCTTGGGAATGCAACTTTCAGATAGAGGAAAATTCTACTCAAAGACTTTGGTTGAAGATGTGGCATACCAATTTCAATGCATATATCCTTCAGATGCAGCCGATTATCCTTCTGCTGAGTTTGGCCTGATTAAAAGTTGCTTTTTCCGTGGGCTTGATCCGTATGAGGGCATGGTTCATTCGATATCTACTAGAGAAGTAATGGTTCGCTCCACCAGGGGGTTGACTGAACCAGGGACCTTGTTTAAGAATTTGATGGCCATTCTTCGTGATGTTGTTATTTGTTATGATGGCACAGTTAGAAATGTCAGTAGCAACTCAATAATACAATTTCAGTATGGGCTAAGTGCTAGAACTAGACCTCAATTCCCTGCTGGTGAGCCTGTGGGTGTCTTAGCTGCTACTGCGATGTCAAATCCAGCATATAAAGCAGTCCTTGATTCATCTCCTAGTAGCAATTCTTCTTGGGAACTGATGAAGGTGCTCTCTGTTAGTCCATTATGTCTTGTGTAGAATGAAATGATTATTTGGTGCTTAAGCATGTCTGTTTTGTGTGTCACTTACCATTACTTGGCGACTTTTCTGATTTTCAGGAAATATTGCTTTGCAAAGTCAGTTTCAAAAATGACCTGATTGACCGCCGTGTAATTATGTATTTGAAAGATTGTGATTGTGGGAGAAAGTATTGCCAGGAAAATGCAGCATATCTTGTTAAGAATCATTTGAGAAGAGTCAAACTCAAAGATATTGCAGTAGGGTTCATCATTGAGTATGTTTAATATCATAATCAATCGGTTTCTGGGGTTTCATTTTCCTTTTTACCCCAATATATTGTTTGTTAAAAGGAGAATATATGTATGTATATGCATATATGGTTACTGTTGTGCTTAACTAATGCAGTAAGTCCTAAGTCCTAACCTTAGCCCATTGCACACAGATACAAGCAGCAGCAAACTGTAGCAGACATAGAGGCAGGCCTTGTTGGGCATATCCTCCTCAATAAGGTTACTATACTTGTCCTAATATTATTGTATCTTTTGATATATTTAAAAATTTAAATTACGTCTGTGTTTGCTTCTTTTAAGATATCTCATTTTAGAAGTGGTGAAAAACAGGCTCTCTTGAAGGAGTTAAGTATTAACATGCAAGAGATTCATATGAAGTGCCAAGAAACTATCATCTCCTTTCGCAAGAAAAAAAAGACTGCTGAATTTTTTAGGAGGACAGATTTTTTTGTCAGGTTAGTTTTCTTCAATGGAACTTGTTATGGCAGGCTAAATGTGTTTTATTTATTCTACTATCTGTTAAACGTTATTGCTAGAACCCTTATATTGTCTGATCCGTCTTTATCTGGTTGTAATGCAATGTGGTAATGGTAAAAGTCTTGCATGATAAGAATTCTTGCTGGTGTTGGTCTTTTCTTTGGAAGGAACAGGTTGCCACCTGAAAAGATTTGGGAGACCGTGTTTGCGTTTAGAATGCATTTTCAGTTTTTATCTGATGTCTGTTCATCGTGACTTTGTCTTTATTTGCATTTCTTATCATCCAGAATCTCTACTATACCTTGATCCACCACTGATGTACATCATTTCTCCTCTCTTTAAAACCTTTTGGCAGTGAATGTTGTTCCATCCAGCAATCTTGTGGGGACAAAGGGCTTGACATGCCGTGCTTGATGTTCTCTTTCCGAAATACAAGTGATGATAATCTAGATAGTGCTATACAAATCATGGCTGATGTCATCTACCCTGTTCTTCTAGAAGCAGTGATCAAGGGTATTGCCATATTCTTTGTGATTTTTGGTATTTGGTTTCTCTTTTGATGAAATGTTCTGAATTCCATATTTTGGTTTTAGTATACTTCTAGAAAGCTGTGATGACTGATTAGCTCTGTTTTTCATATTTTTTATTATGTAATTATGTTAGGAAGTTAAGGTCGTTAATGGTTGCAGATATAGTCTCCTCCAATCTCTAGTCATACTTTTTGAGTATTTTAATTTTTATGAGTTTAATGCACATGAAGCAGTGGATGAGGTTCAAGAAAGGGTTGGCAACAAAGCTCGTTTAGATATCCACAAAATTATTGTTATTTGAATCATTTATTTTCAACTTTGTACAATTCTCAAGTTGTTTGCTTTACCAAATCTTATGATAGTTGGTCTTGGATACTTTCTGTCTCGATTATGTTTTGCTTGTAATCTGAGAAACTGGTTATGACAGTTGCTTTTGCCAGAGTGTTTGCAATTTGATATTTACTGTTTTGATATCTTTAATGGACAGGTGACCCCCGTATCTGTTCAGCAAATATTATCTGGGTTAACCAGGATACGACAACTTGGATAAGAAATCCAAGCAAGATTCAGAAGGGTGAATTGGCTTTGGAAATTGTTTTGGAGAAATCTGCTGTGAAGCAGAACGGTGATGCCTGGAGGACTGTCATTGACTGCTGTCTTCCAGTGCTAAACATAATTGACACCCAGAGGTCTATACCTTATGCTATAAAGCAAGTTGAGCATCTGCTTGGAATTTCTTGTGCCTTTGAACAAGCAGTGGAGGTATGTTTCAACCAAACATTAAGTGTATAGTTGGGTTTTGATGGTTGTTTAGACGTGCATACTTTTCATGTTTGTCTTGCATTTTTCCCAGTCTATGGACTTCCGTGTCATTGAAAATGCTCACTTTTTTGTGACAATTTACAGCGTCTCTCCACTTCTGTGTCAATGGTGACGAGAGGTGTTCTAAAGGAACACCTCATGCTCTTAGCTAACAGCATGACATGTTGTGGAAACTTGATTGGCTTCAACTCTGGTGGTTACAAAGCACTAACTCGCTCATTGAATATTCAAGTCCCATTTACCGAGGCAACGCTGTTTGTAAGTATTTTGTTAAGTTTAGAAAGTACCAGGATTTCCCTTCTTGGATAAACCATTATTCCTTTTGAATTAATCAATTCTTGTATGGTTACACAGACACCAAGGAAGTGCTTTGAAAGAGCTGCAGAGAAATGCTATGATGATTCCTTGTCGAGCATAGTTGCATCCTGTTCGTGGGGTAAACGCGTGTCTGTCGGAACAGGTTCACGGTTTGACCTCCTGTGGAATCAGGAGGTATGTCATATTTGAAGTTAATTATTTTTAATGATATTCCTCACTCTTATCCTCTATTGGTGCTTGGACTTGGTATTTTTGGTGGAATTGCGGTGTCAACACGAATATGGGTATGGGATGGGATCTGTGTAGGACCAGCTGGAGATATCTGAATCCACCAAATTCAGTTTTGTACCCTTTTAGGTTTCAATTGCTAAAGATTTTCATGCCAGACAATAAGCTGACAATTTATACTCAGTTATGGTAATGAGATAAGAAGCTTAATGATAGGATGTCATCTTTGTTTTCTCGGTTCCTCTCTTTTCCTTTATCTTGGGTTATTACTGCCAACATCCTTGCCCTTTTCATCTGCCCCATTTTGGTCCATTTATTAATATTTTAATATTTTTACTTAACAAAAAAAAGGATCTTAATATTTTATTTTGGTTAAAGAATCCCCAGAACTTTGTCCTCCTTTCAAACCCTTTATTTGCTGTATTCACATGTGTTCTATTTTTTGTAGTTGGCATGTCAGACACTTAGATGCTTGCCTGCAACTGACACTTGCAATTGAGTCCAAGCAACAAAGGTCGTATTGGCTTCATCGATTTCTAGTGTAGCGTTTTCTCATTATTGCTTTTCTTTCACAGTTTGGATCTGATCAAATGAGTGGGATGGATGTCTACAACTTTCTGCACATGGTTAGTGGTGCTGGTGGAAACAATTCTAATACTGATTGCCTAGGAGAAGAAGTTGATGATCTAGTGGACGACTGGTGCCCGTCTCCAGACCATACAGCTGGTTTCGATAAGCCAGTGTTCGAGGACGCAGCTGATTTTGAGAATAATTTTGATGGTCAGCCAGCTGGTTCAGGTTGGGATAATGTTGCGTCTTCAGACAAGGTGTCAAATGTTGGTTGGGATGCTTCTGCATGGAACAAAAATGCTGAGGATGTTGACAAATTTGCAGCAGCTGCGACCAGTCCAAACAAGCAAAACGAGTGGTCTGGTTGGGGGGCTAGCAAATCTAAATCACAAGATGTTTCTCCAAAAGTGGATGTTGGTTGGCATGCTTCATCTTCATGGAATAAAAATGCAGAGGATGGTGACAGTTTTGCAGCAGCTGCATCCAGTTCGAAGAAGCAAAATGAATGGGCTGATTGGGGCACAAGCAAATCTAAATCACAAGATGACTCTACAAAAATGGATGGAACTTGTATGGAAGAGAAAACCTTCAAGTCTAATGGTTGGGATTCTGGCGCTAGCTGGGGAACAATGGGCAAAGAATCTGAAAAACTTGAATCTAGTGATGCACCACAATGTTGGGGGACAAAAGATTCCATCCTTACGAAAACCTTGGATGATTCTTCCAAATCTAGTGGCTGGGATACCGTTTCTTCTTGGGGGAAGAAGATCACAGGAAATGATAACCAGCCCAACCAAGGGAGAGAAGAAAGCGGATGGGCTAATAAAACAAGTCAAGTAAAACCAGGGCAGTCAACATCTGGCTGGAATAACAAAGTGACAGAGGAAAAGGTGGATCAATTGACATCTGGCTGGGGTGAAAAAACTACTTTGGAAAAGCCAGTTCAGTCAACGTCTGGTTGGGTTTCTTCAGCTGCTGCAGACTGGAGTAGGGACAAGTTACCTACACAAGGCTGGAGTAAGAATAGTTCTTCAGACCAACAAAAGTCGCATACAATGAATACTTCTTGGGACCATCAAAAGTCACCTGCAACGAATAGTTCTTGGGATCAACAAAAGTCACCTACAGCAAATAGTTCTTGGGACCAACAGAAATCACCTGTGACAAATAGTTCATGGGACCAAGAAAAGCCACCTACAGCAAATAGTTCATGGGACCAAGAAAAGCCACCTACAGCGAATAGTTCATGGGACCAACAAAAACCACCTACAGCGAATAGTTCATGGGACCAACAAAAGTCACAAGAAAGTTCACAAGGTTGGGACACCCCTAATGACTTAAACCAACCTGCAAGTTCTAGTGGCTGGGACATGCCACATGACGAGGATAACACTGAAAGTGAAAAGCAGCATCAGTGGGGACAGACTAGGGGCTCACGTCGTTGGGCTTCAGATGCTAGTAAGAAGAACCGTCCAGTGAAGCCAGCTCGACCAATGAATGATGATTCCAGTATGGCTGCAATGTTTACTGCTACAAGACAGAGACTAGACATGTTTACTTCTGAGGAGCAAGATATTCTCTCGGCTGTTGAGCCACTCATGCAGTCGGTCAGAAAAATAATGCACCGGACTGGGTAAACTTTCTCAGACTTGCTCTTGAATTTTTTTGGCAGTATAGTTTTTTAGTTACATCACAAAGTGGAATGGTGTTTCTTTATGTTGTTAGTCTGCATGAATATGCATGACTGAGGAAACTTTGGGAAATATGATGATAGATTCCCTTACATTTGATATTTTCAATTTATATGGTATTCTGTCTTTAATAGCCCAACAAGCAGGAAACAATTTATTCGTTTTAATAATTGCACTCTTCTAGTTGACATGATCGTGATTATAGAAATTCTGGTTACTTAGGTACTTCATGTCGGGATTTGCAATAGGATATATTTTAAGTTTTGTTAGATATAGTGTTACAAAGCAGACACTCCCAATGACTTAGCCTACATGTATCCTGTGTATAACTATTGTATTGCTTGATCTTTTTTCTACTTACCCATCTCCCGGCCCTGCATTCGATGGTTTCTGCTCTTCTCTGCATTTTTTCATCTTATCCCAGTTGTTTTGTTAATAGAAATTCATGTGTGAAGGTACAACGATGGGGATCCACTGTCCGCTGAGGACCAGTCGTTTGTTCTTGATAATGTTTTCGCTCACCATCCTGACAAAGCTGTGAAAATGGGTGCTGGTATTGACTATGTTATGGTATGCTTTGTTGTCAACTTTCCCCCAGTTTACTTTTGTTTAAATGACGTTCCTATCATTTGTGAGCTTTTGATCTTTGAAAGTGGACAATGACATCCATGTAAACGCATTCTATGCTTAATGCTTCGACTCACACGAGTCACTCACCAATGTTCTAAGGTGTGAAAACTGGCATTTTATCCATTTGAAGTTATTTGTTTAGTGATGGCTCTGAATTCTCAGGCCTTCTGAAGTAATCTGGAAATATCTGATGAAGGCGTCTTTAGCTTAGGGTGATGTTTTCTCGTCTTTTATTCTCCTAAAGAACTAAAGCTCCCATGTTATGCCTTATTTTCTTTCAAACTGCTTTATATATGCATGTATTAGCACTTGCGGATATTTGATACACTTTAGTGACGTCTAGGTCCTATGGTGTATGGTCAAGTAAACTTGTCCATGCTTTCTAGCCCGTCTTAAATTTGGTTTTGTTAACCATCAACCTAAAACTGATTATTATTAGGCTTGATTTTGGAATAGGTTACTATGAATGATGGTTTTCATTTTTGTAATATATTCGTCGGTACTGATAGTATATTAATGAATACATTGTATATATGGATTTAATTATACGTTTTATGTCAAAGATAAAAAAGAAAGTATTAATCAACTATTTGTGTATTTCACTCAATATGGAACAGGTAAACCAGCACAGCAATTTCACGGATACCAGGTGCTTCTATGTTGTCACAACCGATGGTCATAAGCAAGATTTCTTGTATCTCAAGTGCCTGGAAAACATGGTCAAGGTGAAATATCCTGATTTGGCAGAAGCTTTTAATCCAAAATATTTTGTTAAACCTCGTTCTGGAGGGAACCATGAGCGAAGTGTTGGTCCTGAGAATTCTCAAGGGAACCGTGAGCAACACTGGAACCGTGAGCAAAGCGTTGCTCCGGAGGATTCTCAAGGGAACCGTGAGCAAAGCGTTGCTCCGGAGGATGCTCAGGGGAACCGTGAGCAAAGCGTTGCTCGAGAAGATACAGGGGGAGACTAGGCAGTAGGCATCTGTCTTGCCAAGGGTTTAGTTAGACATTTTGCTCATTCCTGATACATGAATCTTTTGATGTGTACATATACAAGCCAGATGTTAAGTGTGTTTATTCCCCTGAAAAGAACTATACTTCCATTTCCATAGCTCCCTGTATGAACTGCCCTCTTTTAACCCCAAACATTTTGAGTTCATGTCGATTACGTTCTTCGGTTTCTTGACGTATTCGTGTCATATACTTTTATTTGACCTACCCAGCCCGCTAAATATAACGGGTTTATGGGTCAGTCTCCGGCCACAATATTAGGCTTAAACAGGTACCAGGAAACCCGGCTCCATATTTTTTAATTCCCAATTTATTTTGTATTTTTGCAGGAGTTATTACCAAAAACAGCAGCAAAAACAGCAGCTGCATTCTTCATTATTTCATTATTAAAACAGCAGCAGCAGCTCGTATGTTAGGCTTGCATCAAATTTCAAGTATTGAAACGTGAAATTAGATGAAATTTACCTTAATTGGTTGAGACATAATATTCATCTTGTTCCGGGTATACTGTCACCTAACCTGTGGATACCCGGTTATTGGATCTATTCGACTATTTGGAGAACCGGATTTTCGGCTCTTCGGATATCCAAATGTATGGACATCACTAATTAAAACTACTTAAATAATCATATAAACTTTTGATTTTTTTAATATACTGGTACGATTACATGTAATATTTGTTTGTACTTAACTCTTTAACATGTACAAGGACCTTGCATATACATTCTCGAACCTGAATCTCTTGAGATGATTATCATTATCTTTTCTATATCTATTTTTTCTTATTATCTTTTCTATATCTATTTTTTCTTATTTCAAATGTGCTTCGACATCTGTAGAAACTAATATCATTGTAATGTAAACTAGATATTTCGAGTGAGTTTCATAGAGAACAAATTTTTTAAAAAAAGAGTGAAATGTGAATGTTTTTGTATTGATTTTGTTGTGAATAGTGTTCGTTGTGACAAACATTTATTGACTACTAAGAGTAGACGATTTTCTACAAGAAAAATAAGGAAGAAATCGTCACACTATCATACCACATATCATTAATGATTTAATGGTTCGGTACTTCAATTGAACCAAAAATTAAAATTCAGCGTTCTAAAATTTAAGATTTATCCTATATTCAATTGGAATTCAATTAAAATTCCATTTGTCACTAAATCATTTTACCTCCTAATCATATAGGTTGTTTCACCGTGAGACATCTTAGGGTGCGGCTAAAATGAGGTAGATTTCTACACAAATTCTTACTCAGTTGATGAGAATGTGTTATAGTTAGTAAGAATTTTAGCTCTACTTAAATTATTACCCAGTCCAACATAAATTCTTATCATTTTATAAAAAAATATATTGATCGGCCTTTCCCAATGGCAATTTTATATTAAAAATACCTTTTTAATATTTATTTTGAAAAATAACCCATTCATATACTTATTTTGAAAAATGACCCCCAAATCAGCCACATTGGAAGACTTCGCGTTCCGTTAAAAGTGATTACAGACCTTACATGGAAGCACTTTTCAGATAACCCAATTTAATATTAGGTATTAAGACCTCACGTTCTTCATGTAGCGAGGTCTCCAAGAATTTGAACGGGTGAATCAATTTATCGTGTGATTTATTTAAGAGACTTCGCTTTCTGTAGAAAGCGAGTTCCATACTTTCCAGGCTGAAATGCAAGTGTATATAGGCATGTTCGAGGCATTTTTGCGGGTTATTAATCGGAAAATTTTCATAATTGTTAAGCTTAGAGGCGTAGTATTGGAATTTGTCTTTCATTTGAGACTGATATTGGCATGAACGAGACATTGTAAACGATGTAAAAATCGTGGTGAAAATGGTTCCAAAGCTTGGTTTTGTGCATGAATAACAAGCTAACATGTATTAGCGAGCATGTTTGAGTTATTTTTCCGGGTCAGTAATTGGAAAATTTTCGTAATTGTTAAGCTTAGAGACATAGTATTGAAATTTGTCTTTCATTTGAGACTGATATTGGCACATAGGAGTCATTGTCAACGGTCTAAAAATCGTTGTTGAAAACGGTTCCAAAGCTTGACTTTGTGCATGAATAACAAGCCAAAATGGCTTCATAGGCATGTTCTTTTGTTTTTTCTGGGAAGTTATTTGCAGAATTTGGTTAATTTTTAAGCTTGGAGGCGTATCTTTATCCCTAATCTTAAATTTCCTATCGTGTGATACTTTTCGAATTTAATTTAATTTCATTATTTCATATTTCAATGGCTTAAAAGAAAGAGAAACGTGTCGAAACATAAGTATATGTAAATGCGTTTATAAATTTTTTAACTTTCAAACTAATACATAAAATGAAGACAAAAATTTATAGAGTCAAGCTAGGATGGTCTGGACTGAGGCTTCCCACGAAGCATGTATGAGGTTTGTTGTAGTTTGTTATTTTCCAGAGGTTGTTCAGTCTCTTCAATCGTGATACACGGATTCTCCAGTTACATCCGTGGTCGTTCTGGTCACATTCTACAATATATTTGTCCGCGTCCGTTTTCTTCACTGTCGACACAATTGAGCGGCGTATGTTGTAGTTCTTAATTGCATCATCCGTAAGTCTTTTTATCGTGAATATCATTCCAACTTGTAGTTCACCATCACTATTGAGAGTTGCATCGCATGACTGTCTCCCTATAGATGAGAGACCATCTACATTTCCAGACATTAAAAAGCGAATTACTATGAAATTGACTAAGAGAAATATACAACGAATTAGTATGAAAATTGAAGGGTGAGATTTTAAGGTTGCGGAGGCCCTATTTATAGTCGCTTAGGAGATTCATGGTGTGGCAGTGAACTTGCTATATACAGAAAGCGAGTTATGCTCATATGGCACATGGAAATCATTTTCTACCGAAAGCGAGTTCCGTGTATTAAATCGAAATTGAACTTCTCCGCCTATAAAAACGTCCATCCATCGCAGTTGAAGTAAAATGATATGTTTTGTACACGTCATTTGACCGTCAAAATTTGAATTCTTGACGTGGCTTCGTAGGAATGTTCCGGGAAGTTAATTGCAAAATTTGCGTAATCGTTGAGCTTGAAGGCGTAGTATTGTAACTTATCTTAAATTTTGTTTCGTATGATACTTTTCGTTACTCTAATTTGAGTTTATTGTTTCATATTTCAATGACTTAAAAAAAAGAACTTATCTTAAATTTCGTATTGTGTGATATTTTTCGTTAATTTAATTTGAGTTTATTGTTTCATATTTCAATGACTAAAAAGAAAGAGAAGCGCGTCGAACCATAAGTTAACATGTGAACGTGTTTATAAAAGTATAATTTTCCAGACTAGAACATAAAATGAAGATAATAAAATTATTACGTTTATAAGTGCTAAAAGATCCTCAACTTGTTTTGCTCTCTAGGTCTCATCCTTAGTGAAGTTGTTACATTGTACCCCTAAATAGCCGTTGTTCTCCTTCAAGCCTAAAGACGTATTTGAGGTGTAGGAGAGGTTGATATTGTCACATAGGAGACATTGTAATCGGTCAATTGTACCCCTAAACATTCTTTCATGAAGTGGGCAGATAAACAAGCTTCGTGGATTTCGTGTGGCCACAAAGACAACCAATTCTACCCATTGATCATCATCATTCGCAATGGTAGAGGCTTTGACTGAGGTTACATGCGGTGTTCTTCAGCTCGCCTCCACGATTAAAGCGCAAAAATAAGTTACCTGCAACCTCGAAAAAAAGGTTAAGAAGTTTGCGGGCACTTGAAAAGACCACTCATTTTCTGGATATTGTGATTTGTCGTTCATCTTGAACAAAAACGTGAAAGACACATGTCACCAATACTGATAATCCACCAAAAGCATCTACTGATCATATGAATGCAACTACATATACCAACAAACCACAATATCTAGGAAATGTCATTGTAAAAGAATTTTCTGGATACGTCGTTTGTTGCCATTAGTAGTTACAATTGAGTTTTTTCTTAGGATCTGATTGCAATTGACAGCAACGACTGCAGATTGTTTACCTCTACCTCTTGCCTATTTATAGGGGTATCCTCGCATCCACCAAACCACGAGGATGTTTGGCACATTTTTTAGTGACATCGCGTTCTGCAAAACGCAAGGTCTGTAGAGATTCCTACCGTGGCAACACTAGAGGCCGTAGATTTGACATGTCACCAGACCTCGCATTCTGCAGAGAGCGAGGTTCATTATTTTTTTAAATCAAAAATTTAACCGTCTAAGTGTTCATGAACGAGCTTATAAATTAGTCTATAAACACGTAAATTGTACCCTTAAACATGCTAATAAAGAAGCTAATAAAAGAACACAAATGAACGGTATACAAGCATAGCAGACATTGTACAAACATAAAAGATCCTCAACTTGTTTTGCTTTCTTGGTCTCATCCTTAGTCAAGTTGTACAATTGTACCCATAAACAATTGATTCTCTTCTTCAAGCCTAGATTGGTATTTGAGGCTGATATTGGCATATAAAAGACATTGTAACCGGTTAATTGTACCCCTAAACAGCCGATTATCAGGAATGCATTTTACGAAGTCTTTGTTAACATACCCTCAGCTTACTTCTAGAGCTGAGTAGAGAACCGATGCTCTTCTTCAACCTCAGAGGTTTATTGGAGCCTATTATTGTACCGCTAAACATGCTTTCACGAAGTAGGTAGATAAACAAGCTTCATGGATTTTGTATGGCCATAAAGACGTCCAATTCTACCCATTGATCGTCATCATCACCAATGGTAGGGGCTATGACTCCAGTTACATGCGAAGGTCTTTATCTAGCCTCCACGATTAAGGAGTAAAAATAAATGACCCGCAACCTCGAACAAAAGTTTATGAAGATTACAGACACTTGAAAAAGACCACTTTTTCCCGAATATTGTGATTTGTCGTTCCTCTTAAACCGAAACACGGAAGACACATCTCAGAATACTGTTAACACGCTGAAAGCATCTACTAATCATATACATGCAACTATGTATACTAACAAACCACAATATCCAAAAAATGTCTTTGTAAAAGATTTTTTCAGATACGTTGTTTGTTGCCATTAATATATACAATTGGGCTTTTTCTTCGAATCTGATAGCAATTCATAGTTAGTGAACAAATGCAGTTGATAGAAATGGTTTGGGGTTTATTCAGATTCACTTCTGGCTTATTTATAATTGGATATTTTTGCTCCCTCCCAAATGCGAGGTTATTTTGCATGTTTTGTTAAGACCTCGTGTTCTGCATAACGCGAGGTATGCAAAGATTTTTTAAGTAAAAATCCACAGTCTTTCAATGCTTTTCATTTGAAGTTACAGATTTTTGGAGAGAATTCATATTGATTGGTTTAACATTTTATGACTTACAAATTAAAATGAATGTTATACCTCGGATGAAGAGAACTTAAAAAATTAAGCTGAGATGATTAGTAGTGCCACACATTGTAAACAATGTAAAAATCGCGTTCAATTAATTACAAAGAAAAAGAAATCAAAACCTTAACAAAGAGATTTTATTACATACAAAAATAGTACTACAATAAGCAAGTTCTATTAATTGATACGAGGGCCTGAGCAATTAGGACATTTGTTCTTCATGTGTCTGGGATTCCTACATATAATGCAAAGTTTTCATTGTCCAGTTTGTTCTCGAAATTCCTAGGCCAAATCTTCAGCATAGTAAATCCGAGTTGATCATGGACGACCCCTCTTTTTGTGTCGTAGTGCAAGATCTGACCATATTGTAGGTTCATCATCAACTGCAGATGGATCAACTTTATTTCCAATGGGAGGAAACTCGTATTCGTAAACCTTGAATATGGTTTCAAGTTATTAAACCGGATCGACCATTGTCATGTAGTGAATCCATACAGAAGAACAAGCGGCAATGGCTTTTGCACACGAGTATTTAAATGTTCCATTGAATATGGTTTCAAGTCAGCTACTTGCTTCTTAAGGTTGCAAAAAGGGTAGCCAACCGATAATATGTCGCATTGACAATGAAGGTGATATGCAAATGTCGCACTCTCTTAAGTGATGAATTTATCGCCACAACTAAGTTCGTTGTCATGTGACCATATCATTTACCCACATCAAATGAGCAAAGCCATTTCTCCTTCGGGATTGTAGCAAGATAGTTATAGTCAGGTCCATTCCTGACTCTCAGTTCTTTAAACAGCTCATCAACCTCATGCACGTAATGCATGTTGCATAGCCAACAGAAATGAAATAGTTAATAATGAATATTAAATGAAAAGATATCTTAAACCTATAAGAGTGAAAAACGTACCCATTCGAAGCACCATTAGATGTTCATCTTCATTTTTGTACCATTACAGGTAATTAGCAGCAATGTGGCATAAGCAGTATCAGAGGTAAATATTGTGAGGTTTCTAAGATGGACCCGTACGCTCTATTGCGTATTTGATCGATGCGTCTCTATCAGAAACAACACATATCCCATCATCTCTATCACACATAGCACGAGATAGAACATCTCTATACGATAACAAGTGTAGCAATTGTTTGTCGATCATGAGATCGCTCATGAACTGTATTACCAAGATCAAAATCAACATCACCCGCAGAAGAATGTCTCCCCATAGATGGTGAAACATACTCTAAAGTAGGGATATACGTTGAATATCGTCCAAATGAAAAATCATTGAACAGGTTAAATGCTTCATGGTTTGGCAAGTTCATGTAGTTTTGAGATGATGACGTGCCCACACCCATACTGTATGGATTATACGTTGAATTTCTTGGCATCGAAGATGCATTAGGATCGAAGTCAAAATTCGGTGGCTGGTTCAAGTCAAAGTCAAAACTAGTCACACAAGAATGTATTGGCATAGATGACGATGATGCATCGAAGTCGTTGTGTGGAATGTTTGTACTTAATAAGTTGAAATCATTTCATAAATTGGTTGTCAGACCGTGAACATTTATATTAGGATCGAAGTCAAAATTTGCTCGTCTCTAATTTAGGATTCCGATAGCATCATCATCATCAGAAAATATTGCATACAGCTCAAGCAACCCTTTAAATGAATACTGAATGTGGGATTCCACCATCAATTCCATATCACTGTTGTCTGCAATGTGGTATATTGAGTAGGTTAATAGTTTTAACGACGTCGGCAATCGATACTTCAACAGTTCTAGCTTTTTCCCACGACCATGTGAAATATTGTTATTCACTGCATTCATTAACTTGTTATACAGTAATTTTCTCGACAACATTAGCATTATAGTATTTGAGGATTGAAAGATGACGCCGAGAAATGCATCAGCGATTATCTCGCCATCATATTATATCAAAGCTATAATAGTTCCTCGTCTCGACAACTTTTGAGAATCTCTATGATAATTTGAAAACAAGAATAAACATTAGCGTGTCATTGTAATGACTTCAAGCTATAAAGAATCGAGAAATCTCACATAAACTTACAACCGTATCAACTTATCTAGAAGTCACGTCTCACAAATTAAGTAGGTGTACTTAACTTCACTTGTCCTTCAATTCTATGAACTGCTACAATCGAACAGTTCTGTTTGGTGTTTAGGTCCTTCGATTCTGTCTGATTTAAGAGGCACCAAGCTCAACAATTATTCGTCCATAAAAATCAGAGGAATTCTTATTAATCAGACGTGCCATACAAGTTTTTAAGTAAGGCTGACATGTCAGTAAACCCGCGCTGTACAGAAAGCGATTTTTAAGGGAGCTCACTTTCTACAAAAAGTGAGGTATATTTTTTCATTGCAATAGCATTCAAATTCCATATCTATAAAAATGTCCATCCATATACATGATTTGATTTGTACACATCCATCAATCGTCGAAATTCTCCAAAAAGATGGCAAGATTTTCTGCAACGATGTTCTATTTCAGAACTTATTTCTACACTTCTTTTAACAACAACATCAACAAAGACGAGTTATATGATTTGATTTCAACACAGCTTGCCAAATCTATAACACGCCAAATGTCTTATTTGTTGGCAAAAATACAAATTGATGAGACCGACCCTGAAACACATTACATGCTAACATTATCAAATACAAGGGACCTTCGCAAGATGTTTAGGAGTTACATTCGTGTTGAAGGTACGAACATCGAGTTGACTGTAAAATTTAATGAAGAAACAGCTTCACCACGAACCGCAACTGCAACTCTGTTGTTAGAAGACGAAGAGGCAGTTCTACTATGTAATTACAGTAAACGACAGAAGAAAGAGCAAAAAATTGAGGAACTAAACTTAACATCAGACTTGTTTAGAGACTATGACGACACGAAGACTGGCCCATTTTCTATTCATTTCAACTAATTGTAACATTCTTGTATCTTATTCACGAATTTTAATATATTGTACTTATTAATTATCTTTACTGGTGCTTACATCTATTCATTTGAGGACTGAAAGTCGACGCCGAGAGATGCATCGGCGATCATCTGGCCATCATAGTATATCAAAGCTGTAATAGTTTCTCGCCTCAACATCTTTTGAGAATATCCACGATCATCCACAAACATTACATGCATTGTAATGACTTCAAGCTATATCAGACTCAACAATTATTCGTTCGCCAATACCGGAGGAATCCTTATTATTTGGATATGTCAGGCTGACTTTTTAGTGACCCCGCTTTTTGTAGAAAGCGAGTTCTTCATAGATTCCTGACGTGACAGCACCAGAGTATGCAATAGATGTAACACGTCAGTGGAAATCACTTTCTGTAGAAGGCGATGTCCACTTTTGTTAAAAAAATAACATGTGTATTTTTTTTAAAACATTTAAATTATTATATTTTTTAATAACGTTTAATATGTTTTTTAAGGTTGAAGGATAAATATATAATTTAAAAAGTCTTCATCATATACGCAAGGCACAAGCAACACATAAAATAAGGTAAAATATATTTTTTCATTAAAAAGGATAAAAGTAAGTTTGTGTACATAGTTAAAACTATTTAAAAATCCATCCTAATGACGTCTATGTCCACCTATACCATACTGTAGTGGTGGACGATCTCGAAGCAGATTTCTTCGAAGAAAGCGTGCTCCATCATCATCATCACCATCTCGCCCGGCATCTACACTACCACCGCTGGCACTGGGACCGATGTAGAATAAGCTCTACGGGGGCATCTGCTCCACAATACCGAAATTGAACTGTGTTGTTAATGGTGCAACTTCATAAACTGAAGGAACATATGTAGAGGGAAATGTCGAATAATTTACTAGAGGAATCTTCATAAAGGGACTAAACACGTCTGTGAAAAAACTTTCGGACGGACTCCCCAATGGGTGAAATGATGAATAAGTCGATTGACTAAATGCGGGAGCTGGCACCTGCGTATGAGACTGCGATGCTGATTGGGCAGGTGCATGTGCTGTTTCCGATGACGATGCCCTTGGAGTGTGTGTTCTTCTTCTTTGGCTTTCTTCCCTCATTCTTGTACCACGTTGCGTTGGTGTACCTTGCGTTCGCGGACGGTTTGGTGGAGGCACATCTATTTCTTGTTCGCGCTCCTTTGGGTTAGTAAATACGGTTTCCCATTTTGTTCGTACCAGTGCACATAATCATATGTAACACTTTGGTACACAATGGGTTCACAAATGGGGGCCACCTATCAAATCTTGTCATCCACTCGCCCACCCACACCGCATGATGATGCCCCCAATGGACCTCCGTCTTCCCTTGCTGCTTTAAGCTATGAAATTCGTCCATATTTGGTGGTGGAAATGAAATCCCTAGGACAAAGCTGAATTGTCGCAGCACGTAGTCGGTAGGATGCCCACTCGACTATTTCATAGTGTATGAGTGGGACCCTTAAAATCCAAACATGCGCAGTCCACATTATTTTCGGTGGAATACATGCCGCAATATTAGGATCAACGTACGACGTCCACAGGAACTACAAAAAAAATTGTAAACTAAGTTAGATAAACTCGAATTTAAAAATCTATTTTTAAAATTTTAAAAATTTAAATCAATTAAAAAGTTTACCCATTCTTTCTTATCGATCAACAGTCTATAATCTCGTTGTGTTGTTGGTAGTTCCACGTGAGTTAATGAATCACACCACCTATCATTCATACAACAAAAAATATTATTAGCATATTATAAAAAATGAAAATTATAAACTGGAAACACGAATGGGGTCAAATTTCTAGGAGTCGAGATTGAAAACGACATTCGAAATCAAGCCCAAGACTGGAGCAACAAAACACACCCTCCAGTGACACGTTTGTCTGGCTCGACGGTTCTGCATAGCCCCCTAAATAGAAATGCCAAGACTGCCGATCCCCAACTCTTATTTTTTGATTCTAGAAGACTGCTTAGATGAAGCAACCGCGTCAGATGTACTTTGTTGCGGGATTTGTCTAGCATCAAGACCTCCGATAACTCGTAGAATATGAGCACTAGCAAACTGCTGCAAAAATATTAAATACCAATGTCAAATTATTTTCAATAAAAATAATATCTAAATAAATAATCATAAATAATTAAATTTATATTACCCTCTTTGTTTCTTCATCAACATTAAGGGGAAGGTCTCCAAAATTGTTCTCCAAAAAAGTTATAAAAATTTTACCGTCGTCGAACTTCTCTGGCACAACTCCAAGAAAATTAGCACACACAGCTTCCCAGACTGCTTCGGCAACACCGGTTATAACCTCGCCGTCAACTGGAAGACCAAGATGCAATGCAACATCTTGCAACGTAATAGTAGCCTCACCACACGGAAGATGAAATGTGTGTGTCTCCGGTCTCCACCTTTCCAATAACGTATTTACCAACGGTTGATTAATCTTCGTACCGCCAATTATTTGAAATACAAGACCAAAACCAGATTCTTAAAAAAGGAACAAGATCGGATGCGGATCATCCGTAATACGGTTCAAATAACAAGTTAACGCACGTTCATAATGCTTCAAATTAAAATTTAAAATTAATAAATAACTAAATAATAAATAATAAAAAGTAATTAACTAATTAAAAAATATTTTACCTCTTTATTTGTCTGTTAAAAGTCGAACTCGTGTCTGTGATATAGTCTCAGAACTCTTTAAAAATAATATTGAATACTAGAGTAAGAAGAAGAATGAACAGCTTCGGAGGAGATGGGCCCCTATTTATAAGAGACCTTGTACCCCTTCCGAAGCGATATCATTCGACCTCGCTTTTTGCAAAATGCGAGGTCCGTTGAAAAGTCGCGACTTTTCAGTTCGAATCAATTTCACCATGTCAGAAGAGACCTCGTATTCTACAGAAAGCGAGGTCTCAGGGCTTTCAAAATTTAAAATTTTTTGTCTTATTTTTTTTATCTTCAATTAAGACCATTATATGTTTCTTAATATGATATTCAATTTTTATTTTTTTCCCCAACTTTATTAAATTTTATACAATAACAGGAATTTAAAATTTTAGCAAATATGTAATTGGAATCATTAAAAAACATATAATAGATCTTTAAAAAAGTTGGATATTTAACAAATTTAAAATCTTTTACTTTATTTATTCAACCTTAACAATCAATTCCTAATAATTATGGTCTTTCAAAAAGTTTAATTTTTTGATTTTATAATATAATCTTTAAATTTTAATGTTTAACATCTAAAAATTCAACGATAAACTTTTTTAAATACCAATTTTGTTATATATTATCTTCTTTTAGACAAAATAATGATCTTAAAAAATATAATTTTTTTTAAGTTATTAATTTTAATTTGTCTCATATTCTACAATAATTATACTTTTTATTAAAGGAAAATAAGGATAATTATGCCAAATTATTCTTAATTATAATTTTTTAAAATAATTAAGATATTAAAGATGGATTGATCCGTCCGTTCAAATTCTCAGGGACCTCAATATACACAGAACGCGAGGTTTTAAACTCTAATTTTAAACTGAGTTATCTGCTATAATTGCTTTCAACGTAACGCGAGATCTTCGTAACTAATTTAGGATAATTTTTCAAAATAAACATACGAATGAGTCATTTCTCTAAATAAATACTAAAATGGGGTTTTTAATAGAAATTTGCCTTTTTCAATCATATACGTGGATTGAAAAACGGATGATTCAGAAACTTTTATCTGTCAACATCATCACTAGAGGATTTGTTAGTTGTAGTCTTTAAAGTCTATTTAAATGCTAACACTGAACACTAAAACCCAGGTGAAGAACAAAGAAGAAGAAGCATGAATCTTACCATTGTCATTTCTGCTTCAATTGCCATTTTCCTTTCCATTTTCTTCTTCCCTCTGCTAAACTCCAATTGTAACTAAAAACCCAACCTTTTTGTTTTTCTTTCCTTCAAATTCTTCTCATTTCCACTTCCTTTTACAATTCAACAACTTGGGTACTCCTTCAAATCCTGCTGCTTAACTTTTTTTGTTCTTTCTTTTATTCCCAGATTGGTTGAAATGGAGAGCTTCATTGATTCCATCAACTAAACTAGGTGCTGATTTGATAGTTAAAAATGGGGTCATTTTCACCAGCGACCCTTATTTTCCTTTTGCTGATTCCATGGCCATTCGTGACGGTAGAATCCTTCGTCTTGGCAACTATTCCTCTCTTCAGGTTGTTTATTCTTCTTTTCCTTTTCCCCATTTTAAACCCCATTTTTTGTATTTGAATTTTGGATGTGCTTTCTTCTTTGAAAAATGTGAATTTATTGGGTTATTCTTTGCCATTGTAGTGACTTGGAATTCTATTAATGGAGTTTTGTTTTTATTTTCTTTCATGTATTAAGCTTGCTTAGCAGTTTTTTCTTGTTGAATGCTGGTAGTATTTTCAACTTCAAGTGTAAACTCGAGTGCAGGATTTGTCAGGATATGACACTAAAGAGCTGAATCTTGAAGGAAAGGTCGTGGTACCTGGATTTATTGATTCTCATGTTCACTTGATTTCTGCAGGACTTCAGGTTTTCAAATTCCACCTACTGTTTTTTTTTTCATTGTGCCATTTCTTTTTCCAAATGTCTTTACTTTCACCGAGCTGATATTGTGTACAATTGAGATTATTCTTGACTATTCTGGTTAAATCCGGGTTGTAAATGAAGCACGGATACTTGGCTCGGGGGAGTGCCCGAGTGTTGGACATGTGTTCGACACGGACACTGCTCCAACACGGCATAATACGTATCAGACATGCGAGGATGTCAAATAAATAAAAGTAGCACATGAAAAACAGTCAACACACTGCTAGACACACCTGAACATGCAATGAAGAATTATGGAATCAACACTGAGTAACTAGGGATCATGTGGAAAATATAGAGAACTTTTTCCCTTTGTTGTCGATTAAGGATGCAATTAGAAGTCTTGTGACTTGGAGGATTATACTGTGAACTGGAGTTTTTGAGGAGGCAAAATAAGGGAATCTCAATTGATTGTAACACTTCAATTTGGAGTTTAAAATTTAAATTTAGGTTCTTGAGAATCCCTTTAGTATTCATTTTTCTGTCTCGATGAATTTTTTTCTCTCTTGTGATGTTTGTTGGTATTCTATGTGAGAAAGGGGCCATGGTGGACAGAGATGCAATGAATGATGGTGGTTTGTGCGTGATCGGTGGTTAGGGATTTGTTATTTGAAGAAGATGAACAGGATATTTTTCAGAGAGAACAATGTGTTTCTTTGTATTTTCTTACTGTTCTTAATTATCAAATGTATAGAGTTTTAATATAACTAAAATTATACTTTTATCTTTAGTTTGAATAATACTTATTCCTAATTTAAATAAGACTCCTAGTAAATCTAAACTATTGATTAGGAATAAACTCTAATTGCACATTAAATAAAATCTCTAACACTCATCGTCAACTTACACTCTCCCTCAAGCTCTAGCACTTCTCGGATAACTTACACTCCCGTCAAGCTGGTGAGCAAACGTAGTAGAGCACCAGCTTGGATCTTGGATGTGATGCACTGCTCATATTTCTTCTGCTGTTTCTTAGAGAAAAATACTCCCCGTTCTCGAGAGTCTTTAATTTGAAGAGTGAGGACAGTACTATGATGTTTTTGCGCAACAATTGTTGATGCCATTCAATTTATGGTACACTTGAGATGGTTGATGCATCAGTTGAAATATCAAGACTGCTCCTAAGAATGCTCCAACCTGCAGTTCCTGACTAAAAGGTCTGATGCGAACGATGTAGAAAGTGATCACAGGAATCTACACTCCCCTCAAGCTGGTAGTTACACAGACTAGAGTTCTAGCTTGGATCTTTGATGTAGAATCCCTTAAAAGAATATTATCTAGTTTTTAAGGTTAAACTAGAACCTCTTCTCCTATCTTTTAGGATGAATGGCTAAGATAGAATCAAATAGTTTTTAAGGCTAAACTATAACCTTTTCAACTATCTTTTTTATTGGCTAAGATAGAACCATTAAATAGAGAACAAAACAGCAATTAAACGAGTAGAAATTTCATCAGAGATGTAAGAGTCCAACGAGGGAGAAGCCAAGGAACGAGTGTGGCCTAATGATAGCAGCGGAAAAAAAACGATGTGTATCTGAAAAATCAGATCGTCAATCTATTTCAGATTGGTGACGATATCAAGACCGTTGTTGGCTCTGATACCATGAAAGAAAAGGGCCATTGTGGCCGGAGATGCAATGAATGATGGTGGTTTGTGTGTGATCGGTAGTTAGAGATTTGTTGTTTGAAGAAGATGAATAGGATATTTTCCAGAGAGAACAATGCGTTTATTTGTATTTTCTTATTGTTCTTAATTATCAAATGTATATAAAGTAAGCCTTTAAATAGGCTGATATAGAGTTTTAATATAACTAAAATTATACTTTTATCTTTAATTTAAATAATACTTATTCCTAATTTAAATAAGACTTCTAATAAATGTAAGTTATCCAAGAAGTGTTAGAGCTTGAGGGGGAGTGTAAGTTGACAAAAAGTGTTAGAGTTTAATGTGTATTTCTAAGTCAGTAGTTTAAATTTACTAGAAGTCTTATTTAAATGAGGGATAAATATTATTTAAATTATAGATAAAAGTATAATTTTAGTTATATTGAAACTCAGATCGACCTATTTAAAGGCTTATCTCATACACATTTGATTAAGAAGAATAAGAGAAAATACAGAGAAACACATTGTTCTCTGTTAAAAATACTATTTTTGTTTTATCGTTAAATTCTAGCTTTTATATTTTATTGTTCATTGTTCACCGGCGTTCATCTTCTCCGGCCATCATGGCCCCTTTCTCACATGGTATCAGAGCCAACAACGATCTTGATATCGTCACCACTGATGTCATCTCTAATCTGAAACAGATCGACGATCTAATTTTTCAGATGCACGTCGTTTTTCTTTTCTGCTGCTATCATTAGACCACACTCGTTCCTTGGCTTCTCTCTCGTTGGAATCTTACATCTATGGTGAAATTTCTACTCTTTTAATTTTGCTATTTTGTTCTCTGTTTAATGGTTCTATCTTAGCCAATCAAAAAGATATATGAAAAGGTTATAGTTTAGCCTTAAAAACTATTTGGTTCTATCTTAGCCATCCATTGTAAAAGATAAGGAAAGGTTATAGTTTAGCCTTAAAAACTATCCAGTTTCTATCTCAACCATCAATTATAAAAGATAGGAGAAGAGGTTATAGTTTAGCCTTAAAAACTAGATAATATTTTTTTTAAGATTCTACATCAAAGATCCAAGCTGGAATTCTAGTTTGTGCAACTACCACTTGAGGGGAGTGTAGATTCCTGTGATCATTGTTGAATGGAAGCGACTACTTAGTCCGTAAATGACGAAAAAAAGGGAAGACATCTCGGAAGATTCAAAAACACGAAAAAGATCATCACCGACAGAGGAAAGTGGAAGACATTTAAGGATGGTGCAAAAACCAATAACAACAATAAAGTTGGTAGACATCTCAAGAATGATGCGAAAAATCAAAGAACATCGTTTGCAAATTTTCAACAATGGCCGTTCACGAAATAGCATGAGTATGTCCTAGCTGTTCAACTCAATGGGTCCCAAAAAAGGGAGATTTTTCCCTAAAAACAACAAAGAAATATGAGTAGGGCATCACATCCAAGATCCAAGTTGGTGCTCTACTACACTTGCTCACCAGCTTGAGGGGGAGTGTAAGTTATCCAAGAAGTGTTAGAGCTTGAGGGGGAGTGTAAGTTGACAAAAAGTGTTAGAGTTTAATGTGTATTTCTAAGTCAGTAGTTTAAATTTACTAGAAGTCTTATTTAAATGAGGGATAAATATTATTTAAATTATAGATAAAAGTATAATTTTAGTTATCTTTGAAACTCAGATCGACCTATTTAAAGGCTTATCTCATACACATTTGATTAAGAAGAATAAGAGAAAATACAGAGAAACACATTGTTCTCTGTTAAAAATACTATTTTTGTTTTATCGTTAAATTCTAGCTTTTATATTTTATTGTTCATTGTTCACCGGCGTTCATCTTCTCCGGCCATCATGGCCCCTTTCTCACAATAAATCTAAACTACTGATTAGAATAAACTCTAATTACACATTAAATAAAATCTCTAACACTCCTCGTCAACTTACACTCCCCTCAAGCTCTAGCACTTCTCGAATAACTTACACTCCCGTCAAGCTGGTGAGCAAACGTAGTAGAGCACCAGCTTGGATCTTGGATGTGATGCACTGCTCATATTTCTTCTACTGTTTCTTAGAGAAAAATACTCCCCGTTCTCGGGAGTCTTTAATTTGAAGAGTGAGGACAGTACCATGATGTTTTTGCGCAACAATTGTTGACGTCATTCAACTTATGGTACGCTTGAGATGGTTGATGCATCAGTTGAAATATCAAGACTGCTCCTAAGAATGCTCCAGCCTGCAGTTCCTGACTAAAAGGTCTAATGCGAATGATGTAGGAAGTGATCACAGGAATCTACACTCCCCCTCAAGCTGGTAGTTACACAGACTAGAGTTCCAGCTTGGATCTTTGATGTAGAATCCCTTAAAAGAATATTATCTAGTTTTTAAGGTTAAACTAGAACCTCTTCTCCTATCTTTTAGGATGAATGGCTAAGATAGAATCAAATAGTTTTTAAGGATAAACTATAACTTTTCAACTATCTTTTTGATTGGCTAAGATAGAACCATTAAATAGAGAACAAAACAGCAATTAAACGAGTAGAAATTTCATCAGAGATGTAAGAGTCCAACGAGGGAGAAGCCAAGGAACGAGTGTGGCCTAATGATAGCAGCGGAAAAGAAAAACGATGTGTATCTAAAAAATCAGATCGTCAATCTATTTCAGATTGGTGACGGCATCAAGACCGTTGTTGGCTCTAATACCATGTAAGAAATGGGCCATGGTGGCCGGAGATGCAATGAATGATGGTGGCTTGTGTGTTAAAGATTTGTTGTTTAAAGAAGATGAATAGGTATTTTCCAGAGAGAACAATGTGTTTCTTTGTATTTTCTTATTGTTCTTAATTATCAAATTTATACAAAGTAAGCCTTTAAATAGGCCAATATAGAGTTTTAATATAACTAAAATTATACTTTTATCTTTAATTTAAATAATACTTATTCCTAATTTAAATAAGACTTCTAATAAATCTAAACTACTGATTAGGAATAAACACTAATTACACATTAAATAAAATCTCTAACACTCCTCGTCAACTTACACTCCCCTCAAGCTCTAGCACTTATCAGATAACTTACATTCTAGTGCTTTTTTATGGTATTTCATATCTTTAACATCTCTATGTTCTCTTATTGTGCTCTTCTATGAGAATTTTTGTTTAGAAAAGTTCACTGTCATGGTGTTTCTTAACGAGTTTTTTTATGCGTCAAATGATTGTGGGTGAATTCCTTATTCCTGTAGCCAACATGCAAGCTTGTGCATCACTTGTTTGTAGCCAGTTGCTGCTAGATAGAACAGATATCCTGAAACAAAGACTTTGCTCGATCTTCATACATGGTAGAGTATGGAAATATGGGATGATAATCAGTCACTTATTTTGAGAACCCTTTAGTTTTATCATAGGTGTCCTCATCAGCATGCTGGTGTTAAAACCATGGCAGACTAAGAGTTCATTATTCTTTCATGGCATGCCCCTTTAGGTTTCTTTATGAATGCCTATCTTTTCAAACATTGGCCATAGATAAAGAATAGGGATCTCATACGATGTCCCTTTCATTGTCAAACATTTCAATCCTCTGGATGGATTCCCAAAACATGCCTAGATTTTTGAAAGCTCGCTTTTGCTTTTAACGTCCTAGTGAGAGTATGTGCTTTTGTTTCCTGTGGTTGTAGTTGATATATACTAATGCAAAATTGAGATTTTCTTGTGTAGGACAGATGGCACGTGTACAGCTTGAAGGTGTAAATCAGAAAGATGAAGTTGTGAGAAGAGTGAAAGAAGCAGCACTAAGTATCTTCTTTTTCTTTAATTATGTTTTTTGAGGTTTCATGGGAAATTCTAAAAGAGACCCGCTAAAAAGAGGCTAAAAAAAGGCAGGTACACAAATTCTTACAAATACTTGTAAGGATTTATGCATATGTACCGAAATTCTTACAAAACAGTAAGAAATTCGGTATATATATAAATGCTTACCACTTTTATGTACATACCGAAATTCTTACAAAAGTAATAAGCATTTGTGTATATACCGAATTTCTTACTGTTTTTGTAAGAATTTCGGTACATATGCATAAATCCTTATAAAAGTGACAAGTATTTATGTATATACCGAATTTCTTACTGTTTTTGTAAGAATTTCGGTATATATGCATAAATCCTTACAAGTATTTGTAAGGATTTGTGTACCCGCCTTTTTTCAGCCTCTTTTTAGCGGGTCTCTTTTTAGAATTTCCCGAGGTTTCATCCTCGTTATTATTTCTGGATAACCACTAAATATTAGTTTTTTTGTTCCATTTAATCTACATTAATGTCAAAAGTATGTACTGTCGGTGAATATTAGAGTTTTAGTTCTACCTAGATTCTTGTAAATATTATCTAATAGTAGTTAAGTTGTACAGAAACTCTAACTTAATTATCTTAGATAGAGTTTAACTAGTGAGGAATCCTACTTGGTGTATAACTCGATGTACTCAGTCTATTAAATAGACTTCTATGTAAATTAAGAAAATACAAAAACAGAAAAACAAATTCTCTTCTCTGGAAATTCCCTTTAAAAGTTATGCACAAACGTCCATTTAAAAGTTACAAAATTAGAAGTCAGTAACAGTAAACTTACATTTTGGTCCCCTAAAAACAATAATTTTTGATTGTCCTAAAAATTGTAAAGTTAGAAGCCAATACAGTGGTAACATTGTATTTTGACTCCCATAAAAACTATGTAAATCAAGTTCTTCTGCCCCCTGAAAAAATTTGTCTTCACCCCTACCAAAGATCCTCCAAATATATGGAAAAATCTGACCATGCCGGTGTAGTTATATGATCGAATAAGGTTACTTTCCATGTTTTTGCTTCTTACATGCTTTTGTCAATCTCATATAACTTTTTCCTTTACCTTGTTCTTCTGAATAATTGTAGATGCCAAAAGAGGTTCTTGGATTCTGGGTGGTGGATGGAACAATGATCTTTGGGGAGGGGAACTGCCAGTGGCATCTTGGATAGATGAGGTCACGACTTATAATCCTGTAAGAAGCTGAAATTTGATTGAGAATATCTATTTATGTAGACTGTAGGTTGGAACTTTATCTTAATTAGAGATAAAGTGATAACTCTAGAGGTAGCCTAATTTAACTAGAACTCTTGTACTAAATCTTTAAAACAGAATGTACATTAATTGAGATGAATAAAATATTCGAATAGAGATTTTTCTCTACTCTCGTGTTTCTCTATTTTCTACATGGTATCAGTTTAGGTTCCATCCTTCCTTATTCTCGAAACAAAACCTTCGATCTTTTCTTTATTTCTAAAACCATGGTTGCACCAGGCAGTTCTGATGTTCCTCGAGCATCTGATTTTTCTGAAATCAGTTCTCAACCTAGCCCTCGTACCTCTGATTTCCATTTATCAGAAAATTCTCTTTCTCCAATTACCTCCTATACGTTGAATGGCAACAACTATTTACCTTGGTCTCAATCATTGGAACTCTACATCAATGGCAGAAGAAAGGCCTCATATCTCTCAGATTCCATGTCGATTCCAGAGGAATATGATCCAACTTACAACAATTGGCTTCCCAACATCGACTCCTCGGCTTTCACTGCCATTGAAGGTAGTAGTTCCAGTTTCGCTGCATTTCTTGCTTCTTGTTGGATAGTGGATTCTGGTGCATCTGACCATATGGCAGGAAACCTTCAACTTTTTCATACATTCAAGAAAATATAATCTGCATCTTCTATCAAAACAACAGATGGGTCTCTTTCGATTGTTGAAGGGAGTGGTTCAATCAAAATAAATGCAACATTGGTGTTATCTAATGTGCTTTATGTGCCAAATCTTGCATGCAATCTGCTATCTGTTAGTAGGCTTGTAACTGATTTCAAATGCAAAGCTGACTTTGGGATGCATGGTTGTGAGTTTCAAGCACAGGACTCGGGGATGGTGATTGGCAGTGCTAGGCTGCATAATGGACTCTACATCCTTGATGAGCATTCTTCTCATAAACAAGTTATTTCAAGTTGCTTTCAATCTAAATTTTCTCCTAAATCCTTGTTTTCTAGTGAAATAATGCTTTGGCATTTTAGGTTAGGACACCCAAATTTTCATTATCTTGCAAGATTGTTTCCTAAGTTATTTCTCAATAAAACTCCATCTTTTTATACTTGTGATATCTGCCAATTTGCTAAACACACAAGACAACATTTTGCCCCATTTACATTCAAACCTCCTGCACCATTCTCAATCATCCATAGTGACATTTGGGGCCCTTCTAAAGTAAAAAATATATCTGGGTCAAGATGGTTTATTTTATTTATCGGTGATCATTCTAGGACAACATGGACCTATCTAACGAAAGAAAAATTTGAGGCTGAAAATATCTTTAAAACCTTCCATAAGATGGTAGAAACTCAATTTGAGGGAACCATTAAAATCCTAAAAAGTGATAATGGAAGTGAGTACCTTACTAAGACCCTGGGTTCCTACTTTAAAGAAAAATGTATCTACCATATTACTTCTTGTGTTAATTCCCCTCAACAGAATAGGGTAGCTGAGAGAAAAAAACAGACATTTTTTAGAAGTTACTCGATCCCTACTTTTTCTGCTCATGCACCTAAACAATTTTGGGGGACGCTCTTCTTACTTCTACATACTTGGTGAATCGAATGCCTAGTAAACCTATTAAATTCAAAATTCCTAGGGATGTTCTTCTTGCTCGTTTTCCACATTTTAAACCTTTGTCCTCTAACCTTCATTTCAGAGTTTTTGGATGCATAGCTTTTGTTCATGTGCATAGTCCTGGTAGGGGTAAACTTGATCCTAGGTCCCTAAAATGTGTGTTTCTTGGATACTCTTCGAGTCAGAAGGGATACAAATGTTATTCACCTGTTACCCGAAAATTTTATACCTCTCTTGGTGTCACTTTCATTGAACATAAGCCATATTTCCGGCCCTTACAAACTAAAATTCAAGGGGAGAGTATTCTGGAATTTTAGCCTTTACAAACTGTTCAGTCCTTGTCTCCCTTACCCTCTCAACCTATTTTTAATGATGCTCATGGCCAAACTTCTTTGGAACAGCCTACTATCCTTGTTGATCAGCTAGACATACCCTTGCCAGATCCTAAAACTCCCGGCAGTCACACTTCTCTTATTCCAACAACTAAATTTGTGCCAAACACTCCTCAAAAAACCTTGAATTCACAACTTGAAGGTAAGCAACTCAGTGTTTATAAAAGGAGAAAAAGACCTGTTGCAGAGACCATTATCTAGTCTGATATTTGCCAAGAACTAGATTTGAATCCTATTGCCTTGGAGGAAGAGAAAGGTAATGATGTTTCTCAAGTTTATGCCCCCTCTGTTAATGCAGATGATCTCCCCATTGCCTAAAGGAAGGGAGTAAGAAAATGTACTAGCCATCCTATTGAGAGATTTATTGCCTATGGGAAACTAATGACTGATTTTAAAGCTTTTACAGCCGAAGTTAACAGTGTAAAGATCCCTCAAACAATGAAGGAGGCTCTTGAAATTCCTGAATGGAAAAAGGCTGTTGAAGAAGAGATTAAAGCACTTCAGATGAACAATACATGGTACTTGACTAAGCTGCCAAAAGGGAAGAAGGTGGTTGGCTGCAAGTGGGTCTTTACAGTAAAATACCACTCATATGGGAGCATAGAAAGATTCAAAGCTCGGCTGGTGGCCAAAGGGTTTACCCAATCTTATGGGATAGACTACCATGAGACGCTTGCCACTGTGGCTAAGTTAAACACTATTAGAGTACTACTGTCATTGGCTGTTAATGAGGATTGGAAATTGCATCAGTTAGACATAACAAATGCATTTTTAAATGGGAACCTTGAAGAGGAAGTGTATATGCAAGTCCCACCAGGTTTTGAAGATCACTCAACAAACCAGAAGGTGTGCAAACTGAATAAATCCTTGTATGGCTTGAAACAGTCCCCAAGGGTGTGGTTCGACAGGTTTGCCAAAGCCGTAGTGAGAAATGGGTATAGACAATGTCAGACAGACCACACTTTGTTCAAGAAGATTATACCAGATGGTAAGAAAACGTTTTTAATTGTTTATGTTGATAATATAATTATCAGTGGGTGATAATGCTAAAGAAATTAAGAGATTAAAGACATTCTTAGCGAGGGAATTTGAGACAAAAGACCTTGGAAGTCTCAGGTATTTTCTGGGAATGGAAGTTTCTAGGTCCTCAGAGGGAATAGTCATCAATCAAAGAAAATATATCCTGGATTTACTCTCGGAAACTAGAATGCTCGGCTACAAACCAGCAGATACTCCCATGGATCCAAACTTAAAGATGAAACAAGATGAGTTGGGAAGTCCAGTTAGTAAGGAATCATATCAGAGACTTGTTGGGAAGTTAATTTATCTCTCACTCACTCGGCCATATATTGCATATTTGTGGGGATAGTGAGCCAGTACATAGTGATCCGAGAGAGGAGCACCTAGAGGCAGTTAACATGATCTTGAGGTACTTAAAATTCACGCCTGGTTTTGGTCTAATTTTTAGGAAAAACCAGGACAGGTCGGTGAAAATCTATATAGACTCTAGCTGGGCAGGGGAGTTAACTAACAGAAAATCTACAAGTGGCTACTGCTCTTTTGTATGGGGAAATCTAGTGACCTGGAGAAGTAAGAAGCAAACTGTTGTTTCTCGTAGTAGTGTAGAGTCTAAGTGCAGAGCTATGGCACTAGGAATTTGTGAGGGGGTGTGGATAAAGAAGCTTCTCACGGAACTTGAATTGGATAAGAGTCAAAACTTTGAACTATTCAGTGACAGTCAATCAGCAATGAGTATTGTCAAGAACCCAGTTCAACATGACAAAACTAAACATGTTGAAATTGATAGGCATTTTATTTATGAGAAGGTTAACAATGGAATTGTGAGACTGCAGTATGTCCCTACAACAGGTCAGCTAGCTGATGTTCTAACCAAGGCACTACCAAGAGTGACCTTCGATAATTTTACATCCAAGCTAGGAGTATATAACATATACTCACCAACTTGAGGGGGAGTGCAGGTTGGAACCGTGTAAATACTTAATTTTACTACTGTAAATTCTATCCTAATCAGAAGTTTAATTGTATAGGAACTTTATCTTGATTAGAGATAAAGTGATAACTCTAGAGGTAGCCTAATTTAACTAGAACTCCTGTACTAAGTCTTCAAAAAAAATTCTGCCTATGTACATTAATTGAGATGAATAAAATATTCGAATAGAGATTTTTCTCTACTCTCATGTTTCTCTGTTTTCTACATAGACATGAGGTCACTCTATGTTGAGCATGATAATGATATCTTATTTTGCAGGTTTGGCTAACTAGGATGGATGGTCATATGGGCTTGGCTAACTCGGTGGCACTAAAGTTGGCAGGAGTCACTCATTTATCAAAAGATCCGAATGGTGGCACAATTATGAGAACTGCTGATGGAGGTATGTGTATTAGTCTATTTAGTTGCTTATGGTTTTAGGGTTGATATTGCTTAGTGGAACAAATACAACCGTTTCCCTCTTGATAGCTAAATAGAAATTTAAAATATAGTCTCTATGTTGCTCTTACTATTCATTTTTCTCTAAATAAAAGTGTCCGCCGTATAGCAAGCATGGGTATAGGAATATGACCATCTAAGAACCCTCTAAAGTACATGGAAAAATTTCAACAAAAGTTGAACATCCTGGTGTCTGACATATACCTTTATTCGGCACTCATACTTGAGTCCGAGGAACATAGGTCTAATGCCCATTCTTATATCTGATACTAAAAAAATAAGGTTTGGCTCTTTTCCTCTACAGATTTCATATTAGTCTATTTAGTTGCTTATTCCGACTCCTAATTTTTCTTGAAATATCTTTGTTTGACACTCATGTTTGATGCATATCTAGACATGGATATGGTGATAGATCACAGATCCTCCAAATACACTAAAAGACTTTAGGAAATACAAAAAATGAACATACCTATAGCAGACACTCACACGTGAGTCTAAGTAACATGTGTAACTAAGCTAACAGTTTACAAATTTATTGCTTATATTAAATTGCCTTCATGACCATGCAGAACCTACTGGTCTGCTGATTGATGCTGCAACGGAACTTATTCTTTCCTGGATTCCGGAGGTCTCTGTTGGTGAAAGGAGGGAAGCCATGCTTAGAGCTAGCAGTTTTGCCTTGACAAGGGGTGTCACAGCAGTAGTTGATTTTGGGAGATACTTTCCTGGGGCACCAGTTGAGCATTCATGGCAGGACTTTTCAGGTTTCACTTGAAATAGTTTTCTGGGTCAATGTAAATATCAAATAAATGAATTTATTAATTATATTCTATGTTGCTCTGACTCTTCGTTTTGCTTGAAGTATCCATATTTGACACCCATACCTTGCACTTATCGAGACATGGGTCTGCTAATATGATAGAAAAAACCGATCTAATACATGGGAATCTTGGGGAGAAAATTGAACCTACCCTTGTCCGTCACATATGAGTTCAAGTAACATAGTTTGTCCTTCATGTCCTACATAGTATTCAAAGTAATTTAGGTCGTTATGAGAGTAAAGATAAAGATCTGTTTTAAAATTTGTTGTGGAATTAATAAAAGTCCAATTGAAAATGATGTAAGAAAATTCAAGTGGTATTGAAATGCTGAATACGATATAATGAAGTCGACAGACATAAAGGTGTCCTAAAAAATTCTTTATCTTTTCCTTGATTTGGAGTTGATGTTTGCTTGAATTGTAAATTTTCTCTAAGAAGCCTTCAAATACAACCTTTTGAAAATGTATCACTTTTTTACTTATCATTTGTACAGATGTGTATCAATGGGCTGATGCTTCAGGGAAGATGAAAATCAGAGTGTGCTTATTTTTTCCAATGGAGACCTGGTCGAGGTTATACGTATGGCCTCTTATCTGTTTCTCTCTTCAACATGTAACACATATTTTACTTTCCATTCTAATTGCATTGAATGACTTCTACGTTACGTATACATAAAGCCATAAATATTTTTGCTTGCCACCTCTTTGCCTTATTTTTGTCTGTCATTGCATGTTCTTGGTTTTCCGTTTTACTTTATGCTCAGGTTTTTTCTTTCCCCTTTTCGGTTTATTTATAAGGTTTCTTTGTCATACCAGGGTGTAATTCATAGGGCAGGTCGTGCTTTGAGTAATTGGATTTACTTTGGTGGTGTTAAAGCTTTTGCTGATGGCTCTCTCGGTTCAAATAGTGCTCTCTTCCGTGAGGTGAGAACCATACAACTTGTGCTTGCAGACCTTCTGTAAATTGTAGTTATATGGTCCGGAATTCATGCATTTGTCTAGTACGAAATGTATTTGGTGGTGTTACCAGTGCGATAATACCTACTGCTTTTATGTTGTTTCTTATATTGTAGCCATATTTCGATGACCCTCACAATTTTGGTTTACAAGTTGTGGAATCCGAAAATCTTTTGAACATGACAATAGCTTCAGACACGTCCGGGCTTCAGGTTACCAATGGTTAATAGCACTCTTACTTAAGCAAAACTCTTTTATCTGATATAGAAGCTTAGTTCGTGTTTAATTTATTTCAGGTTGCTATCCATGCTATAGGTGATAGAGCAAATGACTTGACTCTTGATATGTATGAAGCTGTTGTCTCCAAAAATGGAAAGAGAGATCGGAGATTTAGGGTAATGGTCGAAATCTCGAGAATTCTTCCCCCTACATGCGTGTCCATGCACACAATTTTAGCTTGACCAGGCTTTCCACTTTTTAATAATGATTTCAGATTGAGCATGCCCAGCATTTGGCCCCGGGCACAGCAGCTCGATTTGGCCAACAAGGGATTGTTGCTTCGGTACAGGTTTTAATTCTTTTCGGCACTCCGTTTAGATTTTCATGTTTCATACTAAGACACTGCTAATAGAATGTGAACGCATCTTTGTTCGGATTTTTAACTCCAGGGGTGAATTCATGTTTGAATGATGAATTCGGAATTCCATCTTCTCTTTTGCATTCTGTTCTATCATTTCTTTAAAACTTGAAATTATTGATGCATCCATGTGAGGGTGAGCTTAGATACTGTTATCTAATTCTACTGGAAATGATTTCAGTTTGATGATACTTGGATGTTATTATTGCCAACAGCCCGATCACTTGCTTGATGATGCTGATGCGGCGATCAGAAAGCTTGGGTTGGATAGGGCTCAAAAGGGGTCTTATCTTTTCCGGTCACTTCTATCAAGCAATGCATTGTTGGCTCTCGGTTCTGACTGGCCTGTGAGCATCATCTTCCAGTTAATATTTGTTTCTATTTTCTACCTATGTTATTTGAACTCTTCATTTCCCTAAAGCTTGTGTTTAAAATCTCTGTCCGAAACATATTCAGGCATGTGCATAGCGGGTATGATTCTTTAAATATACGGAAAAACCTCGAAACAATTGAGCTGACTCACATAGATTTTTACATCTTCTCGAGACCTCATTTATTGTTGTTACTCCAGGTTACAAGTGCTTATCCATTGCGTGCGATAAGAACAGCGATGAAAAGAATTCCTCCTGGCTGGGAAAATGCTTGGATTCCAACCGAGTGCCTTTCTCTGAACGATGCATTAATCGCGTAAGCAACCCTAGAACTACATCTTCTCTGAGTCTTCGATGTATGCTTATTTGTTCTCCATTATATAAATGCTTGCTGTGCGCTGCTTGTACCATGATTTCTAGATTAGCATTCCTACGTCTCTCTTCGGATTTTGCATCGGCCTTTCATCAAAGCATGCCTACTTTGTCATAATTTGCTTCCATCTGCACCTACCTGGAATTCGTGTTGGACATATATGGATATATGATAGACACGAGTATGCTCAATTTTTTCCTATATTTGAGGAATCATACTTCCATATCCATGTCCGAAATGTACCGAACCGCACGGGAGTCGGACAATGGTGCTTTAGAGAAAATTAAGAGTCCGGCTAACATAGTTTTGGGTATAGCTTATACCCCGGTCCTCAATCAAATGCTTGCAGCTGATGCTTTGCTGCTTTCATCATGACAGGCACACGATTTCAGCTGCTCAGGCTTGCTTTCTCGAGAACGAAATAGGATCTCTATCGACCGGAAAATTGGCTGATTTCGTCGTACTATCAACTGATTCATGGGATGAGTTTGCTACAGAAGGAACTGCATCGGTTAATGCAACATATGTTGGTGGTGTCCAAGCCTATCCATGAAAGCTTTTGATTTTAAAACTTTCAACTCTTTTCCAGACAGTTCATGTTCTGGACGTTTTGGTCACTAAACTAAGAAAAACTACAAATTTATCACTAAACTTTTTGAATTAGTTTTTTTTTGGCTATTGAGTCGTTAAATCATTAAGTACATGATAGCATGTTCGTTACGTTTTCCTTTTTTTTTTGGTTGAAGCCCAAAACTACACCTCGGTAGCAAAACGTTCACATTTCTTTCCTTTTTTTCTTTTCGATTTGATTTTTACAAAATTCACTCAAAAGAAAATTCATTAAAATTTCCGACTTTTTAATACTTTGATCTCATTAGATTGTTATACAATGAGACTAACTTTGAGATATGTTTTTTATAAAAAAAAATATGCTCCTAACCATTCAAAATTTTCAACGATACCACAAATTCCTCAACTTTATAAGTTTCAAAGATGTTTTGAAAAAAATCTAAACCGATAAAATGATAGAGAACGATTAGACAAATTTTTCATGTCTAGCTGACTGCAAAAGACGCCAGAAAACAATAGTTTCCATCAATTGTTAAAACTAAGAAGAGAAAATACCAAATAGTGATTTAACAATACAATGAAAAAAAAGTTTGAAAATTTTAATGATAAAATTAATTTTTTATATAATTTAATGACCAAAACCAAATAGTACATAAAGTTCAATGAGTAATCTTGTAGTTTACTCTACATAAAAATCTGTTAGATTCTAAACTTCAACCACGGAAACTTCAGATATTTTCCAGATTCTATAATTAATTTTTTTAATAAATGAATTTGATTATTTATCACTTTGACTCTCTGTTCTTGTTGCCATTAACGAAGCAGCAATGAGCTCTTCTTCTTCCCTAACATTTCCTGGGATTCTCAATCCTTTTCCTCCTAATTTCTCCAAAATCCACCCATTCCTTTCCCTTCCTACGTCGTCATCTCCGCCGTGTTATCGCCGTCACGTCCGCCGTGGTCTATTCCTTCCGCACGCTGCTTCTTCCACCGACTTCAACTTCGCCTTGCATGATGCTCTTGAATCGTCTGGAATCGATACCTCTCACGCTAGAGTACTGCTACTCCCTCTTTTCTACCTTAGAGAAATACTTTTATATGCATTTCGGAATGTAGTTGGAGAAATGTTAGAATTAGTTTAATTCGATGGTTTTTTTGAGTATTTTTTTTCATGATTGTATGGTGGGAATCTTTTTAAAATTCAGTTAATTGTTTCTAATCAATGTTAATCGAACTTTATTCACCTTTATGTGATTATTTTGTTTTTTTTTATGGTGAATTTTGTGCTTGCTGACTTGAATCTACTTGCCTTTCATAATTTAATTGCTAAATTTTAATCCTTTCCTAGCTCTTTTCTTTTTCGAGAAAAAAATGTGAACTTTCTCCCCTGATGTGCTATAAATAATGAGAAAACATTTGGGTGGAACATAAAACAAAAAAACTTTCAAGGGATATGGCAATGATTAGAACTGGAAAATCCCAATTTGAATGTTCTGGTTTTGATTCTTGTGGAGGATTCATTCAATTGATCAATTCCAATAGAGTCACACGTATTCGAGGACGGAAATCATGATAGGTTAAGTTCAATGATATGTCAAGTTTGATATGGTTAGTTGTTTAAAGTTTGTATCTGAACTTTTTAGTTCTAAATGGTCTTTGAGCAGGAGGCCAGGAAGGGTTTCGTTTCGCAGATTAAAGGATTATCCGATATCGAGAGGGAAACAAGTATTAGTATAAACAGAGGTGTTGATCTCAGGAAAACAGCTCTTTACATAGCAGCAGAGGATGATTCTCTCATTTCGCATTCCTCCGTTCCTTTGCCGGTGGATGCTTTTCTTGAAAGATTGGATGATCTTTCCATGGGCTACTGCTCGCACTATAACTCGTCGTGTAGGTCGTCACGGGAAAATTTTTTGGAGAGCATAGAGAAATATTTGTATGTTAGAAAGGTATTTATGAGAGTTTTTTTTATTTGCTCCTAACATAATGTCTTACTACTGTAATCATAGTTAATGCCATTTTCAAGTCTATTGAGCATATAACAAAGTTGTCTGTTTTTCAAAGTGGTTAATCCATTAACTTCTTCGTAGGGCTTTCGAAGATCTATGGCCGAGAACCAAGCAGAGCCGCGAGCCCTTTATCTCCACTCTGTATGAAAGACAAACTTTCTATCTTATCATTTTATACTTACTTCTGAATGACATACCATTTTATGGAGATTTTTTTTCTGTTAATTAATCCTTACGGTTTGAGCAGGTTTTGACACATCGTTCGGGTTCTGCTTTAATGCTTTCGCTCATACACAGTGAGATCCTGAAAATGTTTCGCATGTGGGGACTTTTGGATTTTGATGTAGAGATTTTCTTTCCTCGTGATCATGATGGTCTTCCGAGAGCCTATGATAAGCAAAAGAGCAAAGAATCTGATCAGCCCCACATAATGACTGTACAAATGTTATTGGAGGAGGTGATGCTTATACTCTTGCCCCTTTGATTTCTTACTATTTTATACATTAAATCATATCTAAGTGAAGCTAAAGAAAAACTGGCACATGATGTTTACAATAAGTTTTGACTGCTTCTCTGTTTTTCGTTCTTTTCGCTTTTGTTAATTTTACTCTCACACCAGGACAAGTAGAACACGAGTTGAAAAAATGAATGATATAAATACCCTTGGTTATGTTTTTTTTGCAAGAAGTAGATTGCATTTTCTCCGTTCTTTTTCATTTTCGGTTTTTTCTCAAATACTTTCATGATTGCAGGTTTTAAGTAATTTGAAGGCTGCTTTCTGGCCATTTCAACACGATCATGCTGATAGTTTATTTTTAAGGGCAGCAGATGCAGCCAACTGTGTAGACAGCTTTAATGGAAGTCAAGATAGGTATTTATTTAATGTTGTTTTTATCTGTACTTCTGAAGTTTTGGGGTTATATTTTCACATTCGGTTTCTTGTAGTGCCTATCGGCTTGCATCCGCAAAGGCTGCTCAACATAGGCTAGAGCGGGGCGTTTGGACCAGCGTACATTTTGGGGATATGAGACGAGCTTTGTCTGGTACGTATCTAGTAGATGTTGCATGAGTAAATTTCCTTTTGCCTAGTTGATAACCGAAACTTGATCTGACATAACTCAAATCTAACTTAACAATTGATCAATCTGAGATAGCCTGAACCTGGTCAAGCAGAAAATCTGAGAAGTACATTCTCTAGGAACGCAATAAAAGCGCAATTGAATCTTTTGTTAAAATCGGGGACTTGGTCTCCAATGATTTTCTCTTTGTTATGTATCTATTAGCCATTCATTTATACGAAAAAGAAGCACTTTCGAACAAAAACAACTTGATGCAACCAATCTACAATAATATAAAAAGGTTGAACATATTTGTGATCTACGCCTGTGTAATATAGTTTGTCAGCTCAATATTCTGCTTAGCCGTTTTCTTAGTCCTTTCCTATGCTTTCGGATTTATTTGCTCCGACTTGCTTTAGGCAAGATTTATTTGTTTGCCTTTATACATCTGAAATCCAATGTTGAGGTTAATGTACTTACACTTCATTAATACTTACTCGTTGCAGCATGCGAACGGCTTATTCTTCTAAAAAATGATCCAAAGGAAATGAGAGATTACAGCATTCTCCTCTATCATTGTGGTTTATATGATCAATCTCTGAAATACCTCAAGTTGTACCAAGACTTGGAGGTAAATTTCAAAGTGTGATGTTAATATCCGACTTTTAATTCGAACTTTTACGGACTGTGATGAAGTTCAATAAACTACTGCAGAGTTATTCCTCACAAAGACTGTCAACAAACTCAATTAGCATCCTGGAAGAAGAGGCTGTTCAGAAATTGCTTGCGCGTCTGAATCTCATTGCAATGGAGGAAGGTTGGTCCCAACCGTTTTATGTCCGGAATTTTCTCGGCAATAACTCCGAGCCATGGTAACGCCTTAATACTTATTTCTCCATTAGTGTCGAAAGTTAAACTTATATCCTGTCCGAGTTGATTAAGAGACATCAAGTATACGTATCCAGAAAGGGTGGTATACATCTCTGAATCGACCCTACCGCAAGGCAAAGACCAGGGATTTAAATAATGGCCGTAACGTGACATTATCGACTCTACCGGTCGTCGATAGTCACTGCAATTGACCGCGATAACATTTGTTACGTCTATATATATATATATATATATATGATGTATAGGCCATTGGCAATGGCATTTGACTTTTTGATCTGTGTACAGCACCCTAAATTTTTGTTCTGATAGATCTTTGTAAATTACATTATCTTTTGATCCTGTTTACAATTGTTAAGGGAAGTTGATTCTACTTGTGTACTCTTTTTATTAATTAAAATATTAATTCAGTTGGAAAAGGACGAAAAATTATCTTTTTAAATGATAATAAATATTATTCTATATACTTTTAAATTGCCTTTGAATAATAGATCTAAAAGTCATTAGTAAGATTCGAACATGAAGTTAATAGATTAAATATTAATATAAAATTAATTTTTAGCATAATCATTAGAATTTGATTCATTGATTAACTAATTTAAATTAAATTAGGCAGATGTTTAATATTATATTTTTTTAATATTTGAAAAGGTTGCATATGTTGGAGGCCAGGTTGGCTTCCACTCACCCAAAACATACCAATATTATATTTTAATAAATAAGTATATATTCTATTCTATTTTAGAAATAATATTAATCTTATTCGTGGTTAGTTATTTATAGATATAAATAAATTTAAAGATCTTAATTTCACTTGAGTTTATGTTCAAATAAATAGGAAAAATGTTAATATTTAATTCGAGTCCAACCTATTACCACCTCTAATATCAAGTTGACATTTTGTTCGCTTCCGATTAAGTTTCAGTTCGATTCGGTAAAAAATAAAAAATTAAATTAATTGAATCGAGTTATTCAATTTTCCAAATAATCATAAATAAGTTTTTCGGTTAATTGAACGTGAGTAGAGTTGAATTCTCATAATTTAAATATTTGAAAAAACTGATTAACAATTTGATATAAATACCCCTTGAGTCCTCGTCGGTTTTGAAAATGAATAAATAGGCCCCTCTCAATACAAAAATCAAAATAATCATCAATTTTCTTTAAATAACTCTCTATAATTATGTAAAAAAAATTTACTTTTCCCCATAAATTTATAAAATATATAAAAGTTCTAAAAATATTTCTAACATATTCTCAAAACAAATTGAATTATATAGTAAATAATTTTTGAATCAATTGATTATCATACTAAATTCTCTTGATTTTCTCTCATTTTTCCTTGAAAGAAGTTCATATACATATATGCCTCTACTATATGTGCTTTAACTTGAAATTTAGTCGGGTTGTTAACAAAGTTTAATTTGATTTATTTAAAATTTTGATTTTAATAATAAATATATTCTATTCGAATTTTATAAGCTCGACTTAAAAGATTAAGTGACGTTTAAATGATAAAATATAACTAATCAATTAAACTAACAATTTTAAACAAGAAAGAAACCGTTGATACTTAACAATCAAAATTGGTCAAAGAAATTAATCGATGAAAATGTTCAATTTAAGGGCTTGTTTTAATTTCACATTTTAGTAATTTAATTGGTAGAAAAAGAGATTTAATTGATTCTTTAACTAATTTGATTTTTTATATATATTCTTGTGCCTTTAAAATTGACCCCAAAAAAAGCTTATAGTAAAGTGGGTAATTCCTTTAATTTTGATGCGGATAATAAAATCTTTTAAAGCAAATTTTCCATTAAAAAACGAAAACGAACATCGTAAACCAATTTCCTTTATTTTTCAATGGATTCAATCAGGGATTCATGGAATTTCATTCCATATTTTCAAACAAGGATGTAGAACCTAATTTGATTTTGATATAACAATTTGTCTAAGGACCTATTTGTAAAAGCAAATAAATTTTTAAGTATTCTAAAATCTCACAAACCGACAAGTAATTTGAACCAAAGCTGATTCTAAGTCAAAACATTCAAACCAAACAAAATTTTCTAAGTGTTTCAAAGCAAAATCTGAAAGTTGCACTAAGGCGTATCGATACGCTCTAGCCATATTGATACGTTTTTTACGTTACTGGAATTAATCATCTGAAGTGTACCGATACGGTTAACCCCGTATCGATACGATTTTTAAATAAATTTATTTCAAAGGCATAGCTTACCGATACGGTAACCCTGTATCGATACGGTTTGGTTTGATTCAGTGTATCTTTGCATTTAATAAAATAGCCGTTGAATGTCAGTTATGGGAATCAGCAAATTTTAAACGGTCATTGAACAGTATCGATACGCTCCATAGCGTACCGATGCCGTTTTTGCCAAACTTTTTCTTAGGATTCCAGTGAGCAAAATTCGTATCGATACGGTCATAACGTATCGATACGCCCCTTATTTTACACTTGAACCGTACCGATACGCCTTTCCGCGTATCGATATGCCCTTGCTTATTTGTACACAACGACTCTTTCTTCTTATAGACAGGTATCGATACAAGCCTTCGTGTAGAGATACAGTTGGTTGATGAAGAGCATTTATTGCGCGAAAAATGCAGCCCAACGGCTACAATGATGATCTTAACCACCCAAACGGCTAGAAATCAATGCAAGGGTATAAAAGCAAGCCACAAAATCATCAGCAACAACTATTGAATCTATTTGCAACATCCAAGCATATATCTAAACCATTGTGCTCCATAGAGTCAAATCCTTTTACCCCACTTGTTGTAATTCTTATTGTAAACATTTCTTTCAAGTTTAGGGGGAGTTTGTGTATCATTTGGGCAACAAATTTGTCTTGTGAAAGATATTTTAAGTTTGTCAATTCTTCTTTGTAAAGAGAGAGTTCTTGGTTAATCTTGGAGTAGAAAGATTAACCGGTTTGTAAATGTTACCTCCTTAGCCTAGAAAAGGGGAAGAATATCTAGTAGATATTGATTGAAAATCCTTAGTGGGAGCTAAGGTAGTGGATGTAGAGCTTGTTAGAAGCTTGAACCACTATAAATTATCTTGTCCTCAATTTTCCATTTTCTATTTGCTCTTTTCCACTTTAAAAAGCCAATTCCAATTTCAATTCGTTTGATCCACTCAACAATTGGTATCAGAGCCTACCTCTTTGATGGCTTCACATCCATAAGAGATCCTAGAAGAGTGTTGATCAACAACAAATCAAAGCCATGGCATCTACCTCCCGGCCAAACATGCTCGAGTCGCAATCGATCACTAAACCACCATTCTTCAATAGGGATAATTATCCCTATTGGAAGAATCGGATGAGACTCTTCATCAAATCTAATGACTATATCTTTTGGGATGTAGTGGAAGATGGGCCGGCCATTCTAATGAAAAGAGATGAAGAAGGAAGACTTGTTCTGAAGACAAAGGTGGAGATAACCGATGAAGATCGGAGAAAACTCCAAATTAACGATAAGGCTCTACACATCATATTTTGTGCACTCGGACCCAACATGTACGCCAAAATGTCATCTTGCACAAGTGCGAAGAAGGTGTGGGATAAGCCAGAGACCACTTACGAAGGCACCAACGATGTAAATGAGACCAAGATTGGAATCTTTAATTTGAGTTGCGAGAACTTCAAGATGGAGCTGGATGAGAGCGTCTCCAAAATGTTTGATATGTTCTCAGTCATAGTAAATGGTCTCAAGGGCTTCGGTGAGATCATTCCCGAAGACAAGTTTGTCTGGAAGCTTCTTTACTCTCTTCTCGAATCATGGGATGAGAAGAGAACCGCTATCATCGAGGCCAAGAATTTGAAGACATTGAAGCTCGATGAGTTGGTGGGATCTCTCCTTACTCATGATATCATGAAGCAAGAAAGGGAAGAAGAGAAGAAGAAAGAAGAGAAAAGAGTTGAGAAGCAAGAGGTGGAGAAGAAGAAACAATGAATTGCTCTTAATGCTTCACTACCACAAGAAGAGAGCAATTCAAGTGAAGACGAATTTGAAGAATTGGCTATGATAGCCAAGAGATTCTCTCGGTTCATGAAGTTCAATCAGGGAAGAAAGTTTCAAAGAAGAAGAGACTTCAAGAACAAAAGCAAAGAAGAAGAGAATGATCAACTCATTTGTTATGAATGCAAGAAGCTGGGGCACATAAGATCAAATTTCCTTCAACTTAAGAAGAAGGGCTTCAAGAAGAAGAAGAAGAAGTTAAAAGCCCATGTTGCTACTTGGAGCGATGATGAATCATCATCCAATGAAGAGGAGCATGAAGTGGCCAACCTTTGACTCACGGCTCTTGATGATGATCCAAAGGTAAACCCTAACTCATCTAATTTTGATTTCACATTTGATGAGCTTCAAGATGCATATGATGAGTTACAAGAGGTTTATGACGAGTTGATGGAAAAATACAAAGAATCAATTTTAAAAATAAGAAAATGATTTTCGATTTAAAAACCCAAAACGATTCTCTTTCCAAAACCAACTCGGAACTTGAAGAGAAGATTTTGGTTTTAAAAGATGATTTAAAATATTTTTAAAATGAAAATATTGATTTAAACAATCTTCTCTTCAAAGTTCATGATGATCACCACAAGGTGGTGAATGAGCTTAAGGCTTCTCTTGATGTAGTTGGGAAACAAGGTTTTGAAAAAACAAGTTCTTCAAAACCCAACTATGTGAAGAGAAACTTTAATGGCTACAAACAAAGAAGCTCTCAAAAGTACACTAAAGGTAAAAAGGTTAGGAGTGTATGGGTTCCTAAGGAACTAGTAGCTTTTAAAAATATTCATGCTATTTCTTCTTGGATTCCTAAGGGAACCAAGTATTTGAGAGCTAACTCATATGGACCCAAAATGATTTGGGTGCCAAAATTTAAGAACTAATCTTTGTTTGTAGGTCATAATGTTTGATCATAATGTTGTTGACAATTGAAGCATTAGTCATCCAAAGATGCTTGGAGGTCCCTTTATACTCCCAAATGAGTTCCTAGCCGTTGGAGACCGTTGGGATTAAATTGGAGCCGTTAGGGTCTTTATTTCCCACATTAATTGCAGTTTTGAGGTTGTCCGTATCGGTACGTGGGTAATTGTGTTGGTACGACCTTCTTCTTAACTAGCCGTTGAGGTCTAATCAGATGATGCATATCGATACGCGTATAGGCATATCGGTACGGCCTGTAATTTAAAAGACCGTTGGGGGTTTTGGTCGTTGGGATATATGCCACGTAGGTGTATCGATACACCAAAGGCTGTATCGAAACTACCATTCTCCGTATCGATACGAGAAGGTCCTGTATCGGTACGGATCTTGACAGTTTCACAAATTGTAGCTGAAACCCTTTATGCGTATCGATACGGGGTATACCGTATTGGTACGGATACTTGAAAAACTCAGGTTTGGCTACTTTAAAGACATTTTAAATCATCTCAAAACCTCTTAAAAAGCATTAAACATTATTTCAAGTTGTTTGGACTTAAAATCATTTTTAAAATATTTTCAATTTATTCCAAAACTATTTTTCAATTATTATATCAAAACACATATCTCAACAATCTCCCCCTTTTTGATATAATAAAGCCAACTTGAAAAATTGTTTGTGATTCTCCCCCTTAGTATTTAAAAACCTGAATAAGAGATTTTAAAAATGAAATATAGTTAAAGCTCCCCCTTATTCACTTGAAAAATCAAATTTTCAAACTATTTTCTCCCCTTTTTTGTTATATCAAAAAGAATTTTGTGACTTTAAGTACAAGATAACAAAGGAGGTTTGAAAATTTTAACAAAAATAAGAATTTTGGTTTTAAAATTGGCTCCCCCTTACTCAAGCATCAAATATTGTTAGTCCAACGATATGATCATCTAGTTGAATTAATGTAAATAAAATAAATTAACGCAAATTAATTCAACTAAAAATTTTACCACACTTTAACTAAGGTAGGATGTGAAACCTCCTTCTTCAAGCGTTCTTCCTTGTGTGTATGGAGCTCCCCCTCAAATTTGGACTTGTTGATCATTCTCCATCACACCTACAATAAGACAATCAAGACACTTTTGGTATCCAAATTGCTTTGGGTCCATTTATATTAGAAGCACAAAGTTTGCCCCCTTAGGAATCCATTTTTCAATTTCATCCTTCTTATTTGAAGTGATTAGTTCTTTTTGAACCCAAACACTTTTAAAACATTTACCGTTTAAAAATCTAGTGGCACTGATTGTCTTACATAAAAGTTTGATTTTTCCAAATTGTTTTTCTTTTGAAGTTCATTGGAAATCAAATCATTTTCTTTCTTAAGATCACCAACTTCTTTTTGATGATATTTTTTAATTGTTTGAAGCAATTTTTGTAAATTTGAAACTTTTTGCTCAAAAACCTTCATTTTTGCTTCAAACTCCAAATTCGTTTTAGAAAGAAAATCATTTTCGATTTTTAACTTTGAAATCAATTTCTTGTTTTTCGAAAAAAAGCTTTAAACTCAAAAACCAATTGGTCACGGGATTATTGTAATTCATCAAAAGTATAGGAGGTAGAAGTAGATAAATTAGAAGTTACCTCACCCTCTTGGAGGGCCATGAAGCATAAGTGGATAACCTCATCTTCATTTGTAGAGTCTTCATCACTCTATGTTGCCACATACGCCTTCTTTGAAGATGACCCCTTTTTCTTGCATTCATAGCTCTTTCAGGGATTCTTCATCTTCTTTGTTGATTCATGCTTGGATTTTTTCATTTTTCTCTTCATGAATCGGGCAAATTTCATGAAGAGATAGGTCATTTCTTCATCTTCTTCTTCCTCTTCACTTGAATCTTCATGTAGGCACTTGGAGGAATTGAGGACTACGGCATTCATGTTGATGCCTAGCTTTTTGATTTTCTTCTCTTTTATCTTTCTTATCTCTTCCTTCTTCTTCTCCTCTTCATTGTCCTTCTTCATTATTTGATGAGTGAGAAGAGACCCCATGAGTTCATCAAGCTTCAAGGTCTTGAGATTCTTGGCCTCGATGATGGCAGTCTTCTTTGAGTCCCATGACTCGGGAAGGGAGTAGATAAGCTTTTCTTTCGGAATGACTTCTCCATAGCCTTTGAGTCCATTCACTATGGTGGAGAAATGATCGAACATCTTCTCGATGTCTTCTTCTAGATCCATCTTGAAGCTCTCATACTCTAGATTTAAAAGACCAATCTTGGTCTCCTTTACTTTGTTGGTTCCTTCATATGTGACTTCAAGCTTGTCCTATACCTCCTTGGCACTCTCACAAGAAGACATCTTCACATAGATATTGGGGCTAAATGCACAAAAGAGAATGTGCAAAGCCTTACAATTTAGCTCAATCTTCTTGCGATCATCCGCATTCCATTCCGCCTTGCATCTTTGTGGTACGTATGGACCATCTTCAACAACTTCCCAAAGCTTGTAATCTTTGGCCTTGATGAAGAACATCATTCGGGTCTTCCAATAAGCATAGTTTGTCATGTTCAAGAATGGTGGTCAGGCGATAGATTGCGCCATTTATCACCGGTTGACTTGTTTGTTGATCGAGCTTTCAGATCGTCTCAAAAGGTAGTTAAACCTTCTCGATTGAGCCTCGCTCTGATACCAATTGTTGGGCTCGATGTACACAACCGATTAATTAGCCAAGTGGTGTAGAAGGTTGATTTTTGGGTGGAAATGGTGGAAGTAAAAGATAAACAAAAAGACACAAAGATTTAGAGTGGTTCAACTCCCCCAATAGAGTCTACGTCCACTACCTAGGCTTTCCACCTTAGGATTTCAACAATTCACTAAGAATTTTCTTCCCATTTTCTAAGCTAAGAAGGCAACCGTTACAATCCTATAATCACAACCCGTGATCTAGCATCCAATAACTCATAACCCGAGTCCTGGGAACACTCTCTAACAAAGAGAATCCTAGCAAACTAAAATCCCTCTTAATAGGTAGATGTTTGCACACTAAGCACTAACCCAAAACCTAAAACACTTGAGCAAAAATATTACAATTAAAGCTTACAAGTGTTGTCTATACAAGAAATATACAATTAAGCTCTAAGAGAAATCTTTGATCATAATGTTGTTGACAATTGAAGCATTAGTCATCCAAAGATGCTTGGAGGTCCCTTTTATACTCCCAAATGAGTTCTTAGCCGTTGGAGACCGTTGGGATTGAATTGGAGCCGTTGGGGCCTTTATTTCCCATATTAATTGCAGTTTTAAGGTTGTCTGTATCGGTACGCAGGTAACTATATCGGTACAGCATTCTTCTTAACCAGCCGTTGAGGTCTGATCAGCTGATGCGTATCGATACGCGTATAGGCATATCGGTACGACCTGAAATTTAAAAGACCGTTGGGGGTTTTGGTCACTGGGATATATGCCACGTAGGCGTATCGATACACCAAAGGGTGTATCGAAACCACCCTTCTCCGTATAGATACGGGAAGGCCCTGTATCGGTACAGGTCTTGACAGTTTCACAAACTGTAGCTGAAACCCTTTATACGTATCGATACGGGGTATATCATATCGGTACGGATACTCAAAAAACTCAGGTTTGGCTACTTTAAAGACGCTTTAAATCATCCCAAAACCTCTTAAAATGCATTAAACATTATTTCAAGTTGTTTGGACTTAAAATCACTTTTTTAAATATTTTCAATTTATTCCAAAACTATTTTTCAATTATTATATCAAAACACATATCTCAACACATATGACCGGCGACAAGAGTAAATTCATGCAGCTAAAGCCAATGAGTGATGGAGTTGTGACATTTGGTGACAACTCCAAAGGACACATTGAGAGTATTGGTTCCATTGGTAATCTTTGTTCTATTCTTATTGAAGATGTTTTATATGTCAATGGTCTAAAGCATAATTTATTGAGCATTAGTCATTTGTGTGATAATGGTTTTAATGTTCTTTTTTATGTTAATGGTTGCAAAATTGTGGACATTAAAACAAATAAAATAATGCTCATTGGTCATCACATAGGTAACATATACATGATGCATTTAGATGACATTCATACATCCCATGCATGTTTGGTTGCTCAAAATGAAAATGATGCATTGTTATGGCATAGGAAACTAGGGCATGCTAGCTTAAGTGTTTTAGAGAAATTGGTTTCCCAAAATCTAGTAAGAGGTTTACCTAAGCTAAAATTCTCTTTAGATAAAATTTGTGATGCATGTGCTAAGGGTAAACAAAAACGAGTCTCTTTTAAATCCATTAATGATGTTTCATCTAGCAGGGTATTACAATTGATCCATGTGGATCTTTTTGGGCCAATTAGGACAACTAGCTTGGGTGGAAAATCATATGCACATGTTTTATTAGATGATTTCTCTAGATACACTTGGGTTCTCTTTTTAAGTACTAAAGATGAGGCTTTAGAAAAGTTTATCACATTTTCAAAAATCACTCAAAATGACCTTGGTTTAAATATTTCTCATATTAGAAGTGACCATGGAACGGAATTTCAAAATCTGGGTTTTGATGATTTTTGTAACTCTAATGATATTAGCCATAATTTTTCTGCACCTTGCACTCCTCAACAAAATAGGGTAGTTGAGAGGAAAAACCGTACTTTAGAAGAAATGGCTAAAACCATGCTTTGTGAAAATAATTTACCTAAGTATTTTTGGGCAGAAGCTACAAACACCACTTGTTATATCATAAATCGAATAATGATTAGGTCAATTTTAAAGAAAACTCCTTACGAGATTTTAAAATCAAAGAAGCCTAACATTAGCTATTTTCATCCTTTTGGATGCAAGTGTTTTGTTTTAAACAACATAAAATATAATTTAGGTAAATTTGATGCTAAAAGTGATAAAGTTATTTTCTTAGGTTATTCTTTAAATTTTTAAAGCATATCGAGTTTTTAACAAAAGAACCTTAGTTGTAGAAGAGTCTATACATGTGGTTTTCGATGATAACCTCCTTCCGAGGAAGGATTCTTGTGATGATGATGATGTAGGGATCATTGAAGCCAGTGATGGTGGAAAATCATCAAAGGTGGATGAGATTCCAACCTAAGAAGAAGAAGCACAAGATCATCTCATAGAAGCCTTGAAGGACATGAATCTTGGTGAAAAGGAAGTGAGCTACCCAAGGGAACTCAACTATGTCAAAGATGGTGAAATCTTGGGTGATCCATCCAAGGGGGTAACCACTAGATCCTCTCTTAAGTTGCTTAATAATGTTGTTTTCATTTCATGCATTGAGCCTAAAAATATCAAAGAAGCATTAAAAGATGATTTTTGGATATTGGCCATGCAAGAAGAACTAAATCAATTTGAGAGGAGTAAAGTATGGACATTAGTTGATAGGCCTAGTAATAAATCTACTATAGGAACTAAATAGGCTTTTAGAAACAAGCTAGATGAGAGTGATAACATAGTGAGAAATAAGGCTAGACTTGTTGCTCAAGGTTACACTCAAGAAGAGGGAATTGATTTTAATGAAACATATACACCCATAGCTAGAATGGAAGCAATTAGGATGCTTCTTGCATTTGCATGTTATCATGAATTCAAGCTTTTTCAAATGGATGTAAAAAGTGCAATTTTAAATGGTTTTATAAATGAAGAAGTGCATGTTGAACAACCACCCAATTTCGAAGACCCAATTTTTCCAAACCATGTTTTTAAGTTAACCAAAGCTTTATATGGTTTAAAACAAGCTCCCAGAGCTTGGTATGAAAGGCTTTCAAACTTTTTAATTGAAAAAGGTTTTAAAAAAGGCAATGTGGATACTATACTTTTCATTAAAAGATATGGCAATGATATCTTAGTAGTTTAAATTTATGTTGATGATATTATTTTTGGTTCTACTAATGAGTTTTATTGCCAATAATTTTCTAAGCTAATGCAAGGTGAATTTGAGATGAGCAATCAAGAAGTTTTATCATTCAATGATTAGCTATTTGCTTTACCTTACATCAACGATATGCTCAAGAAGTTTGGTTTGGAGAACGTAAAGCCTTAAGCCACTCCAATGATCTTATCTATTAAGCTTGACAAAGATGAAAGAGGTAAGTGTGTCGATTCTAAGCTTTATCATTCAATGATTAGCTATTTGCTTTATCTTACCAGAAGTAGACCCGATGTCATGTTTAATGTTTGCTTGTGTGCTAAGCTTCAAGCTAGCCCTAGAGAATCGCACCTAGTAGCCATTAAGAGAATCTTTAGATGCCTTAGAGATATACCTAGTTTAGGTCTTTGTTATCCTAGAGATTCCTCATTTGATCTTCATGCCTTCTCGGATGTGGATTATGGGGGATGTAAGTTAGATAGGAAAAGTACCTCCGGAACATGCCAATTCCTAGGTAGTATGCTCGTATCTTGGTTCTCTAAGAAACAAAATAGCGTAGCCTTATCTACCACCGAAGCGAAGTACATATCCTTATGGAGTTGTTGTGCTCAAGTCCTTTGGATGAATCAACAACTCTTAGACTATGGTGTTGAAGCAGATACCATACCCCTTAAGTGTGACAACACTAGTGCCATTTGTCTCACTAATAATCCCATCCAACACTCTAGAACCATGCACATAGAGATAAGACATCATTTTATTAGGGATAATGTTGTTCTAGAGTATGTTGATACCTCAAGCCAACTAGCGGACATTTTTACAAAACCATTAGACAAATAGCGTTTTTAGACTCTTAGGAGAGAGTTAGGTCTAACTAGCCTATCTTGACCGTTTAGAGCCTTAAGTACAAAAATTTGCTTGAATTTTGAATGATGATCTTGCTTATGTAATTTTGCTTCTTGATGCATCTATGCTTGTTACTATGGGGAGTATGCATCTATGTTAGTCCATATACCTTGCTCATATTTCATTCACATGCATTTAGGCTCGCTCAAAGTTGAATTTTTGGACTTCTTTTTGTCCAAAATGCATTTTCTGGCAGAGGAATATCGATACGGGTAACATCATATCGATATAGGTTGCTATTTGGGCTTCGATACAATTAGCATTGTATTGATATGGTAACGCGTATCGATACAATTTGAAAATTGTACCGATACGGTAGATCGATACGCCTCGTAAGCATATCGATACGGTTAGCCGTTGGAGCTTTAAATGGGCATTACAAGAGTGTTTCACTTTTATTTAAACTCAAACCTCCTTTTCAACCAAAATCCTAGCCGATTTTGGGCTATAAAAACCCCTCTAATCTCCTTGATTTTTCACACAAAACTCAAAATCTCTTGAGGGTTTTTACTCTACACATGAAGGCTAAAGCTTTGCTAAAAATTTGGTGCATTCTTCATCCTTCATTCATCATATTTCATCACTCAAGGTATAAAACCCTTTTTCTTTTCTTTTTAATTTTCGTTTAATTTTAATTATTGTTTTCAATTAATTTTTATATACATAGTATATTTATAGTATGAATTTTGAAGTTTTTGCAAAAACTCTTTAAAATATGAAATTATTTTATTCGAATATAAATTATACTGTATATTTTTGTAAACTTTTTTTTTCAAATTTCTTTTTCCCAAAAATTATTTTTATAGTTATATATATTTTTAAAACCTAAAATACAGTATTTTTCACAATACTTTGAATTATTGGAATATTTATTGGGTCAAATGTGATGATAATTGCATACATTGTTTTCAAATTGTTTTGATGTTTTCAGGTTTATAATGGGACTTAAAAAGAGGCCAAGAAAAGACTTGCCATCAAGTTCTTCTAATCCCAATTTGGAAAACGAGGGTATTACTAAACTAAATCTTGGCTATATCATTCAAAATAGTTTTCTAACCCTCAAGGCTTTGGCTCATTACAAACAATATCAAGCCTTTATCATTCGGGATGAGCGAGTTGTTTCAATCCCTTTTCTAAACTTGAAACGTTTTAAATTCAAATACTTTGGGTTGTTGCAACAATGGAAATTCTTACCTTTTTTAAATCTACACTCATCTTTATATCGAAATATTGTTTTGATTTTTATGCCAATGCCCGTTGCATTCATGATTTCGAAAGAAACGGAGTTATAGCCATTGAGTTTTATTTGATGGGAAAGAAATTTCAAATTGATCAAGAAACTTTATGCAATGTTTTTTGTTTTGAAAATATTGGGATTGATGATGAACACTCCTTGGAACATGGTCAACTTGGCTCTATAACCGTTTTAGATGCCCATGATCGTATCCTTCACCTTATCATCTCTTGGTGGCTTTGTCCTTCCGGTGGTAAATTCTTAACCATCCGCCAAACTAATGCTTTTTGGCTTCAATGTTTCTGTGAGGTAAGTGCCCAAACCTTTGTCAAATTATATTTGCCGACTTGGTATATCTTGTCCAACACCGTCACACCGATCAAGTCAAGTCTTTCTACTATGGCGTGGCCTCGAGTCATCTCTTTCATTCCTTGGAGATTGATTGTTCACATGATGCCGCCGAGCCTCTTAGTAAACCGATCGATAAACACTCTCTTACTCGTGTCAAAATCCAATTTATCAACAACGAGTGGGTTTGTGTGGTTAATCCTCCTCCTCAAGATGCTCAACCTCATTCGGTGGCTCCACAAAGTCCCATTGCTCATCATGCTCCACCTTCCATGGATGCCCTCATGGCGTATCTCAATGAGCAATTCATATCTTTGCACCCAAATATTGCCTCTATAGATACCACCATGAACTATGGGTTTGCCGCTATTGATACATGTTTCACCTCCTTATAAGAACGAGTTGGGGTCATTGAGAACAAAGTCACCTCTGTTGAGCAACGTGTCACCACTATCGAGCAACAACAAGCCTCTATAGATGTCTCTCTCACCGCTTTCCATGGTGCTTGGCTTAATTCTTGTGCTCCTCCGCCCAAGCACGATGATGATGATGAAGAAGATATGGATGGAGACGATGAACCGATGATGGGGACGAGTTATAGTGCATTCCATTGCATATCATCTCATCTTAGTTTTTTTTTGCACCTATGTTATTTTTTTAAGAACCTTATGCTTTGATTATGTTTAGTTTGTTTGGATTTAAGTTTGAATTTACTTTGAACTTATGTTGCTTTGGATATTACATTTGAAGTTGAATGATATTACATTTGAAGTGTAAAATCTTAAATTTTTACAAAGTTTTGAAAACCTATCTTAAATTAAAGGGAGTAATTTTTTTTCAAAAATACTTAAAAATTCACTTTGGTTTTGTTATATCAAAAATGGGAGATTGTAAAACCTAATTTGATTTTGATATAACAATTTGTATAAGGACCTATTTGTAAAAGCAAATAATTTTTTAAGTATTCTAAAGTCTCACAAACTGACAAGCAATTTGAACCAAAACTGATTCTAAGTCAAAACATTCAAACCAAACAAAATTTTCTAAGTGTTTCAAAGAAAAATCTGAAAGTTGCGCTAAGGCGTATCCATACACTCTAGTCGTGTATCAATACGGTTTTTACGTTACTGGAATTTTAATCGCCTGAAGTGTACCGATACGGTTAACCCTGTATCAATACGGTTTTTAAATAAATTTATTTCAAAGGCATAGCTTACCGATACGGTAACCCTGTATCGATACGGTTTGGTTTGATTCAGTGTATCTTTGCATTTAATAAAATAGCCGTTGAATGTCAGTTATGGGAATCAGCAAACTTAAAACGGTCGTTGAACCGTATCGATACGTTCCATAGCGTACCGATGCCATTTTTGCCAAACTTTTTCTTAGGATTCCAGTTAGCAAAATTCATATCGATATGATCATAGCGTATCGATACGCCCCTTATTTTATACTTGAACCGTACCGATACGCCTTCCCGTGTATTGATATGCCCTTGCTTATTTGTACACGACGACTCTTTCTTCTTATAGACAGGTATCGATACAGGCCTTCGTGTACCGATGCAGTTGGTTGATGAAGAGCATTTATTGCGCGAAAAATGCAGCCCAACGGCTACAATGATGATCTCAACCACCCAAATGGCTAGAAATCAATGCAAGGGTATAAAAGCAAGCCACAAAAGCATCAACAACAACTATTGAATCTATTTGCAACATCCAAGCATATATCTAAACCATTGTGCTCCATAGAGTCAAATCCTTTTACCCCACTTGTTGTAATTCTTATTGTAAACATTTCTTTCAAGTTTAGGGGGAGTTTGTGTATCATTTGGGCAACAAATTTGTCTTGTGAGAGATATTTTAAGTTTTTCAATTATTCTTTGTAAAGAGAGAGTTTTTGGTTAATTTTTGGGTAGAAAGATTAACCGGTTTGTAAAGGTTACCTCCTAGCCTAAAAAAATGGAAGAATATCTAGTGGATATTGATTGAAAATCCTTAGTGGGAACTAAGGTAGTGGATGTAGAGCTTGTTAGAAGCTTGAACCACTATAAATTGTTTTGTCCTCAATTTTCCATTTTTCTATTTGCTCCCTTCCACTTTAAAAAGCCAATTCACCCCCTCTTGGTCAATTTCGATTCGTTTGATCCCCTCAACAAAGGATGACTTCATTCAAATAAAAAACTATGGGCATGTTTGGTAGATAATGGTTTGAGCTAAAATTAGAGGTTTGAGCTAGTATTAGAAGTTTGACTGGTCAAATACGTTAATTTGGATGTTTGGTGAATAACGGATTGAGGGTGAAACTTCTAATTTTGAAAAAGCTGCTAATATGAGCTTTTGAGATTAGAAGTTTTAACGTAAGAGTTATAAAGACCCTTTTACCCTCAATAATTTTAAAAAACTCTGAGTAACCTAAATTTAACTTTTTTATTTTAATTATTCACCCTCACATATTTAATTGTAACATTTGTAAACTAATACTTTTTCTTTTTATTCTCACATTTTTATTTGTATTCAAATTTAATAGTTGATTAAATTGTATTAAAAATAATTATATAAATAATAAATTAATATATAGATACTTCAAATATGCTTATTAATATTATATTAAAAAATATTTTTCAAATCTAATTAATATTAATAGATACAAAATATTGATAACTAATAAACTATTCAAACAAATATTAAATATAATCATGTCCTTATATGTTATTTTACTTATTTAAATAATCAAACAACTATTAACTATTAGTTAATTATACCAAACACTTTTATATAATCGACTAGTAAAATCAGCTAATGCAATCAGCTATAAGCTAATATAATCCGCTATCAGCCATCAGCTAATTGTCAAACATGATTTATAACAAACAATCAATAATGTGGATCCAAGTGCTAAGCAGCTAACTTAAGCATGTCTCGAGTTTGAGATGTTGTGTTCTCAGAAAATTTTTATTACAAAACTCACCCACCGAAATTAGGTGCTTAAATTTAAACCCCACCATTACAGGTGAGCGTTGGATCGAGTTGAGTAAAAAACTTCGAATTATTCGAGTTGACGCATCATATTTTACAACTCAAACTTTATTTAAATTTTTTTAAATTCAAGTCGAGTTTATGAAATTCGAGTCGAGTCAAATTTTCGAGTTCTTATACAAATTTGATTGTAATTATTTATCATGTTATAGTTCAATTTGATTCTAGTTTAAACGACTTTCTCTAACCATATAAGATATGCATATATATATCATCATATTTTTTGGCTTAAATAACTTTCCCCCCTTAACTTTACCCGTTTTCCCAAATTACCCCATAAACTACGTTTTGCCCACTTTTGTCCCCTAACGTTTTCGTCGTTACTTATATTGCCCCTTACCGTTAAAAAAATTTATCATGACCAATCAGAATGTGTCACGTCATTTTTAATTTATTTTTAAATTTTAAATAAAATAAATATTAAAATATTTATTAATTTAATTATATTCCTAAAATACCTAAAATATCCCCATCTTCATCTTCATCTTCATCTTCTTTCCCCTAAACCCATATGGAAACAGTTCCATGGCTGCAAATGCCCAAAACAAATCATTTTGTTTGATTCATTCTCACCTAGTTCCCTTCTTCAACCTTGAATCATTCTCACCTATTTTCGTTTGATTCTCAAGAAAAAAGAGTGAATTTCCAGTATAATGCACTGCAAAATGCGAAAACAATAATTAAAATCAACAAACCCATCATCATCTTCCTTCAAGCAAAGTTATAGTATAATGCCATGCAAAGTTCCAATATAAAGCTTTCCCGCTAAGAATTCCTCGCATGTCGCCGCTATCGATGTTCAAAACACAGATTTTACCTCTCTGATTCTTGATTGTTGACGAGGGATTCTCATCGCCCGTTTGAACCAACGACGTCAGTTCAAGCGCCGACGAGATCGGCTTCGGCGTCAGATTTTGTAAATCATCTTCCTCGATTTCCTCTCTATATCCGACAACCCCTTTGATTTCGAGCAATAACTTGTCTTGTATAAAAGGGTATTTCACCAAATTTGCCATAACCCATTGCAAAGCAGTGGAGGTCGTATCAGTGCCGGCAGCAAGAAAGTCAGTGGCTAAACTTACAATTTCTCTTTTTTCAAGCTTCCTTTTCTCTTTTGGCCGTAGGTAGAGCTTTGGGGCGATCTGAAAAGAGTGCACCGCTTTGGACTAAAGCCTGGTGAACAAGGGAATGATCGAAGACGAAGATGGAGGGACGGGAACTGATGAAGAGAGTGATCATGGAACCATGCTTTTGGCGGAGGTTGCGGAGGATTGGCTCGATTTGGAAGGAGGATTTGGTGAGCCGGAAGATGTTTCCGACGACAGGGAAAGTGGAAGGGCCTGGAGGGAGAGTGTGGGTAAGATTTTTAGAAGGGGAGAAAGGTTGAAGATAGGGGTGTTTGGGTATTTTATTTATTTTTATTTTATTTTAAAATATAAAAATAAATAAAGTAAATGACATGACGCGTTCTAATTGGTCATGACAAATTTTTTTAACGATTAAGGTAATATGAGCAACGTTAAGTGACACAAGTAGACAAAACGTAATTTAGGTGTAAATTAAAAAAAACATGTAAAATTTAAGAGAAAATTATTTAAGCCTATTTTTTTATGGGTCATATATTTTTTCATATTTTTTATATTGATATATATATATTAAAAAAAATTTAAAAAATTTAATTTAAATTTAAAAATTAATCAACTAATCACTAAAAATATTAAATTATTCGAATTTTTAATTTACAATTCAAATTTTATTTAAAATTTTTTTTCGAGTCAAATAAAAAATTTTAATTTTTTAAGCTACCAACCATTAACATTGACTAACACCTCCTTCAATAATAATAATAATAGAAACTGCTCACAAGCTTTTCAAGCTCTTTAAGTTATGGAATCAGGGTTCCAAAATCCCAGGCCCTCCTTCTCCTTCCTTTTATGGCCATTTCGGTACTCTCTCCAAGCAAAACCTCACAGGTATTAAAACTACTTTCTTTTTCCTTTTTCTTTTTCATGATTTTGATGCAAAAGATGAAACTTTGGGATTTTTGGAATCTGGGTTGTTCCTGGATTGCCAAAATCAGTGTTTTGACTTTTCAGCCATATAGTTTAACCCGTAAAGCTTCATCTTTTGTATGAAGATTTACATAATTTTTAATGCAAATGATCAGTACCTGATTTTTTTAGAATCTGGGGTTTGCTTTGTTTGTTTAAATCTGTTATTTTTCTTGGTATTTATGTATATGTATATTTTTGCAGAGGTATTGTCAGATTCACATGGGGAATATGGTTCAATTGTGAAGCTATGGCTGAGTCCAAAGCAGCTTCTGGTTTCAATAAAAGAACCAGAAGTTATCAGAGAGATGTTGTGGAAGGCTAAGGATAAACTGCCATTGTCCGGAAAGGCTTTCGGTTTGGCCTTTGCACAATCCACCCTCTTTGCTTCCTCTTTTGATAAGGTACTTCAGAGCTACAAGTTCTTTTAGCTGCTATTGCTTTTGTTGAACTTGTGAAGAAGATGGTCGATGGTTATCCTAATCAATAGATAGGGACGGAATCGAGCGGAGCAGAGCTCAACATGTAAGAAGTTTGAGCTCGAGCTCCCCCTCGAAGTCTGAGGCTCTAAGTTCAATTTGAGCTCTAGTGGTTTGGTTGCCTGGTCTAATCCAATCCAATCTAATCTCTGAAAATTTAGAGTTTAAATGTTATGAAAATAAAATTAGGCAGTAACAATATGGTTTAAGGGCCAACTTGACTTAGGTTATAATTTGGCCTTTGAGTCACTGATTCACAATCGATTCAAATAATTAAAACCGAAATTGAGTTTCTTTTCCTGTTTAGGTTGATTTGGAAATTTTGGTTCCCATATTGAAAAACCAAATCCTAACCATATCTCCAAAACATGTACTGGCTCTAACACGTCTAGTCATTTTTTTTAGTTTTATCTCTGACACTCAAGTCTGAGGAAGATAATCATTGTTGTCTTCACTAATTAAACTTTCATGATTTAATAGTCTTCATATGGTTTATCTCGAGCACTTTCCTTTCTGATTGCTTGTGAATGTTGTAATTAGGCATGAACTATTAGCTGAAACTTTTGATAATTTTGGTGTTTGTGGTCGCCATATGGATAATATGTTGTGTTTGATCTTCAAATTGTTCCAACAAAATGGTTATTTAATAGCAATCATATATGAGAAGATGAAGTATTCATATATGCTGTTTTCTTGCATTTTCAATTATACTTCGATGGAATGATCGAACAACCTTCTGATAATCTACTGATTTTTTCCCACTTTATCATCTATAGGTAGAAAAGAGAAGAGAATCATTGGCATCTGAATTGAAAGTAAAATTGCTTGATAGAGCAAATTTAGTCCTGACCAGGGCTGTCGATCGTATCTTGGCTGAATTACACCAGAACATGCCCAAAGGGCGTGCCGATTGTAGAATGGCTTCCCAGCATATGGCCTTCACTTTGCTTGGCGCTACAATCTTTGGTGACACGTTCTTGGCTTGGTCAAAGGCTACCATTTACGAGGAGCTCTTGATGATGGTTGCTAAAGATGCATGCTTTTGGGCCTCGTATAGTGTTACTCCCTTCTGGGAACGAGGATTTTGGAGGTATCGGCGATTATGTAAAAAGTTGAAATGCCTAACTCGAGACCTCGTTCAACAGTGCAGTAAAAATTACAAGTTTAATGGCCATCTTAATGTAAGAGATGAACCTTATGGCAATATTATGGGCATGCTGTTTCATGGATGCTTAAAGATGAGAGGTTTGATCAGTAATATGTTGATGAGGCTTGCTACAAATCCTGAATTACAGCATAAGGTAGGCATCCTCTTTTCCCATTTCTTTCTTTTCCGAGTCGTCAATCTCTTTGCTAGTCTTAGGAAGTACTTAGAGACTTCTGCTGAATTTAAATGACCCTTCATCACTTGGAATATATGCGTGTGTGTTTATACATTTTAGAGTTGAAGGTCCCAGATTGCAGTTGATTTATGTATTCGGAATTGAACTTCTGCAGATCCACTCAGATATAATCATGGCACGAAAAGGTTCTGAGGAAAAAGATCAACCTATTGCAGAGAAGATGCCTTTATTGTTGGCAACTATCTATGAGTCTGCTCGTGTTATGTCAGCTGGACCTTTGCTACAGAGGTGTTCTCTGCAACACGGTGAGCAATTTTTCAAGATTAAAATTGGAAAAATTTGACATCAGATATACTTTTTCATGTCTTCCTTTATCATTAAATGAGAATTACATCGAATATGGACATGGAACTTACAACAAATACTTCTTCAGCACTTAAGTTTTCTGGATTTCATGTCAAAACCTCAAATTTCAGTACATTTTGTACCATTCAGGGTCCGTTACAACCTTAATTTTCGGACATTTTATTTCTCACTTTAATTTTCAGGTTATTCTAAAAATCTTGATAAGATATATATATAGAGCTAGTACCGTACAATATAGCTTGATGGTGTCTGTATTTTAGATACTCATCAGCAATTATTTGGCATTTTTCTATATGTTTATGTTCTACCAATAGCTTCGACTTGCTTACATTTGCATGTTGGTTTAGAAACCGAGTCCCATGTTGGTTTCCGTTTTATAAGTTATAACACTGCTTGTATGGTCATTGATACAAGTGTTTCCGTCTGTGTTTTGAAGATTTGAGGCTTAAGTCTGGCGTAATTGTACCGGCTGGAGCAATAGTTGTTGTACCTATGCAGTTGGTGCAGACGGATGATTCTAGTTGGGGAAATGATGCTTGTAAATTTAATCCGTATCGTTTTCTGTCTAAGGCGGAAAAATTATCTGCTTCACTGAATATGGATACATCCATTGCAGGTTTCACTCTCTACTTTTCCCAAAATTTCTATTATTCAAACTTTCTTATGATTCGTTTCACTTTCCAATTTAGCACAAAGTGTCATACTTTTCGTTTTTGTTGTTCCCTGTCACATTCAGAGTCATGCTTTGAATTATGCTCGTTAGTTCATTAATACACTGGAAGGACTTCTTGTTGTCCATGTAGCTTAACTGAGATAACATTGTACATTCTGCCGATCAATACTCAACATGTCATGACCATGTCGGTTCTTCAGGATTTGAGTTTAACCTTCTTTCGGATTTAGTTTGCATGCAGTGTCACAGGGTGCTAATATAGATAATCATCCAATTGTTTTTTTTTTTTTTTTTTTCAGGACATGCTGAAGAACTGAAGGATCAAAGCAAGAGTTCTTTTGTTTTGAATGATCCGAATGAGAATGCATCTTTTCTTCCCTTCGGTGCTGGTACATGTTCCTGTGTTTGCCAGAAATTTGTCATTCAAGGAATCGTAACATTGTTTGCTTCGTTGCTCGAACAGTACGAGGTTTGTCCTACTATTAACTTACCAGCAATTTGTACAGTTTTAACTTAGTTGCTACAATCAATCTGGCATATTTTGCGCATATGACCCTCCAAGTCCTTTAAATACACCGGAAAACTTAGAAAAAGCCGAACACAATTATGACGGAAGTAAAACCGTATCCAACACCGCATATGTTTGAGAGATTGTTTTCTCTTCACGAGATTCATATTTTTGACTGGAAGTTTGACATATGATCATACGACAGGTGAGGCTTCATCCAGGATCAAAGACAAACTTGAAACTGTCATCGACCGACTCGATATCTCAAGATTTTCTGAGTTCCGAACTAGTTTTCGTGAGGACTAATTGGAAGTCATAACACATGCTTACATACATGCTATCATCCTTAGACCTTAGTTATGTTTTCGGTTATGTTCTTCGTCATACAGCTTTTTGATGGGGGGAGACATCCCGATTCTCGTCCTCATTTTCCTCCGAAATGATCGGAGAAGCTCACTTCACTGCTGCTTTTTCCTCCATGGGTGTCTTAAGTATCTCAGAAGTGCAGTATTTGATTCCAATATGTTTTTGGAGCAGTTTGAGATGCTGTTTGCAGTGAAAATACTTTACTTTTTGTATTTCCCCATCTTTTAAACTTTGATCATTTTCTCTGTTTTTACCTCCTCAATGGAGTGTTTGTGTTGTACTGAATGTTGTAATATTGATTTGAAAACGTGTTATGATCTATATGAAATAAATTGAACTTTTTAGCTATATTATATTATATGAAAACGTGTTACGATTAGGATTTAGGGTTTACGGTTAAAATTTAAGGTTTAGAGGTTAAGATTTAGTTTTTGCGGTAATATGGTGAGGGATTTAAATTTTAATTTATAAACCCTATATTTTATCTATAAATCTTAAAGTCTAATCATACCTCTTAAATTCAAACTCGTACACTAAAATCGCTAAACATTAGACCCTAAACGAAATCACTCACTAAAGTCTAAAACTAAAGAGTTTGTATAAAATAAGTTTTTACGAGCGCTTATGCACGGAATAATTATTCTTATATTATTGTAACATTAAGTTAGTTTAAAATTTCTGTCTTATTATTTTAAATGATTTATATTTGTTTAATTCAATTATATTTATTTTGTGTTGAATTTTGACTCGAGCTTTTATTTATTAAATTGATTTTGGTTCAAATTGATTATTAAACATCGTGTCTTTTTTAATAAATATATGTCAGATTTTTTGTTTTTATTTATCATGTTTCTCTTATACGAAATAAGTATTAAACATGTTTTTATATTTTTATTATTGCTTTTTTATTCACTAAACATGTTTTTTAAAATATATATATATTTAAAACCAAACGAAAGCTGAATTTAAAAGTGTGCATTCAATTAATTTGGTCGGTTCAAATTTTATATATGCACTAGTATTTTTTACTATATTAATGGAAACGATTTGATACTAAATTTGTGCCATTAAAACCTTCTCTTTCAATGACAAGAATAATAATAAACCATGGTTATAATTCACATGCTTGAAAGCAGAGCTTGCAACGCATCTATATACCTATCTCAGAAGTTTCGAAGATAACCCGGTTTTAATTCCGGCAATGGGTAGGGATTGAAATCACTCCTTTCTGTAACTCGGCAGGCAGACGAGTTCTTCCCTTTGCAGAACTTGGCTAATGCAATTGAAGAAATGGAAGAGTAATGAATTTGACAATCATGAAACTAAAGTTAATGAGCTAAGTCGAAACTGAACATGCAATAAGATCATAGTTACACTAAGGAGCCACAAATTTCTCGTTGCGTAACGAGCAGGTTGCCGAACTAGAGTCTTTCGGTTGTGAGAATCTACCATTTTAAAGTTTGTTAGCGAATGCTATAACAGAAAGTGAACGATGATGGATAAACAAAGACAGAAGAGAAATGCATTTGAGCCCTTGAGACCTACATAGGATATATTTCCATACTCAATGAGATCATCTCGACTATTTTCGCATTTTCTTATCTACTTGGGTGCTAAACTGATCTTGACCGCTAATGTTTTCTAGGTGTCCAGCTTCGAAGCTACTCACCCTTCCTCGTCATAATCTTCTTCATCCTCGTCTAGCCTTCCGCCAAGCCGAGCAAGTTGAAGAGGATCGATAGCCATCTTGTCCATATCCGAAACAGACCAGCCTGGGTATTCTTCGTGTTTAGCCTCTGGTGTAGGCTCTGCCAAAGAAGGCTGAGCTGCTGCCACTGCCGCTGTGGCCGTTGGTGTGGAAGCAGTAGCAGCACCGGCTGAGGCTGCAGGTGTAGCAACTCCAGCAGTAGCTGAAGCTGCAAGTGCAGCAACTCTAGCAACAGCTGCTGAGGTCTTTGTATCAACATTCTCATCTACCTCAGCATTCAGATCAAAATTCCGGACAGCTTGATTGGCATCTTCACCGATTGTGTTCTCTTTCACCGGTTCCTTCAACTCAGAACCATCATCTATCGCCATTCCTGTCGTTGAATGACTTTTGTTGTTTTGCTGAAGTGTTGAGCAATGTTCTGGTTCTATTTCACGATGAGCATCTCTTTCCACATGTCGAGCTCCTCTTCCACGACCCCTGCCTCGTCCCCGACCTCTCCCTCGGCCACTGGTGCCAGCATGACCCACATCATGTTGCTGAATACATGTAAGAAGGAAGGAAGTCAGTGAAAGTACTAAAATTCACACACACATATTGTTGAATATATTCAAATAAAAGATCTTTTGTAAATATTAGTAAATCAAGTTAGTTATTATCTATAGATAATTAGAATTCAAATTCAAATTTAGACTAGTTTATCCTATCTCTAGTTTGAATTCTAGAGTTGTATAGTTGTAGGACTATTGTAAAAAGCCTATATAAGAGTTGTGTTGTAACATTAAAGGGGATATGAAATAACAGAGAAATATATTCTTCTCTGCTGAAAATACATCATTCTTTGCTGGAATTTTCTATTTCTCTACTAGAATTCCCTATTTATCTACATGGTATCAGTCTAAATATTCGGTCCCTAAACTCTCAACATGGTTGATACATTCCCTTCCGCAAATAGTCCCACATTCCTGATGTTGTCTCTGATATCTCCACCATCCAAATTCGTCAAAGGAATGATTCTAGTTCTTCGAACAGTGTATATTCTGCTCAAGAAGGTAGTTCCATTTTTGCCTTTTTGGCTGGTAATTCCAACTGGATTGTTGACTCGGGAGCATCAGACCATATGAGTGGAAATGCCTCTCTCTTCCATACATTTCGTCCTTCATTAGTTACCTCTCAAATAAAGACTGCTGATGGCTCTTTCTCCTCAATATTAGGGAGTGGTTCTATTCAAATCTCTGAGACTATTACACTGTCTAATGTGTTATACGTTCCAAAATTGACTTGCAACCTTATTTCCCTGAGTAAATTATCTGCTGATTTTCAACGCACAACTAAATTCTCTCCTCATGGTTGTGAATTTCAGGCTCTGGACTCGGGGAAAGTAATTGGCAAAGCTAGGTTGTGTGGTGGCCTCTATATCTTCCAAGGGCACAATTCTCCTAATGGACAAGCGAATTCGAGTTGTACCCATACTTTTCCTTGTTTTCCTACTATTTCAGATTCTTCACAATCTGTTTTGTTATGGCATTATAGGCTTGGCCATCCCAGTTTTCAATATCTTGCAAAGATGTTTCCCAAGTTATTTGTCCATAAAAGTCCAAATTCTTTTTCATGCGAAATTTGTCCTCTTGCCAAACATACCAAAAGTTCTTATCCTCCATCTACCTATAAAACCTCTTACCCCTTTTCCTTAATCCACAGTGACATTTGGGGCTCTTCTAAAGTTAGGAATATTGATGGTTCTAGGTGGTTTATTACTTTCATAGATGATCATAGTAGGCTTACTTGGACATTTCTTATGAAAGAAAAATCAGAAACTGAGTGTATTTTTAAAAGATTTAAGATTCTAATAGAAACTCAATTTCGGAGCCAAATCAAAATTCTCCATTCTGATAATGGTAGTGAGTACTTTACCAAAACCTTAGGATCTTATTTTCAAGAAAAAAGGGATTGTTCACATAACATCTTGTGTCGATTCACCTCAACAAAATGGTATTGCCGAAAGAAAGAATAGGCATTTGTTAGAGGTGGCTAGATCTTTAATGTTTTCCACAAATGTTCCTAAGTTTTATTGGGGGGAAGCCATTCTTACAACTACTTTTCTTATAAATAGAATGCCTAGTAAACCTCTCAAATTTCAAACCCCTAGGAATGTGTTTCTTAAGACTTTTTCGAATTTCCAACCCCTTTCTTCTAATATTCTAGCAAAGGTATTTGGGTGCACTATTTTTGTTCATATTTCTCCTCAATCCAAACTAGATCCTAAAGCTCTAAAGTGCATCTTCGTAGGTTATTCTTCAACTAAGAAGGGCTACAAGTGCTACTCTCCTGTCACTAAAAGAACTTATACCTCCTTTGATGTTACCTTCCTTGAACACAAGCCCTATTACCCCAAACCTGAAATTCAGGGGGACAGTTTACATGAATCTCCAGTTCTTGATAATTTCCACCATGATTTGTTTCCTACTACCGAAATCTCTACTGTTTTACAGCCAAATACTAACCCTACTATTACTTCATCTGAATCAACCCTTATTCCAAACAATGAACCAACTGCCTTGGAACCACCAGACAATGAACCAACTGCCTTGGAACCACCAGGTTCACCTCACACCCCACAAAGAACTCCAACAGAACAACAACCTGAACAACTCGAAGTTAGAGAGCTTAGTGTCTATAGAAGGAGAAAAAGGCCCAACAAAGAGACTATAATACAACCTGGAAACTGCCAAGAGCTGAATCTTGGTCATGCAGCCGTGGAAAATTTGAAAGGTATGGAAGATTCTCAGAATGTTGCTCCTATTCCTTTTACTGATATTGACGAGTTGCCTATTGCTCAAAGAAAGGGTGTAAGGAGGTGCACATCTCACCCCATTCAGAAGTTTGTGGCATATGGAAATCTAAAGCCTACATTTAAGGCTTTCACCTCTAGTGTTGACAACACTTTCATCCCAAAAATAGTGGAGGAGGCAATGAAAGATCCCAACTGGAAGAAAGCTGTAAAAGAAGAAATGAGGGCACTAGAGGGCAACAAAACTTGGACACTAGCAGAACTTCCACCAGGAAAGAGACCAGTTGGCTGCAAGTGGGTTTTTACTGTCAAATTTAAATCTGATGGCAGCATTGAAAGGTACAAGGCAAGGTTGGTAGCCAAAGGATTCACTCAGTCCTATGGTATAGAGTACCAAGAAACATTTGCACCAGTAGCTAAGCTGAACACAGTAAGAGTTCTTCTGTCTTTAGCTGTGAATAAAGACTGGAAATTACATCAACTTGACATCAAAAATGCCTTTTTGAATGGCAATCTTGAAGAAGAAGTTTATATGGAAATATCACCAGGAATGAGGAGTCATTTTGACAGACAAAAAGTTTGCAAGCTGGAAAAATCATTGTATGGCCTAAAATAGTCTCCTAGGGCCTGGTTTGATCGATTCACAAAAGCCATCTTGAAGAATGGATACAAGCAATGTCAAACAGATCACACCTTGTTCATTAAGGAAAGTTCAGAAAAGAAGAAAGCCATTCTTATTGTTTATGTGGATGATATCATCATCACAAGAGATGATATAGGGGAAATTGAAAGGTTAAGAAGAATACTTGCTGGTGAGTTCGAAACTAAGGACCTTGGTTCTCTGAGATATTTCCTATGAATGGAAGTTGCAAGATCTAAAGTTGGCTTGGTTATTAATCAGAGGAAGTATATCTTGGATTTACTCACTGAATCAGGAATAAAGGGATGTAAACAGTTGAAACTCCTATGGAATTTAATCTCAAATTGAAGAAGGATAATTGGGAAGCCCTGTGAACAAAAGACTATCAAAGGTTAGTAGGGAAATTAATCTACCTTTCTCTTACTCGGCCTGATATAACATTTCCTGTTAGTATTGTAAGTCAATATATGAGTGATCCTAGAGAAGAACATCTTAAAGCTGTCTATAGAATCTTAAAGTATCTAAAGATGACCCCCGGACATGGCTTAATCTTCAAGAAAAATGAAGACAGATCAGTTAAAGTTTTTACTGATTCTAGCTGGGCAGGAGAATTAACTGATAGGAGATCTACAAGTGGGTATTGCACATTTGTGTGGGGCAATTTGGTTACTTGCAGAGCAAGAAACAGTCAGTGGTGTCTCGGAGCAGTGCTGAAGCTGAATATAGGGCCATTGCACTAGGAATGTGTGAAGGAATCTGGTTACAAAGATTACTTAACGAATTGGGTTTGAATGACAACAAAAATTTTGAATTGTACAGTGACAGCCAGTCTGCCATTCGTATAGTTAAAAACTCAGTTCATCGTGATAGAACCAAGCATGTGGAGATAGATCGACAGTTTATTTTCGAAAAGGTTAATACTGGAATGGTAAAACTCAGCTTTGTGCCTTCCAAAAATCAACTTGCTGATATACTCACCAAGGCCCTTCCACGACCTACTTTCGATGAGCTTTCGTGCAAGCTAGGACTATATAATATATACGCTCTAGCCTGAGGGGGAGTGTTGAATATATTCAAATAAAAGATCTTTTGTAAATATTAGTAAATCAAGTTAGTTATTATCTATAGATAATTCAAATTCAAATTCAAATTTTGACTAGTTTATCCTATCTCTAGTTTGAATTCTAGAGTTGTATAGTTGTAGGACTATTGTAAAAAGCCTATATAAGAGTTGTGTTGTAACATTAAAGGGGATATGAAATAACAGAGAAATATATTATTCTCTGCTGAAAATACATCATTCTTTGCTGGAATTTTCCTATTTCTCTACTAGAATTCCCTATTTATCTACACATATAAATGGCATGCTCCGGATAGTGACATTCAAGTGAATACTTAAACAAACAATGGACTTGAGTTAAATTTATAACTCTTAACATGTACCACAGTGAACAAACCCAGTAATTCTTATGCTGAAGTTTCTGAAAAAGTACACTAAAATTCACAAATTAACTTTAAATCAGATAATTTTTCATCGTTGATGAAAAAAGTTTAGCATCATTCATTCCTATAGAGTTGTGCACACGCTCATCCCATGTTCTATACGCTTATAACATGCGTGTATATATATATATATATATATTTCTATGTACAGACACATGTTGAATCAAACCCATCTTACCATTCTGCTTCTCTTAGATTCTTCATCACTGTCATTGGCATCATCTCCGGCAGCTTTTCTGGCAAAATGATATGGGAAAAATATCATCAAATAAGTGTCTCGTTTACAAATTCAAGAGTAAGAAACAAGGGGGAAGCCAGGGTTTCTCTAACCTTCTCCGAGAAATAGTTCGATCATCAGTAGTAGCAGCCTCAGAATGGCCATGACTATAGTCGGGAACTCGGCTAACAATGTCCCTCAGAAAGTCAAATACATTGTAGCTCTGTACACAATGCTTTCTGCAATTTAGTTAGATTCTTTTGTTAGAACAATGCACAATACATAGAAAATACACAACACTAAGGATAACAAAGAACAAGATCCAAAGACAAATAATATGATGGTGTGCTGATCACAAGGCTTGTTAATCTAAAAATGTAGCATGATCAAGAAAGGATGAAAAAATAGATTCCTTTCTCCCCAAATAGCGACAACATTTATAGTAATCTTCATAGTGAATCTATAATACTTTTGGACCCAGCAGGAGGAAATCCGGTCCAAGTCTGACATAAAATTAAAATACTTTCTGTCCTTACAGGCCAACACATGGTTCACTTAATTAGGATTAGGACAATGTTTGGTAGTTAACAATTTAATGAATACTTTTTTTGAGTAGATTGCAAGTAAAAACTTAAATTTGTTACGTTCATACGTTTTTTTGGATCTTTGGCAGTATTGGATCTATTTTCTGCCCTTGGTTCTATGTTGCTCTGACTCTTTAATTTTCCTCAAATACAATAACCCTCCAAATACAGAAAAACTTTAAAATATTTATATGGCATATCAATATGGGAGACATACCCACACCCGAAACTCATACCCGAGTCCAACTAAGATAGCCAGGTCTGTCTGTCCGTCCGTCCATCCATCCATCTATCTACACAATCTTTTCCCCCTTTCCCCTAATCTTCTTTATATTTTTTATTTCCGTTTGACACAAAATCTATTAATGGGAAGCCAAAGAAATTAAAAGAAATCGAGAAAAGTTAAAAAACTATGGTACTAAACTACTGCTAAACCTTTAAAGTTAAACTGCAAAACCTTCTAAAGGCATTTAATATGGGAGACCTGTTTATATAGTAGATATTGACATCATTAATGCACATGCACGTGATCAAGAAACGTGAAACAAAAGGAAACATTTATGTATATGAAAACGTGTATAAACGCAGAAAAGAACATCAAATGCAAAAGTAGACGACAGACATTGCATGCTACAAAAAGAATAATACTAATTCTTCACTTACAAATGCAATGAATTCATGGTCTTTGCTCCTCTCTGAAGAGTAATCTCATATGTACGATCACAAAGGTCTTGTAGAAACAATTCCAATGCTTTCGCTGAAAAGTAATAGAAAGAACCATGAGCAAGTAATATACACACATGGAGGAATTATTTCGGTAGGATCTTGGAAGTTATAGCCACTCACAAACTAAAACAGGCACCGCTAATGCAATCTTCCCGACATCTTCATCTGCTTGCATAATCTTTTTAATGCGAGCCTAAAAAGAAAATATATTCTAAAGTTTCAGCATTCATAGCTAAGATCGGTAAAAAAAACTAAAAATTATAAGTAAACCATTGTTAAGGGAATATCATTCCAAGAAGATGACTCATAGCCAAGGATGACAACGCAACCCACGGTCCTAAAGCATAAACAAAACATCGGGAAAACATTCACATATTCTACAGGCAGAAAACGGCTTGAAAGATGCAACATTAAATGGACTTGTGGGATCACAGCCTGTATATCTTAATTATAAGCGATCAACATTACCAATTAATATCGGGATATCCTAATATAAAACAACCCCCCCCCCCCCAAAAAAAAAAAAACAGTAAGAAACCATACAAGGATTGTTAAATACAGACAGAGAATATCAGGACAAGAAGGCAGAATCTTTGACGCATCAATGTCCTTACAGAACCATCAAGTGAGAGCATCATCTGACACACGTCCTTGTAAGTTGCTGATTTAATCCCGCCAACTGAGCAACATAACACAAGTTCCAAGTGCGGTGTGAGAAGATAGGACACAGCTAAGCCATGTTACTCGAAACTTAGGTGTGAGTGTCGGCTAGGAGTAGTGTTTGACATAGGTATGTATGTTCAACTTTTTTGAAGTTTTTTCCACGTCGAAGGACGTTGGAAGGTTGGAGTAAGGCAAATGCCAATGATGTCAAGACCAAATTAGGACATAATGATTAACAAGAAACTAAAGTTCTAGAAGTCAGCAAACTAAACATTCTGCAGACTAAGAACTATCAAACAATATTTGGGAAAATTTAACCACAACATCTCCCGATTTCAAAGAAACAATCAAAAACATTATTCAACCAACATGAGATTTCCATAGAACATTGAAAAACACAAATCCAACAACAAAGTCCATGAAGTTCCATATAATTAAAAATCACAAACTAAATATCCAAAAACCCTAAATTTTGAACACAGAGTCAACTAATATATGGAAAATTAACGATGACCCAGGTCACCAAAACTGTGCTATAAATCGGAATCGCGGCAAAGAAAACAGACACGGAATCAAAAACTAAAAAAACACAGATTTCATTTTCCATCGAATCACCCAAAATTTAAACGCCCAGATCAAACTAACATCTGATTGAAAAGGGAAATTAAACAAATTCAGTGAAAAACAAGAAAAAGATAGAAACTTACGGCTGGGAAACGGGTATCGAGCTTCTTTCTCATGATTTGGCTGATGAATCATAAACAAGAAGAGCCTTTGGTTTCAAGAAAGGAAATTCAAAAAGGAAAAAAAGAAGCAAACAAAAATAATAAAGTAAAGTAGATATTGTGGTTGATAAATTCACAGCTTGGTTAGCTTTTATGGTTGACTTTATTACTTGATTTGACTAGTTTTGTGACACGTGTAATTCTTTAATTTGGTTGTTTTATTGGTTCATAACCGATAACCTGTTATTGAGATTTTTTTATATTTTATTCGACACCTAAAATTTATTTGTAATTAAATAATATTTTGAAAATAAATATGAAAGAGATTATACATTGGGTAAACTACATGCTCCTCCTATTACTTAATTCTTTATTGAGTTATTTAACTATGAAAAGATATAAATAAATTTTTTAACTAATTGCGATTAACAAGTCAATTTAATTTCGTTAAAAAATAAAACGACTGATGATGTGTCAGTTAATAAAATTTGTATAATAATATTATTTTTTTTCTTATAAAATATCTATTGATGATAACAGTAGCCATTTGCAACCGTATTTATATAAAACTTTGTAAACCACAACATTGATTATTATCATAAATTTAACCAGCATTTTCACACTTAACATTAGCACGCAATAGATCTAGATCAAAATCCCCAACTTTAACAACAATGAAAGTTTGTTTTTTAGAAGAGAAGAAGATGAAGTTTATCATTTAAGGGGACTAAAATGTTATAATATTTAAATGTTGAGAGGTGAAATTTTAAATTTAAGACTAAATTAAAATAAAATGTAAAGGTTGATGGTTAAATTTATTATTATACATATTTTATTAACTAACACGTCATCAACTGTTTATTTTTAATAGAATTGGGCTGATTGTTAGTCGTGATTAGACAGGGACCTATTTATAACTTTTCATAGTTAAGGGACTCAACAAAAATTTAGGTCATAGTCGGGGGACCATTTATGTAGTTTACCCTTATATATTTCAGTTATAGTGTTGTAAAAAAGAAATCAAAAGTCGAAAAATTAGATTTTTTTATAATATTTTGATTTTTTTTAACAAAAATGCTGTGTTTTTCATTGATTTTTTATTCTTATTTTATATTTGAAAAAATATTTTTCTTATTTTTCTTGAAATTTTAAGACATTTTCTTCTAATCATTATACTTTTTTTTATAATTTTTTTTAAAAGATAGTTCCTCGATTCGACTAAACGAAATAAAAAATAAAAATATAACCAATTTTAATCTCAAGATATAGTCTATATTTGGTGAAAGCTAATAAGACATTCACAAGTGTTAAGGTCATGGATTTTTTAATATTCAAGTTCGAGTATTAGTATGTATAAATATTATATATGAATTTTTTGTCTAGACTTACTCTAATTTAAATTTCATTGCGTATGGATCATATTCAAAATTATTTTGATTTAAATTTGAAATATTCATGGGTTAAGTTGTAACGACCTTAAACAACATATCTATACATATTATTTTTACTCAAATCCACCCGACCCGAAATATAAGCCTCAGTCTTTTATCTAAACCCGACCCAAATTTTCTTGTAATGGGTTATCCTTCTAAAAAAAATCATGAAACATTTATTCAAGACTCAATTTGTACAAGCTGCCTATATTAACCGATATATGATTTAATCTTGACAAGTATAATTAAAAAATATTGCATTTTCAACTAAATCTATATTTGAAAAGTGGTGAAACTTGTGGTATAGTTTGGGGGTCAAAACTTTCAAAAAAATTATGGGAGGGATTTAATTAGGAACATTTGAAAATTTTGAAGCTTAATCTGAATTTTTAAAACTTTTGTAGGGACAAATTAATTTTTTTGAAAACTCTAAGGGTCAAAATTATGGGGGGCGTTGCCCTACGAGTCCCATTGTGTTCCGCCTCTAATTTAAAACCAAATGTTTTTAAATTAATTAAAGAGATAAATAAAAGTTAATTAAGAAATTAGTTAATTTTCTTAAAATATATAGAAAATTTCAAAGAATTTCTTAAACCATATATAAATTTCAAATTCTTAGGGAGGCGATTGCCCCTCTATCCTCCTCTTGGTCCATCCCTGATAAAATGTGCATGATCAAAATACCTTCCTACATAATTAGTTTTATAATTTTAAAATTACAATTTCATTTATAAATAAAAGGGGTAAATCTCGAATTACACATTAGCTTTGATTTGATGTACAATTTGATAAGTCAATTTTGATTTGATGCAATCATACATATTAAAATTTGATTTTGGTTTGATTGTATATATCAACTTATGTATACAATAGGATATGTGTGATCAAAATAAAATTTGTCCTTCCACATAATGAACGTGATATATCACTTCCCTTAATTGAGTGAGACTAAAAATACACGGTCATTATCAAATGTGTTGATATAAAATATTGAACACATTTGTACAATTTAGTCTGCTTGAAATTCAGGAAATAAAAACTAGAATATATAGTTTGATTGTTCTATCACTTTGTTCAATCTATATGTCATAGAAAAAGGATAGATAACATGTTATTATTGTCATGAGAAGGTTCTGTCGAATCACGACATTTTTAAAAAATTTAAAAATTGTTATTTTCATTCTTAAAATCACATCAAATTGGCTAAAAAGAAATATTGAGCATCAAATTTAGTTAAAAAAGAATAAAAATCAAGTTAAAAATAAATTATGAACATTAAAGAAAAATTTTACATTATACCTAAAATCAACCATGCTTTATTCTATATAAGGGAGTTTTCTCTATTATTTTAAAACAAAGTTTACCATAATTTTTTAAATATAATTTAATTAGTTTACGTAATCATATTTAAGAGGTGACGCCAAGCATGTTTGTAAGTAGACATTTTTAAGAGACGACATCGATAAGGTTTAAAATTAAAATCTAGATTAGCATTGGCAATTCCTTTTCATATTTCTAAATTACAATATCTTTTTGTAAAAAACATGTATAAATCTCAAAGTTACACAGAATTTTTTATTTAATTTGTAATATGATACGTGAACTTTGATTTGGTGTAATTATACATACCCGACTTTGATTTTTGATTCAATTAGGTAAATGAACCTTTGATTTAATTTAATTATACATATTTAAAAAAGCAAATGAATCCATTTATTCATATTAGGTACATTACTTAAAATGGTCCTACATGGTATTAGTAATTTTTTTATATATCACAATGCATATTGAATTAAAATCCATATATACTTTTGATATTTATCTCTAAAATAAATGTTGCTTTTATTTACATTTCCATGTATAACTTTCTTAATATTATAGCATTAATTTAAATGATAAAATAAAATTTCAACTCGACTGGAAGTGTATAGGTAAATCGAATTTTATTCGAATAACTCGGTCAATAAACACCTCTAATTAACATATTCATTGGTCATATGAACTTCAAATTCATGGAGTTACCAATTTTAAACTCATGCATAGGTGGCAAAATTTGTATTTTCACCATAATAAATAAATAGTAGTATAGATTTCTTCATGGTAGTTAGTTAACATATATTTACATATATGTAAACCTTAATTTATTTAAAATTGGTGCATGAATTTGGACCATATACTCTTTTATTTACCTAGGCAAGTATTGGTGAAATGATGCAAATTGCCAACGTGAAATTCAGATATCTTGCCATAATTGAAACATGTCACTAACTCAAACTTGGATATAAATTGAACAACATCCCTCATTGTTTCCTCCACACCAAAAGCCTAAGTTAGTGAAGCTGCCAAAGCATTTGAAAATGGAACCGAGCACCGGTGCTTTCCCTGGTTTGAAGCTCTCCAACGGCAATAATTCGCGGCCCGAATCAAGGGTGGAGCTTAGTCTCGTCACCCCTATGAACCCTATAATTCCTTTGCCCAAAACCACTGTGGGTTACGTTTGCAGCTACTGCAGGAGAGTGTTCTCTAGCTCTCAAGCCTTAGGGGGGCACCAAAATGCACACAAACAAGAACGTGCATTGGCCAAAAAGGAAGAACAGATCGGGCAGAGTGATTTTCTCCGCCCGATCTTGCCCTATTACCCTGGTTCGACCTTTCCTTCGAGCTCTTTTCATGGATCTTCGAATAGATCACCCTTTGGGGTTAGGCCAGAATCCATGATCCGCAAACCTTTTTATCCAAGGACGTCGTACGGATCGGGCGGATATCATTTCGGTCATGGTTACCCTAGGCCATCCATGATGAACCATCCCCAGCTGAGTTTCAATGGCAGATTCGGCGTCAACAATGGTGGATTTGTGGTCCCGGGGCCATCGAACTCTTCGAGAATTGATGGAATCGATTTACTTTCGAGGGTTGCTAATACTTCTCAAGCAAATGTTGCAGTGAATAGGCCTGCTGTAGGAAGTGATGAACACAAGGATGATTCGGGAATTGATTTGACCCTTAAGCTTTAATTTATCTTTTATTATTATCATGCTTCAATTTCTAGTGAAGTTTATTTCATTCTTGTTATGATTAGGTGTTTGATTTAATTTTGAACTTCTATGTTTATTTAATTTCTTGTTCAACTACATTAATGAAATTAAAATTTATGACGGAACTCGAATGTGCACTTAAGCGCGTAAATGAGTAATAATATATTATTGTGTATTCGTACTTGAACGTGTAAATGAATAAATGAATGAAAGTAACAGAAATTTAAAGTTATAAAAATAAATTTAAATATATTTCCTTATTAAGTTTAATTAATCATCTCAATTGTTCACGAGAAATATTTACCAAATTCATATTTTAATTGCTGATGTCGATATCAGCAGGACTCGCCATCGGACTGGGACAAGAAAGTGGCATCTGCATTCCGATCACTGCAATAAAGTCTCCATAAGCCTTTCTGCAGCTCTCGATCGGGTTCATGTCGGCCGATGTCTCTTCTGATTGACATCCACTTAACAGGATCTCCTCATCGGGCTTTGAGAACTCAAATAAACCGGACTCGAGTTGCGGTGTGAGGAATTCGAGGTTGGCATTGGCACCAAATGATTCTAACAAATGGGTACCGATGTCTGATGTGTTGATCCCTGTTAGTGATGTTAGGTGTTGAAGTATGGATTCAAAAGGGATGTTCTTAGGCTTGTAAGTAGAAGGTGACCAGGTCCGATTTGTTTCTTTTCTTTCTTGATGAGACCACCGCTGTGACATGAATCCGACACGATCGTGGAACTTGCTCCTCTGGGCAGTCGGTTAACTAATTGTCTGAAATTCATGTCTGCCACAACCATGCACGCACACTACGAGCAATAGCGGATCTAGAAATTTAAGAACAGGATTTAAAATAATTTTTTCCAAGGTAGGTATACAATTTTTCTTTTATCTTTACGCATTAAATTAAAAAAAAATTAAGGAAGAAACTCACACTCATTTAAATTTGTTTATGAAAACACTTAAACTGCAAACACCTCTCTCCCTAGACACTTAAACAACCTCGTCGACACAAAACACCTATAGTAGAACATGAACCAGCATAACCCCGCCATGACATCTATTAATGGTAAAAATAAGATAGTGGTGGTTTAGACTGTTCGTTCCTTCTGATTTAGATGGAGAACCATAATCAATAACACCAAAGCTTAAAAACTAGAACATATCATCAGCAACAGGACTCCTTAGCACCAATATGACAAGAACCTTGAAACCTAGTGACAAGCGTCATATTTTGTCAAATAATTTAAGCCTTAATCTCAAATTAAATAAAGACGTAGGATAGAGAAGAAGGTGTCGGTCCACAGGGACTAAGGAGTTTCTGATATACGATTGTTCTGATTCTGACTACAGGTACTGCGACAAATATTTCCTCCAGTTCATGTGCTTTGTCCAACTTAGAATTTCCCTGCGAGGAATTTTACGATCATGGCGTTCCTTAATTTTTCTTGACAAAATATCTCCTTTACTCTTCAATTTACCCGTCTGTAATTTTAACTCCAAATTTGGTGCCTGCAAAATGGAAGGAAACATTTTAGTTCTCGAAGGAGTTAGGCGCAAATCAGAATGAATAGAAAGAATATTTTCCAACTCCCTAATTTCTTTGTCGTGGCCTTCCAATTCCCTGCACAATTTATCAGATAAGTTAGATTCTATAAGCTCTTCAGCAGCAGGTTCAATAACATTGATAAAATTAATACTAGCAACATTATCTGGATGTCGCATTGCTTTATAAATCAAACTTAATGATCTCACCGTCAAACTCCATTGTAAGAATTCCGTTTCTTACATCTATTTTTGTATTTGCCGTACTAAGGAAGGGACGACCAAGAAGGACTTCGGAAGAGGTGTTTGATCGGTCATTTTCCATGTCAATGACATAAAAATATGCCGAAAAATAAGTTCATTTACCTTCACCAAAACTTTTTCAAGGAGTCATTCTGGGTATATCACGGACCGGTTTACTAGCTGGATCGTCACTTTCCTATCCTTCAAAGGCTCAGCAGAAAGTGAGTTGTACAAAGAAATGGGGCATAACATTAATAGAAGCCCCTAAATCCCACATTGCACGTTTTATACCAACATTACCAATTTTGCAGGGAATGTCAAACATACCTTGGTCCTTCAACTTTGGCGGTAGCCTTCGCTGAAAGACTATTGAGACGTGTTCCCTTAGGTTCACTTTCTCAATCCCGGTAAGTCGTCTTTTGTTAGTACATAAATCTTTTAAAAATTTAGCATACCATGGTACATTTCGGATTACTTCTAGTAGTGGAATATTAATTTTTACTTTCCGAAATACATCCAAGATCTCCTTCTCTTCAGCTTGTTTGTCTCGCTTTATCAACCTCGATGGGAAATGAGGTGGCGTGGCATAAGGAGAGGGAGTAGAGGACGAACTTGATGTACCATGCTGGGTGGGGGATTGACGATGGTGCCACTTCGGAGTGTGATGGCATTGACATTTTCTCTTGGGTTTGGCTTAGATTGAGAGAGCAGCTTCCCTCTAGATTCTAAACGACTCACCGTTAAAGTCAGTTGACTCATTTGTTTGTCAATTTCCTGAAAGTGCGCTTCGATCTTTAGTTGAAACTTTTCTGGGCTAGCGCCAACCTTTCAACAATTGACTCCAACGATGGTTTTTGCGGTTGTGGTGCAGGTGGTTGATAAGCTTGATTTGGTTTCTGGTTTTGTGCGTAATTAAAGTTCGGATGATCTTTCCATCCCGGGTTGTATATATTAGCATTGGGATTGTATTGTCTCTGGGGAGGTCCGGGAAAATTACCCATGGCATTTACTTGCGCAACATCCTCCTCCTGTATCATCGGGCAGCAATCCGTTGGATGTTCTGGACTCGTGCATATCCCGAAAAGTCTGATTGCGCTTCTTTTGTCTGCAACAAGGGATTGAACAATTTCAGCCAATTTGTCAATTTTATGTTCTAATGAAACGTTACTTACCTCGTGAACTCGCTGAGAGGGTTCACTAGAAGGGCGAAATTGCTGGGAGTTAACGGCCATCGTAGAGATTAGAGTTCTTGCTGCTGTTGGGGTCATGTTCACAAGTGCCCCTCCACTTGCTGCGTTGATCATCTTCATTTCCATAGAAGATATGCCTTCGTAGAAATACTGAAGAAACGTTTTTTCTGATAGCCCATGTTGTGGGCAATTTGCACACAACTTCTTGAATCTCTCCCAGTAGTCGTATAACGACTTAGTATCCTTTTGTCGGATACCCAAAATGCTCCGCCTCAGTTCGCTTGCCTTAGCCGTAGGGAAAAACCTATCAAGAAAAAGTCGTGCCATGTCAGTTCAAGTTGTAACAAAATTGGAAGGTAGGTCAAATAGCCAATCCTTCGCAATATCAACTAAAGAAATGGAAAAGTGCGAAGTTTTATTTGATCTTCAGATACTCCTTGTGGTTTTGTACTCAAACAAACCATATGAAATTCTTTTAGGCGTTTATGCGGATTTTTGCTCGGCAAACCATGATAGGTAGGTAGAAGATGTATTAAGCTTGTCTTCAGCACGAATGGTGTTTATCCATTTGGGAATGTAATACATAACAGTTGTTGGTTGTGTGGTGCCGCGACAAGTTGGTGAATGGTTTGATCTTCGTCAGCCATTGGAATCAGTTCGTTGTGGTGTACTGAAAGTATGTTTTGGTTGTAGAGGATGATTCTAGTTCTTGTTGGAATCGTTGTTGTCACTGTCTTCTTTCCCAAAGCGTGCGTCCGTGTAATCTTCAGGCTAATGCTTCAATTTTCGGTTCAAAATCTGCAAATTCGCCCTGATTTTTTATGGTCATAAATCGAAAACAACTATATTAGTAACTTTGCCGAAGTCACCGGCAACGACGCCAATTTGACAAGCGTCGTATTTTGTCAAATAATTTAAGCCTTTATCTCAAATTAAATAAAGATGTAGTATAGAGAAGAAGGTGTCGGTCCACAGTGACTAAGAAGTTTCTGATATACGATTGTTCTGATTCTGACTGTTGCGAGGCAATATAATGAATGAGGGGTTGAGCAAGAAAGTTAAAAAAGAACTGTAGAGTAAAACTGAAAACGATGAAAGTAAATTTTGAAGAGTAAATTAATTTAATTAATTAGCCTCAAGCTTTGCTCCGCTTCAATTCAAAATGATCATCGAAAAAGGATTTTTACTCCGGAAACATGCCAATTACAGTCTACAAGGCCCAACCCTTGTAAATTGTTTCTCTCCAGTAAACCGACAATCAAAAATCAATTTTTAGATTCCAGTTTTCTGGTTAGACTAACCACGACTATTGCCGTTAGAATAAAACAATTTTAGAATTTGGAAAAACCTGTCTCGAATTACGTTGTCTCGATGAGAATCGAATCTGATCTCAATTTCCCTTAGCGAATTCGTCGCTAAGTGTGTTCATAGAAAGTCGAATTTGCTACAAGCCGATCCGTCCTCCCAACTATAAATCTGAACAACAATCAAGTCGACGTGCACTTTTTGAAATGAAAGCGAAAAGATTTTAATAGAAAGGCCAATTGCCGATCTAAGTTTTCAGAAAATTGAGAATGTAAAATGAAGTTGTTGAGCGCTTTTAATTCTCACAAGGTGAATTGAAGCTTCGCCTTAAGCCTTTGGCTAATCAAAAAATTTAGCTAAGCATGATTATGGAAGAAATCATGATTAGCAAATTTTAAAATAAAGTAAAAAAACTAAAGGAATAAGAACATAAAAGAGAAAGGAAATTTTATAAGCTTTAAAAGTAAAAACAAGCTAAGAACAAGAGATGATTGATAGCATACCCAAATGGGGTATTTATAGTTTCTAAAAACCCTAAAAATTACCTAAAAAGATAAAAGATAAATCTCAAAATAAAATTTAAAATTTAATCCTAAACAAAAGATAATCCCAAGTTTAAATTTTAAATCCGATTGATAAGCTATCGGTTTGCGACTGATAAGATATCAACGTTGCTGATGTCATCTTCTAGAATTGCTGACGTGGCGTCCAGTCTTGACTCAAGCTAAAATTTGCAGAATTCTGCCTCTTTTCAGTGTGTGTTTCAGAATTAAAGGCCTGTACGAAAAACACATAATAAAGCCCAGATCAACATCATATTCAAATAATTAGAGGCATAATTAAAGATGAAACAATGACCATTTTAGCTATTTATCACCTAGAGAATAGGGATGGATCGAGGGGAGCTGGGGAGCGACCTAAATTTGAAATTCGTATATGATTTAATTTTTTATGTATTTTTTATTGAAAATCTATTTTTACCCCATAAACTAGAATTTTATAGGTTCGCTTCTTAACATAAAATTTTGCGTCCGTCCCTCCTCGAGAATCGAACCCAAAACAACCTCCATGATTACTTCAAAAGAGCCAAAATCGTGAAACAAGCAGCAAGACAAGACAGAAAATCTCATCTTAAACCAACGTAGAACCATGCATCAATCCAAAGCTTACCATTGAATTCGAAACTTTGTGAATTTGCTAAGGTATTGGAAACATAAGATTCAAAGCTAAGATAACGTCGATTTTGCTAGATTACGAGTCTATATCACTGCTACAGAGAGAAACTAGACTCATAATCTAGCAAAGTCAACATTATAAGGATAATACAATTGGAAAATACTTGATCATGATCGACTTCAATCGATTTAATTCATTTACTCAAAAAATGCTCGCCCATAACTGATTGCCAGATTAATCTCGACTTTGCTGAATTATGAGCCTAATTTTTTCTTCACTTTCGAACAACGATTAGTCGAACGAACAACTAAAAGAGATGAAAAATAGACTCATAATCCAGCAAAGTCGACATTATAGGGCATTGGAAAACACCTGATCATGATTGACTTCAATTGATTTAATTCATTTACCCGACAAATGCTCACCCCCAATTGATTGCTAGATTAATCTCGACTTTGCTGGATTATGAACCTTGTTTTTCCTTCACTTTCGAACAATGATTAGTTGAACGAACTACAAAGAAGAGGTGAAAAATAGACTCATAATCCAGCAAAGTCGACATTATAGGGCATTGGAAAACACTTGATCATGACTTACTTCACTCATTTTAGTTCATTTACCTGACAATTACTCACCCCTAAATGAGTGCCGGATTAATCTTGACTTTGTTGGATTATGAGTCTAGCTTTTTCTTCGGTTCGAAACAATGATTAGTCGAACGAACAACAAAGAAGAGATGAAAATTAGACTCATAATCCAGCAAAGTCAGAATTAAGCTGGCTAGATTAAGCAAAGTATGAAGAAAAAACATAGGGCACATTGGCAAGCACCCCTTTGTATTTGTAAAGTTGGGCGATGGGGGAGAAAAGAAGTAAATCATATGTATTTATAAGCCTCAACGTGTAAGTAGTTTATAGTTTTTCCACAGAAAGAAAAATACTTGGTATTTGCCTATGTTTTTCCCTCTCTTTCTTGGATACCAAACAAATTAAGTCTGGCTTTTCACACATGTACCAAACACATTACACCAAAACGTAAATAATTTCACAGCAATTGCTAAAGCACGACCCTCTCAATAATCTTGGTTTATTTCCTTTCATCTTCTTATTTATTTCCCTTTCACATTTTTCCTTTATTTGTAGAAAATATCCCTACATAATTTGAATGTTAATTCATCTTATTCTTCAGAAAAGAACTTGTTCAAGATATATTTTTGATCAAAATATATAGATATTATTTTTTTTTGAGGTAAAAGTCAGTTTAAACTCATACAAGATAGATTAACATAAACAAGTTTGACCACTCAATCGATTAATGAACCTCAATTTTGTTCAAAATACATTAATTTCATGAACTGAAATCCTATTCTAACTCATTGGAAAATTACAAGAAAAGGGGAATATAATTTCTTTAATTTGTTTGGTAACTTAAAGAAAAGGACAGGAAGGAAAATGCATGGTTACTTAACAATATTAATTAATTCGATTGAATGGGGTCATTATTGGAAATGTCAAGGTTTGAAGAAGTCAAGAGTCAAAACATTTTTTTATTACCAACCGCCACTTGACTTAGTGGGAAATTGAGTTGAGATTCGAATCTTAACGTTGTGAATGATGCAAATTGAGTTGAGAGACTCGTTCTCATAACGAACCTCTACAATACCCAATCCGTATTAATCAGTCAATAGATTAGATATCGATGGTTAAAAAAATTAAAGAAAAGCATCTTTTTCAATTTTAAAGCTTTTCATTGCATGATACAAATTTCAATTTCCTTTTCATTTTAAGATACAATAATTTTATTAAATAGTTTTGGAAATATATAGAACTTTCAAATTCTTCCATCTTTCCTATTAAATTTTCACACATTCTCTTACTTTTCTTTTTCTAATTTATTTTATAACCACATGTATTTAATTTATTTACTGACTAATTTAAATTGAGTATTACAAAAAGCCATCATAGGAGTTATCTTTTCAGCTCAATTCGTTCTATTCACACGTTAAGATTCAAACTTTAATAATACTTAAGAATATAACGTTTTATCTTGCTATACTATTTGATTATTGATTATTGATTTTTTCTTTTTTCTCAATTTAATACATTGAATAACAACACAAGAGTTTCCCTTACATTGCTTTGAACTTAGTATTCTCTTGGTTAAATGATATTTTTTTAATAGTTGGTTAAATGATATTTGATATACGAATTTGTATTTTATTATTATTTTGGTATTTGAAGAATTTTTTTATACAATCTCCTTCTAAACTTTTCAAATATGATGCATATTATTCGTCTATTTTTTTATAAAAATAATTCATGTGACACTTTAGGAACGTATCACGTGACACATAATATATATAAGATTCAAAAACTTCAAAAAATTATAACGGACCTTTATAATATCCGATCTAAATTAATTTACTAATGGATCAAATCATGATAATTATAAAAGAAATGCAGCCAAATTCATGCAAATGGAAATAATAATAATAATAATAATAATAATAATAATAATAATAATAATAATAATAATAATAAGGGAAAACTACCCCAGTGACCACCCAACTATTTTTCGCGACTGACTGTTTTGACCACCCAACTAAAAAAATTCAAAATTTGACCACCCAACTATTTAAATAGACCTATTTTGACCACCAGCCGTTAAAAGCTAACGGAAAGGTGACGTGGCCGTTAAATTAAATTTTGTATAATTACACATCTGTTCCTTCTTAGTTATCTATTATATCAATTTAGTCCTAATTTTAATTTAAATAAATAAAATTAATCAACCAATTTGGTGATGACACGTGTCGTCATCCGATTGGATGATTTTAATCTAATTATTATTTTATTTTTTAATATTTAATATATTTGTTTTCCTCCAATTAAGTGGTGACATGTGTCACCACCCGATGGAAGGAAAATTCAAGATTAAAGGGGAAGTGCTTGGCATGAGGTTTGAACCCACAATCACATGGGTGTAACCCCATGACTTTACCACTACACCAATCCAATCTTAATAAAACAGATTGAACCAGTTTTATTCAATAAATGTTATGAAATAAGGAATTAAAAATGGTTGCAAAAGGACTCGAACCTAAATCACTTGAGATGTATAAAGTCATACAAACCACTTAACCAATTCAAATAATTAATTTAAATATGAATATATTTTTAAATATATTTAACATATAGTTAAAGCAAGATTTAAAATGAAATTAGATATATAATTTTTATATTTTAAAATAAATTAATATTTTCTTTTTCACATTTATTTTAATAATTTCATATATATAATTTCATTTTAAAATAAATAAAATTATATTTTAAACTAAATTGAATATTTTTCTTTTTCACATTTATTTTAATAATTTCATATAGATATAATTTCATTTATTTTTAAACTATATATATATGAAATCATTAAAAGAAATGTGAAAAATAAAAATATTCAATTTAGTTTAAAAATATAAAAATTATATATTTAATTTCATTTTAAATTTTGCTTTAACTATACGTTAAATATATTTAAAATATATTCATATTTAAATTAATTATTTGAATTGGTTAAGTGGTTTGTATGATTTACATCCCCCAAGTGATTTAGGTTCGAATTCCCTTTAACCATTTTTAATTCTTTATTCCCTAGCATTTACTGCATTATAAGATATATAAAAACTGGTGCAATTTATTTTATTAAGACTAGATTGGTGTAGTGGTAAAGTCATGGGGTTTCACCCATGAGTTTGTGGGTCCAAACCCCGTGTCAAACACTTTCACTTTATTCTTGAATTTTCCAATCGTGTATGACACGTATTTAATTGAGAAAAAATAATATATTAAATATTAAAAAAATAAAATAATAATAGATTAAAATCATCCAAGCGGGCGACAACACGTGTCATCGCCAGATTGGTTGATTAATTTTATTTATTTAAATTAAAATTAGGACTAAATTGATATAATAGGTAACTAACAAGGACCAAATATGTAATTATTTAAATTTTACTTTAATAACCACGTGAGTGGTCAAATTTTAAATTTTTTTAATTGGACGGTGATCAAAATAGGTCTATTTAAATAGTTGAGTGGTCAAATTTTAAATTTTTTTAATTGGGTGATCGAAACAGGTCGCGGACAATAGTTGGGTGGTCACTGGGGTAAATCCCTAATAATAATAATAGCAACAAATGAGTATATTAATTGATTACAATTTCTATGTAAATAGTTGATAGTTTTTCCACAAAATAAAATCACTTGGTATTTGCCTATGTTTCTCCCTCTCTTTCTTGAATACTAAACAAAGTCTGAGTTTTCACACATGTACCAAACACATTAGCCGATCAATGAGTCGAAAATTCGATATAAATTAGTCAATCACTAGGTCGAAAACTCGATCTAAATCAATCGATTAATGGGTCGAAAACTAATAATTAAATAAAAAAACAAAATATGGGTTTTCACACATGTACCAAACACATTAGACCAAAACGTAAATAACTTCACAAGCAATTGCTAAAGCACGGCCATAAAGATTTGATTATGACTAGGAGGAGACATGGAAACAAAAGTATTTACGAGGTCAGTTGAACCCCAACCAACCACCGGTATTAGAATAATATTCCTATAAAAAAACAATTTTCTACGGCTATTATTTGTATCGAAAGCATTAAATATAATGATTAGATTTAATAATTTGTGTATTATTACACTTTCGACGATAATATTAAACCTAACAAACCAATTTATATATTCTAGTCCATGTATATCGTCGTATCATAACATTAAAGGTATTTTATTTTCATATAAACTAGATACCTTCATATTCATTTTATATGAATTTTGAAATTTCGTATATTCGTATTGTGTAACGTTAAGATTTTTTTGTAATTAATTATATTTTCGTGCGTTTTACTTGGTCTATTGACGATGGAGAGAAAATGAGAATAATATTATATACATTTTCCTTCCATCTTCTTATTTATTTTTCTTTTTATTTCCCTTTCACACTTTTCCTTTCTTTGTTGAAAATATTCATGCATAATTTTGAACGTCAACTCATCTTATTCTTCAAAATTAAAGGAAAAGTAGAGCCAGCTTCCGAGTAATTTTCCTTTGCAACTTGCAAGACTTTTGGTTTGGCTTTGGACTTTATAAATACATACAATTTACCCCCTTAGTTCTCTCATCATCTAATTTCCCTTCAAAATATATAGAAACATGGGGCGTTTGCCGTTGTTAATGTGGTCTATAACGTCGACTTTACTGGATTACGAGTCTATTTTTAATTTCTTTATCAATGATTGATCGACTGATCATTTTATGCAGACGATGAAAAACAAGACTCATAATTCAGTAAAGCCGACATTAACTTGACTCTAGATTGAGAGTGAGTATTTATTAGCTAGGTAAAGAAATTAGATCAAGTGAAACCAACCATGATCTAGTACTTTTAGCGAGTGTAAGGTGCTTTTCATTGCTAATAGCCCTATAATGTTGACTTTGCTGGATTATGAGTCTAGTTTTAATCTCTCCATCAATGCTTGATCGACTGATCCTTTCATGTACACAATGGATAGCTAGACTCATAATTCAGCGAAGTCGACATTAGCTGGGCTCACAATTAAGAGTGAGTATTTGTTAGGTAAAGAAATTAGATCAAGTGAAACAGGCAATGATCAACTAATGTCGATTTTCTAGTACTTTTAGCGAGTATAAAGTGCTTTTCATTGCTAATAGCCCTATACTGTGAACTTTGCTGGATTATGAGTCTAGTCTTAATCTCTTCATCGATGTTTATTCGACTGATCGTTTCATGCAAACAATGAAAAGCTAGATTTATAATTCAACAAAGTCGACATTAACTTGACTCTAAAGTAAATATTTTATCAGATAATTCTTTGAAATATAAGGCCTTATTCAAGTACATGAATGGGAATACATACTACAACTTTTATTCTTTTCTTTTTATTGAAACATAATCAAATTATTGAAACAACAAACGCTTTCCAATTCCTCCCAATAGCATTGGAAGATAGATTATGAGGATTATTTATCTTGATTTCAGAGCCTTTTCTTGAATGTGACCTTTAGTCCATGTCGAGTGGTGAGTGAAAGGACTTTGTTAGTCATTGCAACCTTCTGTTTTTCGACAACCTTAACCTCGTAATTCCGAACAACATTGATTGCCACTGTCTTCATCATCTTCAGACTCAATAAAATCACTTGGTATTTGCCTATGTTTCTCCCTCTCTTTCTTGAATACTAAACAAAGTCTGAGTTTTCACACATGTACCAAACACATTAGTCGATCAGTGAGTCGAAAATTCGATCTAAATTAGTCAATCACTAGGTCGAAAACTCGATCTAAATCAATCGGTTAATGGGTCGAAAATTAATAATTAAATAAAAAAAATAAATATGGGTTTTCACACATGTACCAAACACATTAGACCAAAACGTAAATAACTTCACAAGCAATTGCTAAAGCACGGCCATAAAGATTTGATTATGACTAGGAGGAGACATGGAAACAAAAGTATTTACGAGGTCAGTTGAACCCCAACCAACCAACGGTATTAGAATAATATTCATATAAAAAAACAATTTTCTACGGCTATTATTTGTATCGAAAGCATTAAATATAAGGATTAGATTTAATAAATCGTGTATGATTACACTTTCGACGATATTAAACATAACAACTCGTTCATATATTCTGGTCCATGTATATCGTCGTATCATAACATTAAAGGTATTTTATTTTCATATAAACTAGATAATTTTGTATTCATGCTATATAAATTTTGAAATTTTTATATATTCGTATGTGTAACGTTAAGAATTTTTTGCAATTAACGATATTTTCTTGCGTTTTACTTGGTCTATTGATGATGGAGAGAAAATGAGAGTAATATTATATACATTTTCCTTCCATCTTCTTATTTATTTTTCTTTTTATTTCCCCTCACACTTTTCCTTTCTTTGTGAAAAGTAGAGCCAACTTCCGAGTAATTTTGCTTTGCAACTTGCAAGACTTTTGGTTAGGCTTTGAACTTTATAAATACATGCAATTTACCCCATTAGTTCTCTCATCATCTCATTTCCCTTCGAAATATATAGAAACATGGGGTATTTGCTGTTGTTGATGGGTCTATAACGTCGACTTTGCTGGATTACGGGTCTAATTTTAATCTCTTTGTCGATGATTGATCGACTGATCACTTTATGCAGACGATGAGAAACTAGACTCATAATTCCATAAAGTCGGCATTAACTTGACTCTAGATTAAGAGTGAGTATTTATTAGCTAGGTAAAGAAATTAGATCAAGTGAAACCGACCATGATCAATTAATATCGATTTATCTAGTACTTTTAGCTAGTGTAAGGTGCTTTTTATTGCTAATAGCCCTATAATGTTGACTTTGCTGGATTATGAGTCTAGTTTTAATCTCTCCATCAATGCTTGATCAATTGATCCTTTCATGCAGAGGATGGATAGCTAGGCTCATAATTCAGCAAAGTCGACATTAAATGGGCTCACAATTAAGAGTGAGTAGTTGTTACGCAAAGAAATTAGATCAAGTGAAACCGATCATGATCAATTAGCATCGACATATCTAGTACTTTTAGCGAGTATAAGGTGTGTTTCATTGCTAATAGCCCTATAATATTGACTTTGCTGGATTATTATATTTAAAAACATTTAAAACTTTTATCACATAATTATTTGAAATATAAGATCTTATTCAAGTACATGATTGGGAATACAAACTACAGCTTTTATTCTTTGCTTTTTATTGAAACATAATAAAACTATTGAAACCACAAACGCTTTCCAATCCCCATCCCAATCCCAATGGCATTGGATGATTGATTATTGAGGATTATTTACCTTAATTTCATAGCCTTTTGTTGAATGTGACCTTCAGACCATGTCGAGTGGTGAGTGAAAGGACTTCGTTGGTCATCTGGTTTTCGACAACCTTAACTTCGTAATTCCGAACAACATTGATTGCAACTGTCTTCATCATCTTCAGACTCAAGTCCTTGCCTAGACAAGCTCTTGGTCCGACCCCAAATGGCAAATACAGGGATGCTGGTTTGTGCACAAACTCTCCCACCTCTGAAATCCACCTCTCTGGTTTGAATTCCATCCAGTCTTCACCCCATATTTCTTCATTCCTTCCCATCGAATACAAACCGTGTGTTGGGACCGACACAATCGCCGCTCGGAAGAAGGTCTGGTTTTTTAGAATATCTTAAGGCCAATGGTAATGATGGATACAGTCTTAGTGATTCGCACAATGCAGCATGAAGGTATACAAACTTGTTCAGCTCTTCCGCACTAAAAGACTCCGTCTTTCCATCGGAACAATTGGTTTTAATCTCTTCCAAAACCTTGGTTTCGGCCAACGGATGCCTTGCGAGGAGCCAGAGAAAACATGTGATGCCAATATTTGTAGAATCCTTTGCTACTGTTAAGGAATCGTATGCAATGTCTCTCAGGAACTTGTCTGATTTTCTCGCCTCACTCGAATCCGGTCCTTCTTCTTCCACCGTAAAAGCCATCAACGCATCGAACCGATCTTCGGCTTTGGCCTTGGATCTTCTTAACTCGTCTTGTCTCGATGAAATGCACCTGTACAGAAAATCATCTAGGATTCTCAACCCATTGGCCAGCTTCTTCTCTGCACCAATTCGAAGCCATTTCTGCAATTTCCATATCAATTGAGGTACGACATTCCTATAAACCAAAGCGCCATCTCTGTCGCACAGCGCCTCTGCGATTTCATCAACCGGCAATTAGGCCGATAGAGTTTTGGGGTCGAACCCTATAGCCAACAAGCACATGTAGTCATAGTGGAACCGACCAAGCACATCCTGGAGGTCTACTTCGGTTCCAAGTCTCTGAAAGTGATCGAGGACCGGGATGAGACTTCCCTCGATCACTTGCCGGAGAATTCGGTCCATGTAGGCTGCAGATTTCTTGTTATGCTGGAAGAATGACAGAAATGCCTTCCTGGTCCTCTTCCATACATGCGAATTCGAAACGACGATTCTGTCATAGGTCTCGAGGATTTGCTTCAGCTCCAGAGCATTGTCATAGTTTTCATGGTTTTTGCACAAAATGTGGTTGATGTTCATAGGATGGGCGGCGACAAGGAAGTCGGAGCTCGGAAACCAAGGTCCCCCGGATCTTGAACGTGCCGCCGTTGGACTTGAACACACCAGTGAAGAAATCAAGCATTCATTGGCATTGGAAGCCAGTGCAGGCAACATGCCTACAACAGGCCAAATCCTGACCATGGAGTTTCTGTTCCTATACCAATGTCGGAACTCGAAAGTTTTTATTTAATTTCTTGTTCAACTACATTAATGAATTAAAATTATGTCAAAACTCGAATGTGTATTCGTACTTGCACGCGTAAATGAATTAAAGTAACAGGAATTTAAAGTGATAAAAGGAAATTTAAATATATTTCCTTATTAGGCTTAATTTATCATCTCAATTATTTACAAGAAATGTTTACCAAATTCATATATAATTGATTGAGAATATCTTATAGAGGAGATTGACGTTACATTTTATAATTGTGGATATCACCCAAAGTGAATCACAAAGCAAACACAAATATTGGAATTAGAATTTTAATAACGATCAAAACCATAAAATAACGACCATAACATCATGTTACAGTTGATGTTTTAATTGCCAATATCAATATCAGCAGGACTCATCCTCGGGCTGGGACAAGAAAGTAATATCGGCATTCCGATAACCGCAATAAAGGCTGGGTAAGCCTTTCCGCAGCTCTCAATCGAGCTCATGTCGGTTTATGTCTCATCTGATAGACACCCACTTAACAGGATCTACTCGTCGGGTTCAAGAACTCACATAAACCGGACTCGAGTTGCTCTTTGGACGGTCGGTTAACTAATTGTCTGAAATCCATGTCTGCAACAACCATGCATGCACGGTATGAGGAGAACTCAAGAATTTTACATTCGAATATCGATGTAAATTTATAGAACTTTTATAAATTTTACCTGTAATGAGACTGAAATCAGAAGGCACAATTACTTCATCTTGTCTAAAAACATGGGCAGGTTTCAAGCTTGGAATTCTTGTTCCATGTCCAGTGTTCACTGTCCACTATAATGGAAAAACAACACGTCACCGGCTTCGGCCTGGCTCACTATCTTACTCAAAGTCGCCTTAATGTTCGCCCCGGTTGGAAAACGACCTATGACGACCCTTCTCCCGCTGCAGCCGGTGCATTGGTTAGGAGCTCGATATTCTTCGGATAGAACCCGAATAGGCTAAACAGCCTGTCTCTCATGGTTACCATATCGTTTATGCATCCGTGCAACTCGTATTGGGTGTTTGGGTAATTGCAACCCACCAGAACAGCCAATCTCTTGGCCATTGCTGCTGAGATTTTGAGCATGGGTACGACAGCCTAGGACCGTCCCACGTATCCGAGGTACGGATTGAATACGACTTGGATACATGCCGGAGGTGTTTCATGATTAAAGAGTACGATTAAAATTAGTTGGTACGTCCGAGAGATTATATTTTTTAACATTTAGTGAATTTCTTTTCCTTTTTATGTGATTTTTCTTGTTTAAGATATTCTACGTAACTCTATGTATTCATTTTCTTCTTTTAATTTACGGACAATTGTTTGCCATTATCATGTTGTATTCCATAACATCAATAAACTCAATTCAAAACTCATTACTTTTTATAAATAAATAAATTCAAATAGGCTTTTGTGTTTTTTTCTTGCATTTTTATAAGTTCTTTTACAAGTTCAACTAGATTTCTTTTCTTTTTTTCATTTGAAAAATCCATGTTTTATGACATATATAGGATGAATCATCGATATTCGATTCAACAGATTTAACCAATTAATCGAACATAATGCAACAAAGTCGACATTATAGGGCTAAAACAATTGAAAAGCACCGGATCAAGATCGACTTCAATTGATTTCATTCATTTGCCCAACAGATGCTTGCCCCTAATTGATTGCCAGATTAATCTTGATTTTGCTGGATTATGAACCTAGTTTTTTCTTCACTTTCGAACAACGATTAGTCGAACGAACTACGAAGAAGAGGTGAAAATAGACTCATAATCCAGCAAAGTCGACATTATAGGGCATTGGAAAACACCTAATCATGATCGACTTCAATTGATTTAATTCATTTACCCGAAAAATGTTCATTTCTAATTGAGTGCTAGATTAATCTCGACTTTGCTGGATTACGAACTTAGTTTTTTCTTCACTATCGAACAACGATTAGTCGAACGAACAAAGAAGAAGAGATGAAAAATAGACTCGTAATCCAGCAAAGTCGACATTATAGGGCATTGGAAAACATCTGACCATAATCGGCTTCAATTGATTCAATTCATTTATCAGACAAATGCTCACCCTTAATTGAGTGCTAGATTAATCTCGACTTTGCTGGATTATGAACCTAGTTTTCCCTTCACTTTCGAACAACGATTAGTTGAACGAACAAAGAAGAAAAGGTGAAAAGTAGACTCATAATCCAGCAAAATCGAAATTAAGCTAGCTAGATTAAGTAAGATATAAAGGGGAAAATATGAAAAAAAAAACATAGGGCACATTGGCAAGCACCCCTTGTATTTGTAAAGTTGGGTGATGGGGGAGGCAAGAAGTAAATCATATGTATTTATAAGCTTCAATGTGCAAGTAGTTTATAGTTTTCCCACAAAAGAAAATTACTTGGTATTTGCCTATGTTTTTCCTACTCTTTCTTGGATACCAAACAAAGTCTGGCTTTTCACACATGTACCGAATACATTAGACCAAAACGTAAATAATTTCAAGTAATTGCTAAAGCGCGACCATCTCAATATTCTTGGTTTATAATTACAAGTGACCATCTCAATAATTTGTTCAAGATATATATTTTTGATTAAATATAAATATTACATTCTCGAGACATATATCGGGATTTAAACTCATACCAAATAAAATAACATGAACATCCTTGACCACTTACCAATTTATGAATCTCAAATTCGTTGAAGATATATTAATTTCATGAACCGAAATCCTATTCAAACTCCTTGGAAAATTACAAGAAAAAGGGAATAGAATATCTTTAATTTGTTTGGTAACTTGAAGAAAATGACAAGAATGAAAAGGTATGGTAACTTAACAATATTAATTAATTCGATTGAATGGGGGGTCATGATTTGAAATGTCAAGGTTTGAGGAAGTCGAGAGTCAAAGCATATTTTTCATTTCCAATCGGTTGCGACTCTAGATTTTTCTAAGTTAGATATTCAAATTTTAACGTCGTAAATAAAATAAATTGAGTTAGAAGGGTCACTCCCATAACGAGCTTCTATAATATCCGATCCGAATTAGTCAGCTAATAAATTAGATACAGATAATAAAAAAAACATTTTTTCCCGTTATTACAACTTTTCATTGCATGATACAAATTTCAATTTCCTTTTCAGTTTAAGATACAATCATTTTATTAATTTTTTTTTTTTTTTGAAACATATAAAACTTTCATCTTCTTCCATCTTTCCTATTCATTAAATTTTCACACATTCTTTTTTTTTTTTTCAATTTATTTTATAACCACCGCACTTAATTTATTGACTGACTAATTTAAATCAAATATTACAAAGGTCCATCATAAGAGTTATATTTTTAACTCAATTTATTCCATTCACAACTTTAAGATGCGAGCCTCTAATATTGCTTAAGAGTATAATGCTTAATCCTGCTAGACTATCTAAATATTGATTTTTTTTTCTATTAAATACTTTGTAAATAAAATAAAAGAGTTTCCTTTACATTGCTTTGAACTTAGTATTTTCTTGGTTAAATGATATTTTGATATCTGAACTTGTTATTATTATTACTTTGGTATTTAAGAAATTTTTTATTCAATTTGCTTCTGAACTTTTCAAATGTGATGCATATTACTCTAGTTTATTTTTCTGTTATAAACTAAATTTATGTGTACTTTAAAAACGTGTCACGTGACACATAATACATATAAAATTGAAATTTAAAAAAAATTATAATAAAGGTAAAATACTTAAATCATCATTCAACTTTACTCTGTAACTTATTTTAGTCGCTAAACTTTAAAAACGATCAATTTATTTACTAAACTTTTAACATTATATTTTTTTATCACTCTTTCATTAAATATCTAACACCGTTATGACATGTCATATATAACTGATAAAGTAGTAAAAGAAATATATATCTGATAAAAATTAAAATCTCTAAAATACCTAAATCTCAACCCCTCTTAACCCTTTGAATTTTACAGTATCGGAGTCCAGCGACTAAGGTGTCAGTGTGGATGGCCGAGGATATGCATTCTATATTCTTAACCAACCTTGCATCTTTTTGCTGTGATTCTCGGTAGCACCTTCATTTTTGTTCTATTTTTCCAACCACGCCACCTGTCACCTTCTTCTCCAAAGCCCGATTCCATGGCTGCTCGGAGCTTTGTTCTTTGGCTTCACGAGCTTGATGACTCTAGCCACGCTAATAAACTCATAAAGACGCTCTTTAGGTCTTCCGGGTTTCTAAACACCAAATGGTCTTTCCCTTATGTTCCTAAAATCCCCGTCATCTGCAACTGTAAGTTTCATTTTTTATATTCTTTCACGAATTGGTTCTGCTTGTTGACTTCTGTTTTTGCGTTTTGAATGAAATGGTGTGTATGGGTCTGATTCTTTCTAGTTAATTAGAGTTTCAGTGTAATTTGTGGCATTTAATACATTGGGAAATTTTGGGAGAGAAGTGTATAGGAGTGATTGATGATGGAACAAATTCTTAGCAATGGGTTAGTTTAATTTAGGGTTTTAATGTCAAACTGCTTCGTGATCATTCAACGTTGGTGTGAAAAATATTTTTAGTCGCCTTTTCAAACTTATGTATGCTTGGATGGCTCATCTCTTGAGGTTTTTCTACTGTGACAGATGACGATGTTGTCATCAGACTCTGATGTTCTTGCCGGACTCAAAGGGATTAAGAAGGCATTGGGGTTGAGATTTAGGTATTTTAGAGATTTAAATTTTCATCAGTTATATATTTCTCTAGCTCTCAAGCCTTAGGGAGGCACCAAAATGCACACAAACAAGAACGTGCATTGGTCAAAAAGGAAGAACAGATCGGACAGAGTGAATTCTCCGTCCGATCTTGCCCTATTACCCTGGTTCGACCTTTCTTTCGAGCCCTTTTCATGGATCTTCGAATAGATCACCCTTTGGGGTTAGGCCAGAATCCATGATCCACAAACCTTTTTATCCAAGGGCGTCGTATGGATCGGGCGGATATCATTTCGGTCATGGTTACCCTAGGCCATCCATGACGAACCATTCCCAGCTGAGTTTCAATGGCAGATTCGACGTCAACAATGGTGGATTTGCGGTCCCGGGGCCATCGAACTCTTCGAGAATTGATGGAATCGATTTCCTTTAGAGGGTTGCTAATACTTCTCAAGCAAATGTTGCGGTGAATAGGCCTGCTGCAGGAAGTGATGAACACAAGGATGGTTCGGGAATTGATTTGACCCTTAAGCTTTAATTTATCTTTTATTACTATCATGCTTCAATAAGTTTCTAGTGAAGTTTATTTCATTCTTGTTATGATTAGGTGTTCGAGTTTAATTTTGAACTTCTATGTTTATTTAATTTCTTGTTCAACTACATTAATGAAATTAAAAATTATGTCGGAACTCGAATGTGCTCTTGCGCGCGTAAATGAATAAATGAATGAAAGTAACATAAAATTAAAGTAATAAAAATAAATTTAAATATATTTCCTTATTAAGTTTAATTAATCATCTTTATTGTTAACTATAAATATCGATCAAATTCATATTTTGTTGTTGCTAACATCAGCCAAACTGAATCACAAAACAAGCACAAATGTTCGAATTAAAATTTTACTAACGACCAAAATAATAAAAAAACGACCGTAACATCATGTTACTGTCAATGTTTTAATTGCTGATGCGATATCAGCAGGACTCATCATCGGGCCGGGACATGAAAGTGGCATCGGCATTCCGATCACTGCAATAAAGGCCCCATAAGCCTTTCTGCAGCTCTTGGTCGGGTTCATGTCGGCCGATGTCTCATCTGACTGACACTCACTTAACAGGATCTCCTCGTCGGGCTTCGAGAACTCAAATAAACCGGACTCGAGTTGCGGTGTGAGGAATTCGAGGTTGGCATTGGCACCAAATGATTCTAACAAATGGGTTCCGACGTCTGATGTGTTGATCCCTGTTAGTGATGTTAGGTGTTGAAGTATGGATTCAAAAGGGATGTTCTTAGGCTTGTAACTAGAATGTGACGAGGTCCGATTTGTTCTTTTTCTTTGTCGATGAGACCACCGCAGTGACATGAATCCGACACGATCGTGGAACTTGTTCCTTTGGGCAGTCAGTTAACTAATTGTCTGAAATCCATGTCTGCAACAATCATGCATGCACGTTACTTATAGTAGCGGATCTAGAAATTCAAAATTAAAGCTTAAAATATTTTTTCCAAGGTGGGTATACAAATTTTCTTTTACCTTTACACATTAAATTAAAAAAATTAAGGAAGAAACTCATACTCATTTAAATTTGTTTCCGAAAACACTTAAACTGCAAACACCTCTCTTCAGGGCAGGACACAGGATTCCATGTAAGGGGTGCGAACTATCAATAATCTATATTAGAAATGCTCACCCCTAATTGATTGCCAGATTAATCTCGACTTTGCTGGATTATGAGCCTAATTTTTCCTTCACTTTCGAACAATAATTAGTCGAACGAACTATGATGAAGAGATGAAAATAGACTCATAATCCAGCAAAGTCGACATTATAGGGTATTGGAAAACACTTGATCATGATCGACTTAATTCATTTACCCGACAAAATGCTCACCCCTAATTAATTTCCAGATTAATCTCGACTTTGCTAGATTATGAGCCTAGTTTTTCCTTCACATTCGAACAATGATTAGTCGAACGAACAACTAAGAAGAGATGAAAATTAGACTCATAATCCAGCAAAGTCGACATTATAGGGCATTGGAAAACACTTTATCATGATCGACTTCAATCAATTTAATTCATTTACCCGACAAAATGCTCACCCCTAATTGATTGTCAGAATTCTGCCTCTTTTCAGTGTGTTTTCCAGAATTAAAGGCCTGTACGAAAAACACATAATAAAGCCCAGATCAGCATCATATTCGAATAATTAGAGGCATAATTAAAGATGAAACAATGACCATTTTAGCTATTTATCACCTAGAGAATAAGGATGGATCGAGGGGAGCTGGGGAGCGACCTAAATTTGAAATTCGTATATGATTTAATTTTTTATGTATTTTTTATTGAAAATCTATTTTTACCCCATAAACTAGAATTTTATAGGTTCGCTTCTTAACATAAAATTTTGCGTCCGTCCCTCCTCGAGAATCGAACCCAAAACAGCCTCCATGATTACTTCAAAAGAGCCAAAATCCTGAAACAAGCAGCAAGACAAGACAGAAAATCTCATCTTAAACCAACGTAGAACCATGCATCAATCCAAAGCTTACCATTGAATTCGAAACTTTGTGAATTTGCTAAGGTATTGGAAACATAAGATTCAAAGCTAAGATAACTTCGATTTTGCTAGATTACGAGTCTATATCACTGCTAGAGAGAGAAACTAGACTCATAATCTAGCAAAATCAACATTATAAGGATAATACAATTGGAAAATACTTGATCATGATCGACTTCAATCGATTTAATTCATTTACTCAAAAAATGCTCACCCATAACTGATTGCCAGATTAATCTCGACTTTGCTGAATTATGAGCCTAGTTTTTCCTTCACTTTCGAACAACGATTAGTCGAACAAACAACTAAAAAGAGATGAAAAATAGACTCATAATCCAGCAAAGTCGACATTATAGGGCATTGGAAAACACCTGATCATGATTGACTTCAATTGATTTAATTCATTTACCGACAAATGCTCACCCCCAATTGATTGCTAGATTAATCTCGACTTTGCTGGATTATGAACCTTGTTTTTCCTTCACTTTCGAACAATGATTAGTTGAACGAACTACGAAGAAGAGGTGAAAAATAGACTCATAATCCAGCAAAGTCGACATTATAGGGCATTGGAAAACACTTGATCATGACCGACTTCACTCAATTTAGTTCATTTACCTGATAATTACTCACCCCTAAATGAGTGCCGGATTAATCTTGACTTTGTTGGATTATGAGTCTAGCTTTTTCTTCGGTTCGGAACAACGATTAGTCGAACGAACAGCAAAGAAGAGATGAAAATTAGACTCATAATCCAGCAAAGTCAGAATTAAGCTGGCTAGATTAAGCAAAGTATGAAGAAAAAACATAGGGCACATTGGCAAGCACCCCTTTGTATTTGTAAAGTTGGGCGATGGGGGAGAAAAGAAGTAAATCATATGTATTTATAAGCCTCAACGTGTAAGTAGTTTATAGTTTTTCCACAGAAAGAAAAATACTTGGTATTTGCCTATGTTTTTCCCTCTCTTTCTTGGATACCAAACAAATTAAGTCTGGCTTTTCACACATGTACCAAACACATTACACCAAAACGTAAATAATTTCACAGCAATTGCTAAAGCACGACCCTCTCAATAATCTTGGTTTATTTCCTTTCATCTTCTTATTTATTTCCCTTTCACATTTTTCCTTTATTTGTAGAAAATATCCCTACATAATTTGAATGTTAATTCATCTTATTCTTCAGAAAAGAACTTGTTCAAGATATATTTTTTGATCAAATATATAGATATTACATTTTTGAGGTAAAAGTCAGTTTAAACTCATACAAGATAGATTAACATAAACAAGTTTGACCACTCAATCGATTAATGAACCTCAATTTTGTTCAAAATACATTAATTTCATGAACTGAAATCCTATTCTAACTCATTGGAAAATTACAAGAAAAGGGGAATATAATTTCTTTAATTTGTTTGGTAACTTAAAGAAAAGGACAGGAAGGAAAATGCATGGTTACTTAACAATATTAATTAATTCGATTGAATGGGGTCATTATTGGAAATGTCAAGGTTTGAAGAAGTCAAGAGTCAAAACATTTTTTTATTACCAACCGCCACTTGACTTAGTGGGAAATTGAGTTGAGATTCGAATCTTAACGTTGTGAATGATGCAAATTGAGTTGAGAGACTCGTTCTCATAACGAACCTCTACAATACCCAATCCGTATTAATCAGTCAATAGATTAGATATCGATGGTTAAAAAAATTAAAGAAAAGCATCTTTTTCAATTTTAAAGCTTTTCATTGCATGATACAAATTTCAATTTCCTTTTCATTTTAAGATACAATAATTTTATTAAATAGTTTTGGAAATATATAGAACTTTCAAATTCTTCCATCTTTCCTATTAAATTTTCACACATTCTCTTACTTTTTCTTTTTCTAATTTATTTTATAACCACATGTATTTAATTTATTGACTAACTAATTTAAATTGAGTATTACAAAAAGCCATCATAGGAGTTATCTTTTCAGCTCAATTCGTTCTATTCACACGTTAAGATTCAAACTTTGATATTACTTAAGAATATAACGTTTTATCTTGCTATACTATTTGATTATTGATTATTGATTTTTTCTTTTTTTCTCAATTTAATACATTGAATAACAACACAAGAGTTTCCCTTACATTGCTTTGAACTTAGTATTCTCTTGGTTAAATGATATTTTTTTAATAGTTGGTTAAATGATATTTGATATATGAATTTGTATTTTATTATTATTTTGGTATTTGAAGAATTTTTTTATACAATCTCCTTCTAAACTTTTCAAATATGATGCATATTATTCGTCTATTTTTTGTTATAAAAATAATTCATGTGACACTTTAGGAACGTATCATGTGACACATAATACATATAAGATTCAAAAACTTCAAAAAAATTATAACGGACCTTTATAATATTCGATCTAAATTAATTGACTAATGGATCAAATCATGATAATTATAAAAGAAATGCAGCCAAATTCATGCAAATGGAAATAATAATAATAATAATAATAATAATAATAATAATAATAATAATAATAATAATAATAATAATAATAATAATCGTATCCAACCACCCAACTATTTTTCGTGACCTGTTTTGACCACCCAACTAAAAAAATTCAAAATTTGACCACCAAACTATTTAAATAGACCTATTTTGACCACCAGCCGTTAAAAGCTAACGGAAAGGTGACGTGGCCGTTAAATTAAATTTTGTATAATTACACATCTGTTCCTTCTTAGTTATCTATTATATCAATTTAGTCCTAATTTTAATTTAAATAAATAAAATTAATCAACCAATTTGGTGATGACACATGTCGTCATCCGATTGGATGATTTTAATCTAATTATTATTTTATTTTTTAATATTTAATATATTTGTTTTCCTCCAATCAAGTGGTGACATGTGTCACCACCCCGATGGAAGGAAAATTCAAGATTAAAGGGGAAGTGCTTGGCATGAGGTTTGAACCCACAATCACATGGGTGTAACCCCATGACTTTACCACTACACCAATCCAATCTTAATAAAACAGATTGAACCAGTTTTATTCAATAAATGTTATGAAATAAGGAATTAAAAATGGTTGCAAAAGGACTCGAACCTAAATCACTTGAGATGTATAAAGTCATACAAACCACTTAACCAATTCAAATAATTAATTTAAATATGAATATATTTTTAAATATATTTAACATATAGTTAAAGCAAGATTTAAAATGAAATTAGATATATAATTTTTATATTTTAAAATAAATTAATATTTTCTTTTTCACATTTATTTTAATAATTTCATATATATAATTTTTTAATTTTAAAATAAATAAAATTATATTTTAAAAATAAATTGAATATTTTTTTTTTTTTTTATTAAAATAAATTTAATAATTTTCAATTTAGATTATATAATTTTATTTATTTTTAAAATAAATATATATATGAAATCATTAAAAGAAATGTGAAAAATAAAAATATTAAATTTAGTTTAAAAATATAAAAATTATATATTTAATTTCATTTTAAATTTTGCTTTAACTATACGTTAAATATATTTAAAATATATTCATATTTAAATTAATTATTTGAATTGGTTAAGTGGTTTGTATGATTTTACACATCCCAAGTGATTTAGGTTCGAGTTCCCTTGCAACCATTTTTAATTCTTTATTCCCTAGCATTTACTGCATTATAAGATATATAAAAACTGGTGCAATTTATTTTATTAAGACTAGATTGGTGTAGTGGTAAAGTCATGGGGTTTCACCCATGAGTTTGTGGGTCCAAACCCCGTGTCAAACACTTTCACTTTATTCTTGAATTTTCCTTCCATCAGGTGGTGACACGTGTCACCACTTGATTGGAGAAAAATAAATATATTAAATATTAAAAAAATAAATAATAATAGATTAAAATCATCCAAGCGGGCGACAACACGTGTCATCGCCAGATTGGTTGATTAATTTTATTTATTTAAATTAAAATTAGGACTAAATTGATATAATAGGTAACTAACAAGGACCAAATGTGTAATTATTTAAATTTTACTTTAACAACCACGTCACTTTGCTGTTAGCTTTTAACGGACGGTGATCAAAATAGGTCTATTTAAATAGTTGAGTGGTCAAATTTTAAATTTTTTTAATTGGGTGATCAAAACAGGTCGCGGACAATAGTTAGGTGGTCACTGGGGTAAATCCCTAATAATAATAATAATAGCAACAAATGAGTATATTAATTGATTACAATTTCTATGTAAATAGTTGATAGTTTTTCCACAAAATAAAATCACTTGGTATTTGCCTATGTTTCTCCCTCTCTTTCTTGAATACTAAACAAAGTCTGAGTTTTCACACATGTACAAAACACATTAGCCGATCAGTGAGTCGAAAATTTGATATAAATTAGTCAATCACTAGGTCGAAAACTCGATCTAAATCAATCGGTTAATGGGTTGAAAACTAATAATTAAATAAAAAAACAAAATATGGGTTTTCACACATGTACCAAACACATTAGACCAAAACGTAAATAACTTCACAAGCAATTGCTAAAGCACGGCCATAAAGATTTGATTATGACTAGGAGGAGACATGGAAACAAAAGTATTTACGAGGTCAGTTGAACCCCAACCAACCACCGGTATTAGAATAATATTCCTATAAAAAACAATTTTCTACGGCTATTATTTGTATCGAAAGCATTAAATATAATGATTAGATTTAATAATTCGTGTATTATTACACTTTCGACGATAATATTAAACCTAACAAACCAATTTATATATTCTAGTCCATGTATATCGTCGTATCATAACATTAAAGGTATTTTATTTTCATATAAACTAGATACCTTCATATTCATTTTATATGAATTTTGAAATTTCGTATATTCGTATTGTGTAACGTTAAGAATTTTTTGTAATTAATTGTATTTTCTTGCGTTTTACTTGGTCTATTGACGATGGAGAGAAAATGAGAATAATATTATATACATTTTCCTTCCATCTTCTTATTTATTTTTCTTTTTATTTCCCTTTCACACTTTTCCTTTCTTTGTTGAAAATATTCATGCATAATTTTGAACGTCAACTCATCTTATTCTTCAAAATTAAAGGAAAAGTAGAGCCAGCTTCCGAGTAATTTTCCTTTGCAACTTGCAAGACTTTTGGTTTGGCTTTGGACTTTATAAATACATACAATTTACCCCCTTAGTTCTCTCATCATCTAATTTCCCTTCAAAATATATAGAAACATGGGGCGTTTGCCGTTGTTAATGTGGTCTATAACGTCGACTTTACTGGATTACGAGTCTATTTTTAATTTCTTTATCAATGATTGATCGACTGATCATTTTATGCAGACGATGAAAAACTAGACTCATAATTCAGTAAAGCCGACATTAACTTGACTCTAGATTGAGAGTGAGTATTTATTAGCTAGGTAAAGAAATTAGATCAAGTGAAACCAACCATGATCTAGTACTTTTAGCGAGTGTAAGGTGCTTTTCATTGCTAATAGCCCTATAATGTTGACTTTGCTGGATTATGAGTCTAGCTTTAATCTCTCCATCAATGCTTGATCGACTGATCCTTTCATGTAGACAATGGATAGCTAGACTCATAATTCAGCGAAGTCGACATTAGCTGGGCTCACAATTAAGAGTGAGTATTTGTTAGGTAAAGAAATTAGATCAAGTGAAACAGGCAATGATCAACTAATGTCGATTTATCTAGTACTTTTAGCGAGTATAAGGTGCTTTTCATTGCTAATAGCCCTATACTGTGAACTTTGCTGGATTATGAGTCTAGTCTTAATCTCTTCATCGATGTTTATTCGACTGATCGTTTCATGCAAACAATGAAAAGCTAGATTCATAATTCAACAAAGTCGACATTAACTTGACTCTAAAGTAAATATTTTATCAGATAATTCTTTGAAATATAAGGCCTTATTCAAGTACATGAATGGGAATACATACTACAACTTTTATTCTTTTCTTTTTATTGAAACAAACTAATTTCAAAATAGCATTGGAAGATAGATTATTAACTATTCTATTAATAAATAGAAACAACAAAAATCTATTTATATTATTCTCGCCAATTCCTCCCATTTCAAAGCAATGTTAGTTAACAACGGATTTTCAGGTGTAGTTTTGAGACTGATTGTTGTCTGCAGCACACACAGTATATGTTGTCCAAATAATTACAATTGTGAGCTATTAGAATGTTTCGAGTAGTAATTAAGATTCTCCATATCAACCCTACTGTTCTCTGTAAATTCCATAACAGCGCCGCAACTTTTCTTTACTTTTATCTTTTTAACCGATAATCGATTATTAATTTTAATATTAATTAATGACTATTAAATTTATTATTTATTATTTTATATTTTAATATGAATTTTTGTCTTTGTAACATGTATTTTCTCTGTTCTTGTGACACGTTTTTCTTTACTTTTAGAGTTCGTTTAATCTGTTCTTATGGCATAATTTTAACATATCTTAACGGCCGGTTAGTACTCATACATAGATCTTCACGGCACTAGTCTCTGATTATGATTCTGTCGGAGATCTTAGAAAGATGAATTCCCACTCGGTTGATGATTTGTTGCCGATGTAATCAGACTTGAGTAGTAGTACAATCTACCTGATAGCTTAGTTTGCTCAACGCTTTCTTTTCACCCCTTAAAGCGTTTTGTTTAGATAGAGACAATATGATTTAATAAAGTTTTTAAATTTTAGTATGATAATCTCGAGGAAGTGTCTGCTTTTATTTGCACTATTGTAAGAGACTTTTAGTAAATTTTCACAGTGATCAATAAAATTCAGATGTCATTATTCAAAAAAATGTTTCGAATAGTTATAATTAATATGCTAAAAATGTTTAGATATACATTTGTTAAAGTTATTGTTTGAACATGAATTAAATATTCTGTTTTACCGTAATATATTATAGTGGTGTAAATGAATAAAGTGTTTAATGAATTATTCATGAAGGGTTCGTATAATATTTGTTTATATTTTGTGGATATAAACAAAAATATGTTTAATTTGTTTTTGTACGCAAAAAAATCCGTGCGCACGCTGCTGTGCGCACGCATCTCGATGATATCACCTCGATTTGCCGGGTATGGCCCGAGATAGCCACTGTCTGATCCGAATCCACGTCGGGTCTCCATGTCTGGAGAGTGTTCTCTAGCTCTCAAGCCTTAGGGGGGCACCAAAATGCACACAAACAAGAACGTGCATTGGCCAAAAAGGAAGAACAGATCGGACAGAGTGATTTTCTCCGTCCGATCTTGCCCTATTACCCTGGTTCGACCTTTCCTTCGAGCCCTTTTCATGGATCTTCGAATAGATCACCCTTTGGGGTTAGGCCAGAATCCATGATCCACAAACCTTTTTATCCAAGGACGTCGTACGGATCGGGCGGATATCATTTCGGTCATGGTTACCCTAGGCCATCCATGATGAACCATCCCCAGCTGAGTTTCAATGGCAGATTCGGCGTCAACAATGGTGGATTTGCGGTCCCGGGGCCATCGAACTCTTCGAGAATTGATGGAATCGATTTACTTTCGAGGGTTGCTAATACTTCTCAAGCAAATGTTGCAGTGAATAGGCCTGCTGTAGGAAGTGATGAACACAAGGATGGTTCGGGAATTGGTTTGACCCTTAAGCTTTAATTTATCTTTTATTATTATCATGCTTCAATTTCTAGTGGAGATTATTTCATTCTTGTTATGATTAGGTGTTTGATTTAATTTTGAACTTCTATGTTTATTTAATTTCTTGTTCAACTACATTAATGAAATTAAAATTTATGACGGAACTCGAATGTGCACTTAAGCGCGTAAATGAGTAATAATATATTATTGTGTATTCGTACTTGTGCGTGTAAATGAATGAAAGTAACAGAAATTTAAAGTTATAAAAATAAATTTAAATATATTTCCTTATTAAGTTTAATTAATCATCTCAATTGTTCACGGGAAATATTTACCAAATTCATATTTTAATGATGTCGATATCAGCAGGACTCGCCATCGGACTGGGACAAGAAAGTGGCATCTGCATTCCGATCACTGCAATAAAGTCTCCATAAGCCTTTCTGCAGCTCTCGATCGGGTTCATGTTGGGCGATGTCTCTTCTGATTGACATCCACTTAACAGGATCTCCTCATCGGGCTTTGAGAACTCAAATAAACCGGACTCCAGTTGCGGTGTGAGGAATTCGAGGTTGGCATTGGCACCAAATGATTCTAACAAATGGGTACCGATGTCTGATGTGTTGATCCCTGTTAGTGATGTTAGGTGTTGAAGTATGGATTCAAAAGGGATGTTCTTAGGCTTGTAAGTAGAAGGTGACCAGGTCCGATTTGTTTCTTTTCTTTGTTGATGAGACCACCGCTGTGACATGAATCCGACACGATCGTGGAACTTGCTCCTTTGGGCAGTCGGTTAACTAATTGTCTGAAATTCATGTCTGCCGCAACCATGCACGCACACTACGAGCAATAGCGGATCTAGAAATTTAAGAACAGAGTTTAAAATAATTTTTTCCAAGGTAGGTATACAATTTTTCTTTTATCTTTACGCATTAAATTAAAAAAAATTATGGAAGAAACTCACACTCATTTAAATTTGTTTATGAAAATACTTAAATTGCAAACACCTCTCTCCCTAGGCACTTAAACAACCTCGTCGACACAAAACACCTATAGTAGAACATGAACCAGCATAACCCCGTCATGACATCTATTAATGGTAAAAATAAGATAGTGGTGGTTTAGACGGTTCGTTCCTTCCGATTTAGATGGAGAACCATAATCAATAACACCAAAGCTTAAAAACTAGAACATATCATCAGCAACAGGACTCCTTATCACCAATATGACAAGAACCTTGAAACCTAGTGACAAGCGTCATATTTTGTCAAATAATTAAGCCTTAATCTCAAATTAAATAAAGACGTAGTATAAAGAAGAAGGTGTCGGTCCACAGGGACTAAGGAGTTTCTGATATACTATTGTTTTGATTCTGACTACAGGTACTGCGACAAATATTTCCTCCAATTCATGTGCTTTGTCCAACTTAGAATTTTCATGCGAGGAATTTTACGATCATGGCGTTCCTTAATTTTTCTTGACAAAATATCTCCTTTACTCTTCAATTTATCCGTCGGTAATTTTAACTCCAAATTTGGTGCCTGCAAAATGGAAGGAAACATTTTAGTTCTCGAAGGAGTTAGGCGCAAATCAGAATGAACAGAAAGAATATTTTCCAACTCCCTAATTTCTTTGTCGTGGCCTTCCAATTCCCTGCACAATTTATCAGATAAGTTAGATTCTATAAACTCTTCAGCAGCAGGTTCAATAACATCGATAAAATTAATAGCAACATTATCTGGATGTCGCATTGCTTTATAAACGTCAAACTTAACGATCTCACCGTCAAACTCCATTGTAAGAATTCTGTTTCTTACATCTATTTTTGTATTTGCCGTACTAAGGAAGGGACGACCAAGAAAGACTTCAAAAGAGGTGTTTGATCGGTCATTTTCCATGTCAATGACATAAAAATCTGCCGAAAAAATAAGTTCATTTACCTTCACCAAAACGTTTTCAAGGAGTCCTTCTGGGTATATCACGGACCGGTCCGCTAGCTGGATCATCACTTTCGTATCCTTCAAAGGCTCAGCAGAAAGTGACTTGTACAAAGAAAGGGGCATAACATTAATAGAAGCCCCTAAATCCCACATTGCACGTTTTATACCAACATTACCAATTTTGCAGGGAATGTCAAACATACCTTGGTCCTTCAACTTTGGCAGTAGCCTTCGCTGAAAGACTGCTGAGACGTGTGGCGTAAGGAGAGGGAGTAGAGGACAAATTTGATGTACCATGCTGGGTGGGGGATTGACGATGGTGCCACTTCGGAGTGTGATGGTGTTGACATTTTCTCTTGGGTTTGGCTTAGATTGAGAGAGCAGCTTCCCTCTGGATTCTAAACGACTCATCGTTAAAGTCAGTTGACTCATTTTTTTGTCAATTTCCTGAAAGTGCGCTTCGGTCTTTAGTTGAAACTTTTCTGGGCTAGCGCCAACCTTTCAACAATTGACTCCAACGATGGTTTTTGCGGCTGTGGTGCAGGTGGTTGATAAGCTTGATTTGGTCTCTGGTTTTGCGCATAATTAAAGTTCGGATGATCTTTCCATCCCGGGTTGTATATATTAGCATTGGGATTGTATTATCTCTGGGGAGGTCCGGAAAAATTACCCATGGCATTTACTTGCACAACATCCTCCTCTTGTATCATCGGGCAGCAATCCGTTGGATGTTCTGGACTCGTGCATATCCCGAAAAGTCTGGTTGCGCTTCTAATGAAACGTTACTTACCTCGTAAACTTGCCGAGAGGGTTCACTAGAAGGGCGAAATTGCTGGGAGTTAACGACAATCGTAGAGATTAGAGTTATTGCTGCTGTTGGGGTCATGTTCACAAGTGCCCCTCCACTTGCTGCATCGATCATCTTCATTTCCATAGGAGATATGCCTTCGTAGAAATACTGAAGAAACGTTTTTTCTGATAGCCCATGTTGCGGGCAATTTACACACAACTTCTTGAATCTCTCCTAGGAGTCGTATAACGACTCAATATCCTTTTGTCGGATACCCAAAATGCTCCGCCTCAGTTCGCTTGCCTTAGCCGTAGGGAAAAACCTATCAAGAAAAAGTCATCCCATGTCAGTCCAAGTTGTAACAAAATTGGAAGGTAGGTCAAATAGCCAATCCTTCGCAATACCAGCTAAAGAAATGGAAAAGCACGAAGTTTTATTTGATCTTCAGATACTCCTTGTGGTTTTGTACTCAAACAAACCATATGAAATTCTTTTAGGTGTTTATGCGGATTTTTGCTCGGCAAACCATGATAGGTAGGTAGAAGATGTATTAAGCTTGTCTTCAGCGCGAATGGTGTTTCTCCATTTGGGAATGTAATACATAACAGTTGTTGGTTGTGTGGTGCCGCGACAAGTTGGAGAATGGTTTGATCTTCGTCAGCCATTGGAATCAGTTCGTTGTGGTGTATTGAAAGTATGTTTCGGCTGTGGAGGATGATTCTAGTTCTTGTTGGAATCGTTGTTGTCACTGTCTTCTTTCCCGAAGCGTGCGTCCGTGTAATCTCCGGGCTAATGCTTCAATTTTCGGTTCAAAATCTACAAATTCGCCTAGATTTTTTATGGTCATAAACCGAAAATAACTATATTAGTAACTTTGCCGAAGTCCCCGACAACGGCGCCAATTTGACAAGCATCGTATTTTGTCAAATAATTTAAGCCTTAATTTCAAATTAAATAAAGATGTAGTATAGAGAAAAAGGTGTCAGTCCACAGTGACTAAGGAGTTTCTAATATACGATTGTTCTTATTCTGACTGTTGCGAGGCAATATAGTGAATGGGGGGTTTGAGCAAGAAAGCTAAAAAAAGAACTGTAGAGTAAAAGTGAAAACGATGAAAGTAAATTTTGAAGAGTAAATTAATTTAATTAATTAGCCTCAAGCTTTGCTCCGCTTCAATTCAAAATGATCATCGAAAAAGGATTTTTACTCCGGATACATGCCAATTACAGTCTACAAGGCCCAACCCTTGTAACTTGTTTTTCTCTCCGGTAAACCGACAATCAAAAATCAAATTTTAGATTCCAGTTTTCTGGTTAGACTAACCACGACTATCGCCGTTAGACTAAAACAGTTTTAGAATTTGGAAAAACTCGTCTCGAATTATGTTGTCTCGATGAGAATCGAATCTAATCTCAATTTCCCTTAGCGAATTCGTCGCTAAGTGTGTTCATAGAAAGTCGAATTTGCTACAAGCCGATCCATTCTCCCAACTATAAATCTGAACAACAATCAAGTCAACGTGCACTTTTTGAAATGAAAGCGAAAAGATTTTAATAGAAAGGCCAATTGCCGATCTAAGTTTTCAGAAAATTGAGAATGTAAAATGAAGTTGTTGAGCGCTTTTAATTCTCACAAGGTGAATTGAAGCTTCGCCTTAAGCCTTTGGCTAATTAGAAAATTTAGCTAAGCATGATTATAGAAGAAATCATGCTTAGCATAATTTTAAAATAAAGTAAAAAATCTAAAGGAATAAGAACGTAAAAGAGAAAGGAAATTTTATAAGCTTTAAAAGTAAAAACAAGCTAAGAACAAGAGATGATTGATAGCATACCCAAATGGGGTATTTATAGTTTCTAAAAACCATAAAAATTACCTAAAAAGATAAAAGATAAAAGATAAATCTCAAAATAAAATTTAAATTTTAATCCTAAACAAAAGATAATCCCAATTTTAAATTTTAAATCCGATTGATAAGCTATCGGCTTGCAGCTGATAAGCTATCAACGTTGCTTATGTCATCTTCTAGAATTGCTGACGTGGCGTCCAGTCTTGACTCCATCTAAAATTTGCAGAATTCTGTCTCTTTTCAGTGTGTTTTCCAGAATTAAAGGTCTGTATGAAAAACACATAATAAAGCCCAGATCAGCATCATATTCGAATAATTAGAGGCATAATTAAAGATGAAACAATGACCATTTTAGCTATTTATTACCTAGAGAATAGGGATGGATCGAGGGGAGCTGGGGAGCGACCTAAATTTGAAATTCATATATGATTTAATTTTTTATGTATTTTTTATTGAAAATCTATTTTTATTTTTTATGTATTTTTTATTGAAAATCTATTTTTACCCCATAAACTAGAATTTTATAGGTTCGCTTCTTAACATAAAATTTTGCGTCCGTCCCTCCTCGAGAATCGAACCAAAACAGCCTCCATGATTACTTCAAAAGAGCCAAAATCCTGAAACAAGCAGCAAGATAAGACAGAAAATCTCATCTTAAACCAACATAGAACCATGCATCAATCCAAAGCTTACCATTGAATTCGAAACTTTGTGAATTTGCTCAGATATTGGAAACATAAGATTCAAAGCTAAGATAAGGTCGATTTTGCTAGATTACGAGTCTATATCACTGCTAGAGAGAGAAACTAGACTCATAATCTAGCAAAGTCGACATTATAAAGATAATACAATTGGAAAATACTTGATCATGATCGACTTCAATCGATTTAATTCATTTACTCAAAAAATGCTCACCCATAACTGATTGCCAAATTAATCTCGACTTTGCTGAATTATGAGCCTAGTTTTTCCTTCACTTTTGAACAACGATTAGTCGAACGAACAACTAAAAAGAGATGAAAAATAGATTCGTAATCCAGCAAAGTCGACATTATAGGGCATTGGAAAACACATGATCATGATTGACTTCAATTGATTTAATTCATTTACCCGACAAATGCTCACCCCCAATTGATTGCTAGATTAATCTCGACTTTGCTGGATTATGAACCTTGTTTTTCCTTCATTTTCGAACAATGATTAGTTGAACGAACTACGAAGAAGAGGTGAAAAATAGACTCATAATCCAGCAAAGTCAACATTATAGGGCATTGGAAAACACTTGATCATGACCGACTTCACTCAATTTAGTTCATTTACCTGACAATTACTCAACCCTAAATGAGTGCCGGATTAATCTTGACTTTGTTGGATTATGAGTCTAGCTTTTTCTTCGGTTCGGAACAACGATTAGTCGAACGAACAGCAAAGAAGAGATGAAAATTAGACTCATAATCCAGCAAAGTCAGAATTAAGCAGGCTAGATTAAGCAAAGTATGAAGAAAAAACATAGGGCACATTGGCAAGCACCCCTTTGTATTTGTAAAGTTGGGCGATGGGGGAGAAAAGAAGTAAATCATATGTATTTATAAGCCTCAACGTGTAAGTAGTTTATAGTTTTTCCACAGAAAGAAAAATACTTGGTATTTGCCTATGTTTTTCCCTCTCTTTCTTGGATACCAAACAAATTAAGTCTGGCTTTTCACACATGTACCAAACACATTACACCAAAACGTAAATAATTTCACAGCAATTGCTAAAGCACGACCCTCTCAATAATCTTGGTTTATTTCCTTTCATCTTCTTATTTATTTCCCTTTCACATTTTTCCTTTATTTGTAGAAAATATCCCTACATAATTTGAATGTTAATTCATCTTATTCTTCAGAAAAGAACTTGTTCAAGATATATTTTTTGATTAAATATATCGATATTACATTTTTGAGGTAAAAGTCACTTCAAACTCATACAAGATAGATCAACATAAGCAAGTTTGACCACTCAATCGTTTAATAAACCTCAAATTTGTTCAAAATATATTAATTTCATGAACTGAAATCCTATTCTAACTCATTGGAAAATTACAAGAAAAGGGGAATATAATTTCTTTAACTTGTTTGGTAACTTAAAGAAAAGGACAGGAAGGAAAAGGTATGGTTACTTAACAATATTAATTAATTCGATTGAATGGAGTCATGATTGGAAATGTCAAGGTTTGAGGAAGTCAAGAGTCAAAACATCTTTTTTTATTACCAATGCCCACTTGAGTTAGTAGGATGAGGCAGTAAATCTTTTAAGCAATGCCAGAGATTCAAATTTTGATGTTGTGAATGGAGTAAATTGAGTTGAGAGGTTTGTCCTCATAACGAATCTCTACAATATCTGATCCGAATTAATCAATCAATAGGTTAGATATCGATAGTTAAAAGAATTAAAGAAAAGCATCTTTTTCATTATTACAGCTTTTCATTGCATGATACAAATTTCAATTTCCTTTTCATTTTAAGACACAATCCTTTTATTAAATATTTTTGGAAATATATAGAACTTTCAAATTCTTCCATCCTTCCTATTAAATTTTCACACATTCTCTTACTTTTCTTTTTCCAATTTATTTTATAACCACGTGTATTTAATTTATTGATTGACTAATTTAAATCGAGTATTACAAAAGCTCATTATAAGAGCTATCTTTTCAGCTCAATTCATTCCATTCACACGTTAAGATTCAAACTTTAACATTGCTTAAGAATATAATGCTTCATCTTGCTATACTATTTTATTATTGATTTTTTCTTTTTCTTTTTCTACAATTTAATACATTGTAAATAACAACACAAGAGTTTCCATTACATTGCTTTGAACTTAGTATTTTCTTGGTTAAATGATATTTTTTTGAATAGTTGGTTAAATGATATTTGATATATGAATTTGTATTTTATTATTATTTTGGTATTTGAAGAATTTTTTTATCCAATCTCCTTCTAAACTTTTCAAATATGATGCATATTATTCCAGTCTAGTTTTTGTTATAAAAATAATTCATGTGACACTTTTGGAACGTATCACGTGACACATAATACATATAAGATTCAAAAACTTTTAAAAAATTATAACAAACCTTTATAATATCCAATCTGAATTAGTTGACTAATAAATCGAATCATGATAATAATTCGTGTATTATTACACTTTCGACGATAATATTAAACATAACAAATCAATTTATATATTCTAGTCCATGTATATCGTCGTATCATAACATTAAAGGTATTTTATTTTCATATAAACTAGATACCTTCATATTCATTTTATATGAATTTTGAAATTTCGTATATTTGTATTGTGTAACGTTAAGAATTTTTTGTAATTAATTGTATTTTCTTGCGTTTTACTTGGTCTATTGACGATGGAGAGAAAATGAGAATAATATTATATACATTTTCCTTCCATCTTCTTATTTATTTTTCTTTTTATTTCCCTTTCACACTTTTCCTTTATATGTTGAAAATATTCATGCATAATTTTGAACGTCAACTCATCTTATTCTTCAAAAATTAAAGGAAAAGTAGAGCCAGCTTCCGAGTAATTTTCCTTTGCAACTTGCAAGACTTTTGGTTTGGCTTTGGACTTTATAAATACATGCAATTTACCCCCTTAATTCTCTCATTATCTCATTTCCCTTCAAAATATATAGAAACATGGGGTGTTTGCCGTTGTTAATGTGGTCTATAACGTCGACTTTGCTGGATTACGAGTCTAGTTTTAATTTCTTTAATAATGATTGATCGACTGATCATTTCATGCAGACGATGAAAAACTAGACTCACAATTCAGTAAAGCCGACATTAACTTGACTCTAGATTAAGAGTGAGTATTTATTAGCTAGGTAAAGAAATTAGATCAAGTGAAACCGACCATGATCTAGTACTTTTAGCTAGTGTAAGGTGCTTTTCATTGCTAATAGCCCTATAATGTTGACTTTGCTGGATTATGAGTCTAGTTTTAATCTCTCCATCAATGCTTGATCGACTGATCCTTTCATAATTCAGCGAAGTCGATATTAGTTGGACTCACAATTAAGAGTGAGTATTTGTTAGGTAAAGAAATTAGATCAAGTAAAACCGGCCATGATCAACTAATGTCGATTTATCTAGTACTTTTAGCGAGTATAAGGTGCTTTTCATTGCTAATAGCCCTATACTATGGACTTTGCTGGATTATGAGTCTAGCCTTAATCTCTTCATCGATGTTTATTCGACTGATCGTTTCATGCAAACAATTGAAAGCTAGATTCATAATTTAACAAAGTCGACATTAACTTGGCTCTAAAGTAAATATTTTATCGGATAATTCTTTGAAATATAAGACCTTATTCAAGTACATGAATGGGAATACATACTACAACTTTTATTCTTTTCTTTTTATTGAAACATAATCAAATTATTGAAACAACAAACGCTTTCCAATTCCTCCCAATAGCATTGGAAGATTTGTACTCATACATAGATCTTCACGGCCGGTTAGTACTCATACATAGATCTTCACGGCACTAGTCTCTGATTATGATTCTGTCGGCGATCTTAAAAAGATGAATTCCCACTCGATTGATGATTTGTTGCCGATGTAATCAGACTTGAGTAGTAGTACAATCTACCTGATAGCTTAGTTTGCTCAGCGCTTTCTTTTCACCCCTTAAAGCGTTTTGTTTAGATAGAGATAATATGATTTAATAAAGTTTTTAAATTTTAATATGATAATCTCGATGGAAGTGTCTGCTTTTATTTGCATTATTGTAAGAGACTTTTAGTAAATTTTCACAGTGATCAATAAAATTCAGATGTCATTATTCAAAAAAATGTTTCGAATAGTTATAATTAATATGCTAAAAATGTTTAGATATACATTTGTTAAAGTTATTGTTTGAACATTAATTAAATATTATGTTTTACCGTAATATATTATAGTGGTGTAAATGAATAAAGTGTTTAATGAATTATTCATGAAGGGTTCGCATAATATTTGTTTATATTTTGTGGATATAAACAAAAATATGTTTAATTTGTTTTTGTACGCAAACAAATCCGTGCGCACGCTGTCGTGCGCACGCATCTCAATGATATCACCTCGATTTGCCGGGTATGGCCCGAGATAGCCGCTGTCTGATCCGAATCCACGTCGGGTCTCCATGTCTACGACCTCTCCAGCGGGCACTATACCGGTTCAGTCCATTGGACTGACCGAGATGATCCACGGATATATAAGGCTCGAGTCAGCGCCATCGCTAACTCACCCGACTCGGTCTTCGTATCGTTCGATTGTCCCCATAGAGAAAACAACGTCCTAGTGATTGATAAATCAACGCTTCGGGTTTCATCCGAGTTGACTCGTCAATTGGGAAGCGCTGCCAAGAACACAGTCCCCGGAAAGTTGACGTCGCTGCCGGAAACTAGTTTGATTATCGGAAGGGCAGTCACTTGTGGGGCGTTTGGTTACTCCGGTTACATTAGGATATGGGATCCGAGATGTAATGAGGTGGTTTGGGAAACAAATGAGCCGGGTTCGGGTCGGAGCAGTAGGTTTGGAGACTCGTTCGCCGACACAGATGATTCGATCCTTTTCAAGATATGTTCAAAATCCGGGGACTTGGCAAAGGCAGATGTTCGAAAATTAGGGGATGATCCTTGGGTATATATGTAAGATACAAACCCCAGCACGAGAGAAACCAGCTATGGTGGAAATGACGTCCGTTTACATTGCTATAAGAGGCAGGTTTTCATGGGGAAGGATGGAGCACTCGAGGTTTGGTCGAGACAGAAAGGATCGTATGAAACGTTTAGTTCGACGACCCGGGAAACATTCGATACCAAAAACCGTAGACATGGGGTGAGCTTCAAGAGGAATAATGTGAATAAAGAGGAGGAAGCTGAGAGAGGGATGATAAAGAGAATTCAAGGAGGCGGGGAGAGATTGTTTGTAAGCAGAGAAAATGTGGAAGGGATCGAGGTTTTGGGAGAGTTTGAATCATTCCGGAATCTTTCGTGCATCTTCCTGAACACAAAATTCATCCGGATTCATTCCGTTAAACGTATTCATGTCCAACACTTCATATCCGAGTCCATTGGTACGAAAATCAGGTCTCGAAGAGAGGCTTTGTATTCTTTCCATAGTTTGATTATTCTCTTATAATGAGCTCACTTCGAAAATCATGTTCAGCAATACTATCCAAAGTCCAAGATTACCAATTAAAATGTTATAACAACGATCTCAGCACAGATTCAGATGTGAGCAAACATAATCGATGCGACGATACTCAATGCCAGCAAGTATCAAAGTCGAGGATCAAAATTATAAAATATCGATAATAACACACGGATAAAATCAAAATTATAAAACCGAGATCGTTCTTGTAACAGAAATGTACTCTGAAATGGTTTAATAGTACAACAGTACCAGGAAAAAGGCAAAGATAACATTACCAAATGAACTGATAAAGAAACGCCATGATTAGGCCGTAAGCTCCATTATAGCAGAAACAATGTCGCCATCAGCAGCCTTGAGTGCCTTGACAGCCTTTGACCTGGACACTCCTGCTTGTGTCATGACCAATTCAATGTCCTTGGGCTCGACACCCGTCTCATCCACTTCTTCATCGTCCTGGACATTGGTCGATGTCTCGGGCTTTGATATCACATTGCTTAGATCCGGAGCCTTGAATTGCTCAGCAGCTTGAGTTTGTAGTTGTGAGCTTAAGTCCTCAATCTTAGCCTCTCCGAATATTACATACGTATCTGATGCTGGGCTCTTGAACACATCTGGTTTTGAGATGACAAATAAGATCTGATATCGACGAGGATAATTAGTTACCAAATAAACAAACATAATAAAATCCGGAGATTAGTTTAGTTCAAATTTAGGATTCGGATCTCAATGACTGAAGACCCTTTTACATCAAAAGAATTTTGATTGTGATGCATGTATTGTAATTGTAGACATAATGAATACTATTATGGTTAGTCTAGACAGCGGAAAGAATCGAAATTGCAAAATATGAACTTAACATCATGCTAGGATTGCCGTTTAAAATCATTTATGAAAAGGGGAACTCACATTCTTGCTCTTCTTGACAGTGACTCTGCTAACACCAGGAATGGATTTCATCCCAAGCTTCAACATAGCTTTGCGACTCTTCTTCTCACTTCTGCTTTGCTTTGACCTACCAGCTCCATCGCCTTCTCCATCATGATGTCCTAGGAAATAACACACAATAAAAAATATTATATCTTTGTGGACAACTCATTGACCTGTTATTTTCCCCAAATGTGAATTCTAAACACAGCAATCCATAGACGCTACACATAAACTCATCTTATAATGTTTTAACTGTAATTTTTATCCTTTTTCATTAACTTCACCTCTAATAAGAGAAAAAAAAGCAATACAAAACATTCAAACCTTTCTGTATTTGCGTATTCAACAAGAAACTTAAAACCACAAGGAAACGACGAATGTTGGCCATATGTAAAAATTTATACACATGAATATACTTCTCAGTATTGGAGTAAATATTAAGCTCACAAGCTACTTTGGTCAACTGTTAAGATACTCGAGCTCAACTCAACAATATGGAGCAATTTCGAACCTGAGTTGGTTGGGTACACATAAGTACACTATAAGACACACAGATTAAAAGAAAGCCATTATTTTTTCATGATTGAAATTGCAGGGGTTTAATCTCGGGACTAGGAGTCTCACATTCTACATTCTACCAACAAATCACATGGCTGTTGGCTTAAAAGTGAGATCATGTAGGAGCATAATCGAGTCAACCAAAGTCAAAAGAGTATAAAGCTTGCTTTTTGAAGATCAAACATATGCATTCATGGTTCAAGCATATTTCCTAATATGAACCGAAGATCAAGTAAAAATCCACGAACTATAACATTAGCATCGTTCAAATTATTTTAACCCAAATCTATTAAAAATAAGTTTAAAAAATGATTCGAAATCAAGGAAAATGGATATTCACCTTCGACATCATCTTCATCGTCGTCTTCTTCGTCGTCTTCCTCGTCGTCATCTTCAACAACAGGTTTCTCCGACTGTAAATCAGAAAGAAAAAATCAATAAAAAAGCAGAAAATCAAAATCAATAGAAAAGACTACATCTCAATTTCAGGAATACATCGATTTTTTGCTGGTCGAGATGAGAGGCGAGGATCTCTTCGATCTCTTTGTCGGTCTGAGCAGTCATGTTTGGTTGAGAGAAAGAAGCAGAAGCAAAACCCTAAAACCCCAAAAACAAAAGCTTTTTTGAGCTGGCATTGGGCCGATTCCATATCACCTACAAGATACAAGTTTAAATTATTTTAAACTTGAGTTGAGTCCAAAACATTAATATACATCGGTTAATTTCAACCAATATGCTCAAACCATAGAGCCCTAAATTTCGATTTGAGTTGAGTCTCTCACATTATTTTATTAATCTAATATAGTTTAGATGTAGTTTTTATGTTAAAGGAAAAACGTAACAAGGGTTTTAGTAGAAAAGTAAATAATGTTTATCTTAAAAGATATAAGTTTAAATTATCTTATCTACAAGATAAATGTTCATTGTAAAAAGCGTAAAAATATGTATAAATAAATATTATCTTATAATTACCTTCAGTAAAAAAAATAGTTTTATGATTGTCGCCCTCCCTCTTACTATATCCACTCTGTCTTTTTTTATTTATTTTGGATCTCTCTTTTTTTTTCTCGTTTTTGACTTTGTTTGTTTATAAAATTTTCTTTGATTTTTTGACGAGGGTTACAACAATTTGACATTAGATGTGATTTTCTCGTAGACCAAATGGTGATGAAGATGATGGCTCCTCTTCTAAAATGGAGTCGAGGAGTCTTATGAGGGGTTGGGGCATTCGATTTTTTATTTTTTGATTTTCGTCATTGTTCTATTTTTTATGATATTCTTATTTTCGGAGTTTTTTTCTCTTTACATGCTTAAAGGCACTCCCTTTTTTTAACGCCTATTTCACGAGAATGAGGAACATTTCCACTTAAAAACTCGATGTTATTATTGTCAAGTTCCAGCGTGATGTTCTCTTATGGGTTTGAATATTATTTATAGCGGCGGATTTATAATTTTTATATAGTAAGGTCAGAGTAGAGTATAAGGTGCGGAGATTTTCATACCATTATAATAAGTATTGTTGACCTTATACCTTAATAAATCAAGTAACATCAACTATAATATTTTCTATGAAAAATTTTGTATTAGCTCTTTAAAAAAACCCATAATCCCAACAAATCAATTAGGGTCAATTTTAATATTTTTTGTGAAAAATTTTCATATTAGTTCTTTAAAAACTTCATTTAACTCCTTAAAAATCGTATACCTCAACGAATCAAGTTAAGTCAATTGACTTCAAAATTTAAATGTGGCTCTGCCCGCTGATTATCCAAATGGTGCTTTGTTGACTAGGTCACTGTATTAGACCACCGGAGAGACGTTTTTCAGACCTTTGAGCTTTGGTTCTGATGAATACCATCCTTCACTGTTTGTAATGCTCTTGTTCAATGAATTTCCTTTATTTGTCAAAAACAATATAGTTTGATATTAAATGTCAAATTGAAACTAACATGGAGTACATCTAAAACTTGTTGATCAAAGTTTGAAGTGTAAACTTCATCAACAATCACTGAAATTTTAATAAGTTTCTTTTTTCATCATTGAAGTTTCAAAGGTTATAAAATGGTCACTAACATTATCATTTTATAATAAATCAATCACTCAATTGTTGATAGTCGTTACCCCAATCATGAAAGATTGACATGATACATTCTGTTGGTTTACTTGACATCGTTTGGCCGCTCTGGACCAAGGTTGAAAGATCATTTGACTAAAAAAAGTCTCTTTAAAGAGAATTTTAAATCACAAAACCCTAATTTTAAAGAAGAGAGAGGAGTGGAGAAGAAGCTGATGAAAACAAGAATCAAGAGTAGAAAAGAATGCATATCTTTTCGAGACTAAAACTTTTATTATACTATATTATGTTGTGTTCTAAACAGAGTGACATGTTTGTAACAAGATTTTAATTGAATGATTAAAATTGTGACTTTTAGAAAAAAAAAATGACTTGTTTGCAATTAAACATATAAAGTGACCTGGAGTGTATTTCACCCTAAAACAAAAATTCGATAAATGGAAACAAGAAGATGAGAAAGAAAATGACAAAAGTTATGATAAAATATTATTGAACTAATATTTTGAAATAACAAATTAATTTTTTTAGATTTAATCAGATTTATCAAACTTCTCAAAAATAATTTAAAGTTCAAACAAAATTGAAAAATTAGTTTCGAATGATTTTCAACTTAGTCAAACTTTTTCAAAAATAACATGACCTGTTTTGCGCTTTAAAAAGATTATTTACAGTATTCAAGGCAAAAAAGATCGATCACCTAGAGCAAGAGATCGATCCCTTTGTAAGCTTAAATCTTTTTTTCCTTCCAGCCTCCAAGTGCTAATAGATCAATCCTCTAGACTAAGGGATTGATCCCTCGTGTTATAAATGCTCTCTTTTTGGTAGATAACGACTTTATTTCATCTTACCGGCTTTAAATGACTAGTATTTATAGAGAGGATATAAAATAAAGTCAAAACATCTCAACAACAACAAAAATATATATTAAAAAAATATCAACATCAAAGAGTTTCAGAGTGCTTAATTGTTGTATTCATTCTTGTAAAATACTTGTGAGCATTCATTGTTAATTTTGCTCAGAATGTTCTTTTGTGAGAGCTTTAAATTGTGCAAATACTTGCCACATGAGGTTTTTTTTGTTTGCTTATTTGTATGGAGAGTGTAACTTAAGGTTTTGAGTATAAACCTTGAGAGAGCTGTAAAGTTACTCTTTATCCTTAAAAGAAATATAAATTAGTGAATATGCGGAAAATCTTTAGTGTGGATAGCTAAGGTAGTAGATATATACTTGGTCTATAAATTGAACCGCTTTAAATTATTGTGCAAATTGATTATTCTTCTTTATTGTTTCCACAAAATTTTAAAAACAAATTCAATCTATCTTAACATATTCAGTTGATTAATTCGAACTTAACAAATATAAGTAACAAGTGTTTGATCAAAGTTCGAAGACGTTACTTTCCAAAACAATCAAAGAAAAAAATAGAAAAATGGAAGAGAAAAAGCCACTTGGAAAGAAGCATCTAAGCTCTAATTTGATATGATATTGATATATCTTGCCCAACCATATGGTTTATTTTAAGTTTGGTTAACTCATGTAATTATTAGAATCGATGTTTGATACGATTGATTTCAAATTAAAAAAATCACACATTTATAACTCTACTTGTATTCTCGTTCACAAGTTGGTTTATCTCAAAATAATAATAAAAAGTAATTTAATTAATTATAATACTATAATTGTTCAATTTCACATGATTTTTTTATTAAGTAGAAAGATATTATATTTTTAATACAAATATCATGATTCGAGCCATATAAGACGGAGCAACATGAGCACCCTTAGTACTCAGCTAATTAGTAGATCTCAACCTTTTTTTTACCTCAATGTGGCTTTGTCAAGACATAATATCAAAAATAACTTTAATGTTTGATGAATAATTATTTTACTTCCTATTTTTTTGTTTGACTGAAAAATAACTTTAATGTTTGTACCTAACTATTACATGTTCACACACATGGAGACATGTTCATAATTTCTATTAAAAAAAATATGAACTGGAATTGATAAAATTTGATCTGACCATTACATGTGGAGTGCCCTACCATTAGTCATCACGTCAATGAGTTCACATGAGTTTATGGACGTCATTGCACATGGTAGCTTTGAAGCAAACTGGTATATATGTGTGTTGCATGTGCAACAATGGCAACCGAGCACAACAAATCCGAACCGAGATAGATGGCGAAGGGCACCAAGAGAGCTGTTCTTGTGGGTTGCACATACAACAAGACTCGGTTCAGTTTGTATGGATGCATAAATGATGTGAGGAAAATGAACGACTTCATTGTCAACCGGCTTGGGTTTTGTAAAGAGAATGTTAAGGTCCTGACTGATGAACCGGTGCCGGGGATCACGTCAGGTATTTCCACGGGTGAAAAGATCAGGGAAGCAGTTTCTGCGATGGTGAATGCTGCTGAAGCAGGGGATGTGCTGCTTTTCTATTTCAGCGGACACGGAACGGCGATTCCGAACTATGTACCCGGCCTCCCTTACAGGGAAGAGCAAGCAATTGTGACTTGTGATTTGGAACTCATCACCGGTATAGCTTCTTGTTTATGACTATACATGTTGTTTGCTTGATTGATGTAATTGATTAAAAATGGGATGTACAGGCACGGAAATGAGGGGTAGAGTTGACCAACTTCCGGGAGACGTGACGTTGACGATCGTTGCAGATTCCAGCTACAGCGGCGGAATCATTGTTGGAGGGAAAGAACAAATCGGATCCAACGCAATAATACCACTCCCTACATCGTATGCCAAATTGGTCAGGAAGAGCATCGATTTCAACGTCCTCCGTGGTATCAAAAGTATAACGTCAGGTCTGATACCGGCAGGCGAAGTAACCGATTACTGCCTGTCGCAAGACGATGGAATTCTGCTAAGTGGGTGTGATGCGAACGAGACATCGTTCGATGTGGTCCTCGGAGGAGATGCGTACGGGGCATTTACCAATGCACTGCTGAAAGTGCTGAGGAACCTTAAGGAGTGTCCTGCGAATTCACGACTTGTATATGAAGTTCGAAAGAAATTGAAGGAGGAAGGGATCGGAGTTGAGCAGAACCCTTGCCTTTACTGCGGTGATGCCGATACAAATGAACCATTCTTGGGTGGCTTGGCCGATAATCTCCGATCCAAATGAAAAAAGAATGTGCTATATATGTTCATTGTTGTGCACTTGTAGTATTTTGATTCTCTTTTTTTCCCCTAGCTTAGTTAAAGTTTTGGGGTATTGTAGTTTTGGTTGTTGTTTGGTCCGTTCTTTAGGCGAGTGTAGTTGTTGATTCTATGTCTTCATGGATGGCGTCCAACTCTCTAATCTTGTATTCCCTTTATAGGTGTGTCTAAAAATGTTTTTTGCTCAATAAAATTTTATTATTATTAAAAATAAAAATCTATTATTGTGAACAGTAGATTGATCAAGATTACAATAAAGTCCAAGCAAAAAACGCAGTTACACTACGATATCGAAACACACCCTAAGCAATTGTGATATGTTTGAAATACATTATAATAAGTAGATTTGACTCAATTTAAAATACCTCAACACATAGGCGAAGTCATAAATTAAAAGTTAACGAGAACAAAAATAAAATATTATTGTAAGAGTTATAAAAAATTCGACAAGAAACATACTTTTTCAATTGTCAAAATCACACTCTAGTAAAAAAAAACCTAGCTGCCTTCAGTTTTCTTATAATTATAACAGTTTGTTTTTTTATTAATTGGTGGCGACACTAGCTTTTGTATTAGTTGTTGACCGTCGATGATTCATATTTCATTTGATTTCGTTTATTTGTCTTGTTTTTTTTCTTCGCACATCTGGTTGCGCTTTCCTCTACCTTCGTGACACATATTTATGCTTTTATGGCATGTTTTACCTTATGGCATGCTTCTATGGTTACTTTTGCAAGTTTTTGGTGTTCGTATTGTGACCCTCATATCCCTTGTCTCTGATTCGTGTTTGCCGGTGGCCACGTAGAGTTTGATCCTCTTTGAGGTTGTTTGCCGATGTAATTTATAGCGAATCGTCGTTTTTTAGAATAAGCATGAAAGGTTGTTTCCGATTTTGAGATTTATTCTAGTTCGTGTTTTGACAACTCCCCTTAGACCCTTCTTACAATGGACCGTAGAGATTTTCTTTGGCGCAAAGACGAAGTGTCTGATATGACTGGTGCATCGCTTATCTATTCATTTTAAATTTATGATTTTCTTTTTTTTGTTCTTTGGGATGTTCTAAAACATCTATTATGTTTATGTTCTGATTTTATTTTATTTATTAATAAAGCTGTCCGATTAATGTGTCAAAAAATATGTTTACTTTTACTTGTACATTTTAAGGCAAAAATTATTCTAAGATTTTGTTTTTACTTGGTCTTGAACCAACAACCTAAAAAAGGAAAAAAGAGAAATTGTTAATTGAAAACTTTAACCACGTGCTCTAAAGATTATTGACAATATTTTTAATTCTTAAAAATAAAAATTAGAATTTGAATAAATACATGAATAATTAACAATATCCTTAAAAAAAAACACTTGAGAGTGTCGTAACTACCAATTAGTTCATAAATTTTATAGATGAACCGTTTACTAAAGAAATCTATGAACCATTTACTAGAATAAAGTTTCACATATGATATTTCGATAATATTTTTATTTCTTCACACTTAGAGACGTGCTCATAATTTATGAATCATTAGTATTAATTTATGAGTTTATGGAGGCAGTACACATGTTAGCTTTAAATGAAGCACAGGAAATGCATATGCTTTAATTAAGGAAGTGTTACGGTGATTTGGCCCTGCTCACTGTAATAATGTTAATTTAAAAAATATAAAATTTTGAGTGCAATTTTAGTAAAATTAGTATATAAGGTCAGTGGCAGATCCACATGGTATTTTGGGTGGGCACGGGCTTACTTTAGATTTTTTAAAATTTATACATTTAGCTTCAGTTTTTATAAATTTTATAAATTAATATTTAAATTTTATAATTTGTACATATCCTGAAATTTTGAGTTTTTATGACTTATACCTATCTTAAAAATATTTTAATTTGTGCCAACTCTAAAAAAAATCCGCCGCAGTGTAAGGTGTTATTTTGGAGTTTCACCCGGCTGATGATAACTTACGGACCAATACCGTTCCAACACGTAGACAATTCTCGTGAAGATGGCATAATTTTACTTCATATGAAACAAATTTGTAGAGTTTTGATCTTGAAAGAGCCAAGACACCGACACCTTTTGCACTTCGAAATTGTCCGGTCGATATGGATAATGTATGTAGGTCGGTGCAACCTCTCCAGCGCACTGTTATGTTTCCTCCGGCGATTACTACCGCTCATTGCCTGATCAGGGACAAATCTAGAAATTTAAATTTAGTAGTTCACCGACGAGTTTAATAATTTAAAATTAATTTACACCGTTTTAATAATGTTTTAAAGCCCGGCCCACCAATTTCTCTCTCCCTTTCTCTAATTATTTAGAGAACTCTAAAGCTAAAGTACCATATAATAATAATAATAATAATGTTGATGTAAAAATCTTGCAGTTCACCGACATAGTGAAGCCTATAAATAGGCATGTATTTTATAAGTGAAATGTGAAAGTGGTGTGTGAAAAATTAAGGGAAAAGTGAGGTGTAGAGTGAGTGATGTGAGAGTGCAAGTTGAGTGGTGAGAGTGTATATGTGAGTGTTGAGAGATATTAAGGTATGTGCTTGTATTGTAATATATTTGTGTATTAATAGAATGGTTTATTTTTTGTAATAGTAAATTCCTGGCTGAGCCTTAGTTTATGTACTTCTTAGTGCACTTGAATTGATTACTATATGGTCGGATATGCCGCCTAAATGATATATAGTTTGCACTACTGTTTGATTAGTATATGGTCGGTTCTACCGCCTAAATAGTGTATGGTCGGCAGTGTCGCCTAAGTTGTTGTGCACTAAGAAATTAGAAGATAGAAAGGCTAACCGACTTAGGGAGTTGGTATAGTAGTAGTAGTCAGTCTTAGGTCCTCCATAGTGAGTGTGTTGGGTCCGTCGAGTTTCCAACAATTGGTATCATAGCAGGTGGTTCAGGGCCGTTACCAGTGGAGAAAGCTTCAGTAAGCGTTGGATGCTTACATTGGTCGGTGTTGCATCAAGGTGCTAAGGGGAGACTCTGCCAAAATAAAGTCAGAGATTGTAAAGCTATTGGTTCGGAAACGTCGGGCGTCAGTCAGCATGGCAGACTTTAGAAGCACAAGCAACGAGATTAGGAAGCTCAATAACCACAACTACGGTTATTGGGAGACATGCATAGAGTCCTACATACAAGGTCAAGATTTGTGGGAAATAGTCGCAAGCACCGACACAACTCCTCCACCGAGGGAGAATGTCGAAGCCTTGAGAAAATAAAAGATCAAGGCTGTGAAGGCTTTATATATATTGAAGACCACAATCGAGGAGGACCTATTGGAGCATATTCGTGATGACAAAACACCAAAGACAGCCTGGGAAACTTTGGTGAAGTTATTTTCAAAGAAGAATGATGCACGCCTCCAACTCTTGGAAAATGAGCTCGCGGGCATCTCACAAGGAAACTTATCTATTGCTCAGTATTTCACGAAACTAAAATCTATCTACCGTGAGATATCTCAACTTGCACCAGAGGAGAAGGTTAGCAAGGCAATGGTGAAAAGAATTATCATCCATGGCCTAAGACCCGAGTACAATGCATTTATTGCCGCTGTGAGGGATGTCCTACTTAACCATCCTTAGTGGAGTTAGAGAACCTAATGGCTAATCAAGAGGCATTAGCCAAACAGATGAGTGGAGTAACCATAAAAGACGAAGATGAATCACTCTTCACCAGTAAGAGGAAATGTACATCACACAAACAAGAATTGACGAAGGAAAGAAGGCCACAAGAAGACAATTATTATTCAAAAGAAATGAGTAACACTTCAGGGAAAGATCGACACGAAAGAAAAAACTATCATCAACAAAATGAAAAGGACGATAGAAGAAAAAATGGTGAATGCTTCAATTGTGAAAATAATGATCATTTTGCTCGATAATGCAGATTCTCTAAAAGAGGGACTTTCTAAGGAAACATGACCACCACAAAAAAGGAGGAGCATGAGGTCATGTTGGAAGCTTCCATCAGTGAGGAAGAATGGGATGCAAAATTTGGACTTTATGTTGAAGAGGATTTGATAAAAGACACGCAATAATCATTCCTTGTAGCAACCACAGACTCAAAGACAAACTACAAGGATGAAGAAGAGTTTGAAGAAGACATGGAAGAACTAGCTTTCGCAACAACCATGGAGTCAAAAATTGACTGCGATGAGGATTGGATCGTTGATTCCGGGTGTTCTAATCATATGACTAATGATGAGAAGAAACTGCAAGACATGGGCAAGTATAAAAGAAGAAGAGTGGTGTTAACAACCAATAATTCAAGATTGTCTATTACTCATATTGGGAAGATAACACTTCCAAGGAATGACTCTCAGCAACTTCAAATCGAGAAGGTCTACCTGGCTCCTGGCTTGAAGAAAAATTTGTTGTCGGTGCCCCAACTGATAGCAACAGGAAATTATGCACTTTTTGGACCTGAATATGTGTCTATATTCCAAAATGTAAAGGTGGTTGGCGATCCAATTATGAAAGGAAGAAAAAGAGAATCAATTTATGTGCTATCTGCAGAGTCAACATATGTTGACAAGACCCGAAAGAATGAGACAATTGATCTTTGGCATGAGCGTCTTGGACATGTAAGCTACAACAAGTTGAAGGTAATTATGAAGAAGCAAATTTTAAGAGGGCTTCCTCAAGCAGACATTCGAACAGATATAGTCTGTGCTGGATGTCAATTTGGCAAGGCTCATCAATTGCCATTTAAAGAGTCAGAGTATCAGTCCAAGACACCATTGGAGCTCTTACACTCAAACATCTTTCGCCTAGTGAAGCAAACATCACTTGGAGGTATGAAGTACACTGTGACATTTATTGATGACTTCTTAATGTACGTGTGGGTTTACTTCATGAATGAGAAGTTGGAAACTTTTACAAAGTTTAGGGATTTTAAGGAAAAGATAGAAAGTGAACTCAATGAGAAAATTCAGTGTCTAGCACTGATAATAGGAAAGAATATTTATCTACAGAGTTTACTACCTATCTTTAAGAGCATAAGATCAGACGACAATTAACTTGCCTCAATACTCCACAACAAAGTAGAGTGACAGAGCAGAAGAATCGTCATCTTTCTAAAACATGTCAAAGCATGCTTCATTCCAAGATGTACTAGGAAGATTTTGAGGCGAGTGTATGAGGACAACAACCTATGTGATTAATAGGCTACCATAAGCTAAGTTGGGATTTATTTCACCACATGAAAGCTAAGGAAAATCAAGCTAACAGTCACCATCTCAAGGTATTTGGTTGTGTATGTTACGTCTTCGTGCCAGATCATCTAAGAAGCAAATTTGACAAAAAGGCAATTCGATGCATCTTCGTTGTCTATGATGATGCACGAAAAGGTTGGAAATGTTGTGATCCAACCATTAGCAAGTTCCACACTTCAAGAAATATGGTGTTTGATGAAGCTTCTTCATGGTGGTCACTGCAGAAGGTCGAGTTTCCTGAACCTTATGACTTAGAAGAGGTTTCAGAAGACAATAAAGAAGGTGAAGTGCTAGCACCAGATTTAATTGGAGAAAGAGAAAACTCATCCCCTAAAAGTCTTTAGAAGACATGTGTACACTAACCTACACCTTAAGAGCTTCGTCCAAGCTAAATGGAAGACGGCAAGCTTGTACAAGAATTACGAAGATCAACAAGGAGAAGGCAACCTAACTCAAGGTATGCCAACACTACTCTCGTAGATGAGTCTATACCAATTGAACCATCTAATTTTGAAGAAGCTATACGAAGTCTTAAGTGGAAGAAAGCTATGGAAGAAGAGATTAAGGCACTAAATGAAAATCAAACATGGGATTTATTGCCAAAGCCAAGAGATGTGAAGCCAATATCTTGCAAATGGGTCTACAAGGTAAAAACTCGACCTGATGGCTCAATTGAGAGGTATAAGGCTTGACTTGTTGCTCGAGTTTCTCTCAATAGTACGGGTTGGATTATGAAGAAACATTCATGTCGGTGGCAAAGATCACGATTGCTCGAGTCTTACTAGCATTGGTAGCCAACAAATCTTGGAAGTTGTGGCATATGGATGTCAAGAATGATTTCTTACATAGAGAGCTTGACAAAGACATTTATATGGAGCAACCAAGAGGCTTCGAGAGCAAAAGTCACCTCGAGTATGTTTGTAAATTGAAAAAACATTATACGGCTTGAAGTAGGCTTCGAGAGCATGGTATGGAAAGATTGGCGAGTTCTTAATACAAAGTGGTTTTATAGTTGCTCCTTTAGATCCTAGCTTATTCTTAAAATAAAATCAAGGAAAACTAGCCATAGTGCTAGTATACATAGATGACTTAATCATCACAAGAGAATGTTACGAGGAAATAGAACAAATAAGGAAAAATTTGTCTATCTAATTTCATATGAAGGAACTCAGAGAACTCAAACACTTTATTGGGCTAGAAGTGGAGCATACGAAGGAAGGAATATTTTTGGATCAACAAAAATATGTAAAGGATATTCTACATAGGTATGGGATGCTTGACTGCAAGTCTATCTCTACCCCATGGATCCCAATATAAAGCTACAAGTAGATGAAGGAAAAGATTTAGAAGATACAACCATGTATCGACAGCTAGTTGGAAGCCTCATTTATCTTACTTTAAGCCAATCAGACATTACTTATGTAGTTGGCGTGGCTAGTCGATACATGAGCAATCCTAAGAAGCCTCATCTTGATGCAGTAAGAAGTATCCTGAGGTACGTTAAAAGTACCATCAATTTTGGTATCCTATACAAGAAAGTAAAAGAATGGCAAGTGACTGGATATTGTGATGCCGATTATGCTGGAGACCATGATACACAATGATTTACAATTGGATACATCTTCAATCTTGGATCAGGAGCAATATCGTGGTGCAGTAAAAGACAACCAATAATATCATTATCGAGCACCGAAGCGGAATATTGATCAGCGGCATCAGCAACACAAGAAAGCACTTGGCTAAAACAATGAATGAAAGATCTTCATCAACCAATAGAATATCAAGTAAGACTTTTCTGTGATAATCTATCAGCCATACGTCTAGCAAAAAATCCATTTTTTCATGCAAGGACAAAACATATAGAAGTTCACTATCACTACATTCGCGAGAAGGTCCTTGAAGAAGAGATCAAAATGGAACCAACAAAGACAGTTGAACAAGTTGCAGACATATTCATGAAGATTCTAAGTAAACCAAAGTTTGAGAAGTTTAGAGAAACACTCGGTATGATTTGCAAATCATCTATGTAGCGATAAGTCGTTGACGAGGAGTGTTAAAGCCCGGCCCACCAACTTCTCTCTCCATTTCTCTAATTATCTAGAGAACTCTAAAGCTAAAGTACCATATTATAATAATAATGATGATGTAAAAATCTTGTAGTTCACCGAAGTGAAGCCTATAAATAGGCGTGCATTTTGTAAGTGAAATGTGAAAGTGGTGTGTGAAAAATTGAGGGAAAAGTGAGGTGTAGAGTGAGTGACGTGAGAGTGCAAGTTGAGTGGTGAGAGTGTATAAGTGAGTGTTGAGAGATACTAAGGTATGTGCTTGTATTGTAATATATTTGTGTATTAATAGAATACTTTATTTTTTGTAATAGTAAATTCCCGGTTGAGCCTTAGTTTATGTATTTCTTAGTGCACTTGAATTGGTTACTATATGGTCGGCTATGCCGCCTAAATGATATATGGTCAGTATTGCTGCCTGAATAGTATATGGTCGGTTCTACCGTCTAAATAGTGTATGGTCGGCAGTGCCGCCTAAGTTGTTGTGCACTAAGAAATTAGAAGATAGAAAGGCTAACCGACTCAGGGAATTGGTGTAGTAGTAGTGGTCAGTCTTCAGTCCTCCATAGTGGGTGTGATTGGTCCGTCAGGTTTCCAACATAATGTATTAATAAGTGATAATTGTTGTGCAAACAAACATGATTTATAGTTCGAGACATATCGATATTGAAGAACTAATTTGTGTTAATATGTTTGAGAAATTAGAACTATATTACACCGATGTAATTGTGTTTTAGAGAGTAGAAAAACTTACTCTAATGAAATTAAGTATTGATAGTGACAATTGTTGTGCAAGCAAGTATAAGTTTTATATTCAAACCTGATTTGAAGTTCTAGGATTTTTCAAAAAATTACGAAACTAAAATCGTTTTAGGTTTCAAATACTCAAATTGAGATTTTTAGTTTTTGATTCACCAATGTTAACCATCAGATCAACTTGAAACTAAACTATATTAAACTTTTGGCAAAATGAATCTTTCCAACCGTTGGGATTAATCGACGACCATTTCGTTAATCAAAATTATGGCCTTGAAAAAAGCTATAACTTTGAAAAATTAAGATTTCCTTTGGAAAGAAGACTTTGACGTACCACATCAACATTTCTTATCGGGATTAAAAGACCACAATAGTGGTCTTAAAGAATTTGAAATAAAAGTTTAGTGATTATACTGAAGAATTTTCGATTTCAATGTCCAAAGTAAAGATTAAGTAAGCGTTTTTTTGTAATAATTCTCTCATTTTATAGACTTATGTCTACTGTGAGAGTTAAAAACTAGTATGACAATGAATAAAATTGATACGCAATCTTTTCATCCGGAATAATAAATCACTTCTATTAATCTTAACACAAATTTTACTATTAACAAAATCACTTCTATTTTGAGATTGAAGATCGACCTATTTTGAGGGTCCTTTAGGTGTAGTCATGTTGTTAGTAAGGTGAACAAGTTATTTTAACATCACCACCCATGCAAGCTTTACAGATCACCGAAACGACTTGTTCGATGCGAACGAGAAATCATTCGATGTGGTTCTCAGAATGCAAGTGCTCAGGCACCACCGGAGTTCTTCAGAAAATAAAGGAGGATGGGATTGGAGTTGGTCAGAACCCTTGCCTTTACTGCAGTCACGCCGATACCATTGCAACTTTCTTGGGTGGCTTTGCTGATAAAATCTAATCGAATTGAATAAGAATGTGATATATATGTCCATGTTACGTTGGACAAAGAACAAAGCCAAAAGCAAGTGCACAAAATGAGACAATTTATAAAAGCCTGTCTTATTAATCATATGTAACCATACATATAGCATAAGTTTGAAGGATGGAAATCGTTTGCCCCAAACTATGTCCTTTTTGATGTCCTCACTTTAAAAAAGTAGGTTTAGAGTTATGATTATGGTTTAGGGAATTATGGATAGGGTGTATAGTTTAGGACGTAAAATTTAGAATTAGAATTTATAATTTAATTTTATTATTATTTTATAGTATGTGGCATAGAAAGGGGCAGAGGATTTTTATTCCTTAACATATCAAACACACAGTGGTGGGGTAAACAGTGGTGGATGTAAGCCAACCGACCGTCCAACTTATTGCTGTAGTAATAGCAGTGCAAAACATGGCACATTATTGTTATTATCTATAACAGCATTTAGTAAGAAATTTAAGCAAGGCCACCCAAAAAAGTTCAGATTTGTTCTTATACTACAATAAAGGCAAGGGTTAATGCTAACACTCATATCCTTGTTCCTCTAATACCTTGACAGCCCCGGCCAGCAGCTGTCTATTGCTTCTGGTAGCACACAAGTGGTGACCATTGAGGAACTTAATCGAATGCCCCGAAGGCTCTATCACCTGAAACGATGTCGTACGATGCCTCATCGACCTCACACCCACTTAATAAGATCCTGTTAAGGAAATATCAGCTGAGACAATAGCCACTAGTCAACGAGCAGAAGTAACGGCCACGATAGTCAGCAACAACCTTGTACAAGGGGTCGAGAGAGAGAAAGACGTCCAAAGACCTAACAGTTTTTGTCTACTACTAGGCACCAGCAGTATAAATTATAGAATTGGTTGTAAAGGAAAAGGCATGAAAAAGCTGTAAACAATTTTCTCTCTATAATCTATCTTCTGTTTCTTTCTTCCTCTTCTTAATCTCTTCAGGTCCATAACAGATTCTTTCATCCTCTTGCACTGGATCCAACTCAAATGCGCGGCCCGCCTATGTAATGGGGATGGAATTTTTTTGTTCTGCAAAAATTAATTTATCGATAAGATTTAAACGTACAACTGTAACTTAAGTTGAGTGCTTTATTAAAAGCCTCCTTCTAATATTAAAGGGAAGAAAAGAGTACACCACAACTACGTAAGAGAATTAAATTCAGAGAGACCAACAAGCCATAATACCTCACAACAATTATCAATAATCCTATTTTGCAAACAAGATCGCTTATACACTTAAAAAACTGCGTCTAGATCAACTCGTATCCCTTTAGCACCAAACTTTAAACATCTCAAATTGAATGTGTTCCACCAACCCCATAGTCTTATTCCATCTCACAACGCCACGTAACCAAAGATTTTGTGACTCATATCCTTCCCAAAATTTTGTGAGGACGTTGATAAGTCTTATTTCTTCCGCCGTGGGCGAAGCCGGCTGCGGCATCTATCACATGACTTATGAAATCAAAACCAAGGAAACCTTGGCCTTACCCTTAGCCTTGGGCGATTCTCGGGGGCTTTTCTTTTCTTGGCTGCTTCAATTTTTTTTTTTATAGGGGTATTTTTACTTCTGAGTTCGATTTAAATTAACAGTTTAGTCTATCGTGCGAAAACGCAGTCAATTAAATCTTTCAATTTGCGAATTGTAGTAAATTAGCAACTTGACCAATATTGACCGTTACACTACTGACATGGCAGTTAACGGTACTGATGTGCCAGTCTATTGTGCTGACATGGCGGTCTACGATGCCAACGTGACAATACACGTGTGATGATGAAGTGACAGAGGGGCTGAATTAATTTTTTAATCGAATTTGAGGGCATAATTGATTTTTTCCGAGTTCAGAGACATAATTAATTTTAATTGAAAGTTCAAAAACTTACTTAATCTTTAAGCTAAAAAATAATAAATTATTAAAGTTAAAAAAATGAGAATTTAAACAATTACATGAATAATTACAATATCCTAAAAAAACATTTGAGAGTGTACCTATCAAGTAGTTGTCATAAATTTTATATTTGATGAACCGTTTACTAAAGAAATTTATGAACCATTTACTAGATTAAAGTTTTACGTATGATATTTCGATAATATTTTTATTTGTTCACACTTAGAGACGAGCTCATAATTTTATTTTATTTTGAAGAATTTTATTAAAAAATATGAGTGAGAATCGATAAGATTTTATATTGATCTGACTTTTACATGTATTTGCATTGCCCTAAAAAAACATTTGAGTATGTCGTACCTACTAATTAGTTGTCTTAAATTCTACAATTTTTTTAAAAGAAAAATCACCAATTTAGTTGTTAAGGTGACATTTAATTTAAGTTAACATTCATTCTACATCATTCCCATGCGGATGTTTTGTATCATCACGGCCACGGGAGTGGTTTCGTTTACAACGTTAACATTCAGTTGAAACTTTGATGCTTTGGTTTGACGAATTATTTTCATCATGTTTTTTAAAATACTTATTTCAGTTCACAATTTCTAGAGTAAGTGGTTAAAAATTCTCAGTTGACACATTCTCCTCTTTGGATTGTGAGTTTTAGACCCATTAGGAGTAAATTTTCCCTTACCCCTCCTCTTCCTTGGGTAGGAATTGTTAAAAAAATACTTATTTCAATCTTATTTTGTATCATTTAGGGTTTATGGGTTTAGAATATAGGGATAGGGGTTAGAATTTAGGGATTAGAGGTTAGACTTTAGTTTTTAGTGTAATATGATGAGGGATTTAGGTTTTAACATATATATAAACCCTAAATTTTCACCAAAACCCTTAAATTCTAAACCCATAAACCTTACACTCTAAATTAAAATCTCTAAACCCTAAAATTAAGGCACTTGTGTAAGCTTTTAGCTTATACTTAATACCGCTCGTGCATGAAATAATACCCTATATTAATTATGAAACAAACAATATTAATTATGGCTTCGCCTTTGTGAGAAATTCTGTTGTGAGGCACCCTTAGGGTAACAAAAATCCTTTGCCCCTAAATATGCCCCTTTCTATGCATCAACACTAAAAAATACTGAAAATTAAATTCTAAGCCTAAACCCTAAACTATAAAAAATACACCATATCCCCAATTCTCAATACCCTAATCATAAACCTTAACCTTGAACCATAAACCCACTTTTTTTTTAAAATGGGGCACCAAAATAGGCATAGTTAGGGGCAGACGATTTCCATCCCCTTATGGTGTGGCTAAAATGAGGCGGCATTCAATAAATTCCTACTCAGTTGATAAGAATGTGTGTAACTACACAAATTTTTACCTAAGGTAAAATTTACACAAATTCTTATCCAAATGATAAGAATTTAGGTTATAATATAAGAATTTGTGTAGTTACACAAAATTTTACCTAAGGCAAAATCTATACAAGTTCGTACTCAGTTGATAAGAATTTATGTATTTACTCAAATTCTTACCCAATTAGTAAAAATTTCGGTCTTACCTAAATTATTACCAGTCCTACATAAATTCTTATCAAAATAGTATAAATTTATGTAGGGTCTCATTTTAGCCGTATCCTAAAGTGTCGTACCTTAGCATGTCCGGCTTTTGTACCTGACTCAAAAAAGTCTAATTCTATATTTTTGTTAAACTATCATATTTGTCACCTAGTTATTAGTGTGTTTCTGTTTTAGTCACTAAACTAACAATTTATTCAATTAAGGCATTAACGTTAGGAAAATTGATCGATCAAGTCATCAACCATTAACTGGTTAACAAAATTATTGATGTGTCGGTTTTTAAATTTGTATAATAACATATTTAATCCTCATTACTTATGCATTATGTCTATTTGGTTCTAATTTTAAATAAATCAACGAATTTAACCCTATGAATTTACAAACTTTATTAATTTAACCCTTTCTCATCATTTCTCCCTCCAAGGCCAGCTCCTCTTTGTCTAATAAAGTTTCTAAATTTAGAGGGTTAAATTCGATGATTTATTTAGAGTTATGACCAAATTGATAGAATATGTAAGCAATAGGAACTAAACATGTTATTATACATATTTTAAAACTATCACGCCAACAGTTACATTACCAAGTTAACTACTAGTGACTTGGTCGTTCAATTTTCCTAGTTTGAGTGCCTTAATTGAAAAAAATAGTTTAATGATCAAAATAGAAACACCCTAATAGTTGGGTGGCTAAAAGAGTAGTTTACCCTAAATTGTTTTGGGAATATTTTATTCCTTTACAATATTAATTAGGAAAGAAACAAAGTTAATTATTAGTCAAACCGAAATACTTATTAGAAAAATCGTTGCAACCGTTTACTTGAATAATTTTATATTCCAAACTAATATTTTATTTGTTCACACACAGATACATGTTCGTAATTTTTATTAACAAATATGAACCGGAATTAAAAAAATGGATTAAGGGTGTAAGAAGCCCTTAAACTTTTGAGAAAAAATAATTAAGTCTTTGAATTTTTTTTGCACTCAATTAAGCACTTGAACTAAAAATCTTAATCAATTAAGCCATTGAACCAAGAAATTAAATCAATTAAGCCCTTTGATCAATTTTGACCATTAAATCTTGACAATTTTTTTCTTCAGATATTACCGGCACATGATACACTACAATTATATTATGTTGCATTTACAAAAAAAATTCAAAAAGTGTTTTTTTATAAGTTTTATAAGTTTTAGAACTTTTCAAGAATTTTTTAAATAAAATATATTTTTTTAAAGTTGTCAAGTGAAAACACTGTGACACGATGCACTGCAACAATGGATCGAAAAAAATTGTACATAGTTAATGGTCAAAATTGGTCAAAGAGCTTAATTGATTTAATTTTTTGGTTCAAGGGCTTGATTGATTAAATTTCTTGGTTCAAGGGCTTAATTGGGTGTAAAAAAGTTCAAGGGCTTCATTGATTTTTTAAAAAATTCAAGGGCTTCTTACACCCTTAAGCCTAAAAAAATTCAATCTGGCTATTACATGTATTTGCATTATCTTAAAAAAAACTATGAGTCTAACGGGATGTGATGTGAGAATATTTTTAATAGTTTTAAGGTGATTACAATGTAGTTTATGTTCATATTTTTTTAATCTTTTGACAAGGCACACACCCCTTGCAGATAAAATTATCCGAACTTAGGTCTCTTAGGATGAACACCATCTTATTTTCCACTAAGGCCACTCATTAGGTTCAAAGTGATGATTATTTAAGCAAATATTAAAATTTTAAGTTCTAATGAACAAACTTTAATTAGGAAGATCTTTCTTGTAAGGAACCTCTATGGAACTAGATCCAAATTAATCGATAAAATAAATCATACGCTATATTGCAAAAAAATAAAAATATATTTGTAGGTGTCATACCTTTTGATTTATGAGTTTCTAGAAGTCAGTTTAAACCATAATTAATTTATGAGTTTATATGTTTTTTTAACGATTTTTACTTAAGGGAAGGAAAGAAGAAATTTATTCATAATTAATTTTGAACCCACAATTTAGGGTAAGATGTCAACTGAGAGTTTTAACTACTTGTTCTAGAGATTGTTGACGAGTTTATATGTTCTTTTTTGATCTGAGCCAAGGTATCCATTGTCGGTAGCAGTGACTAATCTCTTCGTCGCGAGTGTTCTCACTAAGAGGTAAACGGTTGGCCATGAAATGTACTCCATTCCTATTGACGAGATAAATGGTTGGCGAGTTTATAATTCAATTTTTGCCCTTAATTTATATATATTTTTTGTAAAAAACGATATTTATATTCTTAATATAAATAGTGGGATTCAAATCTATATAAGATAAAAAAACAAACGAGTCAACAAACGTTGGAGCAAATAATTAAGCATCCCATGAACATCTCTTTTTCTCCTTAGATACTCAAGTTTAATACTTTTTTCTCCTCTAGATTAGATACAGCTGAAAATAAAAATAAAAGTAAATAAATATTCTTAGCCTCTCAATTAATTGAGTACCATATATCTTTTAAATTTATATTTTATTTAGTTTTCTCCTTTATTTGTCAGTAAAATTTGGGGATAATCCAGTTTAGATTAAAAATTTGGTTTTTACCTTGCACCGATAATTTGTAAACTAGGCCAAAATCTACATGACCTCACCATGTGCAAATGACGAGGTGAGAGCACGCCGTCTCCACATGGCGTTGTCCATGAGAGATGCCCTTAAGCGGCTGAATGAGCCAGGCCGGAATGCTGAATGATCCAGGCCTAATGCATGGCAGCTTGGCAGGCATGTAAGCTGCATTTGCAACTTTAAACAAGGGTCAAAGCTACACCAGTCGTTGCTTGGCATATAAGTTTTAGAAAAAAGTAAAGACATTGCCAAATGAATAAAACTTTATGCTGAATCAGTCATAATTAATAAAAGCAAGAAAAAAAATAACGTTTCATCCATCCACCCCTCACCAACTATTAAATTAGTTCATGATGAGGGGGTTAACCACAAAATAAACTTCATTGTTTACAAACATCATCTTCAAAATTAAAATAAACCAAAGGAAAAAAGAAAGAAAATGGTCAATTGATTTAGCATCTCTTGCTCTAGCCCTCCTCGGTGTGGCTACTCTAGCTGGTGGTAGAAATGATCGGAGATGATCCTAAGCTAGCTCGCTCTAAGTGCACGATACACTTCATGCTTGGAAATGATCTCTTTATATAGATGAGTTATGAGAAAACCCTAGGAGAAGTTTAAATTTTAAATTTCGGCTAAGGCTCCTTGATAAATACTTAATCTCATTATCAGCTTATCACTGAGTAGGGTTGACATATGATGGTCTAGGGATGACATCATCAATCATCGCTGTGATGCCAAAGGTTGTGGCAGAAAACTCCTGCCGACTAGAAGCTCCTGATTTTTTGGATTAGGTGCATTCGCATGTTTTTCGGAACCTTATCCTTTCCTATTTTTCCAGGTTGTCCATCATTGTCAAGGGGCTTGGCATACAACTGCTGGTCCATCTGCATTGCACTGCTAGCCGCGCCTCAACAATCTTCACTGGCATTGTGACTTTTGCTTTCCCTTATTCCTTTGCTGTGCCATTTGGCATAGAACCTGCGCCAAAAATAATAAAAACCCGTCAAACTGAAAAAGGGCACCTGCTAAACTCTTTTTTATGCAAAATGCATGAAACTAATACTATATGCAAACATGTGTATTCAAAAACTAGCAAAAAACATTGTAAAATAGATGAAAAATGTAATATTTTTGAGAAGTTATCACCCCCCAAACCTAGCTCATTGCTTGTCATCAAGTAATGCAAAAGAAAACAGTAAAACAAAAAGGTACCTTAGTAGAAACGAATGACTTCCCAACACATGCCAACAAGCTATAATTGACTCTAGGTCCATAATTAGAATCCAGTATATCAATACCAACATTGCAACAATTCAAGTACAATGAATAAAGGCCTAGTCTAGGGTTTTAAAGTGTGCATAGGTGTGGGCAACATGCATATAGTTTACATTAACCCCCTTAAGGTTCCTTACTGCCCAAACTCATTTTTTATTATATATATATTTTTATTGCCAAGGGTATTCAGATGTTGGCATAAAAGTGGGGTCACATCATGCATTGTTTGGCGTGAGTCATAAGAGGGAGCATACCACGAATGCCCATGTTAGTCCAGACTACATCACTAAGCTAACCCATTTACATTCGTACCCTAGGGTTTTTGAGTTGAGTCCTAAGAGGGAGCATACCACGAAGCCCCAAGTAACCTATTATCCCTAAGGCAGAGGAGTGCCTAATTTTTTTCAGCCATTGGCAGAACATTGCTACCTTATTTCTCTTTCTTTTTTATACCTTGACACTGATTTTTTTTTCATTTATTTATTTACACTGAGTCCAGCTTCAAGAAGTCCTAAGTTCATTTCAGCAAACTAGATACATGTTGATAAGTGTTCAAAAGTACTATTTTTATTACCCTTTTTACTCATATTATTGTTAGACTTAAGCTCATATTAGTTACATAATTAGTCATTCATGCATTAATTCATGTTTCTTTCCACCGTTGAGCTTGATTACATAACTTGGTGATTTTTGTGGAAAAAGATGCTGCTTTGGTGTGTTTTTGTGTGTGTGCAGAATCACTTGCCTAAACAAGGCTAGAACCAATTGCCAGGGCAGTGCATGAAGGAGATGCCGAGCTAGTTGCCAGGGCAATCATGAAGGAGACGTCGAGCCAGTTGCCACGGCAATTGTCAACAAAGAACAAAGGTGATATGGTAGTCAAAATTGATCACTAGACAAGCCCAAGATGACGTGGAGCAAAGCTAAATCCCAAAAGAATTTGATTTCCATGAAGAGAATAAAGAATAATTAAATTCCAAGAAGATAGGAGAAGTTCTAGTAGGAATATAATTATAATAAATAATTATATTCTTTAAAGATAATTTAATTCCAACTTAACTCCCTCCTCAAAGAAGGACTTTGATCTAGCCCTATAAATTAGAGGGGAATTTCGACAATCAAAGTGAAGCAAGAAGAGGGAAAATTTTGACAACTCCATAGGGCAAGAGGAGAGAAATTTCGACAATAGAGCAAAGGGGAGAGAGTTCAATTTCTTCTTCTTCTTCTTCTTTGCTTCCATTAGATTCATGGTTTGGGGATTATTCTTTGTATATCTTTTGAACCCAACCATTAACTAACTTGATTGGTTGGGGTTATTGTGAGAAACAATTGGATTTTGTTTAGGTAATAAGAGTAGCACTTTCAATTCAAGGTTTACTCATTCTTGGCTTTTATTCTTGTTTGCAAGTGAATTGGGAGAGGATCTCGTAACTTCATCTATTTATCTAATATCAGGAGAGTTAGATTCAAGAAATGAATGAGTATGGTCTCTTTTCAATCTATTGATGGTGAAGATTAATCCGGCTTAGGAATAAGTTAAGGATTTCAACGGCTAAGAGGAGCGCAAGATTGGTTGTTGTTCACCCTTGATTCACGTAGGGATGTATTATCAAGGCATGCACAAGTAGCTAGAGTTTTTACTTAGGGAAAAGAAGAAACCATTGAAGAACACTCTACCGAACCTTGAAGTTACTGCCCAGACGCCCAAGTAGTTGCCCAGCTAGTCGCCCAGGCAACCATCGATTAGTTGCCAAGGCAACCCCGCTGTGCAAGTTGCCACGGCAACTGAGTTGCCCTTGCACTCTTTTACCAAGACGATCCAATCGGCTATCACTCTATAACTCACGATAACCCAGCCTACAATCTCTTTTGATTTCATCTATTCTTTTAGTTTATTGCTCTTAGTTTACTCGTTAATTAGAACTCCTATTATCAATTATGTTTTTACTTTTCACAGTGCATTAACTTAAGCAAAGTGGCCCAAACCAATCCCTGTGGAGACGATACTCGATACTCATATCACTTTATTACTTGCGACGTGTATACTTGCACATTTGCGTAGCACTTATTATACGCAACACATGCCATATGTAAAGTGAGACTAAAATTCCAAAGACTAGAGTTTACTTCCAAAGCAACATGATGTATTGAATTCATGCTGGCTTACAATTTCATATGACAAGTTCATCATCGGACGAGTTAACTAGTTACAAGTTCAAACATACTAACAACATGCTGGCAATTTATTCACAAATAAGCTGAGATACAAAACCATTTTTAAGGGTTTGGTATGCATAGCAAACAAATTGCAAATTAAACATGAAATGCATGGTTACGAATGCATGACAGAAATGGAGAACACTACACACCTTCAAAACTAAAAAGGTGCATAGTCCTCGATACATGAAAAACAACATATATATACAAAAATAAATAATGCATGATTATGAAAAACAAAATGAAATGTAATAAATGAGTTTAAAGGGAAGAAGACTCATCTTCGTTTGAAGGTTCTGGCTCAAAAACGCGCACATTTCTCTTGACAAAACTGCCCCTATTGGGGGCTATATGCTTCTTGTTCTTGAGGCTCTTCTTTGGTTCTACCGTAGGCTTGTAAAGTTTGTAGGATGTCTTCGATCGACTTGTCCGTGCTTGACATTTTAGGAGCAGATTTTGGCGTAGCAGTGTGGCGGCGGCTTGGTTTCTTTCATTTTCAGATTCTATAGGGGAATCAGTGCTAGCGATTTCAACATTTACCAGTAATGTTGGGACTGGAGTAGAGGAAATCGAGATCGTATCTTCTGATTGTGGACTTTTCACTCGAGAAGAATGGGGGCTTACCAGCACTGTCCCCTTGCCAAGGAGACTGGCAGGGAACTTGGGAAAAGTGGGCACCAAGAGCATAGCTACTTCATCAAGGGCCTATTTCAACACTTGTCCTGGTCTGAATATATTGCCAAAGTAGACCATTTTTCTTCACCGCATCCTCAATTTTGGCTATGATCAACTCAAGTTGTTTGCTTATTGGGGACAGTGCTACCTCGACTGTTGTAGGCACAGAAGTTGCAGTGGCAGCCTTGGATGGTTTGGCCTTTGGTGTTGCGGTCGATTGCTTTCCCTTATCTTTGGTTTCAACGGTTGTTAATTGTCTACACGAAGTAGGAATGATGGTGGATCCCTTGTTGTGCTAAATACTATCGGTATCTAGGGTAGGGACATCGTGCTACTCACAAACATTCGAGATCATTCATGGAAAAATTAAACTACCTGTTGGTTTACCTGCGTACTTATATGTCTCGCCCACTATGGTTCTGCCAACATCAATTTTTCTTCCGGTCATAATGGAGTGAAGCAACGACATTCTTTCCTTAGAGGCAGTTTCATTGTGTGTCGTGGGCATCAAGTTGGCATTGAGGAAGTGGTTCCATCCTCGCGGCTGTACCTTCAAAGCCAAGCGCTTCACCTTCTGGCTCCCCTTGGTGGAGATGTTCCATCTTGTACCGGTTTGACATAGGTCCTTCAAAATCATTCTCCTCTTTGAATCATCAAGTGAGTTAGCGAATGCTAAGTGTTGTTCCTACTCTCCGTCTAAAGAAAACAAGTCATTAATATATTTGGCATCAAATCGAACACACTTACCACGAATCATAAGAAAAGGTGAATCTTTGGTGGTCAAATGGGTATAAAATTCTCGGACAATTGTGCTATTGATGTCACCGATTTGTTGGCAAAATTTTTCCCAACCATGTTTCTTTACAATTTCGGTGAACTCAATTGTATAGCCAAAATTTGGCTCATCCTTCAACTCGAATCTCTTCTCATAGCAGAAGTTTCTCGAAGAAAAATTTTCATCATGCCTTTTCTCGATTTCAGCAATAAATAATCATTTGAATGGAAGGGATGTGGATGCCATTGATTCTTGAAAGAAAGAAGGTGAAAAGATGATTAGTGAGGATGGTTTTTAGGGTTCTTGGTTTTTTGAGTAAAAGGGATAAAGTGTTGAGTAAATGAGGAAAGGAAATCAGCTAGAGTGTTTAAGTAGGAAAGAAAGAGAAAAATGTGGAGTGTTTTAATGGGTTTAGCCAATTTAATGAGGGATAATGATGAAAGATTTTGAATTGGATGGGATGTGTGAAAAGATAATGATAATGGAATTCAAATCGGTGTGGAAGGTTAAAGGATAAGGAGGGAAATTTTGAAATTTGATTTACCCTAGGGTGGCTAGGGTTTTATTAAACCAAAAATTATTCTCTTTCTTTTTATCAACCGTGTGAGCCCCCCTTTGGTTTGTGCTGGCATGAGAATGCTGCTGGCGGTCTAAAAATCCTACATTCACTCAAGAACCCTTTCAAGACGAAAAATAAAATAAAATAAAATAAAGAAAATCAACAAAATATAAAATACTATACAAAAAACACTAAACCTAATATTTACACATAAGTCAAACCATTGTGGAAATTGTTAAATTTATGCTAAAAGGATAACCTCCTTGACATCCTTTGGAGTACCTTCCACATAATGTTTGAGTCTCTGACCATTTACTTTGAAAATTGTCTCGTTATTCAAATGTCGAATATCAACTGCTCCATGAGCATAAGGTTGAACAACTTCAAATTGTCCTGACCATATTGACTTGAGCTTCCCTGGAAAAAATTAAGCCGTGAGTTAAACAGAAGAACATGTTGACCTACCAAAAACTGTCTTGGCAAAATTCTCCGGTCATGCCAACGCTTTGTTCTTTCCTTGTAAAGTCTAGCATTCTCATACGCTTGTAACCTGAATTCCTCCAACTCGTTGAGGTCTAGGAACCTCTTCTCTCTAGTATTTCTCCATGCCACGCCAAGTTTCTGAATTGCACAATAGCTTTATGTTCCATTTCTACTGGCAAATAACATGATTCCCAAAAACAAGTCGAAAAGGAGAACATCCTAGAGGTGTTTTGAAGGCAGTCATGTATGTCCACAAAGATTCATCTAGCCGTTGGGACCAATCCTTCCTTGTGGGATTCACAGTTTTTTTTTAGAATGTTTTTGATTTCTCTATTCGATATCTCAGCTTGACCATTCATTTGAGGGTAGTATGTTGTAGCAATCCATTGCTGAATTCCACACCTACACAAAGCTCTAGATATTAAATGACATTTAAAATGAGTACCCTCATCATGTATAATATCTCTCAGGATACCAAATCTAGTAAAAATGTTTTTGTGCGAAAACTTAGCAACAACCTTGGCATCGTTGGTTGGCAAGGCCACAACCTCAGCCTATTTGGAAACATAGTCAATTGTTACTAATATATACAATTTACCAAATAAAGGGGTGAATGGGCCCATGACGTCTATTCCCCAAACATCAAATAAATCTATAGGCATTATGTTTTGAAGTGGCATTTGGTGTCTGCCAGAAATGTTCCATGTTCGTTGGCATCGATCGCATGCCTTGGCAAAATTGTGAGCATCTTTGTATAGTGTAGGCCAAAAGAAACCAGGCTGCAACACCTTGGCAACAGTCTTTATTCTAGCAAAATGACCTCCGTACGATGCTACATGTCATAGTTGCAAAATACTATTATGTTCTTCTTCTCACACACACCGACAAATTATTTGGTTGGCACATTTCTTAAATAGTATGGGCTCATCCCAATAGTACTGCCGAGCCTCTCTCAGGAAACACTTTCGCAAGTTATATGCCAAGTCTGGTGGCATCAAATTGCTTACCAGGTAGTTGACAATGTCAGCGTACCATGGCATAACACTAACTACAAGTAGGGACTCGTCAGGAAATTCATCCCTTATGGCATCATACTTACCATCTTCCAAATGATGTTCTAGGCGTGATAGGTGGTTAGCTACTGCATTTTCACTTCCCTTCTTATCTATAATTTTGAGATCAAATTCTTACAGTAAGAGTGTCCATTATATCAGTCTTGGTTTGGCGTCCTTTTTTGCCAAAAGATATTTCAGAGTTGAATGATCTGTAAAAACCACAACTTTGTTACCAATAAGATAAGATCTAAGATTTTTAAAGGTAAAGATAACAACAAAAAACTCTTTCTCGGTTGTGGAGTAGTTAAGTTATGCTCTATTCAGTGTTTAGCTGGCATAATAGATGGCATGAAAAACCTTGCCATGCCGATGCCCTAAGACTGCTCTTACGACATAGTCGCTGGCATCGCACATGAGCTCAAATGGCTCATTCCAATCAGGGGCCACGACTATAAGGGCATTAATTAATCTCTCATTCAGTTCCTGAAAAGCTCTTAAACAATAATTGTCAAAAGAAAAAGTTGTATTATTCTCTAAGAGTAAACACAAAGGCTTAGAAATTTTTGAAAAGTCTTTAACGAATCGGTGATAAAACCAGCATGACCTAAAAAAATTATGCCTTTCACATTGGTGGGTGGAAGTAACTGCCTAATTACCTCAACTTTTTCTTGATCGACTTCCAAACCTCTCTTGGTAACCTTGTGATCAAGAACAATGCCCTTATTTACCATGAAGTGGCATTTTCCCAGTTCAACACTAGGTTCGTCTCTATGCATCTTTTTAGGACCTACTCTAAACTCAGAAGACATTCCTCAAATTTTTTTTCCAAACACTGAGAAATCATCCATAATTCTTCTAGGTTATGCTCAATCATGTCAGAAAAATAGACATCATGCACCGTTGAAACGTTACCGGTGTATTACACAACCCAAATGACATCCTTCTGAAGGTAAATGTCCCGTAAAGGTAGGTAAATATGGTATTCTCTTGATCATTAGGGGCAATGACAATCTGGTTATATCTAGAAGATCCATCTAAAAAACAATAAAAGGCTTTACCTGCTAGCTTATCTAGTATCTAGTCGATGAAAGGCAGTGGGAAGTGGCCATTCCTTGTGACACTATTTAGTCTCTGATAATCTATGCACACCCTTTATCATATGATAGTCCTAGAGGGAATCAATTCATCTTAACTGTTCTAGACTACAATCATGCTACCCTTATTTGGCACACACTGTACTGGGCTAACCCATGAGCTGTCAGAAATGGGATAAATGATCCCAACATTTAACAATTTAATGATTTCTTTCTTTACTACTTCTTTCATACTAGGGTTTAGCTGTCTTTGTCCTTCAACGGTCTTACCATGATATTCCTCAAGCATGATCTTGTGCATGCAAATAGTTGGGCTAATACCTCAGATGTCTGCCAAGGTCCACCCCAAAGCTTGCTTATATGTTGATAGTATTCCTAATAATCTTTCCTGCTAATCATTAGTGAGATCAGCAGTAATGATTACAGGTAGAGTTGAGTATTTACCTAAATAAGCATACTTTAGGTGCTCTGGCAATGTTTTTAGCTCCAATGTCAGTGGCTTCCCAATGGATGGTTTGAGTGTCGTAATCTCTCTTCCAGCCAACTCAAGTGACTCTGGTTGTTCAAAATAATTCATGTTTTCAGCGTCCAAGGCTTTTTCATTAGGTTATTCAAATAGTTCGGCAATGCCTTCAATCATGCTGGCATCAGACTAATGCTGGCATATTTGTGCCAATTCCAACTTATAGATAAACTCCATTATTTCCTCCGTTTGGTATTCCTCAAGTTCATCTGTACATTTCAAAGCTTAAAACACGTTAATGTAACCTGCTGGTCATTCATATGCACTATTAATTCCCCTTTATGAACAATGATAAAAGTTCTACCCATGGCAAGAACAGGTATGCCTAAGATGATTGGTACATTTACATTAGCTTCATATTCCAATATGATAAAATCGACAAGAAAAATAAATTTGTCTACCTTTACTAGCCATCCTTAATCTTACCCTTGGGGTGTGCGCATGATCGATATGCTATCTGAAGTGTTACCGTTGTCGGCCTTGCTTCAATGCTAAGTTTCTTGAAAATAGACAGCAATATCAAATTAATACTGGCACCTAAATCGCATAATGTCTTTCCAACAAATTTATTGCCAATGGTACAAGGAATAGTAAAACTCATTAGATCGTTTAGCTTTGGTAGTAAGTGGTTGCGAATCATGGCACTGCATCCTTTTGTAAGGGCTACTATCCCAAAATCTCCCAACTTCAATTTTTTGGTTAGGATGTCTTCATGAACTTCACGTAGTTGAGAATCTGCTCTAGAGCTTCCACTAAGGGAAGGTTGATTTGCAGCTGCTTAAGAACTTCTAAGAAATGCTTAAATTACTGATCTTGCTTGTGTTTTTGAAGGCATGCCAGAAAAGGTGGTGGTGGATAAACTACTATTGGCTTTGCCAAAGAAGTGCTAGCATTGGATTTTTGCTTGGCATCGTTCTGCTGCTCGACATTAGCTTGTGCTTTGGTGTCTGTAGACAGACTAGAATCTGAATATGATTTGGCACCGTGTACTCCTTATTCTGTTTCATTGGCATCCTCTGCTGACATTGTTCTGTTAGTTTGGCATTGAAATGATGGCTTGACAGCCATCTCTACTTCACATTGCTTTCCATTCCAAAGAGTTACTGCTTTACATTGTTCATTGCCTTTTCGCCTAGCATTTTCAGGGTCACTTGGCAAAGTTCTTTGAGGCCGATTGCTAAGAGCATTGGCAATCTGTCCAAGTTGAACCTCCAAGTAACGCATTGATGCTACCAAACTCTGAACATTAGCATCATTTCTCTCCATATAATCAGTAAGAGAGTTCCCTTGGTTTTGTCCTTGTTGGAAATTATTCTGGGCTCTTGTTGGCATTGCATTCTGAAAGAATGTTGGCATTGCATTATTATTTTGCCTCTAGTTGTTCTACCGCTGAGCATTGTTGTTCTGTTACTGAGCATTGTACTGATTGCCTCATTGATTTCTCCAAGCCAAATTAGGGTGTTGTGCCAGCCTGCATTATAAGTGGTGGAATTAGAATTGTAATTTCGATTATAATTGTCAACATAATTTAACGACTGAGGGTTGGTAGGGAAATCTTCTGAACAATGATTTTCTCCACAGATTGTGTAAAATGGATCTAACATTTGAACTTTTTAGGACTCTTTGTTCTTTTGCAAAGACTTCACCATGTTGGTGAGATTTGCAATTCCAGCTTGAAGGGATGTCAGCTCATCCACTTTCAATATTCCACTGGTTTTAGTTCTAATCCCATGCCTAGCAATAGGGTACTCAAAATTATTGATTGAGATTATCTCAAGGATTTCTACAAACTCTAAATATTTCTTATCGAGCAATGAATCGGCTGCTGAAGCATCAACAACATTATGAGTTTGTGCATTCAACCCATTATAGAAGGTTTGTATTTGAGTTCAGTTTGGAAATCCGAGCATAGGACACCTTCTTAGCAAGTCTTTAAATCTCTCCCAGGCATCATATAATGTTTCATCATCAGCCTGTCTAAATGTAATGATCTTACCCCTCAACTTGGCAGTGAGTATAGGCTGCTGAAATCTTGTCAAGAACTTTTGGCATAAGTCAGCCCATGAGTTTACTGAACCTGGTGGCAAAGAATTAATCCATGTCTTGGCTCTATCACTCAAGAAAAATGAGAATATCCTCAATTTCACAATATTGTCAAACACTCCAGCTTGTTGGAATAATTGGAAAATCTCCATGAACTACTTCAAATGTTGTCTTGGGTCTGCAGTGAGTGCTCTATCAAATTGACCTACATTTAAAAGAGTAGAAATCATCACCGGCTTAAGTTTAAAATTTACAGCATTTACCTCCGTGCCAATGAATCCTGGCATCAAATTGTCAATATTGGGTGCCGAATGTTCTCTAATAGGTCTCTCTTCTTCATTTGGGGCAGCAGGTGGTGCTGGTGGATTATCGTTTGGTAAATTTCCTTCATTATTCACCACACCATTCTCTTGATTACCTTGATTATTTATTTCTCAAAATATTTTTTTAACCTCCTCAAGGTTTTCTCAATTTCTCGATCGTACAACCATTCGTACACCATAGGGGCTTCTAGTCATACACCGGTATAAACAACAGAAAAGTAAAAGAACATACAAATAAAAATTTTAAAACAATCAACTCTTTTGCAATCCCCAGCAACGGCGCCAAAAACTCGTTGTGACCGAAATGTGCTTGGAAAAAGGTATAAAAATGAGTATTGGAAATGTATAAAACAATTCCAAGTTGAGTCCTTTTTCATGCAAGTATACACGGTCGACAAGTAATACATCAGTTAAGATGAGTATCGATCCCACAGGGATTGCTTCAAAGTTTATTTGTTCAATTGTTACTTGCCTTCAGGGTGAAAAATGATTATTTTGAAAAGTGATTTTAAAAGAAGAAAATAAAACAATTTTGGCAAGGAAAGCTTGAAGAAGTGGATGATGAGCGTTGGCAAGGGACACATGGTTTTCACATTGTTTATACCATACTGTCTTTTAATAATGTCATGCTTTGGCAATGTTTTATTGAGCAGGTTTAAAAGATGGTCATTGCCTCCATCGATAGCAACACCTTTAAATTAATCATGTAAAAACCCTTATATGTCTATAGTGCATGTTTCCCATTAATTAATTTAGTTTAGTTCCAATCTTTACTCTCTAAGTGGTAGACTCACTCTCGAAGCAAGTTCATCTACTTGAACATCTTCTGTCGAAGCTTCTCACCTTAGATTCAGCAAGTAATCATTGCCTCCCAAGTCAGTTATGATATTGAGTTGCAATAAGCAAGCTACGCCATCCGTCGCTTGGTATTGTAGTTTTAGAAAAAGGTAAAGACATTGCCAAATGAATAAAACTTTATGCCAAAGCATTCCTAATTAATAAAAGCACAGAAAACAACGTTTCATCCATCCACCCTCACCAACTATTAAATTAGTTCATGATGAGGGAGTTAACCACAAAATAAACTTCATCGTTTGCAAACATCATCTTTAAAATTAAAATAAACTATAGGAAAAAAGGAAGAAAATGGCTAGTCAATTTAGCTTCTCTTGCTCTAGCCCTCCTTAGTGTGGCTACTCCAGCTGGTGGTAGAAATAATTGGAGATGATCCTAAACTAGCTCGCTCCAAGTGCACGACACACTTCATGCTTGTAAATGATCTCATTATATAGATGAGTGAGGAGAAAACCCTAGGAGAGATTCAAATTTACATTATATTGCACTGCTAGCTCGCTCCTTGATAAGTGCTTGATCTCCTTATCAGCTTATCACCAGTAGGGCTGACATGTGATGGTCTAGGGCTGATGTCATCAGTCACTGCTGTGATGCCAAAGGTTGTGGCAGAAAACTCTTGCTGACTAGTCGCTCCCTATTTTTAGGATTAGGTCCATTCACATATTTTTCGAAACCTTATATTTCCTATTTTTCTGGGCTATTTATCATTGTCAATGGGCTTATCATAAAACTGCTGGTCCATTTAGATTGCACTGCTAGCTGCGCCTCAATAATCTTCCATGGCATTGTGACTTTTTCTTTCCCTTATTCCTTTGCCGCACCATCTAGCATAGAACTTGCGCCAAAAATAATAAAAACCCTTCAAAATGAAAAAGGGCACATGCTAAACTCCTTTTTATGCAAAATGTATGAAACTAATACTAAATGCAAACATGCGTATTCGAAAACTAGCAAAAAGCATTGTAAAATAGATGAAAATGCAATACTTTTGAGGAGTTATCAATGATTGTTCTGGAACATTACAAAACCCAAATGTTTAATGAAATGATGAGCTTTCTCCAAATGGTGGTTGTTCTGAAACACTACCAAATGGTGGATACCCGTTTTGTATTGGTTCTTCCCAAGGATTAGTTCTTACCTGTATCAGGGGGATTGGGGTAGCACCGAAGACCACAAAGAATGTCAACCCGTAGAACAATCCAAGTTTGGTTCTTCTGTTGGTTCTTGATAGCTCTGACCAAACTCGGATGAAAAGTGTACGTGTCTTGAGCATCGCGTGTCTTCAAGCCATTTATTTGCATCTTCGAGAGATACTATGAACAATTTTCCATTTTTAGAAAACCACGAATAGTACTTTGTATTAAATTCAAAATCACTAGCTTAAAGTGGACTCAAATTATCATCCCACCGCGTCCATCTTGCCTCCTACTGTTCAATGAAATCGACTTGCTTCACAATCCATTTTTTATTGAATCTACCTCTACGAACAGTATGGATAGGTTTAGGTGGAACTCTAGGAATGGGTTGGTGGAAGTTGAACTACCGCAACACTTTGTCAGCACAATGAAACTCAACAATAGAAAAATGGATGAAAGGCACAATTGCACCCCAGAATGATGAACATTGAAACACATTGTCTGGTAGGCAAGCCTTGATTGTGACATTCGCGTACGATTGTCAAATAAATTGTAAAACACAAATATTAATATGCATACACGAACAAACATATTACTTTAAAAAAATACAAAGTCAAATTTTAATTTTAAAATAATATTATGATACCTGATTTTTTCCTATTGTTTGGATCTTTAGTCTTACATCTTTGACAGTGTTGTTCACCACCCCTCATTTTTCAATTTATGTCTTCATCTGCAAAGATATTAAACTTATATTTCTAAGTCATTGTAGATAAATATTAGATTAATAAAATAGTCATATACGACTATAATCACAATATTACCTTCTAGCAAGCAAAAACTCCATTAGTATGGGTACTTCCACAATGGGCGTTAGATAAGGCAACCCGCACCACCCCCACGACTTCAATAAGATTTTATATCCAACCATTTATGAATTCTTCTTCTCACCATCCATAATTGCGTCCTTGCACATTTCATGGTACAGGAATGCCAATATTGAAGATCTCCAACTATATGTAGCAATTGTGTCAAAATCAACCAAGAACAACATATATTGTGTGTAAACCATATTACCAAATGCATCTGTCATCAATACCCCACCAATAAGTTGCAGTATATACGCTTGAGCTGCACACTCAAGTTCTCGGTGACCATATCCATATGTTACTATAAATTCCTGCTGCAACCATGAACTTCTAAGAGGTAGACCTTCCACGTATGACTCAGGAGGAGCTTTGCCCAGGTACTGCATGCAAAGCTCAAATGCATTTATACTTGTTTTTTCCAACTAACGACTTCCCATTTGTTGGGACACCAAGCTGTACTGCTACATCCTCCAGAGTTATTGTGCATTCGCCAAATGGAAAATGAAATGTGTGAGTCTCTAGCCTCCACCGTTCAATCAATATGGTAATAGACTCGAGGACTATCTTAAATCCACGGAGAAATGAAGCATCATAAAAATTGGCGTGCTGTATGTAATAAACTATGCGATCAGAAGGTTCCTTGATCTTCATTCCACGACGATAGATGCTATGATCTACACCCTATAATTAATTTATTATAATAAATTATTTTGTATTACACATGACCTAATAAATTTTAAATTATGGCAAAATTACTTACTTGCTCTTCATGAATATTAGACGAAATTTGTTGATGGTCACCGTACAACAAAACTATTCTAGATGTCATTTTCTATTTGTAGATATGCAAAATAATTATCATTATGAATATATATATATATACAACCAAAAAAATGTATTAACTTCAAAAATTTTGATCTATACAAATATAAATTTAAAAAATACAAAAAGTTACCGAATTAGACGAGAAACTGTGTATATGTGCTCTAAAGCCTTCAACAATAAAAATAATAATTATCATTCGAATGAATATATCTTCAATCACACAAAAAAATCTAAAAACCCTCTATAATTAAAAAACAACAGATTAATTAAAAAATAAATCGCTTACTTACTGTTGAGAAACCGAGAAGATCTACAGAAAAATATACTTCAACAATCTTCACCGTCTTCGAATATATCTTCAAAAACTATCACCCAAATTTTCAACTCAAACTCTCTCAAATACACTTCAATTCTAACTCTTTCAAATTTTTCTCTTCTCAAACACTCGTAATCTTCTTCTCTATGCACTCCTATATAGGCTATACAAATATATAAAAAAATTAAGGGTTAAGTGACCAGCTTTCACATGAAAGATGGTATGTGCATGCATGCAGCTGACACCAACATGACCTCGTCACCTCCAAACGGCGTGGTCCCACCCTGACCAGCTTAATCAAGGCCGACTGCACGACAGTGGGTCGGTGCAAGCCTGGCTAGCTGAGCCAAACGACTTTTTCTCTGCACTTTGCCACCTCCACATAGCGAGATCCAAGCACGCCAGGAGCACATGGCAAGGTCTTTCTACTCATTGTAGTTTTTGGCCTAGATTTTAAAATTTTGGTAGAATAATCCCATACCCCTAAATAAAATCCAAACTAAATTATCCCCAAATTTTACTTATTTGTCAATGAGGGTAACGTCACCCACCTTTATTTAAATGCTTGTCTCGTGCAAATTATTTTCTTTATATTTTCTTTCACCTTCTCTTATTTTTCTTTTCTTCTATTTAATTCTTTTTTACGCAAATATTTGTGTTTCTCTATGTTATTTGGTTAATAAATCTAATCATTTTCTAATGAAAATAATAGACGTTTTTTATCTGCTCTTTTAGTATTTTTTAAGGTTGAATTGACGTTATTTTTGGTTGGCTTTTATTTAGTTATTTTATTGATTTATCCTTGATTTAGATTATTGGAATGGTTTTTTCAGATTAATAATGCTCGCAATCACAAAAGATAGTTCACAGTTGAATTGTGATAAAATTAATTTGTTAATAAAGGCGGTTTAAAGATTTAAGAGGCATTGTGCAAATTATTAAAATGATAACCTCAATTTTTAAAAGGAATAAATGTTTGTTAACTTATTGTTTCAAAATAAAGTGACTTTTGAATAAAAATAGGTCTAACAAGGTCAAAATCCACGAAGTCTGGAACTAATTTTACTTTCTTTATGTGTTTTATACCTATTTTTTTTTTTTTTTTTTGTTACAAGCATTTAGCTTAACTCATTTAGCGCTATCACTTCTATTGTGCATGTCGAGAATCACCCCTATTTGTCAACGTACTATTATTGTTTTATACATTTTTATGTTAGTTTTGATGGTATTTATCCTTTGTTAACAAAAATAATACTTGTTTTTATATATATCATTTTTTGAATTGTTTGATTGAGTTTTTACCTTTTTTTCTTGTATGATCTTGTTTTATTTATTTTTTGATAATTACTTTGTGTGATTTGAATAAAAACATATGTTCGTATTCGTAGTCTTCTTTAATTTTTATAATTTTATTGTACTTCTCCTTATTCGATAAAACTAACAATATTTTTAGGTCAAAAATTTTATTGCTCTTAATTTATGAATTTATGGAGATCATTCAACATGATAGCTTTAAAGTAATTAAACTAGTATTGTAGCGATGTCTTTTTTTGCTAAAAAACAGGGTTTTCTAAGTGTTGGTGATTTTTCCGGATATAAAACTTTTATTCCGTGGGTTTTTTTTTAAAAAACCACATTTTATTAAAAATTGGAGTCGCCACCGGCCACTGAGGTAGGTCGGACACCATAAAACCGGAGATTCAAAAACTTTGAGTTCGGGAGTCGGTTACGGATGGGGAAGGATTAGCACCCCCACACCGCCCAAGATTGGTACTTTAATAATTACCGCTTTATTAATGTTGGATTTTCCGGGTTAAAGTGATGATTAGTTTAAAATTCGATTATAATTGCAAGTAAATTTTAAAGGCCCCGTTATCCGAGAGTAAACGCCCAACCACTATCACTACGCCTGATACTGGCCCCGTTTACACTCGGATAAAAGGGCACCGCATTGACAATTTATATCTCGATATGCAATCTTAGTGGGCAAAATATAAAACATGGCAAATAATTTAAATGCAATAAATATTAACATAACAGGATACTAATCTAACATAAATAAAATACGTAACTAAAACATACATATATACATATTAATCTTAATAGTAAATAAAAAAAATTAACATATCACAATATCAAGGCATGAATAAATACATGTGTGAACAAAAACACATATTTCAAGAAGACATACATATTAGAAATAAAACACATTTCAACATATGTAGAGCAAGATATTATACATGAAAAAGAAAATATACTAACACGTAACCCTAAAGCCAAGAGAACATACAATACATGCTAAAATACAAAACATGTTGTGTACGAGCCAACTAGAATATCAACATAATATGCGTGATACGAATAACTGAACCAATGCATAAAGATGCATAACCATCATAAACTTAACACACATATACATGTAAACATGAAAATACAAGGCATACACGAGGGATATATAAAAAGGCAAAAGGCTACTTCAACATACATGATTATAATAAATGAACATGAATATTTACATGGAAACAGGACTGAAATGAAAAGAAATAAACATCAGTAGCAGAAATTAAAGGACAATAATATGCAATTTAGGGACGAAAATGCAAGCAAAACATAACCTAAAAGGACCAAAACTGTAATTGGACCAAGGGGCAGGCTTGAAGTGAAAAATCCAAAAATGCGGGATGGTTAAAGGGGTAATTTTACCATTTAAAAACTGATTCGATGTAATTTAAGGACTAGATTGCAAGATTTTGAAATACGAGGGGGACCAGATTTGTAAATATCCCCTACGGCTAGACACAAGCGAAAATATCGACAACGCGGGAGGATTTATTACGTAATTTGCCCAATTCACAAAATAAAAACACCTATAAAACTCCCTCTTTCAGCTTTATCTCAAATTTTCCCTATTTTCATTTTGATCCGTTTTAATAATAACTCTACCCCTCTCTTTGCTCTCAACTCATCCTGTGATGAACCCAGAAACTGGCGGCTGACCGCCGTCCCTTCCGCCTCCGCTAGCCACCGCCGGCGAACCAAAAAGCACACCCAAAACCGACCTCTTTCCCAACTGAACCCGAATATGAACTTAGATCTACGTTAGGACTCACCTCTTTGCCTAGATCTAAGAAATACGAAACGAGAAAAAACCCTTTTTTTATTCAACCCAAAACGAAACCAAAAGGGGCCTCCCACTCCCTTCAGTTCACCATATTCGGCCTGGGAAAGCCGAAGAGGCTTGTCACTGGTAAGGGGAGACCCACAGACGGCGAGGGTAACAACTCTAAATCCCTCTTTTTTGTTATTACTACCTATATTTTGTATGCATGCAAAGAAGTAAGAAAAGAGAAGAGTGTTACCACTGAAAACTTGTTGTTTTTTTGTATTTTTCTTTCCGATTACAACTTGACTGCCTTACAATTACTTGTTTCATACATATATCCCTGTCTCTTTGGTTTGGTAACAAGTAATATAATCTATTTTTCAGATCTGAACTGAAACTGACATAATCTCTCTTTTTTGTGTTCTGATATGTCTGAACGCGGTGGTTGGAGACCGGCATGGTGGAAGCATGGTGGCGGTATGAGGGAGTTGTCTTCGGCCAGAGGCGTTCTCGGCCGTTGGATCAGATCTGATCTAACAGTCGGGCTGGCTTGAAGGATGAACGACCCAGACGAAACCTCGATCGGTGAAACGGCTCCAGATCGTGACACGTGGGGCTCAGCAGTCGAGGGGTTATAACGCGTGGGACTCACGCACGCATGCGATATCGAAGAGTCCGCGCGTAGACCACACACGCGTGTGGCACTCGAACCGTCTAGACGTGTAGTTCATGCGGCTAGCTAGATATTTTTATCCTTCCTTGATCGTGGTCGTTGGATCAGATCTTGATCCAACGGCCCATAGTTATCTGCACAAAAATAATTAGAGTTAAATGGGGTATTGGGCTTGGGCCAACCGGGCCTTGTATTATTATTTTTGTAATAACGTGGACATTTTAATTTAAGTGGGCTTTCTATTATTTTTCCCGTTTTGTCCATACATATTAATATAATAGTAAATACAGATACATACATACTTACGTATACATACATGCAATTGTGATGACATACGTTCATACGTACGTATACTTAATAATAATACATGCAACACTTATTCGTATATATTCAATAATAACAAGGACACTAATAATATACACATGCAAACACATATAGACCTACTCATATACTAACATACATTTGTACGATACTCTAACATAAATATAACCATATCATACGTATATTAATAGGTACGTAATACACCATATCAATACATGCATACCCTCACACTTATATCATTATGTAATATACTAACATATACATGCGTACACCTATATGTAATCATGCACTAATATGTTAATATGATACTTAGAGGTTAGATAAAAATGAGTGATTACAGTTGACCCTCTTTGCTTGTTCTCATGGAATGGGAACAAAGCAAAGATTCATACGCACTCATTTTTACCCGACTTCCCTATTTGTAGCTTCGGAAACCCGTGTTCTTCTAGAACTTTTCGTTCTTCCTCGGCTGAATCTTCGGGCTCGTAAGTCCTTCCTATATATAACTTCTTCCCCCTACGATCTTGGAGCTACAGGCTCTTCCTATATAGAACTCTTCGCTCTGAAGCCTCAAGTTATGAGTCCCTCCTATGTAGAGCCTTTTATTATGAGACGGTGAAGCTTGGGGTCCTTCCTATATAGAACTCTTCACCTTCAACGCTGGTTTCTCCTATATAAAACCTTTTGCGTCGCTGATGGATTCTTCCGACTGGGAGTTCCTCCTGTATAGAACTGCTAGTCTTCAAACCCTGGAGCTATCAGTCCTTCCTATATAGAACTTTTAGCTTCTGAAATCTCAGAGCTATAGGTTCTTCCTATATAGAACCATTCACTTTGAGATAGTAAAGCTTGAAGCCCTTCCTATATGGGACTCTTCGTTTTCAACACAACAGGTTTCCCCTATATAAAACCTTGTATATCATGGGTGAATTCCTTCGATTGGGAGTTCTTCCTATATAGAACTGCTAGTCTTCACCCTGGAGCTGTAAGTCCTTCCTATATAGAACTTTTAGCTTCTGAAATCTCGGAGCTATAGGTTCTTCCTATATAGAACCTTTCACTCCGAGACAGTAAAGCTCGGAGACCTTCCTATATAGGACTCTTCGCTTTCAACACAACAGGTTTTCCCTATATAAAACCTTGTGTATCATGGGTGAATTCCTTCGACTGGGAGTTCTTCCTATATAGAACTGCTAGTCTTCACCCTAGAGCTGTAAGTCCTTCCTATATAGAACTTTTAGCTTCTGAAATCTCGGAGCTACAAGTTCTTCCTATATAGAACCTTTCATTCTAAGACAGTAAAGCTCGGAGCCCTTCCTATATAGGACTCTTTGCTTTCACACAACAGGTTTTCCCTATATAAAACCTTGTGTATCATGGGTGACTTCCTTCAACAGAGAGTTCTTCCTATATAGAACTACTAGTTTTCACCCTGGAGCCGTCAGTCCTTCCTATATAGAACTTTTAGCTTCTGAAGCCTCGGAGCGGCAGATTCTTCCTATATAGAACCTCTCTCTGCAGGCGCTTGGAAACATAGGCCTTTTGTATGTAGAACCATTGTCTTCACATTTGAGATTCACACCACGATGGCTACCGATGTCTCTTTGAATCCACAGATACCTGTCTAAGATAAAACAAAATGCTATAACAAATAAATTGACATGCTCCTAATCCTAGTGATGTCTGACTATTCATGATACATGAGTGTCGATATCTTGGTGGGCTTGCTTTTAGTCCTTATTCGATCTCGTTGTTCACTTTCTCCTTTTTCACGGGCATCGATACCCCACTTCACTGTCGGGTTCAACCATTCCAACCGTTCTTTTTCTCAATTTATGACTTGGGATTCTAAAGTGCCCTTTCGAGTTTTTGCTTTAGAGAGTTTTTTTTTATTTTTTTTGTTTTTTAGGGGTTCCCTTCTGGGTTTTCACCCGGGAAATCTCTCTTGTTATCTCGTATGCTTTCCTTGAATAAGCAGGACGTACACCATTGGTCATCCTATCCGGTTGTTTGAAGCTTTTCGCCTTCCCTATCAACAGCCATTATATAGGGAGCTAGAAGGTGAAGTTAACATCATTTTCTTTAATCACCTGCATTTTTAAGGTTAGATCACAGTAATGCTCAGAAATCTCTTGTTTTACCATAAGCCTATGTTAGCTTATTTGCCTGAAATTAACAAGAAGGCAAGGAATGGATGCTCAAAAACACAATTTTATTACGATTAAGGGCTTGGGATATCTTAAAAGAAGTATGACACACATGAGAAAGAAGAAAAATTAAGTATAAACACAAGATCCCTCATTATCTTCGGTATGAATGATACATGATCCTGTCAATCGGCGTAAAATTTTTTTGCCTGAAGCTCCATCTTCCCGGTGTTCACGGGGATACCATTATCTTCAGATATCCAACTTTTCAATTTACCCGAGCCGCCCTTTACGGGTTTTCAACTCGGGTCCTCCCTCTGCTTCAAGACGCCATGTTTCGGGTTTTTGTCCTGAGCTCTCCATTTTTTTTCTTTTTTCTTTCTCTTTTTTTCAAAGATAGTATTTCTTAACAGCATCAGAATTTACATGGTTTTTCAGCTCGTCTCCATCCATTTCTGTTAGGATTAAGGCTCCTCCTGAGAAGGCCCTTTTTACCACGTACGTCCCTTCCCAGTTGGGCATCCACTTTCCTTGAGAATCTTTCTGAATCGGGAGGATTTTCTTGAGCACCAAATCCCCTTCTTTGAATTCTCTTGGGTGTACCTTTTTGTTGTATGCCTGCATCATCCGCTTTTGGTACATCTGACCATGACAAATGGCCTTTAGTCTCTTTTCATCAATGAGATTTAGCTGGTCGATTCTGGCCTGCACCCATTCGGCTTCTTCCAATTTTACTTCATTTAAGACCCGGAGAGACGGGATCTCTACCTCGATGGGAAGTACTACTTTGGTACCATACACCAAGGAGTAGGGTGTTGCCCCCGTTGATGTGCGAACGGACGTCCTATAGGCGAAAAGGGCAAATGACAGCTTCTCATGCCAATCCCTGTAGGTATCCGTCGTCTTTGCTATGATCTTCTTTATGTTCTTGTTTGCTTCTTCCACTGTCTCATTCATTTTAGGACGGTAGACTATGTAATTATGGTGTGTTATCTTGAATTGAGTGCACACGTCTGTCATCATTTTGTTATTCAGATTGGAAGCGTTGTCGGTGATGACCTGATAAGTGTTCAAAAGTACTATGTTTCTTACCCTTTTTACTCATATTATTGTTAGACTTAGGCTCATATTAGTTGCATAGTTAGCCATTCATGCATTAATCCATGTTTCCTTTAATCGTTGAGCTTGATTACATAACTTGGTGATTTTTGTGGAAATAGATGCTGCTTTGGTGTGTTTTTGTGTGTGTATGTGCAGGATCACTTGCCAAAGGATATGCCGAGCTAGTTGCCAGGGCAATACATGAAGGATATGCCGAGCTAGTTGCCAGGGCAATACATGAAGGAGACGCCGAGCCAGTTGCCATGGCATTTGTCGACAAAGACAAAGAGCAATATGGATGTCGAAATTCATGACTTTACAAGCCCAAGATGACATGGAGCAAGGCCCAAGCCCAAAGGAATTTGATTTCCATGCAGAGATTAAAGAAGAATTAAATTCCAAGAAGATAGAAGAAGTTCTAATAGGAATAAAATTATAATAAAGAATTATATTCTTTAAAGATAATTTAATTCCAACTCAAACTCCTCCTCAAAGAAGGACTTTGGCCTAGCCCTATAAATATCAAGGAGATTTCGACAAGATGCATAGAGAGAGCAAGAGGGAAGTTTCGACAAGTCCAAGTAGGGCAAGAGGAGAGAATTTTCGACAAGCATCAAGGGCAAGGAGGATTTCGACAAGCCTCCTCCTTCATCTTTTCTTCCTTGTTCGATTGGGTTCATGCTGGGGATTGTTTATCTTGTGTTTCTTTGGAACCTAGCCATGAACTAAATTTACTTGGCTATGGTTATTGTGTTTTGTGGTTGTGAGAAACTTTTGGTTTTTGTTTAGGTAATAAGAGTTTGCACTTTTCTATTTCAAGGTTTATTAATTCTTGGTTCTTATTATTGTTTGCGAGTGAATTGGGAGAGGATCTCGTGATTTCATCCATTTATCTAATATCGGGAGAGTTAGATTCAAGAAACGAATGAATATGATCTTTATCCAATGATGGTGAAGATTAATCCGGCTTAGGAATAAGTTAAGGATTTCAACGGCTAAGAAGAGCGCAAGATTGGTTGTTGTTCACACTTGATTCACGCAGGGATGTATTATCAAGGCATGCACAAGTAGCTAAAGTTTCGACTTAGGGATAAGAAGAAACCATTGAAGAACGCTCCGCCGAACCTTGAAGTTGCTGCCCAGTCGCCCAAGTAGTTGCCCAACTAGTCGCCCAGACAACCATCAATTAGTTGCCAAGGCAACCCCGTCGTACAAGTTGCCACGGCAACTGAGTTGCCGTGCACTCTTTTACCAAGACGATCCAATCGGCTATCACACCTCAACTCACGATAACCTAGCCTATCTCTCTCAATTGAATTCATCTTTTCTTTTACTTATTTGCTTTCTAGATTAGTTAAAACTTCTATAATCTTTTACTTGTGTTTTTACTTTTTACAAAGCAAGAGACTAGATTCTTGAAGTAGCACCAATCCCAATGGACGATATCTTTTATACTATAACTTGCGACGTGTATACTTGCACAATTGCGTAGCACTTATTATTACGCTACAAGTTTTTTGGCGCCGTTGTTAGGATTGGCAATAGCGACTTTGTTTTTACTTTCTTGCACTTTCTTTTTATTTTTCTTGTTTAAAATTCAAAGGGCTAACAAACTTTGGTTTTGCATTGGTATATGACCAGGGCGAGACCGACTTCACCAGAATATCCCTTTGATCCAGAAATCGAACGAACCTTACAAAGACTTAGACGAAGGATAAGAGAAGCAATGGCAAATCAAGACGGCAATATGAATCAAGATGTTCGAGCAGGAGGATGAGTGATTCTTGCACGAAACAAAACTATTCGAGACTATCTTGAAGAAGATCTTGATGGACTTAACCCAGGAGTTGTCGCACCTGAAATTGAAGCCGACCACTTTGAGTTGAAACCGGTAATGTTTAATATGATCAACACAATATGTCAATTTGGCGGCTCAGCAACTGAAGACGCACGACAACATCTGAAATCTTTCCTCGAGATTTGTAACTCGTTCAAGATACACGGAGTCACCCCTGATGTCCTACGATTAAGATTATTCCCCTATTCACTGAGGGATAGGGCGAAAGCATGGCTGAATAGCATTCCTGCTGGATCCATAGCATCTTGGACTGATCTTTGTCGTGATTTCCTTGCTAGATTTAATCCTACAAATTTAACTGATAAGCTTCATAACGACATTACTTCTTTTCGGCAGGCAGATGATGAATCCATGTACGAGGCTTGGGAGCGATATAGAGAACTTCTACACAAATGCCCTCTACACGGATTCCCGGTGTGGACTCAAGTAACAATGTTTTACAACGCCGTGAATACACCAACAAGGATGATGTTAGATGCCTCGGCAAACGGCATACTCCTAGATAAGTCGCCGGAAGAAGCAATGCAAATCTTAAACAGGCTGGCCAAGAATGACTATCAATTCCCATCTACTAGAAGATGAGGAGTTAGACGCCAAGCCACAATACATGAACTAGGATCATCGATTCAATTTCGCACAATTGGCGCTTTAACCAAGATGGTCCAGAACATGCAAAAACCAAACAACACACATGAAGTCAAGGTAATGGATTCTTTTTGTGAGTTATGTGGTGATAACCATAATTCTTCTGAATGTATGCAGAATCCGGAATCTAGCTTCTATGTGGGGAATTACAATCGGAGCAACAACATGATGTTAAATACATACAATCCAGCTTGGAAGAAGCACCCGAATTTTTCATGGAGTAATCCCAACAATGCTCTAAACCAGAACAATCGTAATGCACAAGCATCGGGATTCCAAAGCAGAATATGCCCACGACAATGATGTCGCAAAGAACAACCGACGACATCTAGTTCTTTGGAAAATTCTCTAAATGCTTTTATGATGAAAACTGAATCTTATATGGCTGAGAATAGTAATTTCATAAAAAGAACTGATGCTTTTATTAACATGACCGAGATGAGATTGCAAAACCAAGAGGCGGCAATCAAATCATTGGAAAATCAAGTCGGACAGTTTGCTCAAAATCTGAACACTAGACCACAAGGAGGTTTACCTAGCGATACTGAAGTCGCAAGAGGAACTGGCCATGAGCAAGGTAAGGCAATCACCACCAGAAGTGGCCAACAACTTAGAGAGGTTCAAACCCGCTCGTCAAACAAAACTCCACAAAAAGATCAAGACGAACCTAGCAGCAAAGCCTCAGATGCTGAACTAGGAATTGCTGTGGCAACCGGCAATAAACATGCCTCGGCAACCGATGACGCCTCGACTTCTTGTGATAAGCATGCCTCGGCAACCCCAGATGATAACGCATCGGCAACTCCAGATGTCCCGGCAATGCCGTCAATCAGGTTTCAAACCAATGAAAGGATCAAAGATATCCGACTTCCACCACCATTCCCACAAAGGTTGAAGCGACAAAAGCAAGAATACCAATTCAAGAAGTTTCTAGATATCCTAAAGCAAGTCCACATCAACATGCCACTGGTGGAAGCAATTGAACAAATGCCCAACTATGCTAAGTTCCTTAAAGACATTGTGTCCAAAAGAACAAGGCTATGAGAGTTTGAAACAGTTGTCGCGACAGAGGGATGCATGGCAATGTTGCACAATCGTATGCCACCTAAGTTGAAGGATCCCGGAAGTTTCACAATACCCTATTCTATTGGAAATCACTATGTCGGGAAAGCACTATGCGACCTAGGGGCGAGCATAAACTTGATGCCTAAATCGGTTTTCCAAAAACTAGGAATCGGGAAGGCAAGACCTACAACAGTCATGCTGCAGCTAGCCGACAGATCCTATGTGCATCCAGAGGGAAAAATCGAGGACATACTGGTAAAAGTTGATAAATTTATTTTTCCCGCTGACTTTATTGTTTTGGATTGTGAAGCAGATGAGCATGCACCTATCATTCTCGGGAGACCATTCTTAGCGACAGGGAGAACCTTGATCGACGTTGAAAAGGGAGAACTCACAATGAGGGTGAATGACCAGCAGGTAAAACTAAATGTGTTCCAAACACTAAGGCATGCCGATGATCCAGAAGAATGCCAACTACTTCATGCCACGACAGAGTTTAACTTCGATGAGGAATTTAGTTGCCTCGGCAACTACATTGCCGACCAAGAGGAACATGAGGAGTATGAAGAACCGGTCGATGAGGAACAACCAGAAGAAGCAAATTGGCTAGTCAACCGACCAGGTACATACTTTGAACCACTGGACTACTCAGGTAAGGAAGGTAAGCTCGAAAAACCCTCTATTGAACATCCACCAATTCTTGAGCTGAAACAATTGCCAGAGCAACTAAAACATGTATACTTAGGGACCGATAATACATTGTCTGTAATTATTTCTTCTAAGTTACAGCCTGAGCAGGAAAAGAAGCTGATCAACATGTTGAAGCTACATAAAAAGGCAATAGGGTGGACAATTGCCGACTTGAAGGGAATTAGCCCGACGGTGTGCATGCACAAGATCTTGTTGGAAGATGATCACAAACCTTCAATTGAGGCCCAGAGGAGACTGAATCATGCCATGAAAGGGGTTGTAATGAAAGAAATCATCAAGTGGCTTGACGCCGGCATTATATACCCTATCTCTGATAGTACGTGGGTAAGTCCGGTACAATGTGTACCGAAAAAGGGAGGTATAACAGTGGTAAGCAATGAAAATAATGAACTTATCCCAACCAGGACTGTGACCGGTTGGAGGGTTTGTATGGACTATAGAAAGCTAAACAAAGCCACTAGGAAAGATCACTTCCCATTACCCTTTATTGATCAAATGCTTGACCGTCTTGCAGGTAAACCCTTTTATTGTTTTCTTGATGGTTATTCAGGTTACAATCAGATTGCCATAGCACCAGAAGATCAAGAAAAGACAACCTTCACATGCCCATACGGTACTTATGCCTTCCGAAGGATGCCGTTCGGATTGTGTAACGCCCCGGCAACCTTCCAAAGATGCATGATGGCACTCTTTTCAGACATGGTCGAAGACTTCCTTGAGATCTTCATGGATGATTTTTCGGTTTTTGATAATGACTTCGACGACTGTCTCGGCAATTTAGAGAGGGTGTTAGCAAGATGCGAAAAAACGGACTTAGTCCTCAATTGGGAGAAATGCCACTTTATGGTAGATGAAGGAATAGTGCTCCGCCACAAGATTTCATCCAAGGGAATTGAAGTAGACAAAGCCAAGGTGGATGTGATCGAGAGATTACCCCCACCAAATTCGGTTAAAGGAATTCGAAGTTTTCTCGGACATGCAGGTTTTTACAGGAGGTTCATTCATAATTTTTCTAAAATCACTAAACCTTTGTGTAATCTGCTTGAACAGGATAAAGTCTTTGATTTTGATGATTCTTGCACTCAAGCATTCGAAACCCTAAAGAAAAAGCTTGCCTCGGCACCCATTGTCGTTCCACCAGATTGGACGCTACCTTTTGAGCTAATGTGTGATGCAAGTGATTTCGCGGTAGGAGCAGTCCTAGGCCAACACACAGGTAAGACCTTCCATGTGATATACTACGCTAGTAAAACTCTTAATGGTGCTCAAGTGAATTACACAACAACGGAGAAAGAGTTACTAGCTGTAGTTTTCGCATTTGACAAGTTCCGATCCTATTTAATTGGTACAAAGGTAATTGTTCATACGGACCATTCGGCAATCAAATACTTATTTGCTAAAAAGGATGCTAAACCTCGTTTGATTCGTTGGATATTACTTTTATAAGAATTTGATATTGAAACTAAGGAAGGGAAAGGAACAGAAAATCAAGTGGCCGATCACTTATCACGTTTGGAACGCAATAGGGAGGAGGACGCGGATCTAGAGATATGCGATGCATTCTCGGATGAACAAATTTTAATTGCATCGGCAACCCTTGACGTCTCAGCAACCCTAGACGCCTCAGCAACCATGGATGCACACGCCTCAGCAACTCTCGATACCGTAGCAGTCTTTGACGCACACGCCGCGGCAATTCTGGGAGCAGACACTGGCATTACTCACCAAGGGAAGAAGCGGTTCTGCCATGATGCTAAGCATTACTTTTGGGACGAGCCTCTTTTGTTTAAACAATGTACAGATCAGGTTATACGTCGATGTGTCCCTGAAGAAGAGCAACAGAATGTACTCCGGCAATGCCATTCTTCACCCTATGGAGGACATTTTGGAGGAACTCGTACCGCGGCCAAAGTCTTGCAATCTGGTTTGTATTGGCCAACATTGTACAAAGATGCCCAGGACTTTTACAAGCAATGTAATCGTTGCCAGAGGACGGGCAATATCTCTAGACGACATGAGATGCCACTCCAGAACATCATCGAGGTGGAACTGTTCGATGTATGGGGGGATCGATTTTATGGGACCTTTCCCATCTTCATTCGGCAACCTCTACATCTTACTCGCTGTCGACTATGTGTCTAAATGGGTAGAGGCAGCTGCAGTTCCCAACGACGATTCCAAGACCGTGCAACGATTCCTGCAGAAAAACATATTTACACGGTTTGGGATGCCGAGAGCAATTATCAGCGACGGGGGCAAGCATTTTGACAACAGACTAATTACCAAGATGTTGCAACGCTTCGGCATATCACACAAGATCGCCACGGCATATCACCCACAAACCAACGGGCAAGCAGAAATTTCCAACCGGGAGTTGAAGGGAATACTCGAGAAAGTTGTAAATCCCTCAAGGAAGGATTGGTCATTAAGACTATATGACGCACTTTGGGCATATCGCACTGCATTCAAAACACCCTTAGGTATGTCCCCCTTCCGACTTGTCTATGGCAAAACATGCCATCTACCGGTGGAAATCGAGCACAAGGCGTACTGGGCAATCAAGACCGTGAATATGGATTGAGAAAGTACCGGACAAAAGCGCTTGATGGATCTTAATGAGATAGAAGAATTCCGTGCACTCGCCTATAACAATGCACGAATCTACAAGGAGAAAACAAAGCGATGGCACGACAATTCACGCCAGGGCAACTAGTTCTCCTATTCAATTCTCGGCTAAAACTTTTCCTGGGAAAGCTGAAATCAAGATGGTCGGGACCATTTGAAGTCGTCAAACCATTCTCCCATGGTGTCGTGATAATCAAGTCCATCTCTGACAACCATGAATTCAAAGTTAATGGACAAAGATTGAAGCACTACAATGGCGCCCATGTGGAACGTAACAAGGAAGTGGTCAATTTAGGAGATGCATGAGCATGCTCTCCCTTTTTATATTTTTATTTTTTTATTTTTATTTTTATTTTTTTGACTATTTCATTATTTTATTTTTTTCCCGATATTTTTTTATTTTATTATTTTGCCGATTATTAGTAGTTTTAGGATAGATTTTTTTTATTCAAGTCTAAGAATCCTATTACACATCTTTATTTATTTTCTTTATTAGTTTATCTTTAATTTTAATCCTTATTTGATTTGTTTTTGAATTGTAGGAAAGGAAGTTCAAGAGAAAGAAGGAATTCTAAACCAAGTAGGAAAACATCTTCAACAAGGAAACTAATGGGCTGAATCTAAGGCTTATATAAAGCCTCCAATTCATCCTAACCAAAACCCCTTTGTCGAAAATCCCTACCAAACCCTAAACCTTTTTTTCGATTTCCCCCAATCCCAACCACCTATCTTTTCTATAAAAACCCATCACCCTTAACCTATTCCTACTTTCTATCTTGCAACTTTTTAGTTTATTTTCTTTTCTTTTCTTTGTTTTTACTCACAACCAAGATCATACATGGCATCCAAGATTAAACTTTTAGTTCATCCAAGTTCCTCCAAAGAACCAAGATACAAGAAGTTTGCTACACCGGCGGTTCAAGAAAGATTTCAATCCAAGTTTGAAAGCCGGAAGATTCATGAAGAACAAGGCTTTGAATACTCCAACTCTCATCAAGATTTCGGCCTTGAACCATTCATCTTCAAGAGGATTGCACACCAAAAGTGGCAAATCTTTTGCCATCAACCGGAACCGGGTAATATCTCATGGGTAAGAGAATTCTATGCTCACTCACCTAACCCGGATAATCCTTATGTTTTTGTTCGTGACAAGGCCATACTTACAAGTCCCGAAAGCATCAACACCTTTTACGGACTTTACATTGAGAAGGACGAGCATCAAGCCTTCGTTGACCAAATCAATCCCAAGCAACTCGACAAGGTGCTTCAAGAACTCACTCAACCGGGAACTCATTGGAACGACGGTAAATACAAGGGCACAGTAAATCACCTTCGGTTTAAACCCGAGGCAAAACTATGGAATAAGTTTGTTAAAACTTCTTTAATGCCCTCCACACACAATACTACCGTTGATATACCACGTCTTTTGCTCATACATTCTATTTTGCATAATCGCATCATTAACATTGGAAAAATTATTTGTGATGAGATTTTTGTATGCAGCTCAAAAGATAAGGGTTATCTTTTCTTCCCTTGCTTAATTTCTAATCTTTGCAAGGAGATGCATGTCCCGAGTGAGTCCACCGATGAAAAGGCCCTACCCAAGTCTGGTTGGAATCAAGCATTAATCCGGAAGCTAATGGGAGAGGCACCGGAATATTCTTCAAGGCCTCCAATTACCACGGCAACTCCTGCCGCCGCGGCAATCCCTAATGCCCAAGCACCTAACGCCAGGGCAACTCGGCCATTAATCCCGGGACACTTTGAAGCACTTTTGAACCCATTGACAAGCCGCCTAAGGCAAATTGAAGATCGGCAACTAATGTTCATGTGGTACATGAAGGAGCACAACAATGCCATCACCCAAGTCATCCTAAAAAAGTACCCGGACAATCGCGTGCCGTTCCCAATCTTTCCCGCCGATATCCTTGCCACGGCAACCAAAGAAGCTGATGCCACGGCAACCAAAGCTAAAGACATCCCGGCAACCACTGCAAAAGCCAAAGGTAAAGCACCTATGCCCGAATCAACTCCTACGGAATCATTTTCTGATTTTTCAGATTCGGACGAGTCCTCCATTGAACCAATAAAGACCGCACCAATTGAATCCTCCAAGCGAAAAGCCATTGATATTGATGAAGAGAACGATGAGGACAACCCCGTACGAGGATCGATTCCACCACCGGCAACAAGAAAACAACCATCGCGTTCAAGCAAAAGAATCAAGACACCAACTAGAAGGAAACTAATCATCTATGATGACGAACTCTCGGAGTAAGTCCTCGTATGCATTTTTATTTTTCGTTATTTTTATGCATGCATTGAGGACAATGCCTCACTCGAGTTTGGGGGGGATTGTTATTAGTAGTTACCATGTTTAATTACATTGATTTAAAGTATTACATTTAGGATACATAAATTGCTTGCCATGCCTTTAATTGAAACAAGAATTGCTTAGATTTGATGAATATTCGATGATGACTTTTCCAATGCACTTAATTAATAGAATTTTTATTCTAGGATAACCATGGAAAAAACTTAGAATTTTACTATGATGCTAAATTTGATGAAACATTGTTGTGGTTTGATTGATTTAAGGAGTTCTAGTAAACTTAGGTTGATAATTAACTAATTGGGGGATTAGAATAAAAATTGGATGAATGCTAGAGGTGCCCGAAATTGGCTCTAGCATATGCTAAAAAAATTGATCACTAGAGGTGCCCGAAACTGGCTCTAGGAGGCGTTAAAAAAAATTTTAACTAGAGGTGCCCGAAACCGGCTCTAGTCAATTAAATTAACTTAAGAAAACTAAAAATAAAACACTAGAGGTGCCCGAAATTGGCTCTAGTTAAAACATGTTAAAAAGAACCCAATGAAGTAATTTGAAAACCTATGTTTGCATAGAATCCGAAAAATCAACTTGCACACAACTCCGCACACACTCACAAGCATTATAGTTTGATTCCGAGTAATTCCTCAGTTTTCTGAAAAATAAAAAGCCAATCATACTTTGTGCCCCGGTTCAGACAATTGAAATCAAGTTCAAAGCTGAGTTTGTGAAAATTGAAGTCTTGGCAGGTAATTATGAGTTTGCATTGCTTGAGGACAAGCAATAGTTCGAGTTTGGGGGTGTGATAAGTGTTCAAAAGTACTATTTTTCTTACCCTTTTTACTCATATTATTGTTAGACTTAGGCTCATATTAGTTGCATAGTTAGCCATTCATGCATTAATCCATGTTTCCTTTAATCGTTGAGCTTGATTACATAACTTGGTGATTTTTGTGGAAATAGATGCTGCTTTGGTGTGTTTTTGTGTGTGTATGTGCAGGATCACTTGCCAAAGGATATGCCGAGCTAGTTTCAAGGGCAATACATGAAGGATATGCCGAGCTAGTTGCCAGGGCAATACATGAAGGAGACGCCGAGCCAGTTGCCATGGCATTTGTCGACAAAGACAAAGAGCAATATGGATGTCGAAATTCATGACTTTACAAGCCCAAGATGACATGGAGCAAGGCCCAAGCCCAAAGGAATTTGATTGCCATGCAGAGATTAAAGAAGAATTAAATTCCAAGAAGATAGGAGAAGTTCTAATAGGAATAAAATTATAATAAAGAATTATATTCTTTAAAGATAATTTAATTCCAACTCAAACTCCTCCTCAAAGAACGACTTTGGCCTAGCCCTATAAATATCAAGGAGATTTCGACAAGATGCATAGAGAGAGCAAGAGGGAAATTTCGACAAGTCCAAGTAGGGCAAGAGGAGAGAATTTTCGACAAGCGTCAAGGGCAAGGAGGATTTCGACAAGCCTCCTCCTTCATCTTTTCTTCCTTGTTCGATTGGGTTCATGCTAGGGATTGTTTATCTTGTGTTTCTTTGGAACCTAGCCATGAACTAAATTTACTTGGCTATGGTTATTGTGTCTTGTGGTTGTGAGAAACTTTTGGTTTTTGTTTAGGTAATAAGAGTTTGCACTTTTCTATTTCAAGGTTTATTCATTCTTGGTTCTTATTATTGTTTGCGAGTGAATTGGGAGAGGATCTCGTGATTTCATCCATTTATCTAATATCAGGAGAGTTAGATTCAAGAAACGAATGAATATGATCTTTATCCAATGATGGTGAAGATTAATCAGGCTTAGGAATAAGTTAAGGATTTTAACGGCTAAGAAGAGCGCAAGATTGGTTGTTGTTCACCCTTGATTCACGCAGGGATGTATTATCAAGGCATGCACAAGTAACTAGAGTTTCGACTTAGGGATAAGAAGAAACCATTGAAGAACGCTCCGCCGAACCTTGAAGTTGCTGCCCAGTCGCCCAAGTAGTTGCCCAACTAGTCGCCCAGACAACCATCAATTAGTTGCCAAGGCAACCCCATCGTGCAAGTTGCCACGGCAACTGAGTTGCCCGTGCACTCTTTTACCAAGACGATCCAATCGGCTATCACACCTCAACTCACGATAACCTAGCCTATCTCTCTCAATTGAATACATCTTTTCTTTTACTTATTTGCTTTCTAGATTAGTTAAAACTTCTATAATCTTTTACTTGTGTTTTTACTTTTTACAGTGCAAGAGACTAGATTCTTGAAGTAGCACCAATCCCTGTGGAGACGATATCTTTTATACTATAACTTGCGACGTGTATACTTGCACAATTGCGTAGCACTTATTACGCGCTACATGACCCTTTCTGGCAATCCGTATCGACAAATAATCTCCTTCTTTAAGAACTTACATACTGTAGTCCTTGTGATGTTGGCGTAAGACGCTGCCTCTACCCATTTAGTGAAATAGTCTATGGCGACCAAAATGAAACGGTGTCCATTGGAAGCTTTCGGATGAATCTGCCCGATGACGTCCATACCCCACGCCGCGAAAGGCCACGGAGAATTCATGGTGTGTAAAGGCGATGGGGGTGCGTGAATCTTGTCAGCGTAAATTTGGCATTTGTGGCATTTCTTGGCGTAATCGATGCAATCTCCCTCCATGGTCAACCAGAAATAACAATATCTCATAATTTTTTGGGCTATAGACAGCCCGTTGGCGTGCGTTCCACAGAGGTCGTCATGTACTTCGGCTAAAATCTCCTTCGCCTCCCGGGCATCCACACATCTCAGCAATGCCTGATCATGACTTCTCCTATATAGGATCTCCCCATCTAGGACATATCTTGTTGCCATTTTTCTGAGTGTCTTTCTGTCATTGTTATTTGCCCCTTTTGGATACTTTCGAAGCTTGACATATTGCAAGATGTCATAGTACCATGGGTTTCCATCAATCTCTTCCTGTACATTACAACAATGAGCATGCCTTTCAAATGTCCGCATCTCAATGAGCTTCATTTTTGCCCCGGTGTTTGTTTTAAACATGGTTGCCAAGGCTGCCAAGGCATCTGCCATCTGATTTTTTTTCTCAGGGCAGGTAATTGAAGCTAACCTTTTCAAACTCTTTGGTGAGCTCTCGAATCAATTCGTAATATTTGACCAACTTCGGGTCCCTGGTTTCCCATTCCCCTTGCAATTAGTAAATTACTAAGGATGAATCTCCGAATACTAGAAGTTCCTTAACATTTCTTTCAATAGCTAAATTTAGTCCCATAACGCAATCTTCGTATTCAGCTATATTGTTGGTACAGAAGAATTCTAATCTGTTGGTGAAGGGATAATAGACATCCTCAGGAGAAATTAGCACGGCTCCTATCCTATGTCCGAGAGCATTAGAGGCTCAATCGAAGTAAAGCTTCCATGATTTATCATCTGAAACCTCTTCCTCGGTTGTAATGCAAATCAAGTCTTCGTCTGATAAATTAAAGTTCAATGCCTCATAGTCGTCCGAAGCATGACTAGCTAGGAAATCTGCTATGGCACTCCCCTTTACGGCTTTCTGGTTAACGTATACAATATCGAATTCGGATAAGAGCATCTGCCATCGGGTCATCCTTCTTGTTAGTGTTGGCGCTTCCATTAAGAACTTCAATGGGTCTAGCTTGGATATCAACCAAGTAGTATGGTACAACATATATTGTCTAAGCCACTTGGTAGCCCAAACTAGAGCACAACACAGCTTCTGCACTGGCGGGTACCACGTTTCGCAATTATTGAATTTCCTGCTTAGGTAATAGATGGCTTGCTCCCTTTTTCCTGACTCATCGTGTTGCCCCAATACGCATCCCATTGAATTCTTAAAAACTGTCATGCAGAGAATTAATGGTCGATCTGGTACTGGTGCGACTAAAATTAGAGCATTTGTTAGGTACTTTTTTTTTTATCTTTTCTAGGGTTCTTTGACATTCCTCATCCCACACACCAGGATTATTCTTTCTAAGAAGTCTGAAGACTGGGTCACATCGGTCGGTTAATTGGGAAATAAAACGAGAGATATAATTCAACCTCCCCAAGAAACCGCAAACTTCCTTCTGAGTGTGGGGTGGTGAGAGATCCTGGATGGCTTTCACTTTATCTGGATCGATCTCAATCCCTCTTCTGCTTACCACGAACCCTAGGAGTTTTACAAAAGTAACGGCGAAGGTACACTTGGCAGGATTGAGCCTCAGCTGGTACTTCTGTAGTCTTTGGAATAGTTTTCTCAAGTTCTGTAGGTGCTCTTCCTCTGTTCGGGATTTGGAAATCATGTCATCCACGTATACTTCTATTTCTTTGTGCATCATGTCATGGAAAAGAGTCACCATTGCTCTTTGGTATGTTGCCCCTACGTTCTTTAGCCCAAACGGCATCACCCGATAACAAAAAGTGCCCCACATGGTTATGAACGCAGTTTTCTCCATGTCATTAGAGTCCATCTTTATCTGATTGTACCCTGAGAAGCCGTCCATGAATGAAAACCATGAGTGTCCTGCAGTGTTGTCAACCAGCGTGTCAATATGTGGTAAGGGGAAATTGTCTTTAGGGCTGGCTCGGTTTAAATCCCTATAATCTACACACATACGAACTTTCCCGTCCTTCTTTGGTACTGGTACAATGTTTGCAACCCATTCGGGGTATTTGGCTACCTCCAAGAACCCAACATCAAACTGTTTTTTTACTTCTTCTCGGATATTTAACAACATATATGGTCTCATTCTCTGAAGTTTTTGCTGTATTGGTTTGCACTCCGATTTTGTTGGCAATTTGTGCACCACTATTTCGGTATTCAACCCTGGCATATCTTGATAAGTCCAGGCAAAAACATCCCTGAATTCCTGAAGTAGGGTTATCAGTTCGTGCTTGGTTTTTGAGGAAATCGTCGTTCCTACTTTTATTTCTTTTCTCTCTTCTTCAGTCCCCAAGTTTACAAATTCTGTTTCTTCTTGGTGGGGCATGATTTACCTTTCTTCGTTGGCCACCATTCTCTTTAACTCTTCCGGAACCTCACCTTCTATCTCATCATATCCTTCCTCAATTCCCTCTGAGACCTCAGGGCATTTAAAATTCACTCCAGGATTGGATCCGGTATCATTCATATCGTCAATCTTGAGTGACCTACATTAAATGAGAATGAATTATATTGGGAAGGATACGGTTTTATATGAAGGGAATGAACATGAAGAATGCATGGATAAAATAAATGAAACTTTGGTCATTCAAGAAAGTGGGGATATTTTCATTTCAATCAAAAAGTTAACATAGGTGCCCTATACAAGAGATCCCCATTATTTATGGGCAAAACAAAAGGTTGATTCGGAGCATTACTCTGATCTATTCCTAAAAACCACATGTAGATCAATGCAGCTGCAGTTATCGAGTGTTTCCCCGAGACGGCAGGGGCAGATGTTGGTCAACATTTTGCTGCCTCGGTCTTTTCCAGCTATCATGTTGATGTACATCCCTTCAAATGATTCATTGAATGTCTCCTCCTGGTTGAGTACGTCATTTTCCTTCATTGCCTCTTCAACCTCTTGCCCTGGCTGGTAGAATCCTCCAGAGACAAAAGTGGTTTTTAAACTAGGAAAAGACATTAGTCTCCACGTAATGTCTTTTCCTTTAAATCTGGCTCTTCTTTGCTCTTCCTTTCTCTTGTATTCCTCTTTTCTCTGTTGGACACTTGGTTGGTAACCCAGCCCAAAACGATCCTTCTTGGTTATCATATTCTTGGCTCTTAGGTTTCCTTGTAATTTCTTCCCCAACCCCTTTCCTACTTTGGCTCCTCGGCCCAAAGTTTCTGCGACGGTCATCTTAGAACAATTAGATAACCTGGGATAGGGGATCTGACTTCCCTCCGAAACAAACATGGCATTCACTAGTTCTAATGCTCGGAACGAGCATTCTGCAGCATCTTCATCATTTTGAATATAGGGGGCGTCTGATGTCACGGAAGCCACAATTTCCTGCTCAGCCTTTACTGTGACCAATTTACCTTCGACTACAAATTTTAATTTCTGATGCAACGATGAGAGGACAACTCCTGCGGAGTGGATCCATGGTCTTCCAAATAAACGGATGTAAGATGGTTTTATGTCCATCAACACAAAATCGATCACATATTCAATCAATCCGATCAATAGGGGCACCTCAATTTTCCTCATTGTTCCTCTTTGCGTACCATCAAAGGCTCTTACCGAATTGTGGCAGGGCTTTAGGTGAGAACCATCTATTGGTAGTTTTGAAGGGTCACCATAGGAAAGACGTTCAATGCTGACCCGTTGTCAATCAAGATCGCCCGGTACTACATACCTTTGCGGTGGGTTGTGATGTTAAGGGCTTTGGTGGACCCCATTCCTCCCTCGGGGATCATCATCATCACCGCGTTATATGATTATAGGCGTGATATGCCCCACTATCATGTCCAGTTTTGTCACGAAAATATCCTAGGGCACAAAAGTTTGATTTAGTACTTTTAATAACGTCCCCGGTGTTTTTCTGAACTCAATAGTAATTTTAATCTTGTGATCCTGGCGGTTGCTTTCGTAGTTGTTCCAATACGTTGTACTCGCTATGTCTCAAGAACTTGAAATTCTTTGGCTTGGGCCTCGATTCTGGCTCATTTATCTTTGGGGAGGTTCTTCTCCAAATATCTGCGTTAGGGCTAATCTGTTGTATTCTTTCCCTTATCTTTTTCAGCTGCTTTCAAAGCCTCGGAGGAATAACATTTGCCGCTCCTTGTGAAATGGTCGCCTCACCAACGCGTTTATATCGCTCTGGCTTTGTTGGTCTTTTAGCGTAGGCTTTTTTACCTGACCATGTTCTAGTTTTTCTGGCGTGGTCACATTTACAGCATAATTCCAGGGGGTTTGCCGCATATCCTTGAATAGGAATGGGGATGGTGCTGAAATAATGATCCTGGGACTTATCTTGTTGGTTTCTCCTTGGGAGGCACCTGCATTCCCTAGCCTGGGAGAGATGATAAGAGGTCTATCCTTACCGTATTTAGATTTGGGGCTATCTGTCATATGTACGTCCGACCTCTTTTTCCCTATGGGCTCCTCGAAGAATTCTATTTACTTTTCATTCATCAATTATTGTACCAATCTCTTGAACTCATCGCACTCTTGGATGTCATGTCCTTCATTCTGGTGGAGTTCGCAATACACTCCACATCCCTTTTGCCTTATTATCATGCCTTTGTCGATCACACGGGCCATGCATAACTGTTGAAATACCCACCATAAAGGAGATTTGATTTCTGATACATCATCCTTAATCCTCCTGGTGAAGTATTCTTCAATAACATTTACTCCTCTGCTCCCATGATTAGGTAGCGGGTTAGTAGCTACACTTGGTTCTTCAAACTTCAATATCCCGGAATCGATTAAATTCTGCACAAGTTTTTTTTTTTTTTAAGCAAGGCGGTTTTCGAGTAGGATGTCCAGGGGTACCGCCGTGATAGTCGCAATGCGCGTTCGGATTATACCAAGAAGGGAAGGGCGGATTGACAGAAGTAACGATGTATGGACGGACCAGTCCACTTCATTCAACTGGCCGGGAATAAAGTTCATGAAACAGGTAGGAATAAAAGTTCTTCTCTCTTTCTCTTTTAGTTCTCTCATCTCTTTGATTCGAGTGTTGTGTTTTTCCACAGTGCTTGTGGTTGTGAGACTGGGGTATAAGTGTTGGTGGCGTTTAAATTTCTTGCATCTCTTCCTTTCTCTTTCAATCCTACCACTCTTAATTGCCAATTCAAGACTCTTGATAATTGTTCAAAAGTACTATTTTAATGAGGCAATCAAAAAGTGCCTGTTCAAAAGTACTATTTTTCTTACCTTTTTACTCATATTATTGTTAGACTTAGGCTCATATTAGTTGCATAGTTAGCCATTCATGCATTAATCCATGTTTCTTTCAATCGTTGAGCTTGATTACATAACTTGGTGATTTTTGTGGAAATAGATGCTGCTTTGGTGTGTTTTTGTGTGTGTATGCGGGATCACTTGCCAAAGCAATGCCGAGCTAGTTGCGGGCAATGCATGAAGGATATGCCGAGCTAGTTGCCGGGGCAGTGCATGAAGGAGACGCCGAGCCAGTTGCCATGGCATTTGTCGACAAAGACCAAAAGCAATATGGATGTCGAAATTCATGATTTTACAAGCCCAAGATGACATGGAGCAAGGCCCAAGCCCAAAGGAATTTGATTGCCATGCAGAGATTAAAGAAGAATTAAATTCCAAGAAGATAGGAGAAGTTCTAATAGGAATAAAATTATAATAAAGATTCTTCTTTAAAGATAATTTAATTCCAACTCAAACTCCTCCTCAAAGAAGGACTTTGGCCTAGCCCTATAAATATCAAGGAATTTCGACAAATCCAAGAGAGAGCAAGAGTTAATTTCGACAACTCCAAGAGGGCAAGCAAGGAATTTTCGACAAGCATCTAGGGCAAGGAGGATTTTCGACAAGCCTCTTCTTTTCTTCTTTGTTCGATTGGGTTCATGCTAGGGATTAATTATCTTGTGTTTCTTTGGAACCTAGCCATGAACTAAATTTACTTGGCTATGGTTATTGTGTTTTGTGGTTGTGAGAAACTATTGGTTTTTGTTTAGGTAATAAGAGTTTGCACTTTTCTATTTCAAGGTTTATTCATTCTTGGTTCTTATTATTGTTTGCGAGTGAATTGGGAGAGGATCTCGTGATTTCATCCATTTATCTAATATCGGGAGAGTTAGATTCAAGAAACGAATGAATATGATCTTTATTCAATCCAATGATGGTGAAGATTAATCCGGCTTAGGAATAAGTTAAGGATTTCAACGGCTAAGAGGAGCGCAAGATTGGTTGTTGTTCACCCTTGATTCACGCAGGGATGTATTATCAAGGCATGCACAAGTAGCTAGAGTTTTCGACTTAGGGATAAGAAGAAACCATTGAAGAACGCTCCGCCGAACCTTGAAGTTGCTGCCCGATCGCCCAAGTAGTTGCCCAACTAGTCGCCCAAGCAACCATCAATTAGTTGCCAAGGCAACCCGTTGTGCAAGTTGCCACGGCAACTGTGTTTCCCATGCACTCTTTTACCAAGACAATCCAATCGGCTATCACACCTCAACTCACGATAACCTGCCTATCTCTCTCAATTGAATTCATCTTTTCTTTTATTTTATTGCTTTCTAGATTAGTTATTAGTTAAAACTTCTATAATCTTTCACTTGTGTTTTTACTTTTTACAAAGCAAGAGACTAGATTCTTGAAGTGGCACCAATCCTCAATGGAAACGATATCTTTTATACTATAACATGCGGCGTGTATACTTGCACATTTGCGTAGCACTTATTACAGCGCAACAAGTTTTTTGGCCCGTTGCGGGATTGCAATAGCGACTTTGTTTTTACTTTCTTGCACTTTCTTTTTATTTTTCTTGTTTAAAATTCAAAGGGCTAACAAACTTTGGTTTTGCATTGGTATATGACCAGGCGAGACCCGACTTCACAGAATATCCCTTTGATCCAAAATCAAACGAACCTTACAAAGACTTAGACGAAGGATAAGAGAAGCAATGGCAAATCAAGACGGGCAATATGAATCAAGATGTTCGAGCGGGAGGAGGAGTGATTCTTGCACGCAAACAGAACTATTCGAGACTATCTTGAAGAAGATCTTGATGGACTTAACCCGGAGTTGTCGCACCCGAAATGAAGCCGACCACTTTGAGTTGAAACCGGTAATGTTTAATATGATCAACACAATAGGTCAATTTGGCGGCTCAAAGAATCAAGATGCACGACAACATCTGAAATCTTTCCTCGAGATTTGCAACTTGTTCAAGATACACGGAGTCACCCCGATGTCCTTACGATTAAGATTGTTCCCTATTCACCGAGGGATAGGGCGAAAGCATGGCTGAATAGCATTCTGCGGATCCATAGCATCTTGGACTGATCTTTGTCGTGATTTCCTTGCTAGATTTAATCCTACAAATTTGACTGATAAGCTTCAGCGACATTACTTCTTTTCGGCAGGCGGATGATGAATCCATGTACGAGGCTTGGGAGTGATATAGAGAACTTCTACACAAATGCCCTCTACATGGATTCCCGTATGGACTCAAGTGACAATGTTTTACAATGCCGTGAATACACCAACAAGGATGATGCTAGACGCCTCGGCAAGCGGCATACTCCTAGACAAGTCACCGGAAGAAGCAATGCAAATTTTAAACAGGCTGGCCAAGAATGATTATCAATTCCCATCTACTAGAAGAGGAGGAGTTAGGCGCCAAGCCACAATACATGAACTAGGATCATCGATTCAATTTCGGCATAATTGGCGCTTTAACCAAGATGGTCCATAACATGCAAAAACCAAACAACACACATGAAGTCAAGAATGGATTCTTTTTGTGAGTTATGTGGTGATAACCATAATTCTTCTAATGTATGGGAATTCTAGCTTCTATGTGGGGAATTACAACAACAACATGATGTCAAATACATACAATCCAGCTTGGAAGAAGCACCCAAATTTTTCATGGAGTAATCCCAACAATGCTCTAAACCAGAACAATCAGAATGCACAAGCATCAGGATTCCAGCAGAATATGCCACAACAACAGATGCCGCAGCAACAACCGACAACATCTAGTTCTTTGGAAAATTCTCTAAATGCTTTTATGATGAAAACTGAATCTTATATGGCTGAGAATAGTAATTTCATAAAAAGAACTAATGCTTTTATTAATAGGACCGAGATGAGATTGCAAAACCAAGAGGCGGCAATCAAATCATTGGAAAATCAAGTCGGACAGTTTGCTCAAAATCTGAACACTAGACCACAAAGAGGTTTACCTAGCGATACTGAAGTCGCAAGAGGAGCTGGCCATGAGCAATGTAAGGCAATCACCACCAGAAGTGGCCAACAACTTAGAGAGATTCAAACCCGCTCGTCAAACAAAACTCCACAAAAATATCAAGACGAACCTAGCGGCAAAGCCTCAGATGCTGAACCAGGAATTGCCGCGGCAACCGGCAATAAGCATGCCTCGGCAACCGACGATAAAGACGCCTCGGCAACTTGCGATAAGCATGCCTCGGCAACCCCAATTGATAATGCCTCGGCAACTCCAGATGTCCCGACAATGCCGTCAATCAGGTTTCAAACTAATGAAAAGATCGAAGATATCCGACTTCCACCACCATTCCCACAAAGGTTGAAGCGAAAAAAGCAAGAATACCAATTCAAGAAGTTTCTTGATATCCTAAAGCAAGTCCACATCAACTTGCCATTGGTGGAAGCAATTGAACAAATGCCAAACTATGCCAAGTTCCTTAAAGACATTGTGTCCAAAAGAACAAGGCTAGGAGAGTTTGAAACAGTTGTCGCGACAGAGGGATGCATGGCAATGTTGCACAATCGCATGCCGCCCAAGTTGAAGGATCCCGGAAGTTTCACAATACCCTGTTCTATTGGAAATCACTATGTCGGGAAAGCACTATGCGACCTAGGGGCTAGCATAAACTTGATGCCTAAATCGGTTTTCGAAACTAGGAATCGGGAAGGCAAGACCTACAACGATTATGCTGCAGACTAGCCGACAGATCCTATGTGCATCCGAGAGGGAAAAATCGAGGACATACTGGTAAAAGTTGATAAATTTATTTTTCCGCTGACTTTATTGTTTTGGATTGTGAAGCGGATGAGCATCGCCTATCATTCTCGGAAGACCATTCCTAGCGGCGGGGAGAACTTTGATTGATGTTGAAAAGGGAGAACTCATAATGAGGGTGAATGACCAGCGGGTAAAACTAAATGTGTTCCAAACACTAAGGCATGCCGATGATCCGGAAGAATGCCAACTACTTCATGCCACGGCGAGTTTAACCGATGAGGAATTTAGTTGCCTCGGCAACTAAATTGCCGATCAAGAGGAACTGAGGAGTATGAAGAACCGGTCGATGAGGAACAACCAAAAGAGGCAAATTGGCTAGTCAATCGACCAGGTACATACTTTGAACCACTGGACTATTCGGGTAAGGAAGGTAAGATCGAAAAACCCTCTATCGAAAATCCACCAATTCTTGAGTTGAAACAATTGCGAGCAATGAAATATGTATACTTAGGGATCGATAATACATTACCTGTAATTATTTCCTCTAAGTTACAGCCTGAGCAGGAAAAGAAGTTGATCAACATGTTGAAGCTACATAAAAAAAGACAATAGGGTGGACAATTGCCGACTTGAAGGAAATTAGCCGGCGGTGTGCATGCACAAGATCTTGTTGGAAGATGATCACAAACCTTCAATTGAGGCCCGGAGGAGACTGAATCATGCCATGAAAGGGGTTGTAATGAAAGAAATCATCAAGTGTCTTGACGCCGCATTATATACCCTATCTCCGATAGTACGTGGGTAAGTCCGGTACAATGAGTGCCGAAAAAAGGGAGGTATAACAGTGGTAAGCAATAAAAATAATGAACTTATCCCAACCAGGACTATGACCGGTTGGAGGGTTTGTATGGACTATCGAAAGCTAAACAAAGCCACTAGGAAAGATCACTTCCCATTACCCTTTATTGATCAAATGCTTGACCGTCTTGCAGGTAAACCCTTTTATTGTTTTCTTGATGGTTATTCAGGTTACAATCAGATTGCCATAGCACCAGAAGATCAAGAAAAGACAACCTTCACATGCCCATACGGTACTTATGCCTTCCGAAGGATGTCGTTCGGATTGTGTAACGCCCCGGCAACCTTCCAAAGATGCATGATGGCGCTCTTTTCAGACATGGTCGAAGACTTCCTTGAGATCTTCATGGATGATTTTTCAGTTTTTGGTAATGACTTCGACGGTTGTCTCGGCAATTTAGAGAGGGTGTTGGCAAGATGCGAAGAAACGGACTTAGTCCTCAATTGGGAGAAATGCCACTTTATGGTAGATGAAGGAATAGTGCTCGGCCACAAGATTTCATCCAAGGGAATTGAAGTAGAGTAGACAAAGCCAAGGTGGACGTGATCGAGAGATTACCCCACCAAATTCGGTTAAAGGAATTCAAGTTTTCTCGGACATGCAAGTTTTTATAGGAGGTTCATTCATAATTTTTCTAAAATCACTAAACCCTTGTGTAATCTGCTTGAACAGGATAAAGTCTTGATTTTGATGATTCTTGCACCAAAGCATTTGAAACCCTAAAGAAAAAGCTTGCCTCGGCACCCATTGTTGTTCCACAGTTGGGCGCTACCTTTTGAGCTCATGTGTGATGCAAGTGATTTCGCGGTAGGAGCAGTCCTAGGCCAACGCCGCAGTAAGACCTTCCATGTGATATACTACGCTAGTAAAACTCTTAACGATGCTCAAGTGAATTACACAACAACGGAGAAAGAGTTACTAGTCTAGTTTTCGCATTTGACAAGTTCGATCCTATTTAATTGGTACAAAGGTAATTGTTCATACGGACCATTCGGCAATCAAATACTTATTTGCTAAAAGGATGCTAAACCTCGTTTGATTCGTTGGATATTACTTTTACAAGAATTTGATATTGAAATTAAGGACGGGAAAGGAACAGAAAAATCAAGTGGCGATCACTTATCACGTTTGGAACGCAATAGGGAGGAGGATATGGATCTAGAGATATGCGATGCATTCCCGGATGAACAAATTCTAATCGCCTCGGCAACCCTTGACGCCTCGACAGCCCATGACGCGCCTCGGCAACCATAGATGCACACGCCTCGGCAACTCTCGGCGCCGCGGCGGTCTTTGGCGCGCACGCCTCGACAATTTTGGGAGCGATCACTACGGCGGCACATGCCTCGGCAATACCACCCGGTACGCGGATTTAGTTAATTTCCTTGTTTGTGGTATTTTTCCGTATGGCATTACTCACCAAGGGAAGAAGCGGTTCCGCCATGATGCTAAGCATTACTTTTGGGACGAGCCTCTTTTGTTTAAACAATGTGCGATCGGGTTATACGCCGATGTGTCCCACTGAAGAAGAGCAACAAAATGTACTCCGGCAATGCCATTCTTCACCCTATGGAGGACATTTTGGAGGAACTCGTATCACGACCAAAGTCTTGCAATCCGGTTTGTATTGGCCAACATTGTACAAAGATGCCCAAGACTTTTACAAGCAATGTGATCGTTGCGGAGGGCGGGCAATATCTCTAGGCGACATGAGATGCCACTCGAAACATCATCGAGGTGGAACTATTCGATGTATGGGGATCGATTTTATGGGACCTTTTCCATCTTCATTCGGCAACCTCTACATCTTACTCGCCGTCGACTATGTGTCTAAATGGGTAGAGGCAGCTGCGGTTCCCAACGACGATTCCAAGACCGTGCAACGATTCTGCAGAAAAACATATTTACACGGTTTGGGATGCCGAGAGCAATTATCAGCGACGGGGCAAGCATTTTGACAACGGACTAATTGCCAAGATGTTGCAACGCTTCGCATATCACACAAGATCGCCACGGCATATCACCCACAAACCAATGGGCAAGTAGAAATTTCCAACCGGGAGTTGAAGGGAATACTCGAGAAAGTTGTAAATCCCTCAAGGAAGGATTGGTCATTAAGACTAGATGACGCACTTTGGGCATATCGCACTGCATTCAAAACACCATTAGGTATGTCCCCCTTCCAACTTGTCTATGGTAAAACATGTCATCTACCGTGGAAATCGAGCACAAAGGCGTCTTTGGGCAATCAAGACCGTGAATATGGATTGGGAAAGTGCGGGACAAAAGTGCTTGATGGATCTCAATGAGATAGAAGAATTTCGTGCACTCGCCTATAACAATGCACGAATCTACAAGGAGAAAACAAAGCGATGGCATGACAAGAAACTATTGCCACGGCAATTCACGCCAGGGCAACTAGTTCTCCTATTCAATTCTCGGCTAAAACTTTTCCGGAAAGCTGAAATCAAGATGGTCGGGACCATTTGAAGTCGTCAAACCATTCTCCCATGGTGCCGTGATAATCAAGTCCATCTCGACAACCATGAATTCAAAGTTAATGGACAAAGATTGAAGCACTACAATGGTGCCCATGTGGAACGTAACAAGGAAGTGGTCAATTTAGGAGATGCATGAGCATGCTCTCCCTTTGTTATTTTTATTTTTATTTTTATTTATTTTTATTTTTTTATTTAATTATTTATTTTTTTCATTTTTTCCGATTATTATTTTTTATTATTTTATTATTTTGCGATTATTAGTAGTTTTAGGATAGATTTTTTTTTTTCAAGTTTAAGAATCCTATTACACATCTTTATTTATTTTCTTTATTAGTTTATCTTTAATTTTAATCCTTATTTGATTGGTTTTTGAATTGTAGGAAAGGAAGTTCAAGATAAAGAAGGAATTCTAAACCAAGTAGGAAAACATCTTCAACAAGGAAACTAATGGGCTGAATCTAAGGCTTATATAAAGCCTCCAATTCATCCTAACCAAAACCCCTTTGTCGAAAATTCCTAAACCCTAAACCCTTGTTTCGATTTCCCCAATCCCACCACCTATCTTTTCTATATAAAACCCATCACCCTTAACCTATTCCTACTTTCTATCTTGCAACTTTTTAGTTTATTTTCTTTTCTTTTCTTTGTTTTTACTCACAACCAAGATCATACATGGCATCCAAGATTAAACTTTTAGTTCATCCAAGTTCCTCCAAAGAACCAAGATACAAGAAGTTTGCTACACCGGTTTCAAGAAAGATTTCAATCAAAGTTTGAAAGCCGGAAGATTCATGAAGAACAAGGCTTTGAATACTCCAACTCTCAAAGATTTCGGCCTTGAACCATTCATCTTCAAAAGGATTGCACATCAAAAGTGGCAAATCTTTTGCCATCAACCGAACCGGGTAACATCTCATGGGTAAGAGAATTCTATGCTCACTCACCTAACCCGGATAATCCTTATGTTTTTGTTCGTGACAAGGCCATACTTATAAGTCCCGAAAGCATCAACACCTTTTACGGACTTTACATTGAGAAGGACGAGCATCAAGCCTTCGTTAACCAAATCAATCCCAAGCAACTCGACAAAGTGCTTCAAGAACTCACTCAACCGGGAACTCATTGGAACGACGGTAAATACAAGGGCACGGTAAATCGCCTTCGACTTAAACTCGAGGCAAAACTATGGAATAAGTTTGTTAAAACTTCTTTAATGCCCTCCACACACAATACTACCGTTGATATACCACGTCTTTTGCTCATACATTCTATTTTGCATAATCGCATCATTAACATTGGAAAAATTATTTGTGATGAGATTTTTGTATGCAGCTCAAAAGATAAGGGTTATCTTTTCTTCCCTTGCTTAATTTCTAATCTTTGCAAGGAGATGCATGTCCCAAGTGAGTCCACCGATGAAAAGGCCCTACCCAAGTCTGGTTGGAATCAAGCACTAATCCGGAAGCTAATGGGAGAGGCACCGGAGATTCTTCAAGGCCTCCAATTGCCACGGCAACTCCTGCCGCCGCGCGGTAAATCCCTAATGCCCAAGCACCTAACGCCAGAGCAACTCGGCCATTAATCCCGGGACACTTTGAAGCACTTTTGCACCCATTGGCAAGCCGCCTAAGGCAAATTGAAGATCGACAACTAATGTTCATGCGGTTCATGAAGGAGCACAACAATGCCATCACCCAAGTCATCCTAGAAAAGTACCGGACAACCGTGTGCCATTCCCAATATTTCCGCCGATATCCTTGCCACGGCAACCAAGGAAGCTGACGCCACGGCAACTAACTCTGACAATGCCCGGCAAACCACTGAAAAAGCCAAAGGTAAAGCACCTATGCGAATCAACTCCTACGGAATCATTTTCTGATTTTTTCAGATTCGGACGAGTCCTCCATTGAACCAATAAAGACCGCACCAATTGAATCCTCCAAACGAAAAGCCATTGACATTGATGAAGAGGATGATGAGGACAACCCGTCACGAGGATCGATTCCACCACCGGCAACAAGAAAACAACCATCGCGTTCAAGCAAAAAAATCAAGACGCCAACTAGAAGGAAACTAATCATCTACGATGACGAACTCTCGGAGTAAGTCCTCGTATGCATTTTTATTTTTATTTTTGTTATTTTTATGCATGCATTGAGGACAATGCCTCACTCGAGTTTGGGGGATTGTTATTAGTAATTACCATGTTTAGTTACATTAATCTTAAGCATTACATTTAGGATACATAAATTGCTTGCCATGCCTTTAATTGGAATAAAAATTGCTTAGATTTGATAAATATTCAATGATGACTTTACCAATGCACTTAATTGATAGAATTTTTATTCTAGGATAACCATGAAAAAAAAATAGAATTTTACTATGATGCTAAATTTGATGAAACACTTGTTGTGGTTTGATTGATTTAAGGAGTTCTAGTAAACTTAGGTTGATAATTAACTAATTGGGAGATTAGAATAAAAATTGGATGAAGGCTAGAGGTGCCCGAAATTGGCTCTAGCATATGCAAAAAAATTGATCACTAGAGGTGCCCAAACTGGCTCTAGGAGGCGTTAAAATTTTTTTTTTACTAGAGGTGCCCAAACCGGCTCTAGTCAATTAAATTAACTTAAGAAAACTAAAAATAAAACACTAGAGGTGCCCGAAATTGGCTCTAGTTAAAACAAGTTAAAAAGAACCCAATGAAGTAATTTGAAAACCTATTGTTTGCATAGAATCCGAAAAATCAACATGCACACAACTCCGCACACACTCACAAGCATTATAGTTTGATTCCGAGTAACTCCTCAGTTTTCCGAAAAATAAAAAGCCAATCATACTTTGTGCCCCGGTTCGAGAATTGAAATCAAGTTCAAAGCTAAGTTTGTGAAAATTTGAAGTCTTGGCGGTAATTATGAGTTTGCATTGCTTGAGGACAAGCAATAGTTCGAGTTTGGGGGTGTGATAAGTGTTCAAAAGTACTATTTTTCTTACCCTTTTTACTCATATTATTGTTAGACTTAGGCTCATATTAGTTGCATAGTTAGCCATTCATGCATTAATCCATGTTTCCTTCAATCGTTGAGCTTGATTACATAACTTGGTGATTTTTGTGGAAATAGATGCTGCTTTGGTGTGTTTTTGTGTGTGTATGTGCAGGATCACTTGCCAAAGCAATGCCGAGCTAGTTGCCAGGGCAATGCATGAAGGATATGCCGAGCTAGTTGCCGGCAATGCATGAAGGAGACGCCGAGCCAGTTGCCATGGCATTTGTCGACAAAGACCAAAAGCAATATGGATATCGAAATTCATGATTTTACAAGCCCAAGATGACATGGAGCAAGGCCCAAGCCCAAAGGAATTTGATTGCCATGCAGAGATTAAAGAAGAATTAAATTCCAAGAGGATATGAGAAGTTCTAATAGGAATAAAATTATAATAAAATTATATTCTTTAAAGATAATTTAATTCCAACTCAAACTCCTCCTCAAAGAAGGACTTTGGCCTAGCCCTATAAATATCAAGGAGATTTCGACAAATCCAAGGGAGAGAGCAAGTTAAATTTCGACAACTCCAAGTAGGGCAAGAGGAGAGAATTTTAGACAAGCATCAAGGGCAAGGAGGATTTCGACAAGCCTCTTCTTTTCATCTTTGTTCGATTGGGTTCATGCTAGGGATTAATTATCTTGTGTTTCTTTGGAACCTAGCCATGAACTAAATTTACTTGGCTATGGTTATTGTGTTTTGTGGTTGTGAGAAACTATTGGTTTTTGTTTAGGTAATAAGAGTTTGCACTTTTCTATTTCAAGGTTTATTCATTCTTGGTTCTTATTATTGTTTTGCGAGTGAATTGGGAGAGGATCTCGTGATTTCATCCATTTATCTAATATTGGGAGAGTTAGATTCAAGAAACGAATGAATATGATCTTTATTCAATCCAATGATGGTGAAGATTAATCCGGCAGGAATAAGTTAAGGATTTCAACGGCTAAGAGGAGCGCAAGATTGGTTGTTGTTCACCCTTGATTCACAGGATGTATTATCAAGGCATGCACAAGTAGCTAGAGTTTCGACTTAGGGATAAGAAGAAACCATTGAAGAACGCTCCGCCGAACCTTGAAGTTGCTGCCCGATCGCCCAAGTAGTTGCCCAACTAGTCGCCCAAGCAACCATCAATTAGTTGCCAAGGCAACCCGTTGTGCAAGTTGCCACGGCAACCGAGTTGCCCATGCACTCTTTTACCAAGACAATCCAATCGGCTATCACACCTCAACTCACGATAACCTAGCCTATCTCTCTCAATTGAATTCATCTTTTATTTTATTTTATTGCTTTCTAGATTAGTAATTAGTTAAAACTTCTATAATCCTTTACTTGTGTTTTTACTTTTTACAAAGGCAAGAGACTAGATTCTTGAAGTGGCACCAATCCTGTGGAGACGATATCTTTTATACTATAACTTGCGACGTGTATACTTGCACAATTGCGTAGCACTTATTACGCGCAACAATTCTCTCCTCTCTTTGATTCAAGTTTTGTGTTTTTGCCACAGGTGCTTGTGGCTATGAGACTGTGAAGTTCTTCGGGGTGGTATAAGTGCTGGTGGCGTTTACTTCATTCCTCTTGCTATATTTCCGAGACCCTTCCCCGCTATCAATTCTACCACTCTTAATTGCCAATTCAAGGGACTCCCAATTAAGTCAGCAAATGTTTGTGTTATTAATGAGGCGATCAAAGAGTGCCCCTTTCAGAGTATTAACAAATAACGGCGTAATTTCATGTTCCGGGAGGGGTGCCTGAATTTGGACGGCCACTTCCCGCCACCTTTGGGCGTATTACCGCAGGCTTTCATTGGACTTCTGCCCCATATTTTCCAACATAATTCTACTGTGGGTCATATATGTTACATGCTTATATTGCTCAATGAATGCTCTCGACAGATCTTTCCATGTCTTAACATTTGCCTTGCTCAACTGGGTGTACCACCGTAATGCCGATTCAGTTAAGCTGTCCTGGAAACAGTGTATCAGTAGCTTTTCGTCCTTAAGGTAGGCCGCCATCTTTCGACAGTACATTGTTATGTGCACGGAAGGATAATTGGTTCCATCGTATTTGTCGAAATCTGGTGTTTTAAATTTTGGTGGTAGGACAAGATCAGACACCAGACTTAAGTCGCTAGCGTCATTTCCTGACTCTTCCATAGTTTGTAACGTTTTAAATTTTTCCTCCATGAGGTGAAACCTCTCCTCCCACTTTTTCTCTACCTCGGTCCTGATTCTTTCAACCATGTTCAGGTCTGGCACCTCCTCTTCATAGGGTGCTTCAGTGTCGAGGGGTTGAGTTTCAAGTGCCCCTATCTGAAGACTAGCTGACATTCCAGCAGGGTCGATATACATCTTTCTAGCCGGATTTGGTGCAGCTGGTTGAACCTTGTAGTGAGCTGGGGCACCTTCTGGTTCTTGAACGGTTTCTCCTTCCACTCTTTTTCCAAGGCTTTTAGCCAACAGTACGGTTATGTCGGATACTATCGATGCTTGTGACTGAGCAATCTGGTCACTGAGGCTTTTTTGGGCCTCTTTAAGCCTTGTCTCGAGCTCTTTTTGCCCTTTTTCTAAACTGATTATCCTGTCTTCCATGAGTTGGCTTTGTAATTGGGTAAGGTATGGATGATGAATGATTGCGGGTTAACTACACACACAGTGCCACAATATTCATAATGTTAATATGGTTGTAAGAAAATAAATGCATGTATAATGATGTGAATATCATGATGCAATGCAAGAATGTATGCAGATAAGGTACTGATTCCGCTGGTAATCACCCTTTTGAACTACTTCCACGAGAATTAAAGGGTCTAGATTACAACAGAGTTCGTATTAAAAAATAAAGATTCCTAATACAAAAGATCTAATTGCAACACAGAGTACTATAGATAAGCTCTACCTCTATCTCCTAATCTTCCAATTGCTTGGAGCAACTTGTTGAACCTGGGAGCTTCTTTCATTTCTGGGACTATGAAAGGTCGGAGCGTTTCAGCCTCGATGGCCAAATCATTCACATGTCTGGCGACTCGCTGTATGTCCACCATCAGGTTTGCGTAATATTGGTCCCTATCCTGTACCATCCGGGCAGCGTCACGCAGTCTCTTTTGCCAATAGGTGTCCCCTCTGGCAGTAGCCTCCTCGAACACCCTAATTCTTTCCTTGTAATCATCAACAGTTGCTTCGAGGGATTTAATTCGTGCTCATAACATGCTTACTTCGCGCTCTCTTTCTTGTAGCTCAGTGAAGCCATTTCTCTGGCAGTACATTCGAAGAGAGTGTTCAACTTCCGCCACCTTTCCTTTTAATTCACCATTCAGACTTTGGCTTTGCTCCAGACTTTGAATGGTGTCATCGTACAATTTTTGCATCTCTAACAGTCTATTCCGGCTACTCATGGACTTTTTTTTCCATACGGTGACATTTTCCTTCTCATGATTGACTGCTTGTTTTCCCTTGCTGATTTCTTGCCTGAGTCTTTCCTTTTCTTGGTCAATGACCTTCTTGGATGACCGTTTTTCTTCCTCTATAGCCGACCGGCAGCTTTCTATCTCTTTCTCAATCGCTTTCTTGGTGATTTCTCTTTCTTCTTCCACCAAACGGATACCATTCTTTCTTTCTTTTTCCACAGCTATGAATTGCCTTCGGCCGGCTTTCTGTACTTTTGCTTGTAGTAGAAGGGCATCTTTTTGATAAAGAGTGTTCTTGTCGCTCAAATTTGCATTTAATTTCTTCAACTGCCTAATAATCCTGCCCCGCTCGTCAACCTCTAAGCTTGTCTTATAAAGCTCGCTCGCATGTTGAGTCTGTTGGATGTCCATTTTCTTTTTAATTTCTTCGAGTTCATTCCGTAAGATGTCAGCTTCAAACGATACCACTCTTGTAAGCTCTTCGAGTGACACTGCTGGTCCTTGATCATATTCGAGAATCATATCGTTTACCCTCAAACGTCTCTAAAGGTCATATTCTGGGGTGGTCATGTACTCGGTGTCTCATTCCACCATAATCCGGTAACAATGGTCCCAAGCCCTCATGATAGTCTAAACTTTCTCTTTGAACTCCCTTTTGAAAAGAAATTCAGTTTGGCTTAACCCGGCGGTGTTGAGAATGAACTGTCGCGATCCGAATTGTTGGGACACCAGAAGTGGGGCACAAGCAATCCCTCCATGTAGTCCCAACATCATCAGCCAATTGAAATCACCACAACTATATAAAATGTAATTAACTCTACCGAGCCACGGGACCCTCCATGCTATGTCCTCACTTTGGATATTCCTGAAGAAACTGGCCCATTTTCTTGTTTTCAAGTCCCCTCGCCACTCTTTTGTTAAGTATTCCTGTAAAGGCAAAAAATCTTGGAAGGATATTCCCGGTAGAACCCTCGTCGGCGTCTTCCACATGTGGCTTTGAATCCATACACCGTAATAGATTGTGCGCATCCTCAAAACGCCCATTCTTCATGTTTTCGCTAGCATTTAGAGAAATAAAAGTCTCGGCCAAAATTGCTGGTAATGGGTTTGCTTTCTTTTATCCGCTCAAACAAATCTAGAATGGCCACATCAATGTTTCGCAGTATTCTTGGAAAGATCACCAATCCATATATTCCCAAGGCAAGCATGTCTAACTTTTTGTCCTCATCCGGATGTGTTGGTATGATGTCCCGAATATTTTCCCATGAAAAAATTGTATTATCTCCTCGGATCTGAAGATCAAGCCATTGACCCAATCATCACTCTCATTCCATAAAAGGTTTTGAGCTTGGAAGTGTAATTCTGATTCCTCGGAGGTTTTGCGTAGATCCAATCTTCTTGAACATTTTTATGATTAAGAAGAGCGGTGTATTCTTCTACCGTGGGCATCATCCCGTCCATTGAAGGTGAAGTAGCAAAAAAAGCGGGATTTCGAGAACTAAAAAATAGCTCGGAGTAGGGGTTGGTTGACCGGATGTACATCAATTGTGCAATGTCACCATAACTATCAAAAAACCTTTCTTGTAATCTTGGTCCCATTCTTCCCAAATGCTTTGAAGATCCCTAAGTTGTTCCGTTGAAGACTCACATTGGTGTACCCGGCTATTACGCGTTCACTTGGTAAACTGTCCCCTTGGGCCTTCTGGTTGACTTCTGACCAATGTCTAACAGACAAGTTGAGTTCTTCTTTTCTAAGACACCTTTTTTCCATGGTGAAAGACTTTACGATTGGGTAAACCACTTGATCCAAAGACCTTTATGCAATGCAAATGTAATAATGCATGAAAAAATAGCAAAAAAGGAAACAAGTCAGTACCGGATAGAATTAATAAATACACAAATAAAAGGACAAATTAAATAAGGTAAACAAACAAAAACCAAAAAACCCTATTTGTCCCGTCTAAAACACCTAAGGTTATCCGCATGGCTCTAAAGGGGTGGGTTTCTATATGTTCTCTACATGCAGTGTTGGTGCTAAGAGGTACCTGAATTGTCCTTGTTGTCCTCTACTAAGAGTAGCAAGGCCCCCGACCATCACCCATTACAGGCTCCTTTCAACCGGGTTCAATTTAGGGGGACCCATTCGCTTATGCCTGCACGAAGGAACGATATCCTTACGAAAGCATAAGGTACTCGAGCCCCGAAGGTACTTTCTAGGCCTACACGGGAGAATGATATCTCCACGAAAGCATTAGCGTTTTCCCCCCACTTAAAAAACGGGTTTATATGCCAAATTTTAAATGCGTTAAAGTAAATGCGCAATTACAACCGAATATTAATTCAATAGTCACTTCAGCCCGTAACTTCTAATATTATTAAAGCGGTAATTATTTGAAAAGCTTGACTCTCTTTATTTTATTTAAAAACGAAAATTCTCCCCAGGGGAGTCGCCATCTGTAGCGATGCCTTTTTCGCTAAAAAACAGGGTTTTCGAAGTGTTGGTGATTTTTCAGATATAAAACGTTTATTCCGTGAGGTTATTTTTAAAAACCGCATTTTATTAAAAATTGGAGTCGCCACCGGCCACTGAGGTAGGCCGGACACCATAAAACCAGAGATTCAAAAACTTTGAGTTCGGGAGTCAGTTACGGATGGGGAAGGATTAGCACCCCCACACCGCCCAAGATTGGTACTTTAATAATTACCGCTTTATTAATGATGGATTTTTCGGGTTAAAGTGACGATTAGTTTAAAATTCAGTTATAATTGCGAGTAAATTTTAAAGGCCCCGTTATCCGATAGTAAACTCCCACCACTATCACTACGCCTGATACTGGCCCCGTTTACACTCGGATAAAAGGGCACCACATTGACAATTTATATCTCTATATGCAATCTTAGTGGGCAAAATATAAAACATGGAAAATAATTTAAATGCAATAAATATTAACATAACAGAATACTAATCTAACATAAATAAAATACGTAACTAAAACATACATATATACATATTAATCTTAATAGTAAATAAAAACAAATTTATCATATCACAATATCAAGGCATGAATAAATACATGTGTGAACAAAAACACATATTTCAAGAAGACATACATATTAGAAATAAAGCACATTTCAACATATGTAGAGCAAGATATTATACATGAAAAAGAAAATATACTAACACGTAACCCTAAAGCCAAGAGAACATACAATACATGCTAAAATACAAAACATGTTGTGTACGAGCCAACTAGAATATCAACATAATATGCGTGATACAAATAACCGAACCAATGCATAAAGATACATAATCATCATAAACTTAACACACATATACATGTAAACATGAAAATACAAGGCATACACGAGGGATATATAATAAGGCAAAAGGCTACTTCAACATACACGATTATAATAAACGAACATGAATATTTACATGGAAACAGGACTGAAATGAAAAGAAATAAACATCAGTAGCATAAATTAAAGGACAATAATATGAAATTTAGGGACGAAAATGCAAGCAAAACATAACCTAAAAGGACCAAAACTGTAATTGGACCAAAGGGCAGGCTTGAAGTGAAAAATCCAAAAATGCGGGATGGTTAAAGGGGTAATTTTACCATTTAAAAACTGATTCGATGTAATTTAAGGACTAGATTGCAAGATTTTGAAATACGAGGGGGACTAGATTTGTAAATATCCCCTGCGGCGAGACACAAACGAAAATATCGACAACACGGGAGGATTTATTACGTAATTTGCCCATTTCACAAAATAAAAACACCTATAAAACTCCCTTTTTCAGCTTTATCTCAAATTTTCCCCATTTTCATTTTGATCCATTTTAATAATAACTCTCCCCCTCTCTTTGCTCTCAACTCATCCCGTGATGAACCCAAAAACCGGCGGCCGACCACCGTCCCTTCCGCCGCCGGCCGCTGCTAGCCGGAGCCGGCGAACCAAAAGACACACCCAAAACTGACCTTTTTCCCAACTGAACCCGAATATGAACTTAGATCTACGTTAGGACTCACCTCTTTGCCTAGATTTAAGAAATACGAAACGAGAAAAACCCCATTTTTATTCAACCCAAAACGAAACCAAAAAGGGCCTCCCACTCCCTTCAGTTCACCATATTCGGCCTGGGAAAGCCAAAGAGGCTTGTCACTGGTAAGGGGAGACCCACAGATGACGAGGGTAACAACTCTAAATCCCCCTTTTTTGTTATTACTACCTATATTTTGTATGCATGCAAAGAAGTAAGAAAATAGAAGAGTGTTACCACTAAAAACTTGTTGTTTTTTTTGTATTTTTCTTTCCGATTACAACTTGAATGCCTTACAATTACTTGTTTCATACATATATCTCTGTTTCTTTGGTTTGGTAACAAGTAATATAATCTATTTTTCAGATCTGAACTGATACTGACATAATCTCTCTTTTTTTGTGTTATGATATGTCTGAACGCGGTGGTTGGAGACCGGCATGGTGGAAGCATGGTGGCGGTATGGGGGAGTTGTCTTCGGCCAGAGGCGTTCTCGGCCGTTGGATCAGATATGATCTAACGGTCGGGCTGGCTTGAAGGATGAACAACCCAGATGAAACCTTGATTGGTGAAACGGCTCCAGATCGTGACACGTGGGGCTCAGCAGTCGAGGGGTTATAACGCGTGGGATATCGAATAGTCCGCGCGTGGACTGCACGCGCGCGTGGCACTCGAACCGTCCAGACATGTAGTTCACGCGGCTGGCTAAATATTTTTATCCTTCCTTGATCGTGGCCGTTGGATCAGATTTTAATCCAACGGCCCATAGTTATCTGCACAAAAATAATTAGAGTTAAATGGGGTCTTGGGCTTGGGCCAACCGGGCCTTGTATTATTATTTTTGTAATAATGTGGACATTTTAATTTAAGTGGGCTTCTTATTATTTTTCCCGTTTTGTCCATACATATTAATATAATAGTAAATACAGATACATACGTACTTACGTATACATACATGCAATTGTGATGACATACGTTCATACGTACGTATACTTAATAATAATACATGCAACACTTATTCGTATATATTCAATAATAACAAGGACACTAATAATATACACATGCAAACACATATAGACCTACTCATATACTAACATACATTTGTACGATACTCTAACATAAATATAACCATATCATACGTATATTAATAGGTACGTAATACACCATATCAATACATGCATACCCTCACACTTATATCATTATGTAATAAACTAACATATACATGCGTACACCTATATGTAATCATGCACTAATATGTTAATATGATACTTAGAGGTTAGATAAAAATGAGTGATTACAAGTATATATATGTGTTACATGTGCAACCATGGCAGCCAAGCCCAACAAATATTAACCAAGCAATTGGCTTTTGACATCCCTCAACCGAAGAAATTAAGATCCATGGAAAAGGTCACCAAGAGAGCTGTTCTTGTGGGTTGCAACTACGCTGCTCTTCAATCCAAGTTGCCTGGATGCATACATGATGCGATAAAAATGCGAAACTTGATCGTCAAAAATCTTGGCTTCGATGAAGTTACGGTCCTGACTGATGAAGCGGAGCCGCCGTCGGCTGTGGCTACAGCTGCAAACATTAAGCGTGAACTTTCTGCAATGGTGAGCAGAGCTAAAGCAGGAGATGTCCTGTTCTTTTTTTCAGTGGATATGGAACTTCAATTCCAGTCTATAGAAATGACCGGGTTGACAGGGAAGAGAAAGCAATCGTGTCTATTGATATGTATACTATCAAAGGCATCTACTTCAGGGATCTAGTTAATCGACTACCGGAAGGCGCAACCTTCACGATCGTTTCGGATTCCGGCCACAGCGGTGGTCTCATTGACGGAGAGAAAGTGCAAATGGGACATAAACCTTTCGGAGTAGAGTCTACAATATCCAAGAACTTGATCAGCAAGAGCATTGATTTTCACTTGGTTCATGACACCGCCGAGCATATAGTATCGTATTCGCACCCGGAGGATGATGGAGGGATTTTGCTAAGCGGGTGTGCACCTGAAGAGACATCATACATGGTCTTGAACTACGGCGGCGCACCGTTGGGGGCGTTTACCGAGGCTATGGTGCTGAAAGTATCCATGGACCCATGTGTAAGCAATGAGAATCTTGTGAAATATGCTCGAACGTTTTTACAGGATAAATTCCAGATTGATCAGCAGCACCCGTGCCTTTACTGCAGTGATGCCAATGTAGATGCACCGTTCTTGGGTGGCTCGCTCGCTGCCTAAGAATCCGTGATCGGAGAAGGTGCTACTCAGGCTGCCAAAATGAATAATAATGTGCTATGTGACTATGTCCATCGTCACGCACTTCTAGTACTATAATAAAGTTGGCAGCTAATAATCTTCATATGTTGTGTGTTTGTTATGCATGGCCATTTGTAATGTTTAATCATCCTGCTCACGTTATGATAAATAAGGCTTTCATTATCTAATATTAGTATTTTTACAACTTCGCCTGATCTGTGTAGCATTGTCTTATATTTACTTATTGTGTACATAAATAATTATATTTATGATCAGTGAGAAGAGATAGATGAGATCCCATCATTATTTCTCCCGTTCATGACCGATTGGTCAAACTTTCTATCTTTGTTCCCTCATATTCCCTTAAATCATGGGTTCTAGACTCATTATGAGCATCTATTTTCTTTCTTAAAATCCTCATTCTCTTTGTCTTTAGGTAGGATTAAAATTATAATTAAGATTTGTAAAAAAATAAAATAAAATAGTGATTCGGGGCCAAGATTAGTAAAAAAAGTCTTAATCATTTGAAATTAGAGTTTTGACCAAAGGCATAATGCAAATTTTTGATATAATTATCAGTATCCAATTTATTGACCTATTAATTTGAATTAGTGTTGTAGAGGTTTATTATGAGATGACCATCCCAACCTAATTTCCTCCATTCATAACATTAGGATTCAAACTTTTAATTTTGTTCAAGGGGTTTAGGGTTTTATTTTAACAGTTGAATTAAGGGTTTAATTTTTTTTTATAGAAGCCGTCAGTTTTATTAAAAATATAAAATATCCAAATATAATGAGAATTTACAACTACAATCGTAAACTAAACATATAATTTGGATATTTTTCTATAACCAATGATCCAAGAACTAGCTATTTGAGATTATATAAGAAAAATATTAAAAACTCAAACAAAAATAGATACGAACAGATTTAGTTGTATCGACAAACGAACCACAAAAAGAGATCAAACTACCGAGAGATCATTAACAACTGTAAATCGAAACGAACGTCATCAAAAAAACTACCTACGAACAATGACCACGTATCCAATAACATAAAGCAACCATCCAAATCAAATATATTAGCACGGAATGATAGTGACTCAAATTACATATAAAACCATTTAATCAATTTACTATAAAATTAAGGTTAGTAAAATATTTATTTAATGAATGAGTCTATTACCCTCGACGAGCATCGCTGAACACCACTAACGATGAGCACCGTTGAACACTATTAATTATAAAGATTAAAAGTCTAAAAGACTGAACGTAAAATTACTAAATATTTAAACATTGAATTATAAATTATTTAAAATAAAATATTAATGAAACTATTTTCTATATATAATATTTTTTAAAAAAAATAATTGGATTAATTATCAACCTTAGTCAATTTAAAAACAAAACCCTAAAACTTAAACTATAAAATACAAACCCTAAACCCTAAATTTGAATGGTGAATTTAAGCTTTAGGGCTTATGGTTTAGTGTTTTAGGTTTTGGGTTTAGTAGTTGGTATTTGATCCAATTATTTCTAAAAAATTAAAAAAATATATATATGGAAAATAATTTAATTATAATTATATGTTTAAATCATTTATAATTATATATTTAGTCATTGAAATTTTTAATCTTTATTAATTAATTTAATGATGCTCAGTGGTGCTCATCGTTAGTGGTGCTCAGCGGTACTCGTTGAGCATCCATTTTTTTTCTTATTTAATATATAAATAAACCAACGCGTCGTACCTACCAATTAGTTGTCATCTTGTGATACATCATACATGGACGTCATTTTACCTTCATTTTAATTATTACTCTTAATTTATGAGTTTATGTAGGCAGCGCAGTTGCTAGCTATTCTTTATTACTATTTAAGCTATTCTTTATTATTATTATCATTGATCGTCGAAAGTCTCGGCTTTGATTACGAAATTGCTGCTGAACATAAAAAAAAATTGACTTCATATGAAAAAAATTGTAGAGTATGATCTTGAATCTAATGAATGATTCCGGTGAAAAATAATAATTTTAAAAAAATTAAATTCAAATAATTTTATTCGTAAAACATGTATGTGTTTATCAAGGGTTTAAGTTGAATTAAAAATACTAAAAAAATTGAATTGACTAAGTCTACTTTTATAAATATCTTATTTGTTCACAGAAAATACGAAACCCTACAGCTACCTTCCTATATTTTTTTACTATTTGCAATAACACAGCAAGAATGTGCCTAACAACCTTGTTTTTGTTTTATAATGAAAATGATCAAAGATTAATTATTATTATTATTATTTAATATTGTTGTTATGACACTATTAATATAAATAATGGCGATGTATTGTCATTTGGTCACTGATATAATAATAGTTGTAACTATTAAATTTTTTTCACAGATAAATTGTTATTACAGTAAATATTTGTGACAACATGAAAAATTGTCATTTTTTTGCTCAGCAATATGAATAATATTTTTTAATTAAATAAAAGGGATGAAAATCCTTGGGAGGACATAGTGCACATGCCTCAAAACAAAAACCAAACAAACAACACTACATGAAAATTGTCACTATGAACTTTAGGGTCGAGGTTTAATGTTTTTAATGACCATTTGCACTGTCGAAAGTTAAACCGTTTCGATTTGGCTAGTTCTTCAGAGTTATTTGAATGGATGATTATATGTTTCGGTATGCTTCGGTGAGTAGGTTGCGTTGGTGAGGGAATGTGTTGATCGTGTTTGAGCTAATAGTTTGGATTGGTTTACTAATGATGTGAGGAGTCATTTTCTTGTATGTGTTTTAGTATATCGTTAATATTCTCGGTTTTGTTTTTAGATTTCTTATAGTGTTTAGTATGTCTTTTTATTACTAAAATAATTACTTTGCCAGAAAAAAATATATAGCCTGCAGTGACACCCATAGAGGGAGACTAGAGGCAAAATAGCAAAACATCTTTACTAAAACATCTCATTTTATGGGTTTGTGTCTGGTTTGAGTGATACATGCATGGTAGAGCTAAAAAGATGCATTTTAGCTAAAAAACTGAAGTTGTTTTTTAAGTCTGGAATTTCATTCGACTTACATTGAATTTTCGGATGGGATTCAGGCAGTTTTGGGTCTACATGTCTTCTTCAAACACATTCGTCTATCTCTTAACTTTCCAACGCATCTTGAAACTCTTCAATCCAACATAGGGAGCTCAAGTTATGTACGTTTTAGTGAAGATTGTGCGAGCATAAATCTTTATATGGATTTATTACGAGAATTATTATTTATTACGAACTTTTAATAATTTTATTGATTGTTTGTACTTAAATTCAATTTAGAATTATTTAGAAGATATTTAAATGAGTTTTTTAGATAGATAAAATATGTTTATTTATTTTATTATTATCTTTCCTTTTCCTATTTAAGTTGAGCTCTTTATTTATAGTCTATTTAAAGGCATATTTGCTTCATTAATAAAACAACAACATTATGAATTTTTGAGTTACAAAAAACCTTTGGCAATGAACCATTTTGTTTCAAGGTTGTTGGATTTGCCTTGTTATTTTTTCGTATTAGAAATCTTCCTCAACATAAGTTCTTCAAGATCTTACGGGGAGATATTTTCACACTCTTACTTGCCTAGGTAATTGCGTCTAGGATGGTGGGTTAAAGCCGCTTGAGGGTGTTTACATATTTAATTATGATTAGGAGGGTGCCTGAGGACAACAACATCTATCGCGCCATCATTCATTCATCGAAAAGATTCGTGCCGTTTACAGGTGTTTGCTTATTCAATTGCGATTAGAAGAATGTCGAGGACAAATTTATCCAATGCTGCTACCATCATATTCATCCTATCTTGTTTTCTACATCAAGAATATACTTTCTTGCTGATGCCAATGTTGTGAACTTGAAAATTGAAGTTTTGCCGGATCATATTAATAAATTTATTAGATTAATTGTGATATAGAGTTTCGGATCCTACCTTCCTTATCGGTGAGAGTTGAAAATTAATATGATAATGAATAAAATTGGTACGCAGTCTTTTCATCGGGAATAATAAATCACTTTTATTAATCTTAGCACTTAACAACTTTAGCTTTATGAAATCTTTTAAAAATACCAACAATAATAAATCAAATTTTTGTGTTTTCTTAAAACGACTAAACGTATTAATTTACATTTACCTAATGATACTAAATTAGTATAAAACAAAATAGTCTTAGTCCTACCTCAATATGCATATATATATATATATATATATATATATATATTGCGAGTGTAACAATGGAATCCAAGCACAGCTGATTTGAGATCGATGGCGAAGATCACCAAGAGAGCTGTTCTTGTGGGTTGTACCTACAACAAGACCCGGTTCAGTTTGTATGGATGCATAAATGATGCGAGGAAGATGAACGACTTCATTGTCAACCGGCTTGGCTTTCATAAAGAGAATGTTAAGGTCCTGACCGATGAACCGATGCCGGGGATCACGTCGGCTATTCCTACGGGTGAAAAGATGAATCATGAAGGATGCACTTTCTGAAATGGTGGAAACTGCTGAAGCAGGGGATGTGCTGCTTTTCTATTTCAGCGAACACGGAACTGCGGTTCCGGTCTATGTACTGAGCCAGCCTTACACGGAATGAGATGATGGTACAAAATGAGACAATACATAAAAGCCTGTTTTATTTGGATGGAAATAGTCTGACCCAAAACTATCCATGTATAGAAATGTACAACGGCATAAGTTTGAAGGCCTTGACATAACAAACAGATCAGAACGCACATGGTTAAACAGTGGTAGATGCAAGTCAACCGACCGTCTAATTTATTGTACAAGTAATAGCAGTGCAAAACATGGCTGATTTCAAGGGTCTGAATCTGAGCCTCAGCAGCAGCATTTGGTCAGAAATTTAAGCAAAGCCACCCAAGAAAGGTTGATATTTATTCTTATCACTGCAATAAAGGCAAGGGTTCTGCTCAAATCCTTGTTCCTCTAATGCCTTGGCAGCCCCAGCCAGAAGTTCTCCATTGCTTATGGTAGCACACAAGTGACGATTGAGGAAAGTAACCACTGCATCGGTGAACGCCCCGTAGGCTCGACCGCCCGACACGATGTCGTACGATGTCTCGTCCGCCTCACACCCGCTTAATAAGATCCCCTCCTCCTCCTGCAGCGGATCCAACTCAAATTCCCCACCTATGTAATGAGGATGGAACTTAGGCAACAATGCTTATATGTATACCGTACGAATCAAACAAATCAAAGCACAAAGGGAATGAGAAACCGCTCTACCGGTGACTAGATTCGGATCACAAGGCACGATTGCTTCGTCCTGCCTGAAAGGCTTTCCGGCTTCCAAGACTGCTGCACCATCATCGGTCGGGACATGAATGTTGATCTCATGAAACCCATGTTGGAAAAATAGACTGCTGCAAAACCCAAATCTGTCCTTGATCACACCATTTATGGATTTCACATCTTCTATGTAGCCATGCAACCTGAATTTGGTGTGGGGATTGTTGCAACCGAGCAGGACTGGTTTGAGTTGAAGTTTTCTATCGTTGTATCTCATATTCTGGTACTGTGTACATTTTTCTAATAACAAAACTTTATGATTGCTGAGCCAAAGAAAAAACCCGACCAGGGCAGCTCTCTTAGTAACCTTTGCCATCTTGCTTGAATTATTTTGTCATGTTTTGTGCTTCCACCTTATATATACTGCATACTGCATGCCAACATGGTGGTTGTTTATTACAAACTTTTTTTTATTACTTTTCGGGGTTAATAAATGTAATAATACACTTGGAGCCCCGAGGCAGGGAGAAAAGTTAATCGGTGCAAAAATTATAGAAGCATGTTTGAGTGATAACGTGGAGCCAGCTGGATCTTTGGAGTCCCGAGGTATGGAGAACAAAATTGGGTAAACTAAAAAAAAATTACTCAATTCTGGGTTAAGTTACATTTTGGTCGCTCAATTATTAAAAGTTGCATTTAAGTTACTCAATTAATATTATAGTACATTTGGGTCACTCACCGTAAAATGTTATCATTAAATTAGTTACAATGATAGTTTTAGTCCTCGAAGTTTTTATATTCTATCAATTTAGTTAATATTATTGTTTACAATTATTATTTATTTTTCACGATTGAGTTGTGATAACGACCGTTTTGTCAACACACGTTTTCCTTTAAAATTTGGCACGCTTTTCTTCTTTTTCTATCGATTTGTCTGTTCTTTTTATTTTATATTTTTTCATGGGTGAATTTGATGACAACACAATTTATTAAAATGACGCTTATTTGTTATCTTGTCGATCTTTCCTACTTTGGACATTTGGATACACGTTCATAATTATAGTTTCTTGTGCGCGCTTGAGTTGTGATAACGATCATTTTGTCAATGTGTTATAAGGGTTATATGCATTTTTAATATTAGTGTTGATGGTTAATGGTATTATCTTTCAATCGGTGATTTTTTGTGTTGTGCGTATTTATTTTTTGTTTGAGTCTTTTGATTAGGTTTTAACATTTTCATTGTATGGTCTTTGTACAATCTCAATTGGCTAAATTTTTGTTTAGATGGTCATAAGAAAACGTACAGTTTAAGTGCTCAATTTACGCTTATAGTTGTAAATCTTCATTGTAATTATGAATATTTATTCCTTTTAATAAAACTAATGGTTTTTATAAAAAAATATTAAATCTTGATTATATTTATTCCATAGACGTTGTATATGTATAATCATTTAATTATGGTATAATGTCAAAAAATATTCCTAACGTTTGACTGAATAATTACTTTGTTTTTTTGGAACAATCTAAACATTTAAGCCCTCAAATGATAATGACTTTATTAGTCAACTAACGATAAATACCTTGAAATGACGTAATAAACTTACATGGCAATATGCGCTGATATGACATTTTTTTTCATATTGAACAAGCAAGATTAGAGCAGGATGGATGAAGAAATGAACTGTTTAGGTCGGTTGCGTTATAAGTTGTGACTTGAATTTTGTTTTATTTTAGTTTGAAGAGTTTACGATACAATTAATTTAATGAAAAATAAAATTGGAAAAATAAGTTTAAACTTTCTTCTTATACAACAAACGCTTGTCTCATATTGTTACACCTCTGTTAAAATAAAATGATATTATTAAAAAGTAGAATCGATATATAGAGATTGTGAATCAAATGGGTTCTCAATTTACAAATATTGTATTAAAGTTTAAAAGATTTTTAACGAAATATTCAACTTCAGTCTCGAATTGTAATTCTTAAACAATCTAATAAAAATTACTTTACTGAAAAAATATCGTCGAGATAATGAACGAAAATTAGTTTTGAGTATACCTTCTGGAAAGAAAGTGAAAATGGGACCTAAACCTTCCGGAAAAGAGGCTACAACACCAGCAACCTTGATCAACAAGAGAATAAGGGTAAATTAACATAATATTTGATGAATTGTTTATATAACGTTCGTTTATGTTTATTTATTAAGTTAGATAAGCGAGTTTGAATAAAAAACTTATTTTCATTTAATAAATGAGCGAACATGAACAAATGTATGTTTGGTTCGTTTATGTTCACGAACAAACTCGTATGCAAGCTCATATATAGACTCGTTTATCTGATTTTCCTTTTCCCTTTATTTTTTACATTTTAAATATTGGTGAATGTAAGGACTAAATCGATTACAAGATTTGGAATTCAAATTGTGAGACCTGGGAAGTTTAAGGACCAATGATGTAATTTTATATTTTGTTTGTTTATTTAGTTAACATGAACATACAAAGCGAATAAATTCCCGAACAAACATATCGAGGAAATATGATTTCCCCCAATCTTACATGCTATTTTGGAGTTGTTGGCAAGATATTGGGAGGTTCAGATTTGTCATATCCATCGGACGGCAAATAGAGTTGCTGATGGTCTTGCTAAGATGTTTAGAGCTACTCATGTATCGTCTTTAGGAAATGTTGATTTCTTTTGTAGAGGTTACTCGGCTCCTCCGAACGAGGTTTTAGTTTTGTTGCATGAGGATCTGTCGATTGTGATGGATGATGGTTAATTGTTCGTTTGTTTGCTTGCAAGAATTACAAGCGTACTCCTTTTTCACTACTTACGTTTAAGAAAGTCTTTTAACGAGACAATTGGTAATTCGGTTTGATTCTTCTTCTTCATTTATATAAAAAAAAGGAAGAAGATTAGAACAAACCAAGAGGCATAGTATAATTTTTTTATAATAATTGCTATTCAATTTGACTGCCTAATTAATATTGGATATTGTTTAAGTTCATTATGGGACATTCTCAACTTAATTTGTTCCATTCTTAGCACTAGAATTTTAATTTTTAACTTTGCTTAAAGGGTCTAGTATATTATTCAGTTAAATCAACGTATTGTCGATAAGAAAAAGCATAGTACAAAACGAGACAATATATAAAAGCCTGTCTTATTTATCATATGCAGCCATACTTATATAGAAATATACAACGACATAAGTTTGAAGGCCTTAACATAACGAACACATAAGAACGTACATGGATAAACAGTGGTAGATGTAAGTCAACCGACCGTCCATTTTATTGTAGTAGTAATAGCAGTGCAAAACATAGAACATTATTATTATTATCATCGGAGTCGTCAATGATTTCGACGGCCGGAGTCTGAGCTTTAGCAGCAGCATTTCGATCGGATGTTTAGGCAGAGCCACCCAAGAAACCACCCAAGAAAGGTACAGATTTATTCTTATGACTGCAATAAAGGCAAGGGTTCTGCTCATACTCATATCCTTGTTTCTCTAATGCATTGGCAGCCCTAGCCACAAGCGCTGCATTGCTTATGTTATCACACAAGGAGTGGTCATTGAGCAAGGTAACCACTTCATGGGTGAACGCCCCAAAGGCTCGATTGACCGAAACGATTTCATACGATGCATGATCCGCCTCACACCCACTTAATAAGATCCCCTCATCCTCCTGCACTGGATCCAACTGAAATGCCCCGCCTATGTAATGGGGATGGAATTTGAGACTCACATCCTTCCCATAGATTTTGTGAGCACCTTGGGCAATTTTATTTCCTCCGTCGTGGGCGAAGCCTGCTGCTGCATCAATCGCATGATATATGATATTAAAATCAAGGAACTTAGGCTTGGCCTTACCCTTAGCCTTGGTGGGATTTTCTAGGGTTATTCTATTCTTGGCAGCTTCAGTTTGTTCTATCTCATTTCGAATGAGAGCACCGCTCTGGCTTGAATCTGAAAGGATTGTGAAGCTTGCTCCTTCTGGTAGCCGGTTAACCAAACGCTTCAAGTCCACATCTGCACAACAATGTTTATATATATACCGTATGAATCAATCAAACAAATCAAAGCACAAAGGGAAATGAAAAAGCTGCCCTACCGGTGACAAGATTCAAATCACAACCCACGATTGCTTCGTCCTGCCTGAAAGGCCTGCCGGCTTCCAAGACCGGGATGGCTGTTCCGTGTCCACTGAAGTAGAAGAACAGAACATCCCCTGCTTTGGCCCTTTTCGCCATTCCATTAAGGGCAGCCTTAATGTTTGCACCAGTAGGCAGTGACGGCGACAATGCATCATGAACATCATCAGTCAGGACCCGAACATTGCTGTCCTGAAATCCAAATCTGTCCCTGAGCATTGATTTTATGGAATTCACATCATTTATGCACCCATGCAACCTGAATCTGGTGTGGGGATAGTTGCAACCGACCAGGACAGCTCTCTTCGTAACCTTTGCCATCTTGCTCGAATGATTTTGTGTTGCTCGTCTTGTTTTGTGCTTCCACCGTCTCACTAGACATCAATATATATACTGCTTACTCCATGACAACATGGTGGTTGTTTATTACAACGTGTGTTTTTTTTAATTTTTGGGTTAATAAATGTAATACACTTTCTTATCAATTAAATATATATATTTTGAATCCTATAGTAATATTTATTCCATGTACATGTATAATTATTTAATCAATTACAAACAAAGACTTCGGCCATTTAGTTTTAATACAATAGTTGACAAATCCCGATTGAATACAATTTAAGGAAATATATGTAAAATAAAATAATTAACAACAATTTTACAGGTATGTGGGGTTTTTTCTATCTTTTAAATCAATTTGACAAAATAAAAATTCAAAATTAAAAGAGACAAAAAGATTTAAGGGCTAAATGACTTTTTTGAAAAAGTTTGAAGCCCAAAATGTCATTATATCTTGTTCTATTATCATTTTTTTATTATCTTAAAGTATGGTTTTATTTACGAGAAAATCATACAGATATTATTATTGAAGAGCCTCGTTAAAAACTTTCATAAGAATTGCTATTTGTGGTTAGTAGCTAGTTAGAGTTGTTCAGATCAGTTAGTAGATTAGTTAGAGGATTCTCACCTTGTATATATATTCGAACAGATAATGTATTTTTACATATGTGAATGAAATACAGGAAATGTTTTTCATATTGATTCTCACATTTTAACACTATTTCTCTTGAATCAATTTAAGACTCAAGTTCGATCTTAAAAAAGTATCATTAATTTAAAGATTATTGTTTGATGTACCAACAATAGTTTTTTTAACTCCATAAATAGGGTTAAGAAACAGCTAGGCGCCATTAGAAATGGAAAAAAAAGTTCGTGCACGACAGGTTTCATCTTGATCTGATATTTCAGTTTTTTTAATGAAATTTGCGTTTGGGGTCGGGTTTGAATTTATAGAGAATTTAGGGTAAATATGACAATACATTTTTATACCTTTTATATTTTAGTTAGGTTTTAATAAAAAATGTAAATAATTAGCATAAAAGTACAAGAATTATGGTTTTAAATTAAAATTAACTTTAATTTTATGTTATTAAATTGAGTAAATTAGTATTTTATTCCATTATTCTTTTATTTTGATAAAAAAATATGTGAAAAAATAAAAATTATGTTAAATCGGGTCGAGAAACCCCCACACCATTTTCATCCCTAGACGCCATGTATCTCATTTAATTAATTTTTTAAAAAATAACAATTAAGGAAATATGGTGATTTCTTAATCCAACTTCTTAAATTAAAAACTTTACCGCCAATATATTAAATAGCATTCCAAAATTTATTTCCGTAATTAATAAAATATAATTATATCAATATTAATATCATTACAATTTTTTTAAAAATATATATATTTTTCGGGATAGAAACTGTAAGTCTATATTTTTCATGTTTGAAAATAAAAGGATTAAAAGCATGGACTTTTGGGATGGAAACTGTAAGTCTATAGTTCACACAGCCTCGAAACAAAGCTTTCAAATTTTGTAATTTTTTACCGGGCAAATATGATTTTATTCATTAAAATATATCGTCTTAACTTAGTATGTCTGCCTTGTTAAAAACTTTCTAAATCTTAAATGAAAGAAAAAGTACAACACATACAGGTAAAAAAACGACATCAAATACCATAGTCTATAGTACACATGGTCTAATCCCGCCAAATTACACACCACGTTCTAAATAAGCCATACACCAATTAACTAAGCAGGACCAGACCAACGGGGTTGGTCCAGATAGTAAGCAATCTAGTATTGCTTAAGCATGTTTCGGTTTCGAAGCCATGTGTATGTAGAAAATTCTTGTTGGGAGACTCACCTACCAAAATTAAGTATGCGATGCTGGTCTATTTAAATTAGTCAAAGCAAAACCCTAAAAATCAGAGGGTAACCAAAGAAAACTAAGCGGGACCAGACTTCACCACTTAACAAAATTTATACCTACATATCCCTTTATTGGTCATGTTTAGCAACGTTCCCCTCAAGTGTTCATATATTTAATTTTATGAGGTAGCTAAAGTCAACGGTCCCCTCAAGTGTTCATATATTTAACATTAGAAGTAGTTAAAGTCAACGTTCCCCTCAAGTGTTCATATATTTAACGATATAGTTATTTTTTAAGAAGTTTACCGAGTGGTCCTGGGAATCGAAAAAGTTCAAGGTGGTATGGTGGAAAACGTGGAGATAACGGGAAGTGCGGTGGTGACAAAAATCGAGAATGATTTGGCTTTCGACGAGGGATTCAACATTACATTCTTTCATTAGGAAGTGTCTTTTTTGGAGTTGAAAGGCTATTGATCGCTTGATCCATTAGTCGATATTATATATGAAAAATTATTATACGGTTCCGGTTCACCATATCATCTGTGGTTCTTATTTAATAAAAACCAGTTAATTGATTTTTATTTTTCAAGTTATTTTTTCCTAATTAATTTTTATATAACAACTCACTCCCTATTTACATGGTAAAAAAAGTGAAGATTAATCTTTAAAAAATGACATGGAAAATAAAAAAATTTGTTGGCTGTTTTTTAGTGGATGAGACAACGGATGACGTGGTAAACCGGGACCATATAATAATTTGTCGTCATTATGTGTTCTTTTCCCCTTTTAAGTTGAAAAGTTTTTTAATGAGGCATATAATAATTATATATGTCTTTTTTTATAAACAAAATTATATTTTTGCCAAGCAAAAAAATATCTCTTTCTGTTTTTTTGATTTGGTCGAGTCTTGATCTAACTCTTCTTATTAGACGAATTTTTATTTGATCACGCTTTTTGAGAATGTCTATTTGAGATGAGTTTTTATCTAATTTTATATTTCTTCATACTCTTTACCTTAATTAATAAATTTCATTCTACTTCGCGAAAAGATGATAAGATTAAAGTATATCAAAAGTTAATTTTGGAGCACTTCTCTTTTGAAATCACGCACAATCATTTTTATTACACATGTTTAAAACCACTCCGTATCCTCGTCGATTTCGTTCTCTTTTCGGTTGCTTGTCAAGTAATTCGTTTCCAATGTTGCCCCTCTAATCAACACATGCCTCTATATACATTAGTTTACTTTAAAGCTAGCTAATTAGCATGTGCACCGGCGTCCATAAACTCATAAATGAAGAATAAAGTGACGTCCATGTGTATGAACTCATCTACATGACGACTAACTGGATAGTATAACATGTGACAGATATTACTTAATTTTAGTTCAGATTTCTAATAAGAATTATTTAGAAAAAAATGGTGAATAAAATATATTTAAGAAATAGTGTTTTTTATAAATTATTTAGGGACAACGGCAAAGTTTTTTTTGCTCAGCAAAATAACGGTAAAATTACCGGCTGAAGTTAAAAATTTGAGATTTGTTCTTTTACATTATCAAATTTCACGTTGGTTAGATATTAGCTTATTTAAATGTATTATAACAAATAGTTATTTTTATATGTATAATTATAATTATTATAACAAAGAGTATTACATTTTTTTTTTTTAAATACACGTTGTAATAAACAACCACCATGTTGTCATCGAGTATGCAGTATATGTAGGCGTCTAGTGAGACAATGGAAGCACAAAACAAGGCAAGCAACACAAAATAACTCGAGCAAGATGTCAAAGGTTACGAAGAGAGCTGTCCTGGTCGGTTGCAACTATCCCCTCACCAAATTCAGGTTGCATGGGTGCATAGAAGATGTGAATTCCATAAAAGGCTTGATCATGTCCAGATTTGGGTTTCATGAGTCCAACATTCAGGTCCTAACTGATGATGAACACGACGGTGCACCGGGATCGTCGTCGTTGCTGCCCACTGGTGAAAACATTAAGGCTGCCCTTAATGGAATGGCGAAAAGGGCTAAAGCAGGAGATGTCCTGTTTTTCTACTTCAGTGGATACGGAACAGCCATCCCGGTCTTGGAAGCCGGCAAGGCTTTCAGGCAGGACGAAGCAATCGTGCCTTGTGATTTGAATCTTGTCACTGGTAGAGCGGCTTTTTCGTTTCCCTTTGTGCTTCAATTTGATTGATTCATACAGTATATATATAAGCATTGTTGTGCAGATGTGGACTTCATACGTTTAGTTAACCGGCTACCACAAGGAGCAAGCTTCACAATCCTTTCAGATTCATGCCAGACCAGTGCTCTCATTGGAAAAGAGTTAGAACAAATTGGAGCTGCCAAGAAAAGAATAACCCTAGGAAATCCCCCCAAGGCCAAGGCTAAGTTCCTTGATTTTGATTTCATATGTCATGCGATACATGCAGCAGCAGGCTTCCCCCACGACGGAGGAAATACAATTTCCGAAGGTGCTCACAAAATCTTCGGGAAGGATGTGAGTCTCAAATTCCATCCTCATTATATAGAGGGGGCATTTGGGTTGGATCCGCTGCAGGAGGAGGAGGAGATCTTAGTAAGTGGGTTTGAGGCGGATGAGACATCGTACGACATCGTTTCAGGCAATAGAGCCTTCGGGGCGTTCACCGATGCAGTGGTTAAATTCCTCGATCGCCACCAATTGTGTCCTACCATAAGCAATGGAGACCTTCTGGATGGGGTTGCCAATGCATTGGAGGAGCAAGGATATGAGCAGAACCCTTGCCTCTATTGCTGTGAGATGAATACATTTGAACCTTTCTTGGGCGGCTTTGCTTAAATTTCCGATCAAACTCTGGCCGCCAAAATTATTGACGACGATAACGATGATGACGATAATAATAATAAGGTGATATGTTTTGCACTGCTAATACTACTACAATAAATTGGACGGGATCGGTTGACTTACGTCTACCACTATTTATCCATGCACGTTCTTATATGTTTGTTATGTTAAGGCCTTCAAACTTATGCCATTGTATATTTCTATATATGTATGGATACATATAATAATTGATAAATAAGACAGGCTTTTATATATTTTCTCATTTCGCACTATGTTTTTCTTATTAACAATAAGTTGATTTAGTAAGATGAGTCTAGACCCGGTAAACTTGACCTGAAACTCGAGACCCGAACCGATTTACTCGACTTGAGACCCGATATAGACTCAAACATGATAGTCTAAACTTGACCTGAATCCAAACCAAAACCGAATTGAACTAAAATCGACCCGAATTTAGTTAAACCAAAAATCAACCCGAATCGAAATGAACCGAAATCGAAAATAATCAAAACAAAAACAACACGAACCGAAAATCAACCCAAACCAAAAGAATTCCAAACCAAAAATCAACCGAACCAAAAGCAACCCAAACCGAAAGAAACCCGAATTTAATTTCCTCAAATATGTATGTTTTATTCTCATTTTGTGATATATTACTAATTAACAACTACCTTTAGTAATAGTTTAATATATTTTTTCTCATTTAAAAGATCATATTCATATATTGACTCAAATTGAAATCTGACCGACCCGATATTGACCCGACCTGAAAAGTCAACCGACCTAATATAAACCCGACCTAAAAATTCAACCGACCTAATATAGACCCGACCTAAAAAGTCAACCGATCCGATATTGACCTAACCTAAAAATTAATCGATCTGATATTAACCCGACCCGATACACGACTCGATTCGAAATAACATAAACTCGAACTAAATTCGAATCAGACCTAAACCGACCCTGTAACACCCCAGTTTTGGGCCTAGGTGTTAGCTGGAAAGGTTAGACGGTTCGGGAGAACCAAAGTTAGAGATTCGAGTCAGATTGGGAATAAATATTTTTGAGCGAGATAAAAATATGGAAAAAGGTTTAAAAATCTTTATTTAATATATATATATATATATATATATATATATATATATATATAAGGTAAAGTCAATTTTGGAAAATTGGAGTCGGAAATGAGACATTTTGGCTAGTGACCAAAATGTAAAGTTTCAAAACTATTTTTAGTGACAGTTTTGTAAAAGGGTCAAAACTTTGAATCTTTAAAGAGCTATATTTCTAAAGTCTAATGTCAGAATTTTATCCCTTAATTGGATACTTTTAAACGGTTTTGGAAAATATAAATAGGTTGGGAGAATTAATTTTATAATTAATTGCTTAAACAAATTTCACGTAACTAATTTTCTCTAAAAGGATTTTCTCTCAAATTCTCTCCATCCAAACACTCTGTTCTTCTTCAAAATCTTAAGGTAAATTCTTGTTTCTCTAATATTTTGTTTTCAAATGAATTCTTGATGGTTTTCTATCAAAATTTTATTATTTTAATCTTGTTTTCTCATGTAAACAAATCCAATTAAGGGGAAAGCAATCTATTAGAGGCGAGCTTCATTTTCTCCTCTAATATAAGGTTATTTACTGAAATTCCCAAGTTCTTGACTCTTTATAAATGTTTTCTATTGAGTTTTAATGCTTTAATTATGGAATATGGTTAAATCAAGATTTAATTGATGAGTTTATGTGATTTTCGAATTGGATCTATTTTGCTGGGTTCTTGATTGGTTTTAATCAAGATTTTGATGTTATATAATGTTAATAGATTGATTTTAACATTAGAATCCCGAAGCTATGTGAATCTCTAATTTTCTAGGTTGCTAGTTATGTGTTTTCAGGAGTTGTGGAGGTTTAATGTATGTTGGAGATATAAGGATTGGGTTGGATTGTTTTTGGATGTCAATTGATGTTAATTGATGGATTGAAATGTTAGATTATGGCTGGGTTGTGTTTAGGTTAAGTAAGAAAGTGTTTTCGGATTGTTTTCGGAAGGAATTTTGGTAGATGTTTGTGAGGCGAAGTTGAGAAGTTAAGTTGCTGGGATTATGAATGCATGAAGATGCATTAATCCTCTATTTTTATGTGATTAAAACAGGGGAGAGTGATCCTAAGGTCACCGGTGAAGCTTCAGAGGCTTTGGACGCTTGTTTCTGCATCGACAATTAAAGCTTTGCGTTGTCGGTGAGTGAGAACGTGGATTTTTGCTTTAAAATGGTTTAAATGTGGTTTATGGGAGTTTAAACTTAGCTTGAAATGCTTGTTTAAACTCGAAAGTAAGTATAAAAGGAATTTCTCTCTCCATCGTGCTTTAATGAAATGGTTTTATGCACTTGTTTTGAATTACATGGTATCTACTGTTCAATCATGTTTTTAAGTATGTTTAATACTGATTTTGATCATGAAATGATGATGGATGCACGTGGTAAGTGATCCATGTAAGTATGAGTTATACTTGTTTAAAAGCATGGTTTGTTGCTTTGGAAATGGTTTTGAATTGATGCATATAAAAACAGTGAGGTACATGGTTAATGTTGAATTATATTGGCAAGTGATATGGTTTAAATTGTTATCGGATATAGTTGGCTGGCTATAGGATTGATAGTTTACTATAAAAAGTCACCTTGGATGTTGAGGGGTTTATACGGTGTACCGAATACTCCATCTAAGTACCCTAATGGTTGAGGGGTTATATGGTACCGAAAACTCCCGTTAGTGGATTATGCATCTAACAGATGATTGGGGTTGATGCCCCTAAGTTGTGAATGTACCCTTGTATTTCGGTTGAGATGACATGAAGTGTTAAGAGGACACTTGTTGAATCTGTGTATCCGATATATTATTTTGAAAAGTGGAACTTGGTTTATAATCACTTGAGAGCCAATATAATTGTTGATGTATCATGTTAAAGGATGCTAATGTATAATATTGGTTTATACATGTTTACTCTTTAAGCTTTGTATATGGTTGTTATGCATGGGAAGGCTTAAATTGAGGGTTAGCATTGGGACATGTTGTTGATCCATGATACATGTTGCATATGGTTTAATATGCTGATTTTTTTGAAAGTCTTAAGTGCATGGTTTTCAAGGCATGATGTTTAATAAATTGATTGAAATGGTGATTTCAATTTGGTTTTGAGAAAATGGTTTTAAAATGCATTGATGATGTGTTGTTTGAGCACTTCTCACTAAGCCTCGTGTGCTTACGCTCTTCTTGTCCATCAATACAGAGAATTAAAGACCGCGAGGCAGCGTGTGGGCAAGGGAATACCAAGGACTTCGGGATTTGAAAGTATAATTTTGAATTAGACTTGTAGTAATAAAGGCAATAGGGTTCATTGTTGGTTTGGGAGGCATTTTGTTAAACTCCCTGTTTTAGCATGTTTGCTATGTTGTTTATGGATGTAAATGGCCTTTAATGCTTGGTATTGCTTGGATTTATAATTCATGATTTGAATGACTTGGTTTCTAGGAAGCATGCCTCTAGTTTAACCTTTGAAGCAAAATGCCATGATTTGTTGATGTTCCTGTGATGATTTGTTGTGGATTGATCCTTGGTGATGTTGTGTTTATGTTAGAAGCATGTTGGAATGTTTTGGTATCTTAGAAAGCATGGAAAATCAACAAAAGTGCACATTACGTTGTGAGCAATGACATTTTGGCAAGGCATACCGATACGCAATAGCTATATCGGTGCGATTTTAGGCTACTAGAATCTGGTTTTTGAGAAATGCCAAAGCGTACCGATATACTTGCTCGTGTACCGATACGGGCAGCTATTAATTTAGTTATTGTGATGTTTGAAAGTTTATGTTTCTTTTGTTTTGGTCCATGAATGTTATGTATGCAATTGCATGAGTTTGAATGATCGTTATGAGCTGATTTATGGTATGTGAGCATGAAACTTGATTAATTAAGGATTGGCAACTTTAAAATGAGTTAAGTCCTTATAGTTTTCTAGAATTGCAATTTGGTCCCTAAATTCCAATTACGAGCAATTGGATGTCAATTCGACGCCCGATTGAGCTGAGTTTTCACCTGTGTAATAGCCATTTTTTGTTTGGGCTTCGAATAACCAAATTTTAAAAATCCAAAAAATAAACTCATTGCTTATCTTATTTGTTTTCCCTCGTTAATAGTACTATTATTATCATTATAAAACTAAAAAAATCATAAAAAAGATTAGTTTAAGTTAACAGACCAATATTAAGTAATAAAAAGAAAGAAGTCCATTAAAATTAACAGTCCATTTCCATTATTTTCTAGGCCCAAAAAAATTAATTACATATAATATATTACATGACCCATTTTGGCCCAACATTAATTAAACAAAAAGCCATAATCCCATGTTTTGTATCTTTGTGCAGCCAAATTTGGGCCGTTAGATCTGGCTACTAATCTAACGGTCCAAATGAGAGCTGAAATGACTCCCCAATTTACCACGCTCTCTCACGCGACGGCCTTTCAGGTTCTTCACGCACCCACGCGTAACTTTTGACTTTCTCCACTCACGCGTGTACAACACCGTCTGACCCTTCAACCGCACTCCTCACTAGCGACCATTAGAATCCTGGTCACATCAGTGATCACTTTGCCACGTCGTCACCATTTCACCAGCCACATCAGCGACCACGTCAGCAGTAGCCCTCCACGGCAGTAGCTGCCCCCTCGTCCTCAGCCTCCAACAACCACGTTAGTTGGTTCCCTCTCCCGTACAACACCCTCACATGCAAACCAAACAAAAATCAGATAATTTTAGAGACAAACCAACAATATCAGAGCTGTACATGAATACAAACAAGAGAATGGGCAACCAACCACAATGTTTTTTCTTTTTCTAATATATAGAAAATCATGTAATTTCGATGTATATAAACCGAACCCATCACAAATGTAAACCCTAGATGGAAATTATTGGAGAAACAATATAGAACAGAGAGCAAAAATCCTCAAGTTCCTGAGGTATATCCATCTTCCCTTTTTCATTATCGAATTCAAGCATAAACATATAGAATAGGGTTTCATTTCTTTTACCTTGGTGGCGTTTCTTTCTCTTCGTGCCCTTGCTTTTCCACGTTGGTGACAAGCCCTTCGGCTTCCTCGACCGCAACGGGTGAACCGATTAAAGAGCAAGGTTTTGGAGAGAGGGATATTGGTTCGGTCTTAGAGTTTTTAAAGCTGTTTTCTGGGTTTTAAAAGGGAATGAAGCTGAGTTTTGAAAAAGGGATGTTGGATTTGGTTTTTAAAATAGAAAAAGGGTTTGATTTGGTTGATTTTTGGGTTTGCCGGCCGGCGCGACCTGTTTTTGGAATTGGTGGCGGCATGGGCAAATCACCGTCTTGGTCCCTCCGCATGGGAAAATTACGCCCCTTTAGGGCTTCCGCCTTTCATAATCGCTCCCCTGGTCCCCGTTTTTTTTCAAATACTTGTAATTTCATCCCATGTTTTAATCGGACTTGTTTTTCTTTTCATTTGGCCCACTGATTTGATTTCTTTGCATTTTGGTCCTTTTTTCAGTGGTTAAACCCTTTTCTTTTGTTATCCTTTTTTTGCATACATGTTTAATTTGCTGTCTTGTTTATTTATTTCTTAATTTTCAGCTCCTATTTCCTTAATGTTGTTTGGTTGAATATGTTCTTAATAAATAGTTATATATATATATATGTTATAGTATATAATATTTTCAATGTGTGTTATAGTATCACTACACCAGATTTGGTATATAGCGGCACTTTTGGTGGCATTTTTAGGGAAAACACCGTGAATATTGTACTTATCACGACGTTTACAGTACAATCGCCGCAAAATGACAAATTTCGCGGCATTTTTAACATACACGCCACTAAAGAATAACATATAGTGTTGTTTGTGTAGAAAATGCCGCAATAGGTTTAGTTTTAGCGACATTTGGTTTCACAAATGCCGCAATAGGTCTAATTTTAGTGGTGTTTATAACAAACGCCGCAACAGGTTTAGTTTTAGCTTTGTTTTATTTTACAAACACCGGTATAAGTCTACTTTTAGCGACATTTTATTTTACAAACGCCGGTATAAGTCTACTTTAAACGACGTTTGGTTTTACAAACGCTATTATAGGTCTGCTTTTAGCGGCGTTTAGTTTTACAAACGCCATTATAAGAAAATGGAATAAAAAAAATTAAAAAAAAACACCGTATTAAATGAAAAAATGAAAGAAAAGAGTAAAAGAAAAGAAGTTAAATCACGGGATTTTAAAACCCATTCAAATGTCAAGCCCCTATTTTATCTCAAACCATAGCGCCACTGTCATTCTCCACATCGTCGCTTTCATTTCGGTGATCACTCCAGAAAGCCAAAGCCACCAAGATAACGCCACTGTCATTGTTCGAACCAAACTGCACTGATTTATTTTTCTGTACAGTGTTTTTTTCTGCGCTGTTTATTTTTTCTGCACAGTGTTTTGTCGAACTAATTCCAATCTGATTTTTTTTCTTCATCATTTTTCCACTTCGAAATAACCTCAACTTGTCCTGAAAAGGGTGACAAAAATAATTGAAAAGAAAGCAAAAGTAAAATAGGCTCGGTTTAATGATGTGATAAACAAAGAAAAGGATTAAAGGCTCAAAACGGTTCACTAAGTGAAAAATAGATAAAAAAGGGTAGGCTATTTTGTTTGGGAAGAAAAATTGGTTTAATTCTAATGCCTCTATCATATTAAAGCATCATAATCAAAATGTGTAGTCTCGACAAGCATCGAGTTACAAGTTCTAGAATGCAATCAATTAATTTGGTACACTCAATTGAAACAAAGAGCAAGAATAAAAATATATGCTCATTAGGCTCGAAACTCACACGAAAGGTCTATTGAACTAAGTCATGCATCCAATTCAATCAACAAATTCATGAAACCACCAAGGAAAATTTACATAAATTAGTCAAGCCATGCTATCGTGCATCCTAAATTCAACAAGAACAAGATTGAATTCACAAAGAAATGCAAATAAATTAAATCAAACAAGAGACTAGCAACCAAAGTCATCAACAATTCTAATCAAGAAACAACTCAATTTCAATCGCAAATCGTAAGTGAGAGTCAATTTGATTTCTAATTCCACCCCTCACTTAATTATAATGTCCCATTATGGAAAATAAAGTGCAAAAGAGGGAATGAAATACTCCCTTAGCTAATTGAGGCCACGCCTACGACCACGTCTTTGACGAGACGTGCCCAGACAAAGAAAGGATAAGATTTTGGCAATATTGGTTTCGATGGAGTTCAAACGCTCGTTAACATCTGGCTGAGATTATTTTCTTGTGCTGGTCGAGGAACCGGCCTCTAGAGGAAAACACGCTCATTACGAGGTGTACTAGTGCCCGGAGAAACAATATATGGCCATCGAGAGTACCGGCTAGAAGACCCATTGTATCCAAGCACCTTGCATCCAAAGCATCCATGGGAAAAGCATAAGTAAACTGTGAAGGATCAAATGTCAGAGGGAAAAGTCAAGATGCAAGATGTGTGATATAAGGACTAAGAATAAGTGGGCGTTTGGTTCGCGCAACATGCTCAAAGGCATAGGCAAACCAAAAGCCTAGATTTACCTTAATGACGGCTTGCATACACCATAAAAAGAAAAGTTCGACCTTACTCAAGTTGGACAAAGTGTCATTACGACCTGAATAGTTGTACACAAGGAAATGATGTATGTAGCAGAGTGCCAGATTATGAATAGCCCATCCCTTTGACGCACGCGGATCGTATTTGGAATCTGCCAAGCCAGTAAGAGTTTCATAGCACATGTCATTATCAAAGTCTTGCAGAATCTCAAGTAAAGTAGTTAAATACCTAGGATCCGTGACATCTATCACGAATCTCATATAAAAATTAAATGTCGTAATTGACATTCTAAAATATTGACCAAACAGTCGAAAGGATACGACATCAGGAGAATGCATAGAAATAACACGATTTTTATAAAATGAAAACGTGGCATAAAATTCAAACACCAGTTCATAATACGTGTTACATCTAATTTCGGGATAAGTTGTCCAACCAATCGCATCAAAGAACTGTATAACAAACTCGCGCAAATGTAAAGTTTCTAAAGTTTGGGAGGAATATACTTACAGACTTGAAAATGACGATGGCGAATATGATTAAATTGCTCCAAGTCGTCGCCACCAAACTCCAAATAGCCATGTAAAACCTCCTCAGTTGGAACTGAATACCTACAACCACGTCGATAGCGTTCTGAACACTCTTCCTGATCGGGCTGTTCGTTTGGAACGGTACTGTTTCCTGAGCTTGCTGTGAATGGTAGAGAATTTGGACGTTCGTTGTTCGAGTGGGATGAAGCGGGCTGATCAGAATGATGTCCATGCTCAAAGTTTGGTTGTTCCGTCGATGGACCGCTCACGTGGTGATTAGTTCCGAAAGTTTCTGTGAAGCCAAAAATAGGAGAGGAACAACTGAAATAAAATCAGAATTTACCTCAGTTGTTTGATGCGGCAGAGACGAATGCATGTGAGAAAATGCAACATCGCTATACATAGAATGAAAGGAGGGCATCAGTATTCTTGAAGGCATGTCCCGTTATTGCTGGGTTCCATCGGCAACATCAGACATCGACTGAGAAGATACGGCGAAAGGTATATGGTGGAAGGATGGTGATGATGGTGTCGGCTGGCTATACGGTAGCTGATGGCGTGAAGACCTGGCAGCCGCGCTGCTACCCAAACGATTGAACAGATCGGCTATTGAAGTGATCGAGGGCTAGTTTCTGGTCGTTCGGTTATGTTGCGACTGCCTGCTGCTACTGTCTACGGCCGTGACGTAGGGGAAGCGACAGAGGAACGGGCTGTGAGTTTGAATCGCTGTTTACTGCCACGAACTGCAGTGGTGCCATCTGACGATGGTCGCTGAGGACTAGGGTAACGGTGTTTGAGGGAGCCAGCGTGCTTGATCCCTTGTACGCATCATTGCCGATTGGAAAATAAATGAAGCAAAGGAAGGTGGTTAAAAGTTGAATGGGATTATAGGTTGATGAAACGGCTGAGGAAGAAGGGGAATAGTATTAGGTCTGGGAGGGAAACGTGATAGAAAAGTGGAATTGAAAAAGGATTGTGATAACTTATCACAAGTGGGGCCAACAAAATTTCAAAAGGTAATAGGATTGGGTCAAAATTTGACCGATTATGATAGGGAGATTTTGTCAAAATTTGATTTTGATTTTTGACTTGGGGCTGGTATAGTGCACCAATTAAAAGGGAGGTGCTAATGTGCTCCATGCTTGCAAAATATGTACATATTCGATGCAAAATACGATTAGCAATAAGTCATAGCAGACAATTTAATGCAAAAATAAAATAGAAAGAAAGAAAATAAATAAAGAAAAAAAATTGTATCGAAAAGAAATAAACAAAGTAAATTAAAAATGGGTTGCCTCCCATCCAGCACTTTATTTAACGTCGTTAGCTCGACGAGCCAATTTTTAAACCGTAGGTTCTTCTAATTCGATCTCCTCAACTAATCCTACCGGGGTGTTCTCATAATACGGCTTCAACCTTTGTCCGTTTACTTTAATCGAGCTCCAGAATTGTCTTCTATCTCCACTGCGCCATGAGGAAAAATCTGAGTTACCGTAAATGGACTGAGCCATTTCGATCGAAGTTTGCTTGCAAAAAGTTTAAGTTTTGAATTAAACAACAAAACCTTTTGGTTAATTGTAAATGATTTAAAGTATATTCTTCGATCGTGGAAGTCTTTTGTCTTCTCTTTAAATATTTCGGCGCTATCGTAAGCGTTTCGTCGGATTTCCTCTAACTCTTAAATGTGTAGCTTCTGCGCTTCTCCGATTGCTTCCACCTCCATGTTACATTGCTTAACTGCCCAATAGGCTCGATGCTCCAATTTAACTGACAAATGGCATGGCTTACCAAAAATGAGTCGATACGGCGACATCCCAATGGGACCTTTATAAGCCGTCCGGTATGTCCACAATGCGTCGGACAACTTGAGACTCTAATCTTTACGATCCGGTTTTACAATTTTTTCAAGAATTTCTTTGATCTCACGGTTTGACACTTCCGCTTGTCCGTTGGTCTGCGGATGGTAAGCAGTGGCAATTCTTTGAGTTGCTCTGAACTTTTTCATGAGCATGTCAATTACCTTGTTGATGAAATAGGTTCCTCGATCGCTAATTATCACACGTGGTGTGCCAAACCTGGAAAAGATAGAATTTTTCAAAAAATTAACAGTAGTTTTAGTATCATTATTTCGGGTAGCCTTAGCTTCCACCCATTTAGAAACATAATCAACTACAAGAATGATATAAAAATTTCCAAATGAAGAAGTAAAATGACCCATGTAATCGATTCCCCACACATAAAAAATCTTACAGATGTGAAACGGATTTTGAGGTAATTCATCATTCGGCTTAAATTCCCTACATATTGACACTTATCGCATGATTTACAATATAAGTAAGCGTCACGAAATATAGTAGGTCGAAAGAAACCACATTCCAAAATTTTATGGGTAGTTCACTTTGGTCCAAAGTGACCACCACATGAATAAGAATGACAAAATTCTAGGATAGAATTTACCTCTTCCTCAGCGACGCATCGCCTAATTACCTGATCCGAACAGTTCTTTCGTAAATAAAAATATCCCAAATATAATATCAAGACTCCCACTTTAGCATATTAATTCCAGATTTAGGCAAGTCTAAGGGTAATTTACCTATGACCAAGTAATTTACCATGTCGTCGAACCATGGAACCACTTTTTGCACCAACATCAAATGTTCCTCTGGGAACTTATCGTTGATTGGTGGGTTGGCTGTAGAAATAGGAATACGACTTAAATGATCAGCTACGAGATTCTCGCTTCCCTTCTTGTCTTTAATTTCCAAATTAAATTATTGTAAAAGCAGGATCCATCGGATAAGTCTTGGCTTCGCCTCCTTTTTGCTCATAAGGTACTTTAAAGCTGCATGGTCAGAAAAAATAATTACTTTAGTTCCAAGCAAACATGATCTAAATTTTTCTAAAGCAAAGACAATAGAAAGTAATTCTTTTTCTGTTGTGGAGTAATTTCTCTGAGCCGAGTCCAGAGTCCTTGAAGCATAGGCGATAACATGTGGTTCTTTGCCGAATCTTTGTCCAAGAACAGATCCAACTCTCGTATCTGATGCGTCACACATAAGCTCAAAATCATATTCCCAATTTGGTGCTTTGACGATTGGTGCCCTGGTCAACTTTTCTTTAAGTACATCGAACGATTCTTTGCACTCAGGATTAAAGTCAAAGACTTTATCTTTTTGTAACAGCTCACACAACAGTCGCGCTAGCTTTGAAAAATCTTTAATAAATCTTCGGTAGAAACCTGCATGGCCAAGAAAAGAAAAAATATCCCTTACAGTTTTGGGGTAAGGTAGTGAGCGTATAATATCGGTCTTGGCATTATCAACGACAATTCCATTAGACGACACAATATGTCCCAAAATTAATCCCTTATCAACCATAAAATGGCATTTTTCATAGTTTAGAACAAGATTAAATTCTAAGCATCTATTAAGCACATTAATTAAATTATCAAGACACTCATTAAAAGAACTACCATATACTGTGAAGTCGTCCATGAAAACTTCAATGTCCTTCTTCACATAGTTAAAAAAAGTACTGAGCATACATCCCTGGAAAGTGGTTTGTGCATTACAAAGGCCAAAGGGTATCCGTCTATATGCGAATGTACCGAACGAACAGGTAAAAGTTGTTTTTTCTTGGTCTTCTAGCGCAACTGGAATTTGGAAAAAACCTGAAAAACCATCAAGGCAACAATAATGAGTTTTCCCAGCTAATTTCTCAATCATTTGATCTATAAAGGGAAGAAGGAAATGATCTTTTCTAGTGAGAGAGTTCAACTTCTTATAGTCGATACAGACTCTCAATCCATTTTGTACACGCATTGGAACTAACTCTCCTTCTGAATTTTGGACCACTGTAACTCTGGTCTTTTTAGGTACCACGTGAATTGGACTTACACAATCACTGTCGGAAATAGGATAGATTACATCTGCATCAAGGAGTTTCTGTATTTCTTTTTTTACTACCTACATTATTGGTTTGTTCAACCGGCGTTGTCCTTATCTAGAAGGTTTCGCTCCTTCTTCCGTTTTAATTTTATGCATACAAGTCGAGGGACTAAGTCCCTTAATATCGGCAATAGTCTATCATATGGCTTCCTTGTACGTGCGCAATACCTTCACTAGTGCTTCCTCTTCTTCTTTGGACAAATTTTTTGATATGATCACCGGTAAGGTCTTATTTTCTCCCAAAAAGGCATATTTCAAGTGTTCCGGCAACTGTTTTAATTCTATCTTTGGAGCCTGCAAAATAAAAGGTAACATTTTAGTTTTAGAGGGAGATAAAAATAAGTCAGAATTGATAGAAAAAAAATATGTTCAAACTCCATTTCTTCCTCTCTACAGCAAAGTTCAAGATCCCTGTAAAAATTATTAAAAAAATTAGTTTCAACAAATTCATCAACTAAGGGATCAATAATATCGACATAATTAAATCTTTCAACTTGATTTGGGTATTTCATTGCTTTATAAACGTCAAATTCTATGACATCACCATCAAATTCCATTGTTAATATACTGCTTCTTACATCAATCTTTATATGTGCGGTGCTTAGGAAGGGTCGGGCTAAAACTACCTCAGAGCAAGTGTTCGTCCTATCGTTTTCCATTTCGATGACATAGAAGTCGGTAGGAAAAATCAGAACATCGACTCTCACTAAGACATTTTCAAGCACTCCCTCCGGATAGATAATAGAACAATCAACCAACTGGATAGTTACTCTTGTTTCATTCAAAGGCTCGTTAGTAATCATTTTATAAACAGAAAGTGACATAACGTTAATTGAAGCTCCTAAGTCGCACATTGCACGTTTAATTAAAAAATTTCCTATTTTGCAAGGTATAGAGAACATACCTTGGTCCTTCATTTTTGGTGGAAGCTTCCGCTGAAATACTACTGACACATGTTCTCCCAGATTTACCTTCTCGTGACCAGTCAGTCTCCTCTTTGTGGTGCATAGCTCCTTTAAAAATCGGACATACCTTGGCACTTGTTGGATTACTTCTAGGAGAGGTATGTTGACTTGTACTTTTTGGAACACCTCTAAGATTTCCTTCTCTTCGGCTCTCTTGTCACGCCTCATCAATCTTGATGGGAAGGGTGGTGCGATTTCATGAGAATGAGGAGGAAAAGGTGGTGGCGATAAAGACGTACCTTGGAGGTTGGAAGCTGGCGTTTCCTTCCCCTTCTTCGACCGTACAACATTCTCTTCTTGGACTTCAAGTGTGACAATGGTTCCACTTCGGAGGGTGATAGCACTAACATTCTCTCTCAGATTTAACTCCGTTTGAGAATGAAGTCTTCTCTACTACTCTAGTCTCCCCACGGTTTGAGCCAACTGGGTCATTTGTTTGTCCAAATCTTGTAGGTGGGTCTCAATGCGGTTTTGAAACTCCTCTTGGGATATTGCCAACCGTTCAATGATGGATTCCAATGATGACTTCAGTTGCTGATATTGTTGTTGAGTGGGCTGTCTCTGCTGATATGGTCGACTTTGCCTTTGATTTTGAGCATAACTGAAGTTTAGATTATTTTTCCAACATGGATTATATGAGTTGCCGTTGGGGTTGTATTGTCTTTTTGGAGGTCCTGGAAAATTCCCTATGGCATTCACTTGCACTGTGTCTTCTTCTTGTATAATCGGACAACAGTCCGTCGGATGCTCTGGGCTCGTACATATCCCGCAAAGCCTAACTACAATTTTTTTATCTGAAATAAGAGATTGAACAATATCAGCTAATTTATCAATTTTGTTTTTCAATGAAACTTTACTTACCTCATGAACCCGTCGAGATGGTTCACTTGAAGGATGAAATCGTTGCGAGTTAGCGGCCATAGTAGATATTAACATTCTTGCCACTGTCAGAGTCGTGTTAACAAGAGCTCATCCACTTGCTGCGTCTACCACTTTCATGTCCATAGGTGTTAATCCTTCATAGAAATACTAGAGAAGCGTTTGTTCAGACAATTTTTGTTGTGGATAGTTTGCGCATAGCTTTTTGAGACGTTCCCAGTAGTCATATAAAGATTCAGTATCCTTTTGTCGGATAATCAGGATACTTTACCTTAGCTCGCTTGCCTTAGCTGCTAGAAAGAACCTGTCAAGAAAAAGGTGAACCATGTCAGTCCAGGTTGAAACCGAGTTGGAGGGTAAATCAAATAGCCAATCCTTAGCAATATCGGATAGAGAAAATGGAAAGGCGCAAAGTTTTATTTAATCTTCAGAGACTCCCTGTGGTTTTGTGCTTAGACAGACCATGTGAAATTCCTTAAGATGTTTATGTGGATTTTTACTTGGCAAATCGTGATAGGTTGGTAAAAGGTGTATTAAGCCTGTCTTGAGAGCGAATGGTGTCTCGCAATTCAAGAATGTTATGCACATTGGCTAGTTATCATCAAGGGCTTCAGTCAGTTGACAGATAGTTTGGTTGTTTTTTCCCATCGGAACTGGTTCTTCAATTGTGTGGTCGAAATGTGATTCTGCTTCAGATGCTATTTCTAGATCACGTTCTAGTCATTGTTATCACTGTCTTTGCTTCTTTTCCCGAAGTGTCTGAGCGTGCAGTCTTCGGGCGTATGCTTCGATCTCTGGGTTATAATCTGCTTGTTCTCCCAGATTCCTCCTGGTCATAAATCAAACAAAAATAATATGTAACATTGTCGAAGTCCCCGGCAACGGCGCCAATTTAACACACGTCGTTTTCGCGTCAATATAATTCATTCTTCTCAAATAATAAATATTGGAATCAAACATAGTAAAAGAGAAGTAAGGGTCGATCCCACAAGGACTAAGAGAACTTCCTGATTTATGTTTGTTCAATCGGTGAGCCAACAAAAGAGTTAAATAATATTTAAGTATGGTGGGGGTTTGTGGAATTAAGCAAAAAAAAATGAGATTGCAGATAAGATTTAGGAAGTGAATTCAGTATGGTAAAGATTAGCCTCGGACTCTTACTTTGTCTTAGTTTTCTCGGATCATCAGAAGAAGGGTTTTTCAATTCGGGATTGACGTCGGTTACTTGCCTACAAGGATCAATCCTTGTGACAGTGCCTTGTATACCGAATACCCAAGTGCCATTTTTGATATCGATTTTGGAAATTGACCTAATCAACAACAATGTTGTAGATAAAAAATGTTTAAGAAATGTTGACTCGGACTATGTTGTTTCAATAATAACTGATTCCGATCTTAGTTTCCTCTTAGCAAACAATTTTGCTGAGTGTGTTCCCTGGAAGTCGAATGTGCTTCAATAGCCGATCCTTCCTCCCACACATTTAACCAAAACAACATCCTAACCAATGTCAATCTTTGGTTTTGAAATCATTTTGATTTTGAAATTAAGTTTAGAAAACTGAGAGAGACATCCAAAGTTGTTTAAGTGTTTTTCAATCCTCACGTTGGAATTGAGTCATTGCTTTAGTCCTTGGCTATGGAAAACTTAGCTAAGTACGATTATGGAAGAAATCATACTTAGCATTGTTTTAAAATAATAAAAAAACTAAGAACAAGAAAATAAAGAAGAAGAACTTGAATTAAACTTGAAAGTAAAAACAAGCTAAGAGAATTAAGGGATGATTTTTGAGTTTGCCTAAAGGGGGTATTTTAAATAACCCTAAAGAGATAAAAAAAATAAATCCCAAATTATTTAAATTAATCGCGAAAGATAATTCCAAAGTTTGAATTTAAATTTCGACTGATAAGTTATTTGAAATGCGGCTGATAAGCTATCGTTGCTGCTGACATGACGTCTTCTAAAAGCTGCTGACGTGGCGTCCAGTCAAACTTTTATGCCCAGATTCATTCCCACTAATTCAGCCATGAGTCCAGGAAATAAAAAATTGCACAATTTTATCAGTTTTAGCAACATTTCTAGAATCTACTGTCCTGTATTGAAAATAAACAAAAATGTCCAAATTTGCAACTTAAAACAATCAATCAATGAGTAATTATCGACAGAATAATGCATAATTTAAGCACTAATCAGGGGCAGGTTGCGAGGTTGATTGTGCGGTGGTGGGGGTAAAGAGGAAATGGACGGCGATTGAATTAATTAATTGAACAAAAAGACTGCGTGATGTTGGGGTTTTGGGGCTGCAAAGAGATGAAAAAAATGGTTATTGAAATAATAATAATAATAATAATAATAATAATAATAAAAGGGAAAAAATAATGACGGCAGATAGGTTTAAGAAATGGGTTTGGGGGATTAGGTGCATAATGTCAAAAATGCCCTCTTTTTATTGTTTGACTTCACCATCACTGCTGCGCGTTTGCAATTTCCCATTTGCACTTTCTTTTGATTTTTTTGCTTCCCACGATCATGTCATTTGAATTTGGAAAAAAATCATGTGCAATTAGAAAGAAATTGGATAAAGATAAAAATAAAAATAAATGAGTAAAAATAAATAAAACAAAAAAATGGATAGAAATTAAGCAAACGAAAAATAAAATAAAATGGGTTGCCACCCACTAAAGCGCTTTATTTAGCGTCGTTTAGCTCAATGACCTGATTCAGACTACAAGCACTATGACAAATACTTCCTCAAATTCATGTGCTTTATCTAACTGGGAATTTCTCTATGAGAAATTTTACAATCTTTGAGTTGCTTCATTTTTTTGACAAAACATCTCTTTTACTCTTTAATTTATCTGGCGGCAATTTTAACTCTAAATTTGGTGCCTGCAAAATGGAAGGAAATATTTTAGTTTTCGAAGGAATTAGGCGCAGTTCGTAATAAATAGAATAAACATTTTCCAACTCCCTAATTTCTTTGTCGTGACCTTCCAATTCCCTACACAAATTATCAGGTAAATTAGATTCAACAAGTTCACCAACTAAAGGTTCATAAATACCAACGAAGCTAACGTTTTCCATAGAATTTGGATGTTTCATCTCCTTATAGACGTCAAACTTAACAACCTCATCGTCAAATTTCATGGTAAGAATGCCACTTCTAACGTCAATTTTTTGTATTCGTCGTACTAAGGAAGGGACGGCCGAGAAGAATTTCTGAAGAAGTGTTGGACCGATCGTTTTTCATGTCTGTTACATAGAAATCTACCAGAAAGATGAGGTCATTTACCTTTACTAGAACATTCTCAAGAAGTCTTTCCGAGTATATTACATATCAGTCAGCTAGTTGTATTGTCACCTTTGTATCCTTCAAAGGCTCAGCAGATAGTGAGTTATATAGAGAAAAGGGCATAACGTTAATAGAAGCGCCTAAATCGCACATTGCTCGTTTTATACCAACATTACCAATTTTGCAGAGAATGGCAAACATACCTTGGTCCTTCAACTTTGGCGGTAGCCTTTGCTGAAAAACTGCTGAGACATGTTCTCCCAGGTTCACTTTCTCAATCCTGATAAGCCGTCTTTTGTTAGTACATAAATATTTTAAGAATTTAGCATGCCTTGGTACCTTTTGGATTACCTCAAACAGTGGAATATTAATTTCTACTTTTCAAAATACAGCCAAGATCTCATTCTCTTCAGCTTGTTTGTCTCACTTTACCAACCTCGACGGGAAAGGAGGTGGTACGGTGTAAGGAGATGGCGTAGAGGACAAACCTGATGTTCCATGTTGGGTCGAAGGTTATGCTTTTCATTATCTTTCTTTTGGTTGTCCTCCTTTGTGGCTTTCGATTCGACGATGGTGCTACTTCAGAGTTTGATGGCGTTGACGTTTTCTTTTGGGTTTGGTTCAGTTTATGAGGGTAGTTTACCTTGAGTCTCTAGTCATCCTACTGCTTGGGCCAATTAGCTCATTTGCTTGTCCAATTCTTGTAGATGGGCCTCGGTGCGGTTCTGAAACTTTTCTTGAGACATCGCCAAATATTCTACGATAGACTCTAAAGATGACTTTGGCTGTGGATAAGGTTGTCGCTGTTGGTGTGCTTGATTTAGTCTTTGGTTTTATGCTTAACTGAAGTTCGGATGATCTTTCTATCCCGGGTTGTATGTTTTAGCATTAGGATTGTATTATCTCTATGGAGGTCTGGGAAAATTGCCTATGGCATTTAATTGCGCAGCATCCCCCTCTTGTATCATCAGGCAGCAATTCGTTGGATGTTCTAGACTCGTGCATATCCTACAAAGTCTAGTCGTGACTTTTTTATCTACAACAAGAGATTGAACAATTTCAGCCAATTTGTCAATTTTATGTTCTAATGAAACGTTACTTACCTCGTAAACTCGCCGAGAGGGTTCACTAGAAGGGTGAAATTGCTGGGAGTTAGCGGCCATCGTAGAGATTAGAGTTCTTACCTCTATTGGGGTCATGTTCACAAGTGCCCCTCCACTTGCTGCGTCGATCATCTTTATTTCTATAGGAGATAGGCCTTCATAGAAATATTGAAAAAACGTTTGTTCCGGTAGTCCGTGTTGTTGGCAATTTGTGCACAACTTCTTGAATCTCTCTAGTAGTCGTATAACGACTTTGTATCCTTTTGTCGGATACTCAAGATGCTCCGCCTCAGTTCGCTTGCCTTAGCCACAGGGAAAAACCTGTCAAGAAAAAGTTGTGCCATGTTAGTCCAAGTTGTAACAGAATTGGAAGGTAGGTCAAATAACCAATCCTTGGTAATATCAGCTAAAGAAAAGGGAAAAACGCGAAGTTTTATATGGTCTTCAGATACTCCATGTGGTTTTGTACTCAACCAAACCATATGAAACTATTTTATGTGTTTATGTTGATTTTCGCTCAGCAAACCATGATAGGTAGGTAAAAGATGTATCAAGCCTGTCTTAAGTGAGAATGATGTTTCTCCATTCGGGAATGTAATGCACAACAGTTGTTGATTGTATGGTGACGCGACAAGTTGGCGAATGGTTTGGTCTTCATCAGCCATTGGGATTTGTTCATTGCCAATGTACTTAAAGTGTGATTCAGATGTGGATGACGAATCTAGTTCTTGTTGGAATCGTTGTTATCGTTGTCTTCTTTCCCGAAGTGTGCGTGCGTGCAACCTTCAAGCAACTACTTCTATTTTCGGTTCAAAATTTGCAAATTCGCCTGGATTCTTCCTGGTCATAAATCAAAGCAAATAATATTAGTAACTTTGTCGTAGTCCTCGTCAACGGCGCTAATTTGACAAGTGTCGTAACTGTCAAATGAATAAAGCCTTAATCTCAAATTAAATAAATAAGACGTAGTATAGAGAAGAAGGTGTCGGTCCACAGGGACTAAGGAGTTCCCAATATTGGTCTAAATCGATCTTTAACCAAGAAACGTGCAAGTAAAAAAAAGGGTTTAGCGAAATGAGTTGAATAATCTAAACAAACGAAAATGATAAATAAAGGAAAGTAAATAGTTGAAAGTGATTATGATAATATATAGCCTCCAGCTTTGCGTCGCCTCAACTCGTTTCGATCACTGAAATAGATTTTACTTTGAGTTTTTGCCGGTTATAGTCTACAAGGCACAACCCTTGTAACTTGCTTTTCTCTCTGGTGAACTAATTTTCCAAGGTCAATCCTTAAAATTTAGCACTTGTTTGGATTAATGATGGCAATCGATGCTAATGCCAATGTTGTATTCTGTGCTGGAAAAGCCCGTGCTCGAATAATTTTGTCTCAACGAGAATCGTATCCGATCTTGATTTCCCTCAGCGGACCGCCGCTAAGTTTGTTCTTAGGGAGTTGAATTTGCTACAAGCCTACTCTTGTCCCCAACGGTAGATCAAAACCTCGATCAAACCAATGCGCACTTTTGGAATGAAGGAGTCGAGATGTTTAAAGGAAAGGCCGATTGCCAATCCAATAATGCTGAAAATCAAGAAAGAAGTTTGAAGGTATGAAGAGCTTTTGCAATTCTCACGAAATGAATTGGATTTCACTTAGCTATCGGTTAATAGAAAATTTAGCTAAGCATGACTATGTAAGAAATCATACTTATCATTAAAATAAAGAAAAAGAACTTAAAAGAATAAAGCAAAGAGAAAGGAAAATTATATAGCTTTAAAAGCAAAAACAAGTCAAGACAAGAGATGATTCATAGCATACCCCAAAGGGGGTATTTATAGTATCTTAAAACCCTAAGATAACCCTAAAAGATAAAAGATAAATCTAAAAATAAAATTCAAATTTTAATCCTAAACAAAAGATAATCCCAAGTTTAAATTTTAAATCCGATTTTTAAGCTATCGGCTTGCGGCTGATAAGCTATCAACGCTGCTGATGTCATCTTCTAGAATTGGTGACGTGGCATCCAGTTAGCCTTTCATGCCCACTAGCCCAGTCTTGACTCTATCTAAAATTTGCAAAATTCTGCCTCTTTTCAGTGTGTTTTCCATAATTAAAAACATGTACGAATAACACATAATAAAGCCCAGATCAGCATCATATTCGAATCATTAGAGGCATAATTAAAGATGAAACAATGACCATTTTAGCTACTTAGCGAATCTCATGGGATCACATTAATCATCTTTCGATTCATAAAACATGCATAAATAGTAGGTAACAAATTTCTTTTCAAAACATAAGCATGATCAATCAAATCAATGGGAAAAGTTGAGAATAGAGAGCAAAACATCTCATACTTACTTCCGAGCTTAGGTTAGCATTTCAAGCTCAATCTAAACCCCCTAAAACTTGCTTTCAAACCTTTGAAAAACTCTTAAATCATTTCCACTCACCGACTACGCCTCGCTTGCCTTGCTGAAGCAAAATCAAGCTCCCGGATCAACCGAAACACCTTCCGAAGCTATCGGATCAACATCCTCTATTTATAACCAAAGCAAAATAGAGGATTAATGCATAACCTTGCATCAAAATCCCCAGTAACACAAAACTACACCTTCTCCTAACATCAGTTAAGCTTTCGCCACCCGAAAACTACCAAAAACACCGGCAAAACCCTTCTAACTAATCTCCAACCATTAACCAGCGAGATTAACATCAAAGGAACATCAATTTACATCTAAAAACATCCTCTCAACACCATAGAACCTCTAACAACCAGTTAACCACATAAACAAGCCATAAACTCAAAGATTTCAACCTTGAAATCAAACAACTCACCTAATTTCGAGTTTCTTATGATAAAATTATTATCTCAACATTATTTAACATCAAACACATGATTAAAACCAATCATAAACCCAGCAAAACATATTTATTACGAAAATTACATAAATCCATCACTTAAAGCTTGATTTAACCATTTCTTTCAATTAAATCATAAAACCTCCATAGCAAACTTATTAAAAGAGTCACAGACTTGGGAATTTCAATAAAGAACTCACTCACCACTAATGGATGCTTTTCCCCTTAATCGATTTGATTTACATGTCAAAACAAAATTAAATCAATAAGGTTTTGTTAAGAAATCATTTGATAGTAAGAGATTAAAGAAAATAAGATTTTACCTTAAGATTTTGAAGTAGAAATGAGTGTTTGGCTGGAGAGAATTTGAGAGAAAGCTTTTGAGAGAAAAGAAGTTACGCCAATTTTGTTGAAATGAATTAATCACCAATTAATCTCTCCATCCAATTATATTAATTAAAAACCATTTAAAATAAGTCAATTAAGGGGTAAAAGTCTGATATTAGACTTTGGCTAAATAGCTCCTTAAATATTCAAAGTCCCGACCCTTTTACAAAATAGTCACTTGAAAAATAGTTTTCAAAAATTACGTTTTAGTCACTAGAATCAAAATGTTCAAGTTCCAACCATCAATTTCCAAATTTGACTTCACCAAACCTTTTTATACATTTAAAAAGGATTTTAGAACCTTTTTCCACATTTTATTTGTCTCAAAAACATTTTTAAAACATTTAATCCTGAAACTAGTCTAAATCATTCGAACCAGTTCAACCGAACCGTCCAGCCAACCCGATTAACTTAAAGCCCAAAATTGGGGTGTTACAATGTTTGCATATTGTACAGTGAGAATGCTTAGAGAGGAACTGCAGCTGCTTCAGGAGCCTGGATCCTATGTTGGTGAGGTTGTGAAAGTTACCTGAAAGTTAATTGTACTTGTCACAATATATTTACAATTTTTCAATTTGTTAACAAATGTAAACTGATACTATATGCTAATGTATTAATGAGTAACTTTCCCAAATTTTACCTGTTAATATATAATATATAGTATGCTTTTCAATTATTTGAGTTTTTTGGAAACATGGTGTTATTCGCGGCGTTTGTAAAAACAAACACCACTAAAGAATAGTTTTTTTGCGGCGTTTGCAAACACAAACCCCACTATAGAATAAGTTTTTGCGGCGTTTACAAACACAACCGCCACCACAGAAAAAAATGCCACTATAGAATAAGTTTGTAAAACCAAACGCCACAAGAGAACAGTTTTCCGCGACGTTTGCAAATCCAAACGCCACTGTAGAGAAGGTTTTTTGTGGCGTTTGCAAACACAAACGCCGCTATAGATCTTGACTATTGCGGCCCTGGTTTTAGCGGCACTTCTTACGGCATTTTTCTAAGCTCCGGGAAAGTTTTTAGCGGCGCTAAAAAATGCTGCTAGAGGGCTAAAAAACGTAGCGAAAGACATGTCTTGTTGTAGTGTATAATATATTGTTTTTATAATGAACATAGTTTTCTTATAATATATAATATAAATTTTTTATAATATATATATGTGTGTGATATGGTTTCTTTATATAACATATAACATATAGTTTTTTTAGTATAATATATAATAGGTTTTTTTATAAAATATATAATATATAGTTATTTTATAAAGTATAATATATATAGTTTATTATAATATAATATATAGTTTTCTCTAAAATACATATATATAAGGTTTTTTAACACGTATAATATAAAGGTTTTATTAAATATATATAATATAAGTTTTTTATATTGTATATAATACATAGTTTTTATAATACATATATATAATATAGCTCTAGATATAATATATTTTGATATATAGTATGGAATATATAGTGTATAAATTTATATGTTTTTTTGGGCTTAAGGTTTTTCAAGTTTAGGTGGTTTTGGGATTGTTAGATTAGGCTCTTAGATTAGATTAATTTATTTAATTTAAATTGTGTGCTCGTCTCATAGGGCATGATCTTTAAATTAATTAAATTGATTTAGGATTAGTTTTTAGAGCCTTAGTTAGATTAAGGTTCGAATTGATTTATTGAATTTAAATTTACCCTTGGCTTATTGGGATAAATGTTAAATTCATTAAATTAATTGAACACTTCTTAATTACCCCTTTTAGGAGGAAATTAACCTTGAACCTAGATGGACATTTAAATCAAAAACCATGTTTGATTAATTCGATTCGTTTTAGATAGAATCCTTGGATCATTAGGATTCTAGTTTAAAATTAATCCATTTAATTATCGTGATACAAAATAATCCATAATTTATCAGGGTCCGCTAGTTTTAGGGTTTAATTAATCATAAGTTAATATTAGACTCACTTAGCTAATGATTATATCACTAATTGGTTTTTTCATAATTTGGGCCTTTTAGGTTAGGGCTTTAGTGGACCTTTTGTGTGTTAAAATTTCAAGCCTTTTTGTGACATCCATTTCAATTATCATTCATGCGACCATTTATTTCGATTGCACATTAATCAATTCAAATCATAAAAAGGAGGTATTTATTAATTTCGATATTTGTGTCGTAACAGTCCGAGCTCAAAGGATGTTGACCAAATATTTGAATTAATCCTTACCGTTCTAAGGTAAGATTAAAAATTGACAAATCATAACATCATACTTGAATGCTTGCACCATGCATAAAGGTAACATACAAGATTCAAACCATGAATTAACATGGCAATCATACTTATATGATGTCGATTTAACCCATGGTCCGATGTATCGCCAACCTTATTAATTAAATATCAAATTAATTTGAATTCACCAATTTGGTAAAGCCCGTTCAATTAAGGTCAATTTTCATTTAAGGACGCTAAATTAAATTCAATTTAAATTTTAACAATTTCCATCATTTTAAAAGCAACAAATATTTTGGTACTGATTTTCGGGCGTGATGGGGGTGCTAATCCTTCCCCACACGTAACCAACTCCCGGACCCTTTCAAAATGAATCTTTGGTTTTCTATGGTGTCCGGCCTACCTTATCCAAGTGGCCAGTGGCGACTCCAAATTTTCATGTTTTTCAAAAGAATAAGAATATTAAAAAAATCCATTTTTTCAGAGAATGATCTAGGGATAACCCATAGCACTGTACAATTATTATTATTTTAAAGGTCTCTACAACTTGGTGACTCCGTTGGGGATCATATTTTGTTTTTACAAAACAAAAGAGAGTTAGGCCAAGAGAATATTTGTTGATTTTAAATGAAGGAAATTATTGGGAATTTAATTTGATTTCCACGAGGTCAATTCTTTCTTTAAAATGTGACTAAGGTTGCACGGGCTTTGATAATTGGTGGTCTTTGAATTGATTTTTCATTTAATTTCTAAGGAATCGTCGACATGTGTTGCACCATGTTCATCAAGCTCTATACCTGAGCTCCGTCCCTTAAGTGGGAGTGAAACGCCACATACCCACGTGAGTAACCCTTTACGGGTCGATAATTCACTTCCAGAATCCACGCCTTTTGACACGTGAGCAGCCCTCCACGTCACTAGGTCGTGCTTTCCCTCGAACCAAAACCAATTCGCAAGCTTGTAATGGGCCAGAATTGGGGTTCTTGTTACCTTATTAGGTAATAAGATAGGCTTGGGTACCATTTTTTAGAACCAAACCCATGTGTGAGAATCTAAGATGCCCTCCCTTATTAGAGTCATGCGGATAACCATAGCGAACTAGAATTCATGTTGTTAGGCCTTTTTTATTTTTAATTCTCTTTTTGTTTTATCTACGTATCTGTTGCTAACCTTTTTCTTCTTGTTTTACTCTGTTTATTTATTTTGCATATTCATAACATTTTTATAATAAAGTGTTGATTTGATAACAGTCCAAAGTTGAAAGCTTTCATAATAGGAGAAAGAATCCATAACAATGAGTGGAAGAATCCCGAGGTTCAAGAGTGATCAAGAAGATGAGAAAATGCTAACTTAGAACTTCAGCTATGCCCTGAGTAAAAGTTTTTCTTTTATCGTTGTAATAAGACTCAATCTTCATTATGGAAAGTTGTTTAATGAGAATGTTCGTCGATCAACACTCGTTTATATTCATCTTTTCATGATAATATTATCATTTGTTGTTCTCTTTATTCCAATTTTGTTCAAATCTTCAGTAGTGTATTCTCGTTTATTCATTTGCCCCAACACTTTTGTATTTAGACATTAATATTGCATTTAGAGGATTTTCTTTGCATTTACATGCATTTATTTTGGAGAAGTTGAGATTAATTTTTTGGGATGCCCCATCAGAGAGAGAGAGAGTGATTCTGGATCAATGAAAAGTTCAATTGATTCAGCACCCTTACAGAACCCGACGTAAAACTAAGATGGCGAATGAAGAAAGGCTAGACCAAACCGAGCAAACCCAAAAGGACATGCAAATATATTTGGTCCAAAAAATGGAAGAACAGTTGGCCAAGGCCCGACAAGACATGGTGGAACAATTCAAGAAATCTCAACAAGAGGCCCTAGGATAAATGGCCCAAGTGTTCAGATTTAAGCTTCCCGAGCAAGGAGAAGTTTCTGTTGATAATCTTACGGCAAGGTCTGAAATTCTTACATCCCCGCCAGGTTTTACCCATCTTCATGCTAGGAAGCAACCAGATCCTCAAATAATGCTTTCTCGAGGAAAAGCAAAACTTCATCAGGCTAGCACCTTATCTCTTATTAATCTACCCTCCGTATCGAAAGTCAAACCCGGGGACAACGAAGTTGAAAACTTTGTCTTGAAGATGGACTAATTAATCGAGAGAGAAGCCCAAGAATAAGACCTCGTAGGAGATCGGGGATCATTGCAAGCGGCTTGAAGAGAAGATGGAAGCTATAGATGTAGTGGACGCTTTCATAAGATTTGATGCTAGCGAGCTTATTTTGGTCCAAGATTTGGTGCTACCCCCTAATTTTAAGGCCCCAGAGTTCGAGAAATATGATGGGACGAGTTGCCCCTATGCTCATCTCACCATGTTTTGCCGAAAGATGACGAGATACGACAGAGATGATAAATTGTTGATCCACTGTTTCTAAGAGAGTCTATCAGAATCTGCCACTGGATGGTATAATAAATTGAGCCGACATCAGGTAAAGTCATGGAAGGACTTGGACAAGGCTTTCCTAGCCCAATACCATCATATTAGTGATATGGTGTCGGACCGTTGGACCCTACAACACATGAAGCAAAAGCCTAATGAAAGCTTTAGGCAATATGCACAACGTTGAAGAGACATGATGGCACAAGTTCAACCCTCGCTCAGTGAGAAAGAGACAATGGCCATATTTGTCCAAAATTTGGAGGGCCTAATTTTGGATCGCCTTATAGGCCATGCGACTACCAATTTCGCCGATCTTGTGCTATCCAATGATCTCATTGAGAATGCCGTCAAGACAGGGAAAATAACAGCAGAGGAAGTGTAAGTGTATCTCACAAGAAGTCATATGGAAGGAAGGACCATAGAGTGAACTCTTTGGGGGTTTACAATACTGGTTTTACGAATCATGTCACCTTTGTGCAACCTAAGGCTACACCAAGCTCCCAAGGTCCTTCGAACCAAAACTTCAGCCAAAGAAAGAACACCGAGAAGGTGGAGTTTACCCCACTGCCGATTTTGTATGGTGAATTGTACACGAAATTGTTTGATTCACATGTAGTGGCACCCTTCTATCAAGCATCGGTGCAGCCTCCTTTCCTGAAATGGTATGATCCTAGCGCGAAATGTGAATTCTATAGTGATCAAGTGGGGCACTCAATTGAAACTTGTGTCTACTTCAAGAGGGCCATGGAAAAACTAGTCAAGCTCGGGGTCATCAGTTTTGACAAGTCTGGTAGGCTGAATACGACCACCAATCCCCTCTCGAATCATAGCGGTGGATTAAATATAATCATCGAAGAGAGCAACCAAAGGACTAGCTCTAAGGTATCAAAAATCAAATCCCCTCTTAGTTGGGTATGGAAGAAGCTGCTCGATGTGGGTCTAATCGATCAAGGAATGATGATTCCCGAGGGGTATAGTGGTCCATATTGCGAGTTTCATGCCAAAGTGGGGCACACTATTCAAGACTGTGGTGAGTTCAAGGATATTGTTCAGGGCCTGATGGATAGTAGTGAAGTTGATTTCTTTGAGGAATAAAATTGCTCTTACCACTTTAGTCTAGACGTCAAGCCCAGAACTGTCATAGGTCCTTTTCGCTTTTAGTTTCCTAAAACAGTAATGCATGTAAATCAAACCCACCGACCTAAGCCCAAAGGCGGTATCGATCTTTTGTAAAGGGCCTAAGACTACGTGGTTTAATTTCAATGAAGCGACGCATTTTGTTCTACAACTGTTTTTTCCATTCTATAAATATATCTGAGTCCCCATGTACCAATTGCATAAGGGACATTGGCTATGACCCAAAGGTTGAATCCGAGTAGCCTGTGTCTAATTGAAATCCTAGGTTGTGGGTATTATAAAGATACTCACATTTTACATCAAATAATAATAAATCGGTGCAGTTTAATGTTTGGAGCCTGGTAATAGGCATTTTAAAAAAATGATTTAACTTTTAAAGCCTGGTAATAGGCATTTTCAAAACAAAATAAAATTGTTTTAAATTTTAAGGCTTGGTAATAGACGGTTTTCCAAAAGAACTTTAATGCCTGGTAATAGGTAGTTTCTTTCAAAAATTAATCAAAGAGCACTTCAATGTTCGAAACCTGGTAATAGGTATTTTAGGATAAGAATGTATAATTTTGGTGGCACTCCGTTGAAGCCTATTCTAATCGAAACTCTTCGCTGCATGAGTGATGGTAATATTTTCAAAATCGTGACAATGCCGAGTAACTCGAGATTTTGTTATTTGCTCCATCATTTATTTCAAGCCAAAGAAATATGATGAATTGAATTCCCCAAACAAAAATAAGACATTCAAGCACCGAAAGAGCTTAAAAATGCACTTCACATCTTCAAACATCAATTCAACTTTCGAGGTCTCCTAGACACAAGACTTGCTTGGGGGCAATCCCTGGTAAGTCATTTTCAGTGTTTCTCGTGCACTTAATGTTCGGGGCATTCAATCTAGATTGGTAAATTCACAATCTGAAAAGAAAAACCTTATTTTTAAATAAGCATCTTATATTGAAATCAGAACATGTAGCCCTAGATTTTTTTTAAAAAAAGAGGTTTTCTCAGCATTACTTACAAAGGAGTTCAAAAATATAAGGACCTACAGTAAATGGGACCTCAAACCGCTGCTCCCACTAAAGAAAGAATTCATAAGTTGACCTTCGCCTTAATAAGTTAACATTTCAGAAGAAGATGACCAAACCCACAAGAGGATGGGGCATCAACGACAACAGCCCATCCAGTCTACAAGACGAAATTGGGACAAAAACAAGACCAAGCTACCAATATGGCTAGAAAGTCACGAGGTATCCCCTTTAAAGTTAACGCTGCCGTCATTGCATTGCATACCATTCATATTAACATAATTCCACTCATCATTCATTCATATCAAACATATACACCATACATCAAGTTAGATGCATTCATGTTAAGTGCATCTGCTTCATTCATACATGAAATAAACAGGTTCAAGCCTTGATCATGAAAGACAATAACAAATTGGCAAGCCCTCAACCACAAAGGAAAGCCAGATTTGTCACATCCCTAAAACTGGCCTAGTTAGAATTTGGTTCCGGTGCCCGGAAATTTTGTATCAAATATGCTTGGAACTGTAATCTTCCAATCCTTGTACTCAATTTGGAGAAATGAAAGATGTTTGGACTTGATCTAAGTTGCGAGGACCTTTTTGTAAGAAATTCAAAATTGGAAATTTTTTTAAGCTAGAAGTATCGGTACGGTGGGACTAGTATCGGTACGGTTTTGGCTAGGCATTTTAAAACAGCAAAACATGTATCGGTATGGCCTAACTGCTATAACGAGCTTACCCATTTTAGCTTGTCCGTATCAATACGGCCATAAGGTGTATCGATATGGGTCTCTGCAGAAATTGGCTTTGAATATTATATTGAAAGATAAAAGGGAATAGAAGATGAATCACCACCTTGCTTGCACCTCCCACATGAAACACCTCTGAAAAGGTGACTAATTGTCATCCAATTAACAATTGAAAGAAAGGAAAAAAAAGATGATTGAATTGGGTTTAGCAAACTCTCAAGGATATAAAAGTTTTCTATTGGTTGCTAGGTAGGTGGGAGAATGATTAAGGGTGGTGTGTGGTTTTAAAATAAGAAACAAAGATTTCTTTCTTACCTTGGAATCCTCCGAAAGCTAAAATTCACCCTTTGTCATCCAACAAGCAAACACCACTATTGTTGTCTTCAACCTCGAGCTAAGCAAGCACCTCGATTAAACTCTCAACCTTCGATCGATTTCAATACATCGTTTGAAAGCCTATAACTCAGTGATTAAAACCCCCTTATCGATTCAACGATTTCTTTGATCTTTGAGAAGCAATTTCAAGAATTAAGCCTCGATCATTCAAGTTAAGCTTGTGCGTTAGTAGGCTAATTTCCTTGTTTCGATGTTGTCTACAAGCTTCGGTAAGCTTTTAAAATGTTTTTGAATCCTTAGTTTAAATTCTAATGCAAACCCTAATTTTGTGCTAGCTCAAAAGGTGGAGAAGAACCCCGCGTCATCTCCAACGAAAGCTAGGCATCAAGGGATCATAATTCAGGAACCTTGAAAGCTTCAGAATCAAGGTGAGTGTAGTCATGTCAAGGGATTGGCACGGAGCGATCTCGTTGCATCTGTTTTGTGTTATAACTGAATTTGTGTTTAAGGGCTCAAGTAGAGCAAGAATATGTGGACTCTAACGGTAAGCATGGTAAGCTTCAATAATGTTTGATATATTTGTAAGTTCATATGTGATATCCGATTCATGCTTGTATATGGATTTTGATATAATTGTGCTATGATATGTTATGTGGAGCTAAGGCTCGATTTGCTATCCAATATGATGTGATCCGAACGGTAAGAATTATGATGAAATATGTGATCTTGGATATTATGGATTGGCACGCCATAGGGTTATTCGAGCTCACCAAGTAAGGGATTGGACTACGGTCTGCGGCTACGGCCTACATGTATGGTGAAATAACGATGGATTATGTAAGGGACTATCCAGAGCTAAGGCTCAAGGATATGACCTATTTGTGATATGTATGGTGTACAGGGGAATTTTTGCTATATGGAATCATGACTAATGGCTTGAATATGTTCTTATATGATTAATGCTATGTGAATTGTTGATCAAGCATCCCCTTATGTGATTCATATAGTTAATGAGTTTATTGTGCATTGTTATGAATACCTCACTAGGCTATGTAAGCCTAACATTCGTGTGCTTCATGCATTTTAGGATCTTAAAGAATTTCAACCTTCGATCGTGTGTTGCGGTTGCAAGTCACTCCTATGAATCATATGTATACTTATCTTTTGCCTTAAACTCTTATTAAGGTGGCATATGGTCTAAACATGTTATAAATGTGCTTTTTGATGTATGTGTAATAGCCTAAAGGTGACCAAATGCTTAACGGTAAATATGGTATGATTGCGAGTTAGTTAAACTAGTAAAATGAGCATAGAATCCCCAAAAGGTGAAAACTAGGTAAATGCACTTAGAACGCTCTAAAATTTTGTATGCTATTAAAATTTTGGATATTGGACTTGATGGTAAAATTTCATGGCATTCGGACATTTTTCAACAGGTTAATTCAAATAAAAACCAGATAAAATCTGTCATTACAGGGCAAGCGTATCGATACGGGTCAAGTTGTATCGGTACGGCCTTGCATAATTAGACTTGATAAAACAGGGCGTACCGATACACATAGAAGGTGTATCGATATGAAATTGGACAGTAAGGTCTAAAAATAAATTGTATCGATACAGCCTTTAGGGTGTATCGAAATGATCAACCTAGATCAATGTGTATCGATACATGTTTAGGGGTATCGATACCGACTTGTTATCCTTGAATTTGAAAAATAAAATTTTGGCTTAGTTTACCGATATGACCCTAAGTGTATTGGTACGGAGTTAGTTAATTATTTTAAAAGACACATAAACTAGTTTTAAGGAGTTTGCAAAATGGTCATTAAAACTTGTACAGCCTAATTGGATGGGTAAACAATTTTCGTTAATAACGAAACTTCACAGATTAATAATTGATAGGTTTAATTGTAGGTTAACGGAAATAAATTTTGATAAGTCCATCAACTTTTAATAATTATGATTTAGTCCTTAGGTTCAAAAAGAGATTAATGAATGATCTGAATAAGTTTTCGAACTCTAATAAGCTTCTGAATCTCCGATATGTTTTCAGGTAGCACTTTCTGACCCGGTTCTCTACTAGGCCGGGAAGGGGTGTTACAAGATCAACAAAGAAGATTGAAACCTCAAAGAGGGAAGATAACAACACCAAACAAGAAATGACGAACCCTCAAAGCAAAGGATGCCAAGCCTAAATGTAACACCCTCTTCCCGGTCTGATAGCGAACCAGATCGAAAATCATTATCAGAAACTTAGTTGGAGATCGGAAGATGGAATCAGAGTTTGGAACTTGTTCGAGATATTCTAATAGTTATTTTTAAGATTTGTTGAACCTATCCATTACTAGTTGCATCAGAATCAGGGTCAATTTTAGGCTTTTACAAACTTAGGGACTAAATTGTAAACTTTACAAATTAGTGATCCTAATCCAGATTCTTTATTAGCAATTGTAATTAAACTTACAATTATTGATCTATGAAGTTTCATTACTATCAGATATAGTTAACCTAATCAATTAGACCGTATAGTTATTAGCGACCAATTTGTAAACTGTCCAAATTTTGTTTTTATGCCTCATAACAGATTTAACTAACACCGTATCGATACCCTAAGTGCTGGATCGATACGCTAAGCCTAATTTAAGTTTTCAAGATTCAAAGGATGCCACACTCGTACCGATACAACTAAGCCCGTATCGATACTAGTTAACTTGCGTTGACCCCGTATCGATATGCTATAAGACCGTATCGATACCTTTTTTCCAATCAAATTCCAGTGACCAAAATCCGTACCGATACGCCCTAAATTGTATCAATATGCCCTGGTTGACCAATGTTGACCAATCCATTTATACAAGGGCCGTATCAATACGCCATCACCCGTATCGATACCTCCAGACTTGTAATGACAAAATTTTACTGGTTTTTATTCGATTTAACCTAGCAAATGTTGTCCAAACATTACCAAATTTTACCAGAAAACTAGTAAACAACAAATCTAATAGCATGCAAATATTTAGAGCATTTCGAATTCGTTTACCAAGATTTTACCATCTAGTGACTTTAGGCCCATTTAGACTAGTTTACCAAGTTCGAAACACACCATTAAGCACATTCATCACCTAGACACTAGTAGGCTTATACAAGCATCTCAAAATAAGTTATTACAACACATCTAAACCTTATGCCACCTTTATAGAAGTTCAAAAACAAAAGTAAACATACTTATAGCTTGCGGAAGTGACTTGCAACTAGGAGATTACACGATTGGAGCTCGGATAACCTCAAGACCCTGGAATGCATGAGACACACACATGTTAGGCTTATATAGCCTAGTAAGGTAGTCATAACAAATGTAAAATAATTAAATGGCATGAGTGGCACACTATGCTCATGAATAACATACCATCATACACAAATATCATAATTACACTATTAATTATATAAGTCTCATGCTTAAGTCACTTATCATACTTTCACATAATCATAGCAAATCTTAACACATTTTAATTCCTTTGGATAATGTAACAAGTGGATACACGGATTCCCCTTTACACCACACATATATCAAAAAATAGGCAGTAGCCACATATAACGGAAAATAGGCCGCGACCTTGAGTCGTAGCTCTGGATAGTATCCCTTACACAATCCATCCTTATATCCCCACATATAGGTCGTAGCCTTGGACCGTAGTCCAATCCCTTATTTATATGAGCTCAAATAATCCTATGGCATGCCAATTGTATCCAAAACTCACAAATGTCCAAGGTTACACATATTTCATAATATAGCTTACCTTTATGCCTATAGGCCATAGCATATCAGAATCAGAATTGAGCCTTAGTTCCATATAACAGATCATATCATATACGTATCATATCATGTTTTTCTTATAAAGAATTTCACATGTAACATGTCTCGATTATCACATATTTGCTTATATAACATCAATCATATCAAAAGCTTACCATGCTCACCTTTAGCATCCACATGAACATTGCTCTACTTGAGCCTTTAGCAAGATACATATTAACATGAAAATCACAAATCACATGCAATGGGTTGGCTCCGTGCCAATCCCTTGATACGACTACACTCACCTTGATTACGAGGTTCTTGGATTACAACTCTATTGTGCCTAGCTTCCTTTGGAGATGACAAAGGATCCTTCTAAACTATTCGAGCTAGCACAAAATTAAGAGTTGCATTAGAATTCGATCTAAGAATTCAGAAACATATTTCAAGCTTACCAAAACTTGTAAGCAACATCAGAATATCCAAATTGATATAGGGATTTTACTCACCGAGTCATAGGCTTTCAAATAGTATATCGAATTCAAACGAATATCAAAGATTGCACTGAGGTGCTAGCTTAGCTTGGAGGTTGATGATAGAAATGGAGGTGTGAGCTTATACAAAGCAAAGGTGGAGTCTTTAGTTTCGGGAGAACATAGCAAAAAAGAAAGCTTTCTTTCTTTAAGAATTCCTAATAGCCAACCTTAATTATTTCCCACCTATATAGAAACCAATAGGAAGCTTACCCTTCCCCAAGGGTTTGCTAAACCCAATTAAATCACTTTTCTTCCTATCATTCAATTGTCAATTGAATGACAATTAGTCATCTCTTCCGATGACTTTCACATGGGGAAGACCAAGCAAGGAAGTGAGTAAGCACCTTGCTTCAATTTCCTTTAATTTAAGCCTTAAACAAATTCGAAATAGGGGACCCGTATCGATAAATTCATGGTTGTATTGATATGTTTTCACTAAAACAGGTAAGTTAGTTATTGGCAGTTATACCGTATAAATACTGGCTTGACCGTATCGGTACGCCTAGCTCAGAATTTGCAATTTGGCTTTGAATTTCATACAAGGAAGACTTAAACTATTCAAATGGGACCAAGATGTATTTCATTATAAAGGAAGGGTACAAAGGTCAACTATTACAACATTTGCACATCGGGTTCAAAATTGTTGATCATCAAAACCAAATTTTGACTAGGCCAATTTTAAGGACGTGACACTAAACTTAAAACTCTAAGTGAACAAACACTAACTTTTGTTTACTTCTTTTTCAGGTCATCAAACCCATATTCAATTTCTAACTCATCGTCAGTGGTGAAACAAATGAAAATCTCTTGATCTTGTTTCGCTGTTGATGGCGTACTGGATCTCCGATCATGCCTCTTCGTCAGAGTTGTAGCTTGACTGCCATTCATTATCAGATCATGCCTCTTTGTCAGAGTCGTAGCTTGATCCAACCCACTCTCCCTATCTTGTTTCGTCATTGATGGCGTAATGGATCTCCGGTCATGTCTCTTCGTTAGAGTCGTAGTTTGATCCAATCTAATCTCCTGATCTTGTCTTACCGTTGATGGCATAGCAGATCCACGATCATGCCTCTTCGTCAGGGTTGTAGCTTGATCGCAATCTAATCATCGGATCATGCCTCTTCGTCAAAGTCGTAGCTTGATTGCAATCTAATCACCGGATCATTTCTCTTATCTCGTCGTTGATGGCATAGTAGATCACATATATTTAAACATCTTTTTACATCGACTTTTTCAATTGCACAGTTTTAAATAAAATAAATGGATACTCAGTCAGAAACAATTGTCTTTTACTCTCGTAGGTTCTATCTTTCCAAAAACGGGGATGGAATAGATGATTCGACCAGATCTTGACTCTCTGCCGATGATGTAGCGGATCAACATATAAGATCTATTCCTCTAGAAGTTAGAAGATAGTTCAGTTAAAGTTGAGGGAAGAATTGTGCTAGGAAGGATGTTCTAGTTTGATCGAACGAAAATGGCTATCTTTTAGTCTTTGCTCTATTGTTGTTTCACAACAATTAGCAAAGAGGGGCAGCTGTAATAGCCATTTTTCATCTGGAGTTCGAATAACTAAATTTTAAAAATCCAAAAAATAAAATCATTGCTTATCTTATTTGTTTGCCCTCGTTAATAGTACTATTATTATCATTATAAAACTAAAAAAAATCATCAAAAAAGATTATTTTAAGTTAACAGCCCAACATTAAATAATAATAAAAAGAAGTCCATTAAAATTAACAGTCCATTTCCATTATTTTCTAAGCCCAGAAAAATTAATTACATATAATATATTACATGGCCTATTTTGGGCCCAACATTTATTAAACAGAAAGCCCTAATCCCATGTTTTGTATCTTTAAGCAGCCAAATCTGGGCTGTTAGATCTAGCTACTAATCTAACGGTCCAAATAATAGCTGAGATGACTCGACAGTTTCCCACGCTCTTGCACGCGCCAGTCTTTCAGATTCCTCATGTTCCCACGCACAACTTTTGACTTTCTCCACTCATGCATGTGCAACACCGCCCATCCCTTCAACTACCCTCCTCACCAGCGACCATTCTAATCCTGACCACATCAGTGGTCACCTTGCCATGTCTTCACTATTTTATCAGCCATATCAGTGACCACGTCGATAGTAGCCCTCCACGGCAGCAGCTTCCCCCTTGTCCTCAGCCTCCAACAACCACGTTAGTTGGTCCCCTATCTCGTACAATGCCCTCACATGCAAACCAAACAAAAAATAGAGAATTTCATAAACAAACCAACAATATCTGATATGTACATGAATACAAACAAGAGAATGGGAAACCAACCACAAATTTTCTTACTTTTTTCTAATATATAGAAAATCATGTAATTTCGGTGTATATAAACCGAACCCATCACAAATGTAAACCCTAGACGGAAATTATTGGAGAAACAATAGAGAACAAAGAGCAAAAATCCTCAAGTTTCTGAGGTATATCCATCTTCCCTTTTTCATTATCGAATTTAAGCATAAACATATAGAATAGGGTTTCATTTATTTTACCTTGGTGGTGTTTCTTTCCCTTCGTGTCGTTGCTCTTCCACGTTGGTGACAAGCCCTTCGGCTTTCTAGGTCGTAACGGGTGAACCGATTGAAGAGCAAGGTTTTAGCGAGAGGGATTTCAATTCGTTCTTAGAGTTTTTAAAGTTGTTTTCTAGGTTTTAAAAGGGAATTAAGCCGAGTTTTGAAAAATGGATGTTGGATTTGGTTTTAAAACGGAAAAAGGGTTTGATTTGGTCGGTTTTTGGGTTCGCCGGCAGTGTTTATCTGATTTTTAGAGGGTTTGAGAACTTTTAGGGGTCTGATTTCAGAGAAGTAAAAAAAGGGGGCGAGTTGTTTTAAAAGTGAGTTTTATACGTGGGCGAGTTTTAAAAATGGTTAAATTCTCATTTTAGTCCCTCTGCCCTACCTAAACTACGCTCGCGATCATTCTGCATGGGCAAATCACCGTCTTGGTCCCTCTGCATGGGAAAATTACGCCCCTTTGGAGCTTCTGCCTTTCATAATCACTCCCCCGTCCCCTTTTTTCAAATACTTGCAATTTTGTCCCTTGTTTTAATCAGACTTGTTTTTCTTTTAATTTGGCCCACTAATTTGATTTCTTTGCGTTTTGGTCCTTTTCTAGTGGTTAAACCATTTTCTTTTGTTATCCTTTTTTGTATACATGTTTAATTTGTTGTCTTGTTTATTTATTTCTTAATTTTCAGCTCTTATTTCCTTAATGTTGTTTTGTTGTTTGGTTGAATATGTTCTTAATAAATAGATATATATATATATATATATGTTATAGTATATGATATTTTCAATGTGTGTTATAGTATAATATATTGTTTTTATAATGAACATAGTTTTCTTATAATATATAATATAAAGTTTTTATAGTATATATATGTGATATGGTTTCTTTATATAACATATAACACATAGTTTTTTAAGTATAATATAGAATCTATTTTTTTATAAAATATATAATATATAGTTATTTTATAAAGTATAATATATATAGTTTATTATAATATTATATAATATATAGTTTTCTCTAATATATATATATAATATAAGTTTTTTATATTGTATATAATACATAGTTTTTATAATATATATAATATAACTATAGATATAATATATTTTGATATATAGTATGGAATATATAGTGTATAAATTTATATGTTTTTTTGGGCTTAAAGCTTTTTAAGTTTAGGTGGTCTTGGGCTTGTTAGATTAGGTTTTTAGATTAGATTAATTTAATTAATTTAAATCATGTGCTCGTCTCATAGGGTGTGATCTTTAAATTAATTAAATTGATTTAGGATTAGTTTTTTAGAGCTTTAGTTAGATTAAAGTTCGAATTGATTTATTGAATTTAAATTTACCCTTGGCTTATTGGGAAAAATTTTAAATTCATTCAATTAATTGAACACTTCTTAATTACCCTTTTTAGGAGGAAATTAACCTTGAACCTAGATGGACATTTAAATCAAAAACCATGTTTGATTAATTCGATTCGTAGATAGAATCCTTGGCTCATTAGGATTCTAGTCTAAAATTAATCCATTTAATTATCTTGATACAAAATAATCCATAATTCATTAGGGTCTGCTAGTTTTAGGGTTTAATTAATCATAAGTTAATATTAGACTCACTTAGTTAATGATTAGATCACTAATTGGTTTTTTCATAATTTGTGCCTTTTAGGTTATGACTTTAGTGGAACTTTTGTTTGTTTAAATTCCAAGCCTTTTTGTGACATCCATTTCAATTTTCATTCACGCTACCCTTTATTTCGATTGCACATTAATCAATTCAAATCATAAAAAGGATGTATTTATTAATTCCGATATTTGTGTCGTAACAGTCTAAGCTCAAAGGATGTTGACCAAATATTTGAATTAAGCCTTACCATCCCAAGGTAAGATTAAAAATTGACAAATCATCAAATCATACTTGAATGCTTGCACCATGCATAAAGGTTACATACGAGATTCGAACCATGAATTAACACGACAGTTAGATTAAAAATTGACACGTCATCACATCATAATCCAAATTTTCATGTTTTTCAAAAGAATAAGAATCTTCAAAAAGATATCTCTTTTTCAAAGAATGATATAGGGATAACCCGTAACACTGTACAATTATTGTTATTTGAAAGGTCGCTACAGCCTGCTGCCAGTATGACACCATAGGTTAATATGTTGCATCTAGATAAGAGAAAAAAATGATCGTAATTTGAGTTTATCTTTACGGGTTTATTCTGGCAAACTCAATGTAGCTCGCTCGGTTCGGTCTTGCGACTAGGCTAGGTCAAGGGGGTTATAGACCCAAACCTAAACCGAAAGTAGGCCGAACCAAAAATCAACCCAACCCGAAATGACCCAACCTGAACGACCCGATTGCCACCTCTAGATGAGTCAGTGGATCCCTCAAACAATATCAGAGGTTTAAATCTGGTATTTTAAATTGAGCATATTGGGTTGGGAGGTCGCCTCATGCGGTATCACATCCAAATTAGACAATTAATGAGTTAAATACTGAAAATTATAAAGAAATACTATTCTTTTTGGGTTTTTTGTTCGTCCAACGTAATATGGAATTACAGTTCTTGTGGAACGTTAAAACCAGATTAGAGAACTTGTAATCAAAGTAAAAACAGTAGGTTTAATTGAAAACCCTAATCAAGGTTTGGCAATAAGATTTGGGGAAAATAAAACAAAATTAAGGATTCGTTTTAGGAGATGAAATCATGTCTTTTAAAGTAGAAATCGTTAAAAGCAATCCTCCTCCAGCTCGGGTAGTCAAGGTTAAAATCTAGCATGGTGATAATGCCAAAGACTCTGTTTGTGCACAACCTTCCGGAGAGGATGCACTGGAAGGGTTTATGGGCAACATTCCACAACCATGGTGTCATTCTGAATGCTTTCATTCCATCAAAAAGGAGCAGTAGAGGTAAGCGTTTTGGTTTCGTGAGATTCGCAAATAGGGTGGACGCTATTAGAGCCATGTCTAGGTTGAACGGTTCCGTGATTTTTTTGGCAGCCGTATTGCTGGTTTTTTGGTGAAGTTTAAGCGCGAACTCAATATTGGAAGAAAGTCCAGTCTGGGAATTGTGAGGTTGAAAAAGTCAGGGTTGGCGAAACCGCAGAAGTCAGGCGTAAAGTCTGTATGGAAAAGAATAGCGAAAGAGCCGAAAGCTCATCAGCTGGAGTTAAGAATCAATCTGGGTGGACGGAGGAAGTTGTAAAGCCACGGACTGGTCGTGATAAGTTCAGATCAATTCCAGGTCATGTTGAAAGCGAGCAACTTTGGAGATTGCAGAAATGCCTTGTGGGCACAACAACAACAGTTTCTGATTCCAATAGCGACTGTGAAAGGGTTAGGAGAAGTGAATTTGCGAAGATTGATGTCAAATGGATTTATGGGAGGTTTTTTTCTAATTGAAATACTTGATGATGAATTGAGAAGCTTTCTGGAGCAGCAGGAATGGTCATATCTTAAGGTGGTATTCGTTGATATTGCTCCATGGACTGAGAAGTTCGTAATGGGGGAGAGGTTCACCTGGATAGAAGCTGCAGGTATTCTTATTCATTGCTGGAATCACGAATCTTTTAGGAGAATTGCTGAGCCTTGGGGTTCGTTAGTAGCAGTAGGACTAGGAGAGAAGTCGACTCTGGTTAAAAGTTACAATAAGGTTTCCTTCCTCATTTCGACGTCAAATTTAGGAATAATTAATGAAACAATAATGTTAACGGTGGGAGAAGAATATTTTCCGATAAGGGTGGTGGAGAAGGGGCTATCAGACTTGGGTTTTGTTGAGAGTGGGAAGAGGTTGTTGTCTCTGGGCAAGTAAGTTGATGTGCGACTGGTCCTAGCAGTGATGAATCTTCTGCTATTCGGTCTGGATCGGTAAGTCCTGCCGATGAGGGTCCGATGAATCCTATTGATGACATTAATGTTATCTTTCTTGAAAATGAGAAGTTCGGCGTTGGTGGCTGTAACAACAGAGTCACCACCGATCCCTTTTATTATATTAGGCGAACCGAAAACCTAAAACCAAATTAGAGATTACGAAATCTCAAGGGTTCGAGAGCACGGTTACGTGTGGGAAAGGATTAGCACCCTATTCACGCTCATAAAGCGACGCTTATTTGATCACTAATATTTTTCTTATAACCCGAATGAATGTGTGCAAATATGATCTCTTCTTTTTAATGATGTTTTATGCTCTTTTTTTAATTTTTATGGGTTCTTTAATGTTTAAAGTTAATTATTATTTTCAAAAACATGCATTTAAAGAAACTAATCCTAAAAGATTCTATCTGATTATTTATTATTTACCCATTTCTTAAAGAATTACAAAGTTAGTTTTTATTTATTATTATTTACAATTAATAGATTATTTACCCTCTTTTAAAAGATTTATCTAAAGGTTTCATTCAACTATCTACAATTAAGATAAGGTGGAAAATATTTAAGTTATATATAATTAAAATGTACATCATTTTAGGAATCTAAGTCTAGATATTTAATTAAATTTTATTATTAGTAAATTATATTACACAAGTATGTAAGTTATCTATTAAGGAAACAAACTTAAAGGTATTTATTTTAAGTTATTTGATAAGTTTTTATTAAATAAAACATTAATTATTAAGAAAGCTATTTACCCTAATTTTTATTGAATTAAAATGCCTGAAGATGAACAAATTAAAGAATGCAATAAACATTAACAATCCAAAACAAATTTAAGTGCGTAAGATAAGAATTAAATTAAAATTAAAGAGGGAACGGAGATTGCAAACAATGGGATCGAAACGCGAGCTCGTCGACACGGGTACTAGTCGAACCACGAACCACACTGCACCGCCGCTGCTGTCGCCACGCCTGGACACCGCTCACCGACGACGTGCCACTGCTGCTCCTCCCGGTTCCGATGGTGCGCTGGTTTCGTCACTCGGCGATAATGGATACTCCTCGAGCTTGACTTAATGAGAACTCGTACCCCTTTTCCTTTTTATTCGAAACCAAGTAACAAAGGAAAAATAAAAATATAAAGGAACAACGTTTGAGTAAAAATACCTCCAAAAATCAACTATAACTTTTATTTCTCTCCAATATGGTGTGTGTCCTCAATTACAATGGAATGAAGCCTATTTATAGGCTTCAAGAAATCCTAAAAGTATATTCCATGTTTATGCTAAATACATTTGGAAAGGGAATGATGCCTTTACTTGGGCATCAAACCACTTTCCTTACATTCAAATTTATCCTAAATGAGTTAAAATAAATGGGGAAATGTCTAAGCTTGAATTTAATTACAAATATTCAATAAAATAATTAAAAATTCATAATAAAATAAAATTTCCGTATTGAACCCGTATCTAATTTTTTGCAGGCACTGTCTTCAGTAAAATGAGTGTATCTTGAGCTCCCGACGCTTGATTGAGGTGTTTCAAGATGCGTTGGAAAGGTAACTAAAAGATGGTCAATACGTAAGAAGACATCCTGACCCAGAAATGCTCGGATCCTATCGAAAATTTTCCGTGAGTCCACAGTGAGAATTCCTTACACATCACTCGACTTTCCATACTTGTAGGACAGGATCTCCTATAATTTTCCGTGAGTCCACAGTGAAAATTATTACGGCCTAGTCATTGCTACGAATTGAAAGTCCCGATTAGTATTCTTTTTATGTTATCCAGAAGTCTCTTTTTTCTATAATTTACATAATCTCCGTTACTAATCCTTAAAATTCTTGCAGTCTAACACTAACTATTATGGCTTGATCGATGGCTTAGCAAAAGAAGGAGCAAGAAGATCAGATTGTTTTAAAGCATGGTTGCAGTTTCTTTAGTGTTTTAGGGACTTTTTATTTACAGTATTACATTATCCAGTTCCCTTGGTCTTTATTCGAAGGCGATGAATTTTGTAACAGTGGGGTTAAGTTTTGTTGCCTTGTAAGGTGGGTCTGTTTTGGTTGTATTTTTCTCGACTTATGTGTACTCATTTTCTCTATTTAGGTTTAGGGAGTTTTTTAATGAGGCACATAAGTTTAGGTAGGCTTTTATGATTCCTTTAATAAATCATACTTGCCGAGCAAAAAAAATGTTGTAGAAATAGACTTGATTTTGAGCAATGACGAAGGGGATGATAGTTTGGTTGAGGGCACAGCTTTTGACAAGGTGAGAAATATTAAGAGTGTATATGCTTTTGAGGATGAAAAGACGATAAAGATTAGGTAGAAGCTTGAGGAAAAGGAAAGAAAAAACTTTACAATTAGGCGAGAATTTACAATTTGGTAATTTTGGTAATAGATCTTTTATCGGATTTAGATTTCATAAATTGCAAGAAAGTGTTTGTGGAATGAGGCTAGAACATCATTGTAAGAAGGTGTTGTTGAATGAGGCTAGAAGAGCATTGAAAACGGGTAAAAAGTTAGGTTTTACGATTATCGGTAGTGAAGAGATGATTTGTTTGGTGACAATTAGATTGAAAAATATGTTGGTGTTGTCAAGGATTCTATGGGAGTAGTATTCTCATTCGACGCCGTGAGATGCAATAATAGATTTGTCGGTGCGTCTGATTTCTTGAGTTGTCATGCAAATTCGTATACTGAGTGGGGATTGGCTCCTTGTTTGATGTATTTGGGTGTTGTTTTCTTTAGTTAAGTTTGTTTTTATTTGTGTTGTACTATTTTTCTCCATTTAAAATTAAAAAAAAATTAACGAGACACAAACAGGTTTATGGCGTGTTTGATTTTATCTTTAATAAAATTATATTTATCGAATAAAAAAATCGTTAAAGGAAAATCGAGAAGACTTATCTAATTTTTCAGAATTTCAAAAGAGAGAAGTTACTTGTGATTCTTGCAAAGAACTTAGCTAATTTTCTAAATTTTCCGAGGAATCTTAAAATTCAGCTTTCGAGATTACCAAACCTTCAAATCAATTCGACTACTCAAAACTACTAATCCGATTTTAGAATGTGGCAAAAGGATGCAAATACAAAGAAACAGAAACATATATTTGAATCCGAAAACTTTCAGACATTAATTTGATGAGTTTGGTTACTTCCAATGTTGCTTGCATCCTGCAGCATTATATAGTACCAAGATCATTACACTTCACTTTATTAGTAAATCACCTAAATTGCGAGATAAGTAGGAATTGAGTTTTTTTGGTAGAAACAAATAGTTTCATTAGAAAAAAAAGGAAATATTCAAAATTATAAGTAGAGGGTTATAACCATAAAAGTAACTTAAACATATACTTCAGACATTTTTTATAGCCATTGAAAAAAAAAACTAGCCTTTTGAGATCATAAATAAATCATACTAAAAATTTGTTAAAAACTCAACAAAAAATACTCAGACAAAATATAGACACGGACAACACCATTAATCGAAGATGAAGGATAAAAAACCATCAAACACTTACATAAAGATGTATATAGCAATGAACACACGTTGACAAAAAGACCACTATCACAACTCAATTACGAACAAGAAACGATGATTGTGAATGCGTATTCAAATCCAGCTTGAGGGTCCAAAGCATGGAAGATCAACAAGATAATCAAATAAGCGATATCTTGATCAGTCGAGGGTCCACATCCCCCCTGAAAATTTTTAAAAATTGGAAAAACTTTAAATTGATAAAATTGTATTTTAGTCGCTTAAAAATATATAATATATATTGTTTCCCCCCTAAATTTAAATATTTTTAAATGGCTCCCTCAATAATAACGTTAAGTTCTACCACTAGATTTAGATTAAATGACTATCTGCTGCTTGAATCTTGTTGGTAAGATTACTGCAAAATCAAACTGTTAGCATTCACTGGATAATTATAAACAAAGTAAAATGCAAATAAGAAACCGTGTTGTGGTATAAACCATTGCCTTAGAAACGATTTCGCTTCGATGTGTGTAATCGCTGCAACAGGCAGTTGTCCCCCAAGGTTAACATGGTAGCTCCGATAATCGTACACCCAAAAATCAGAGTAGACAATGGTGGAATTGCTCTTCTCACAGAAAGAATAAAAGAGAACTTAGGAAATCGGAAAAACTGTGTATATAAAATTCTGAAAACACTCTCTATTTATAGGTATTATACAGCAGTTACGAACAACAAATTGAATCAGTCTTAAACAGTGGTCTTCAAGTTTAACGGTTGGTCAACTGCTGAAACTCAACCACTCGACAATCAGGTGATAAAAATTAGGAATTAATAACCAAATTGATTATGATTTTATTCAAATTAACAGCTGATTAAAAACATTCCGAGTTAATTAAACGTTTCTAAATGTTTTTTTTTGCTTGGCAAACTAACTTTTATTTAAATTAAAGCCAAGCTCTACTATGTGTGCCTCATTAAAAACCTCCCTAGTCTTAGTTAGAGGAAAAGAGTACTGCACATGGCAGGCATACAATCTAAATGTAGCTGCAAAATGTCCTCAACATCAGAATTTTCCGGTGTTTTTCTATCCCACGAAGCTACATTTTGTGTGTTCTTTTCTCTTTTTCAATGTGGTATGAATCTGAAACCATTGTCAAGCTCGCTCCTTCTGGTAGCCGGTTAATTAAACGCCTCAAGTCCACATCTGCAGAACATAGTGTATGAACAATGCTCTAAACTATATGAACCGGACAAATTACAGCACAAAGGGAAATGGAAAAAATGACATGCTTACCGGTGATAAGATTCAAATCAAGTTGAGTCGAGTTGTTCGAGAATTTGTTCAAATTTAGTTGTAAACAATTATAATGTTATGGCATTAATTAGTTCCAATATAAACAGTTTTCTATAATTATATACAATACACACATTTTTTTCATATTATATAGAAGACATAATTGAGAGACTCGACTTGAACTTGAAAATCGATTCACTAATTACTAAAAAATTCGAGTTATTCAAATTTCTATTTTATAACTCAAATTATTTGAATTTTTTGATTCGAGTAGTTTAAGAAATTACGAGTCAGATATTCTCACGTCGAGCCGAATAATTCATTTTTTCAAATCGAGTTAAATTTTGTCCACCTAATTATTAGTACGTTTTTTGTGTTTAATAAATGTAATACACTTTCCAATGTCTCATCCTACTTAATCCTAAATAATGCAATTATCCTACTTAATTATTAGTACGTTTTTTATTTTTATTTTTGTATAAATTCTTTGCGCACATAATTTTTAAATATGTTATATTTGAGTGTGTTTTTGTTATATTTTTTCTCATCTTTAATGAAATTCGATTCTTGTTTTTAAAAGGAAACGATAAACGAAGAATTATTCAAGTGGGCAACCGGACCACAACCACTCATCTAGCTAGCATGTGCGTTGACGTCCATTAACTCATAAATTAAGAATAAAATGACAAATACTTAACGACCTTGTATACGAACAGATCTGGATTACAACTAGTTGGAAGAAATATCGTGTGATAGTTAAATTCGAAAATAAGAATTTAAAGAAATGCAAGTATGAGCATGCGATAATTATGTACTAATTGATTTAGAATTTGTCTTGAAAGTGTTGGGTACAATTTGTTCTTGCTTTTTGTAGACAACGACGGATTTTGATATTCGACTTAAAGAAAAATTAACAATTTTTAAATAAAAGAGTGCCATATAGTGTGTGTATAACGCAAAACATCAAATACTATTTCTTTCACATTATGTGTTTTGACTCGCCATTAGCCCTTAATTGGATTAACAATGGGTGGCAATGCCGTCGAGATGATGGTCAATACTACATGAGATTTACAACAAGTATTAAACATTTTGTTAAATTTCATTCAAAAGAAAAATAAAAATTAATTATTGAAATTTCTTCATTTTCATGCATAGCCCTTAGAATTATGGGTGTGTATTTTCGGATATTAAAACGGATCTAATCTAAAAAATTGTATATATATAAAATTTAAAATCGGTAAAATAATGATTTGTATCCGATTCGAAACAAATCGGACATTTGATTATTCGGAGTTTGGATACTTGGACATCCAATTACCGAATATATAAACTCTTAAATTAAGACTAATAATTGAAATGGTGTAAAAAAATGACGTCAATATAAATGATGTCATAAGATGACATCTGATTAGTAATGTACGCCGTGTTGGGTTGTTTCTGTATTAAATAAGTATTTCACATACCTTAAATTTATAAAAGAAAATTAAATATTTTTTATTAAATAAAATTCTCAAAGAAAATGTCATGACTATAATCCATATAAGATAGGATAATACGAGAATCTTTAACCACTTGACTAACTAGGGCGGAGCTATGTGAACAATTACGATCAAACATTTATGAATTTGTCCCTCTGTTTAAATTTTTTTAAAAAATTGGTTTATTTATGAATTTGCCCCCCACTTTCAAACATTTATAGTTTGCCTCCCCAACCCCAAATCTTGGCTCCATCCCTGTTGACCAACTAGAGATCTCAATTAACTAATTTTACATGTAATTTGAGTAACAATATAAAAAATAATAATGGTGCAAAACAAAGCAAACACATTTGATCGGTTGACCAAGTTGTTAGTCTTCGTAAAAAATGAAAACTAAATATGTTATTATCGCAATTGCGATCAAATAAATTAAATGTGTAAGTCATGAGGACCACATATGTTATTATCACAATTACGATCAAATTAATATAATGTGCAAGTAATAAAAATAAAATGGGTTAGGATCCACTTACACTATGTAAAATTCAATTTGTTTTACATTAATCCATAGCCATTGGATAGGTAAAATGGATGGATGAAATTAACTTCTTACTTTTTTTCTTCAAATGATAATCTTCACATATCCTACTTCTAATCTCATCCATCCATTTCACTCATCCAATAACCATGGATTGATGTAAAACTAGTTGAGTTTTACACAGTGTAACTGGATCTCATCTCAAACAAAATATATTATTATATAAATTTATTTAACTATTACGTCAACAATTCTATTAACCGATAACGGTTAGTGGCTTGAGAGGCCTCATCTGTCTGCTCCGTAACATTTTCTAATATTTATATGTTATTAAGAGTGCAATTTTTTCAATACATTTTATTAAGAGCCCAATTTTTTCAATACTTTTTATTAAGGGTCCATTTTTTTCAATACTTATTATTATGAAGCTACTCTAAAAAATTATATTTTTTTGAACACTTGTTATTAGGAACGATGAATTAAATAACGGTTCGTAATTGTTATGTCTACAATAACATATGTTATTAATAATTCACAACCACGATACTCGCAGTGACTATAATAACATTCGTTATGTCCGCAATTACAATAAACACAACGTGACCAAAAACATAACCGCAACTATAATTTAAATCCTTGATCATAGGCCTAATTTCTTGATTCGCCCTAGGGCCACTAAGATCTCATAAACTGACCTGAATATTAGTAGAACCTACAACAACGTTCCTATATTTTATACTACTATTTGCAGTAACACAGTAATATTTTTTTAATAGAACACGGTAATATTCTTTTTTTTCTTTTTCTTTTTGAATAGAACACAGTAATATTCTATACTAACTACACTTTTTTTTTTGTTTCATAATGATAATGATCGTTATTATTATTTTGATTTTCCGAAAAGGACCTTGGAAATTTGGTACTCCATAAATTAAAACCCTAGCATGGAAATGGAAATGCAAGCTTCTTCTTCTTCTTTGAGCAAAATAGTTATGAGGCAGTTGTTGTTAGCATTTGCAGCGGCTGTGCTATGGGGCTCGGTACTAGTGTCAGCACAAGCTAACTTCCAGTTTTATAAACTGAGTCTGATATGGCCGGATTCTTATTGTAGGTCATTGTAACCACCTCAAACTTGTATCAACCAAATACCCGACTACTTCACCATCCATGGCTTGTGGCCAACATTCCAAATCGGAAATATTGAAATTCAAGTTCCATGGTATGATCCAATTTATAATCCCTGCTTTAACAATCCTGTAGATCCAGGTACTGCGACGGTATTGGTTTTGTTTCAAGTGCTGTATTGCTTTGTTTATTTAAAATCGGTAGGATCCAAAAACTACACTGGCACCCATTCTAAATGGACTAAACATAAAATGGCCAGACCTTATATGGAGAAGTCAGCCTAATCCTAACCCCTTTTTCTGGCAACATGAATGGGCACGCCATGGAATGTGCTCAGATTATGGTGATGATCCTTTAAGTTATTTCGAAATCGCCTTAAATCTTGCCAACGTCCCCGACTTAGACCCATTCATAGGTAATATGATTAAGAATGGTCGGATTCTACTATTAGTCCTTGTATTTCGCGTGTTCTAATCTTTTCGAACCTGCAGTTATGGGAGTTCAACCATCAACTACTACTCCATATCAAATACGCACTTTACTAGAAAATGTGAGAAGCAACTTTGGATACTATCCTCAAATCTCATGCTATTTGGACGGAGAGTATCTAATCCTCAAGGAGTTCCGTTTCTGCTTTGTACCACCTTATTATCTTCAAGAATCAAGATTGCCCCGATCGTATAGATGGGTGTGGGTCTATCTACAATAATGTTTGGATTTATTATTAGCCAATTCTGACCACCATGTAACGTGAGAATTACTGCCAATTCTGCCTGCCTGCTGGGGAGTACTTGAAAATTAGTATCCTACTGAATAAGGAAATGATTCCGGCTAGGGTCCGGCTATTCCATATCTTTGCATCATCATGTTGTTGTAATAATTTATGTACTAATATTGACATGTTGAATAAAACATTTTGTGACCGTATCTCATAGTAATCCTTTTATTTCTGGGCTTGTGTCTGGTGTGAGAGTTGAAAATTAGTATGAACATGTTTCTTTTCTAGATCTTTTTATTTATGTATTTCTGTTACATTTGTATTATGTTACTTTGATTGATGTTGGTCGAGTTTGTAATTCCCTGTATTCATTATTGTGGTTCGCTTTTTATAATAACAAATTAAAAGGAAATTTTAAAATGGGTGACTCACACTGATAGCTCTATACATACCCGTCTAAGAAGACAAAACAGAATTCTAAACACCGCATATCCCAACTCCTCTTGTTCGTTTGGATCACAATCCGAGGATTATCCTTACACTATACCAACTACCCGAAGAAACATGATGTACCGAGGCAAATCAAGCACCCTCCCAAAAAAAAATTATAGTAAATTATATAAATATTACTGAACTTTACTCTCAAATTAATTTTAATCATTGAAATTTCAAAACGTCTAATTTACTCATTAAAGTTTATACATTTAACAATTTTGGTCACTAAACTTGACTCTCGAACCTATTTTGGTCACTGAAGTTTAGACATTGAACGTAGATGGTGGTTGTTCGGTCCCAAATTTCACTAGTCACTTCATCTCAACCCCCTGATTCTGAATCCTGCCTTCATTTCGTTGAAAAGTGTCTCGAAGTCCATGAATCGGAAAAAAAATCTTTCAATTTCTCTCTCGTCGATCTCCCTCCTCTGTTGTTAGATGGAGTTCGTTTCTCAATATATTACTTCCCTCGTGCCGATGAATCTTTCCACCATTCAGATATTGGAGAAGTTTCTCCGCTCGCCAGTAAATGGACATCATCAAAAAATTTACGGAGAAGTGACAAAAAACGTTCAATGTCTAAACTTCAGTTAGTAAATTGAACGTTTTGAAACTTTAGTGACCAAAATATGTTTGAGAGTAAAGTTTAATGATGATTTATGTAATTTACCTAAAATGTAAAGTGAAGCTTGACAAATCATACTAGGGGTGAGCAAAATTCAACTTGAAAAAACTGAACTTTTCGACTCGACTTGAGGCGAAAAACTCGACTTGTCTTGGCTCGACTCGAGATTTCATAAACTCGATTTGAAAAAATTTCAAATAAAGTTTGAGTTGTAAAATGAAAATTCGAATAACTCAAAATTTTTAGTATTTGGTGGATTTGTTTAAATTGGAATCAAAAGATAAAATCGTTTAAATTGGAATCAAAACGTACTATAACATGATAAATAATTAAAATTAAATTTATATAGAAACTCGAAAACTCAACTCGAATCGAAAAAATCTCAAATAAAATTTAAGTTGTAAAATATGATGCGTCAACTCGAAATTTTTTGACTCAACTCGGTCGAACGCTCACCCTATGATACCACAGAGAAAGCTAGCCTCCGCCTCCACCAACCTTACCAAATCATTGATAACATCATCTTCATTTCCTTCTAAACCAATCCCTATACTTTTCCCAAAGCTAGCGCTTTTCGTGTGGCTCTTGTTAAAATCTGTTTCCTCGCAATATCAGAGTCAGTAGGGTACTATGACCCGTCAATGTCCAACTCGTCGTTCTCCTTGCCTTTTCGCTTACTTTTTTCAGCGCTCGATCCCTTTTTTTCTCAACATCAGAGAGGATTTTGTCTTGCATTTCAAACATGTTATTAGCTTTGTCTACCAGATTTTCCCAATTGACTCGCGAGGGTTAGTGTTGTTGACGGGAAGTCGGGAACACTAACATCATCAACACCAGAACTCATCATACCAGCATCCTCCAATGCCCCAAACATTCCACCATCATTCAACAAACAGCCCTCTTTTGAGACAGGCTTTAATCGGTCTGTTTGTTCTCTTGTAAGATATAAAATCAGTTTTATAAAAATGTATAAAATATAAAATCAGATTTTCTGCTGACGTGTTTATTTCAAGCTGTTTATCGTTAGTTAACTAACAAATTTTCTCAGAAAATGACTATTTTGACCCAAAATAAAACATTGAAGGTTAAAATTCTTCAAAGAAAAGAATAAGGACCAAAATGACTATCCAATCAAACGCTAGGAATATTTTTAACATTATGTGAAAAATCAATGATGTGAGTGATTTTTATTGGTTGGAACCATGAATGTCGTAACGTAGAGGGCTTATGATATAATTTCTACATCTATTGAATTCGTAAATCTTTTTTTTTAATATCTTATTTGTTCACATCTACGGCACAAATCATTCTGGGAAACGCATCGAAACTGTGAGTCACTTACTCTGTCATTGTATTGTTAGTTGGAATATTTGGGCTGGATAGTTCCATCTGTGGGGAATATATGTTGTAATTCCTGGTGATTTTAAATCCTTCATCCTTATGTAGTTATCACTCAATCCTTTTCACTCTTTGAAGGTTTAGTAGCTCTGTGTATCTTGTTTTGTATGGTCGATATGGAAATTCAGGAACGATGTGATCTTTAACGGGACTCGTGTTGACGAGAACCAACTTTTTAATTTGTGCCTTACTCGGTTAGGGTGGTGGTGCAAGGTCAAATGACCCTCTTCTGTTACTTACTCTGATGATATTTATAGATGCCCTCAGGCTCTCATATCTCTAATTGTGGATCGGCCGTATCACTCTAATGTTTCTTGGGTTAAACCTCCAGCTCATTCCTTAAAATTCAATGTAGATGGGGCTGTCGAGGTGGGCTTGGAAGGGCAGGGATTGGTGGTATATTGAGAAATTCTAAAAATCAGTCACTATTTTTGTTTCCAAATCTGCTGGCTACTTTGATGTTACTTCGGCAGAATTTGGTTTTTGCTTAGCAAAAATATTATTATTATTATTGAAACATAAACGCTTGAATGCGTGCCTCGTTAAAAACTTCCATACACCTAAATGAAAAAAAGAGCACCACATACAGGGATACAACAAAACCTCAGCCAGGTTTGGACAAGACAATCTACATCAACACCTGCTACTTAATGAACCAAAACGCCAAATAAGAAACGAGTGAAAATTCTAACCCACAGCAGAGTTAGAATTTTGGAGACTATATTGATCTTTATATTGATCTTTCCGGACTCGGTGTGGTCTAGCTCGTATAGTCTAATTTTGGAGACTGATTGCTCGTTATGTGTTGAATGGATGTATAAACCCCAATATGCGCCTGCTGTTTTTAAGGAATTAATTGAAGATTGTCTAAAATGCTGCTCAGGGTTGTCTTGGGAAATTCATACAGTCTCGAGAGAAGCTAATGCCTCTGCTGAATCGCTGATAGACTGGCAAAGAGTGGAATATCTAGAGCTCGGTCTTTTGTCTGGGTGGCCTCGAGCTAAGGAAGGGCGAGATGAAGTTGTTTGGGTTGCATTTGCCATGTGTTATTGATGCTGGTGCCTGTTAAGAAAGTGGCTGAATGCTGGGGTGACTCTGAAGGAATTCAGAAAAGGCTTAAAATTCTTTACCTGGGTGGATATGGTTTTTGTCCTTTTTATCAATGGTGTATAAAGATGGACTGTAGCTTTGTTTGATTATCTTTTCATTAACGAGGGCTTTATTTTTCTTCCGGATTAAGAAGATTTTTTAACGAGGTCATTATTAATGATTAACTTTTAATTTATATATTATTATTTTTTTAAAAAGAGAAGCTTTTTAATAATTATATATTATTAAACAATATTAATTATGAAACACCAAAAATTAAAGTCGTACGCAATTCATAAATTTATAACACTTTCTCTAACATTTTATTTGTTCACATTTAAAGACTTATTCATACTAATAATATAAGTAAACCCTACAACAACCTTCCTATATTTTATACTACTATTTGCAATAACACAGTAATATTCTATACTAACTAATTTTTTTTTGTTTCGTAATGATAATGATCGTTATTATTATTTTTGATTTTTCGAAAAAGACCTTAAAATTTTGGTATAAATTAAAACCTCAGTATGTGTAGACACTCAATTTTATTCGGGTTAAATTAAATGCTCGAAATAAAATCAATTCACATTACCTCTTTCAATATCCTAAATCTTATACCCTAACTCAATAGCCCACATCAAACATGGCTCATTACATACAATTTTACATAGTAAAAAAAACACAAAATGAAAATCTTAACTACTTGCTCACTAAAGTTTGGTTCCCGTAGGATGAACCAATAACTCACTCTCATTGGTTCAAAAGAAAAATTGCTAGGCAAATGAGAATTTTATTAAAGGATAAACTTGCTCATTAAAGTTTGGTTCCCGTAGGATGAACCGATAACTCACTCTCATTGGTTCAAAAAAAAAATTGCTAGGCAAATGAGAATTTTATTAAAAGATAAAATTCAAGACTTACGTTGAGTACTTCATTAAAAACCTCTCTAAATAGAAAAAAAAAAAAGAAGGAAAAGAGTGGAAATTCTCCTAGACCACCCAACACTCAAAAACCAATAACAACAATACTGACCCAAGACGAAACAAAACAAATGCCAAGAACAAAGATCTCCTAGACCACCCATCAACTCAAAAAAAAAAAACCCATTTCCATGAAGCTTAACCTCAAAAACGACCCTCGAAAACTCAGCAAATAAGCCGGAACCATAAGGAAGCAAAAGAACACCTGTAAGTTGCAACAACCTTCAAGCGAGAACTACACGTAGCCACACTGCAATTAGAACAGCCGCAAGAACAATCAAAGCAAAGAAAGCAACATCTTAAAACTCGAACAAAGTCTCCACATCTACTGACCCTTAATATCAAAAACTTTCTTGCAAGAAAAATCCCCAAAACAACCAAACATTGACACTTCAACTCTACCGGGCAAACCAGGACCCCAAATAAGATAGCTAACCACCAAAGCCCCAAAACAAGATCAACCACGTACTGCTTGTACAAGGGAACATGAAGCATTGATCAAATCCATTAGTGCCAAATAATGTAGAATGCGGAAGCTTTAAAACCCGCACTTGAAGTGAACTCCTAAATTTTAATTTACGTTGAAGTCTTGCTAAAGCTCCCAAACTGACTACCGAGATACAAAGCAAAACGTCACTCAAACAATTCCACTCTTGAAATGAACCTCGGGTAATTCTCCCAACACAAACACAACCAACAGATATGCAAGCCAAGCTATCAACACAGGGCAATCCCTGTTGAGCTTCCTCTAATCTGACTAACTCCTCCACAACATCCTCCTTATTCCCCACAATCTGAACCCCGAACTTTTCCCTAACTCTAAAGTTTTTGTAGCCGACCTAATGAGCTTCTGTTTTCTAACAATATCAGTCTCTGATGGGGAATAATCAGAAATTTCAATAGGAGCATTCGAAATCCCGAACTTCTCGCTTCTTTTTAATGCTCGATCTCTTTTCTTTTTCTCCTTCTCCGATAAAAATTTGTCTTGTATATCAAACATTGAACCGTACTTCTTTTTAAACCGGGAATCTTGAAGTTCAGGGAACCAAGATGAATGCTCCGGAATATCTTCAAAATCTCGCGTGCCAACAACAACTTCACAAGTCAAATGGTTATTAGCTAAGTCCACTCTTTCAGCCCAAGAGGAGTCCTCGACAGTGCACGGAACCATCTCGCAAACATCCTCCAAACCCCCATTACTTACCCCCATAAAGCTAACATCCTCTAGAGCACGTGCATGAACCAAAGAATGCATGAAAGTATCACCTTTTTTTAAATAATCAATAACATCAGTCTCCTCCCCTAAAGGAACACGCTGGTCATGCAAAATTCTTTCTTGCGTTGACACACAGCCCCCAAAACGGTGTGCAATGTCTTGAGACAAAGCTGGTACATTTTCTTGAGACAAAGCTGGCAACGAATTTACATGGAGAGGGCCCATATCTTCATTATTTACTGCTTTACCGCTGTAGGGAGTAAAACATTCTGGAATGTTATTTTGATTGGTTTTACCCTTTCCCCTAAGCCGCTCCTTCACTCACCCGGCAATTCCTTGCTCCCATAGTCTCGGCAGCTCCCAAACCCTCATCATCATCTTCACATAAGCACACACCTCGCGTAATCACCCATTCCAAGCTTCACCCGATAACCATCATCTCACTATTAAATCGAGATAGAAAACCAGCTTCCCTAAACCGAATAGGCTGCCATACATATGAGCATCGTCACTGAAACCATTCTCCTCCGTCACCATTCCTATTGAACCGAGCTTCTCAACCTCAACACAACTCGTAGAATTTAATTGATCAAGCATAAATACTTGGATTTTCAGTATATTCTTCTTCTTCTTCTTATCTGTTGTGTAATCTATTCTCATGGTTTAATAGAAATATTGATGAGTTTATTGGTAATCCTTTTTATTTATTTAAGTTTTATTCTTGTATGTTATTTTATTTCATTTATTTGTTAATGTTTTGTGCCTTTATTTTCGATGTAGTTTAATTTCTTGTTTCCTTACATGCTTTTAGGATAGTTTTAGTTCTTTAGAATTTAATTTAGTTAATTTAAAACATGCCCTTTGCTTAATGATGTGTGTTTAAATTAATTAAAATAAATTTAGATTCTTTTTATATTAGTCAAAACCTAGTTAGAATTTAGGGCTTGATTAAATTTAACTAAATTAAAACTTATCCTTAGCTTAATGAAACATATTTTAAAATTAGTTAAGTTTATTCTAATTTTCTTAATTATTTTAGGATATAAAAGTAATATTTAATTTAGTTCATAATTTAAAAATTCATAATTATTAATTTGATCCATTTTAAATAGCACCCTTGGCTTAATGAGAAGCAGTTTAGAATAAATCAAGTTAATCATTTTGGTTCATGACAATTCTATAAAACATTATGTTTTAGATTTCTAGGTTTTAATCAATCTAAGGTTAATATTAGAGTAACTTAGTTAATATTAGATCACCAATTATATCTTTCATGGGACTCGATGTGTGATTATTCTTTTTTTATAATAAAATAGGTTGAAACACTATTTTTTGTTTTTTTATTTTTTTTATTCAAAAACAATAAAGTTTTATTAGAAATAATTCCTAATTCAAATTTTAATTAAATTCATTTAAAAAACTATTAAATAAATTAAAAGTATATTTTATCAATTCTTTATCAAAAAGAATAATCACAGTTTAGGTTTTATGATTTCAAAAGCTACTAAAAATAGTTAATAGTGTATATTGGTACATATGATTAGTGATACATATCGATATATGATATTTATTTTAAAAATTTTCATACCTCTAAATATATATATATATTTTTTGGAAAACACCATTTTTTCGAAATATATTTTTATTCACATTTTATACATCTAGTCGGTCGTCATGTCGATGAGTATACATGGACGTCATTTTATTCTTCATTTATGAGTTTATGGACGTCGGTGCACTGTGCAATGCAAGTCTTGATTATGACAAGGCATGCCATATTTAATGTTATAAGCTGAGTCAAGTCAATCGTTCATATGTGTAATATTCTAAGCTAGCTGCAGTTAAAGTTTAATTCAAAACGATATTTATCGGAGATTGAGTGTAATTTAATTTATATTATCGTCGATTAATATACATAAAAATATAATTAATAAAAAGAATAATTACAGTTTAGGTCTTATAATTTTTTTATTAAATCTTTATTAAAAAGAATAAACAATGTGCAATTGCTCGTCTTCCTTTGTGCTATGTTTTTTATGTATTTTTTATTAAAAATTTATTTTTGTCCTTTAAATTTTTATAAGTTCGGCCTCTTAAAAATTTATAAGTTCACCTCCTAACCTAAAGTCCTGTATTTGTCCCTGCATTTCAAGTCACCCAATTATTAAACTTATAAAATACATCAATCTTTTAAAAAAATCCAATTTAGTCTCTCAATTAATATATTATTCAAAACATGCCAGTGGAGCGTTAAATATTAAATGGAACAGTGATGTGACCTGATAAAATAACAGTTTTAGTTCCCAAAATTTATAGATTTTATCAATACAGTCCTAATTAAAAATAATAATTCAATAAATTCGACCATTCATGTTTAATTTTTTAGAAATTTAGTCATTGGTCTTCTAAAAATGTACGTTATTCACATGTAACATCCTCAATCCGAACCGAAGGATCGAAGATGCCATATTGGACTATCGAAGCGACCAACCGATTTTTTTCAAACCATTTGTTTAGCCAAAGTTTTAAAACATGCTCATAAGAGACATAATACTTAAAATTTTAGTGATGATTAAATTATTTTTTTACGGGGACTAAAATTTATTTCACCAAATTTTATCAAGTATTTTAAAATACAAAAGTGGTCACTTTATTGGGACTAAAAGAATAATAATAACTTGATGTTTGTACAAAACTCGGTCGGTTTTTTTTATAGTTTACAATATGGTCCCACACTATGTTTTTTGTTAGCCTTGAAAATTCACATAATTGCTCGAAAAATAACTCTCCCTTTTCGATACCATCCATTGGGTTTGCAAATCTGTTTTTTTAACATCTTATTTGTTCACATTTAAAGAAGTTTTTTAATACTAATTGGATGTTTTTAAACAATATTAATTAAGAAATACCAAAAATTAAATTCGTACGCAATTCATAAACTATTAACACTCTCACTAATATTATATGGCTTAACACTAAAATAAATTCCCAAACTATCTCATTTTTAGGTGTCTAACATTTCATTCCGTTAACATTTTAAGGGCTTACTCTAACTTTCGTTAAAAAAAAAGTGGTATCCAATGAGAATAAGACATGTGTCCTGTTTTTAATTTTCTTTTCATTTCTTTAAAAATACACAAAATTAAAAATTTAATCCATTAACTTTACCTTTTTACCGTCAATTTTCAAGAAACGATTCACAAGTAACCCTAACTCTTTCTTTTCCATTTACCCAAATGATAACCCTAACCGTCACTGAGCACAAATGTAATATCATTAGATGTATAGCACTGAAGGAATGATTTAAGAAGTATTGCAGACGGTTAATAGATTAAAATTTTAATTTTTGATTTTAAATTTTGTGTATTTTTAAAGAAATAAAAAAAATTAAAAACAAGACATGTGTTTTGTTCTCATTGGATGCCGCTTTTTAAACAGAAATTAGAGTAAAACCTTAAAATAATAACAGAATAAAAATTAGGCACTTAAAAGGGACAAAAAAATAGTTTAGGCACCTAAAAGGAGAAAATAGGATAATTTGGTCACTTATTTTGATGTTAAGCCATATTATATTTGTTCACATTTAAAGACTTATTCATACTAATAATATTAGTAAACCCTATAACAACCTTCTTATATTTTATACTATTTGCAATAACACAGCAAAAACGTGCCTAACTACTTTTTTTGTTTCATAATGATAATGATCGTTATTATTATTTTTAGTTTTTCGAAAAGGACCTTGGAAATTTGGTATAAATCCCCTAGCATGGAAATGCAAATGCAAGCTTCTTCTTCTTCTTCTTTGAGCTGTGTCTTAAGCAAAATGGTTATGAAGCTGTTATTAGCATTTTCTGCTGCTGCGCTGGCGAGTTTGGTAGTGTCAGCTCAAGGCTCTGAGTTTGAGTTTTATAAACTGAGTCTGATATGGCCGAGTTCTGTATGCATTTCTGCACCACAAAACTGCAAGAGTCCGATACCCAAATTCTTCACCATCCATGGTTTATGGCCAACATTAAAGAATGGAACAGCTGTTCCTCCTTATGATCCGGTTAAGAATAAATGCAATGTCAACCCTTTGAATCCTAACCAAATTGTGGTAAGCTATTTATTTTCATTTTAAATTTCCAATCTAATTCCTCTTCTTTTATTATGAAATGGGTGATTTAGTTTGATTTTTTAAGGATAAATTACGTAAATCATCACTGAGTTTTACTCTTAAACATATTTTGGTCACTAAAGTTTCAAAACCTTTAATTTACTCACTGAAATTTAGACATACAACATTTTTGGTCACTAACGTTTAGTCATTGAACGCTTTTGGTCACTCTTAAATCCTAAACAGTCGTAGATGATGGTCGTTCGGTCCCAAATTTCTCCAGTCACTTCGTCTCGGCCCTTGGGTCTGAATTCGAACTCTATTTTTCCAAAAAGTGCTCAGAAGTTCACGAATCGGCCAAAAACCTTTTGATTTCTCTCTCGTCGGTCCCCTTCCTTCGCTTTCGAATGAAGCTCATTTCTCAGTATGTTGCTTCTCTCATGGCGATAAAAGTTTTCCATTGTTCAGATCTTGAAAAAGGTCCTTCGTTCGCCGGTAAATGGACGTCATCAAAAAGTTAACGGATGAGTGACAAAAAAATGTTCAATGCTAAACTTCAGTGAGTAAATTGAACATTTTGAAACTTCAGTGAGTAATTTATCCATTTTTAATTACTTCATTTAAACCCATTGATTTTCTTTCAAGTGCAGTACTGATTTGTTTATTTGAAATCGGTAGGCTAAACTGGCACCCATTAGAGGGAGGCTAGTGACAAAATGGCCAAACCTTATAAAGGGTAAAAGTGACGAGCTCTATTGGGAAACTGAATGGTCACACCATGGAATGTGCTCCGATTATCCTCAAGATCCATTGACTTATTTCACTAGCACCTTAAATCTTGCCGAGAACAGCAAATACGACCCACTCAAAGGTAATATAATTACGAACGATAAAATTCTACTATTAGTCATTGTATCACGCGTATTTTTATTTTCGTATTGTTGAACATGCAGTTTTGGCAGTTCCACCATCGAATACTCCACATGACATAGACACTTTATTAGAGAATGTGAAAAAGAACGTGGGATTCTATCCTCAAATCTCTTGCAGCATGCCGATTAAAGGCACAAAGCAACTATACCTGAAGGAGATCCGCTTCTGCTTCAAAAGAGCCATGCCACCTTCTGTGCTTCAAAATTGCCCCGACGATATGGACGATATGTGTCGGTCGGTGCCACCTGCCCAACGCACTGTTATGCTTCCTCTACCGATTACTACCAATTCTTTGCCTAGTGTAACGCCGTCGGTCGATCGGGATTTTATGTTTTCTTCAGCGAGTACTACCACTTCCTGGCCTAGTGTAAATTGCGGATTATTGGTTTCTGTCCAGTGGGGAATCATTGGTCTTTTGGTATTATATATTCTGGCACGTCGTAATCGTGCACATGTACACGTTGAATGAAAGAAAGAAAGACTATGTAAGCGTTTCTCGTAATAATCCTCTCATTTTATAGGCTTCTATCTAGTGTGAGAGTTGAAAATTAGTACGACGATGAATATTAATGATTTTCTCTTGTTTTTTGTTTTTTTGTGCTCCGCAATAATCAATTTATTAATTAACAGAAAAATGTCCTCAAAGAGATGCGCACTGAAATTTCCTACAATGTAAGCAAAACCACTAAAATAAAGCCTCACTGCCTAAAACAAAATTGTCAACAAAAGAACAAAAACCAAACGCCATAGCAAGAACAACTTTCAGACAGAGTGCAGCTAAAAAAGACAAGACAAAGGAAATTCAAAGGATCAATTATGTCACAAGAAGCAATCTCACCTGCAGACTCAGCTTGAAGCAGCCCTCAACATACAGGAATTGAAGACTTAACTCAACACTCCCCCTACATTGACACTCCACCATGGATTCAAATAAGGATCCGCTACTGTTATTTCGAAACCGTTATTGCGAAAAATCGCTGTCCACAATAACTGCAATATCATCAGTTATGTCCACAACTGCAATTTAAATCCCTGCACAGTGCACTCGACCTTGTACTATATCTAAACATTTGTGAAAATCAAATGATGTTCCTAAAACACTTAACTTCATGGAAATTAAAGACTCAGAAATAAAAATACCAAGACTCGACACTCATGAAGACCTTAATTTATGAGATACAAAGACTTAAGTGAAATGGTTTTAAAACTATCAATGGCTTAAAAAAATAATTAAACTATCAAAATAAGGGGCATTTGCCCTTCTAACCCTCAACATAGTTCCGTCCTTGGCCACAGACATACGATCAATCTCCATGAAAGTTTGCCACCAATTCTATGATCTTTGAAACGAGTCCATCACCATCTTCCTCTGTTTCCTCAAGGCTTTATCCCTTCTCTTGCGCTCAATATCAGTCAAAACTTCGTCTTGAATGTCAAACATTGATTTGTACCACACAATAATAATTACTCAAATAACATATATAATCATTGAATTAATTTATTATAAAAATAAGTTCTGTAAAATAATTATTTAATAATAAAAAACTAACACGCCGTACCTAGCAATTAGCTGTCATTTTATGACATCTTTTATATGTAAGTCATGTTATTACGAATAGAAATCATCTGTTCTTTTTTTAGCAATTAGCTGTCATTTCATGGATTTTTAAAGAAATAAAAAGAAAATTAAAAACAAGACATGTGTTTTGTTCTCATTGGATACCGCTTTTTAAACGGAAATTAGAGTAAAACCTTAAAATGGTAACAGAATGAAACATTAGGCACCTAAAAGGAACAAAAAATAGTTTAAGCACCTAAAAGGAGAAAATAGGATAGTTGGGGCACTTATTTTGATGTTAAGCCATATTATATTTGTTCACATTTAAAGACTTATTCATACTAATAATATTAGTAAACCCTATAACAACCTTCTTATATTTTACACTATTTGCAATAACACAGCAAAAACGTGCCTAACTACTTTTTTTGTTTCATAATGATTATGATCGTTATTATTATTTTTAGTTTTTCGAAAAGGACCTTGGAAATTTGATATAAATCCCCTAGCATGGAAATGCAAATGCAAGCTTCTTCTTCTTCTTCTTCTTTGAGCTGTGTCTTAAGCAAAATGGTTATGAAGCTGTTATTAGCATTTTCTGCAGTGTCAGCTCAAGGCTCTGAGTTTGAGTTTTATAAACTGAGTCTGATATGGCCAAGTTCTGTATGCATTTCTGCACCACAAAACTGCAAGAGTCCGATACCCAAATTCTTCACCATCCATGGTTTATGGCCAACATTAAAGAATGGAACAGCTGTTCCTCCTTATGATCCGGTTAAGAATAAATGCAATGTCAACCCTTTGAATCCTAACCAAATTGTGGTAAGCTATTTATTTTCATTTTAAATTTCCAATCTAATTCCTCTTCTTTTATTATGAAATGGGTGATTTAGTTTGATTTTTTAAGGGTAAATTACGTAAATCATCACTGAGTTTTACTCTTAAACATATTTTGGTCACTGAAGTTTCAAAACCTTTAATTTACTCACTGAAACTTAGACATACAACATTTTTGGTCACTAACGTTTAGTCATTGAACGCTTTTGGTCACTCTTAAATCCTAAACGGTCGTAGATGATGGTCGTTCGGTCCTAAATTTCTCCAGCCACTTCGTCTCGGCCCCTTGGGTCTGAATTCGAACTCTATTTTTCCAAAAAGTGCTCAAAAGTTCACGAATCGGCCAAAAACCTTTTGATTTCTCTCTCGTCTATCCCCTTCCTTCGCTTTCGAATGAAGCTCATTTCTCAGTATGTTGCTTCTCTCATGGCGATGAAGTTTTCCATTGTTCAGATCTTGAAAAAGGTCCTTCGTTCGCCGGTAAATGGACATCATCAAAAAGTTAACGGAAGAGTGACAAAAAAATGTTTAATGCTAAACTTCAGTGAGTAAATTGAACATTTTGAAACTTCAATGACCAAAATAGGTTTAAGAGTAAAGTTTAGTGATGATTTACGTAATTTATCCATTTTTAATTACTTCATTTAAACCCATTGATTTTCTTTCAAGTGCAGTACTGATTTGTTTATTTGAAATCGGTAGGCTAAACTGGCACCCATTAGAGGGAGGCTAGAGACAAAATGGCCAAACCTTATAAAGGGTAAAAGTGACGAGCTCTATTGGGAAACTGAATGGTCACACCATGGAATGTGCTCCGATTATCCTCAATATCCATTGACTTATTTCACTAGCACCTTAAATCTTGAAGAGAACAGCAAATACGACCCACTCAAAGGTAATATAATTTCGAACGATCAAATTTTACTATTAGTCATTGTATTACGCGTATTTTTATTTTCGCATCGTTGAACATGCAGTTTTGGGAGTTCCACCATCGAACACTCCACATGACATAGACACTTTATCCTTTACCCTCGTTGTCTCCTTAGTTTCTTTTCGATTTCTGTGTCGTCTGTTGTGGCACTAACCTTGTACTGCCGGTTGTAGCATTGTTCTTGTGCTGGATCCGTTAGTTGCCGACCGCTAAAGATCTTTATTATTTTTATTTTTAGTTTTCAACAATAGTCTTTGTGTTTTGGATTCCTCATTTCTATACATTTGTTGCCTTTGTTTTTATGTCTTTGTGGCGTAAGTTTTTTTGTCTAAAGATATGATTAGATTTTTTTTAATATCAGTCTGTCACATAATTAGAATTATTAGTAGAACAGATCTGCAAGAATTTTTTGTCTATCACTTCTCCTACATCGCTACATAAACATCTAGTTAGACAGAGAAAGAGATTTTGACGATAATTGTCAAATTTCTAAAGAATTTAAATATCATGTTTAACAAAAGATTTTATTTTTCTTCATGCCCTTTGCGTTTTATTATACTTTTTTATCTTTAATATAATTCAGCTCTCGTTTAAAACGAAATCATCACATGCTCATACGTGCACTAATACTGCATTCCATTAAATTCTTATTTTGGTATTTGACTATCACATGTTACTCCTTCCAATTACTTGTCATTTAGATCTGTTGGTATATAAGGGCGTTATTTTATTCTTAAACATGATCTTTAATGTCTTCAGTGGGCATGCAGATGCAGATGCTAGCTAGATTAGAATCAATGGGCATGCAGATGCAGTATACATGTAGGTGTTTCAGTGCAACATGGGAAGCACGACAAGACAAGCAAGATGGCGGCGGCGGGTAAGAAGAGAGCTGTTCTGGTGGGATGCAACTACCCCAACACCCAATTGAGGCTGCATGGATGCATCAATGATGTGTACCTAATGCAAAGCCTGATTCAGACCAGCTTTGGCTTTGATGCAAAGAATATTATGGTCCTGACTGATGATCCGGCCACACCGCCTGAGGAATTGCCTACTCATGTAAACATTATGGCCGCACTTAAGAAGGTGGTAAACGATGCCGAAGCCGGAGACGTGCTGTTTTTTCATTTTAGTGGCCGTGGAACAACCATTCCATCCTTGGAACCTGGCCAACCTTATAGGGAAGATGAAGCAAATCATGCCTTGTGATTTAAATCTCATCACTGGTACATTTCTTCTTTAATACTATTTATTAACAGACTTGTCATTGAATTGGATTTACGACGAATGCATATTCATGCATTTGCAACAGGTCGAGGGTTCGAATTCTGGCTTCCTTTATATTGACAAAAAGAAATACTATTCAAACTCATTTTGTTGTTTTTTATGTCATGGTTGTGCAGACATGGACTTGAGGTACTTAATTAAGAAACTAAAAGTTTTGGGGAATAGCCATTTCGGCCGTTGTGGGACTTTTAGGAAATATTTTGCCAATAATCTTTAATAAAGATGTGAGTATCAAATTCCGTCCCCAGCATGTGCAAAGGGCGCTATTGAGTTCGAAAAGGTCACTGACAGAGGATGAGGGTATTCTGTTAAGTGGGTGTCAAGCAAACGAGACATCCGCAGATTCGGCCGGGAATGATCTGACCGGAGGAAAGGCTTATGGGGCCTTTACCTATGCAGTGGTCCAAGTACTCAATCAGAAGAAAGGGCAGCCGTTAACCAACAAAGAGCTTGTAAAGGAAGTTAGGAAGTTGTTACAAGAGCTGGGATTCGAACAGCACCCTTGCCTCTACAGCAGTGATGCGAATGCAGATGCATCTTTCTTGGCGACCCAAGACCCTCGCGGTCGGAAAAAGGCTTCCGACCTAACTGATGAAACCCCCACCTCCTTCTCTGGGGACAAAAGGAAGCATCCCGACTCCCCAACTAATTATCGGCGTAGAGCTGATGACAGGAGGAGAGTCGACATTGATGAATGAAACCCACAGCCGGCTTCACCTATTAGTCTGCTACAACATGGTGAAGTAGTTAATCCATGCACTACTCTAGCCTTCTATTACTGCTACAATAAGTGTGAAGAGTGCCTTCTGGTCTTCATTATTGTATGTTTGTTTGCTTAATTAATTCACCTCCGTCTCTTTTAAGCTGTTCAAACTCATATAATCGCCAAACCTATCCATATGTACGTGTAACATTTCATACTCAATCCGAAATATTCAACTGATTTGTAAGTATTACATTCAGGCCATCGATTAATTTTGTAAATTTAACGAATTCGATAAAAATATAAACTTAAAGCAATTTACACAAAATTTGGAACTTCGTTGTTTTAAAACGGTTGCATAAACAATTAGTTACACATCTAACTCATTAAGGTTACGTACTATACATGTTTATCAAGTAAATATTACTTTAGCCTGGACAATTCTCTGAGACCCCTCCAATGATACTATTGTCCCACCACAAATTAATGAAAACTATAATATGCGCGTGAAGATTATTTCGAACGTTAAATTTATAAAGTTCAATAATACAGGACTACTCAACAAATACAACATGATATGAGTAATACATGTAGGTGGCTAGTGGTGGAATTCAACATTATTTTTGAAGGAGATTTAAAAAAAAATTAAATTTAGGTAAAACAGTACTAAATTATATATTTCTTTAATAATTAATAAGAAATTTTACCATGGAATTTTCAATTTTTATATTTTGGGCCATGACCCATAATCTCAATTTTGTTTGCCCCTGGATGAAGCCTTAGAGTAGTTTACTTGCTAACCGAAAGTATATCTAAACACATAAAACTTATAATCATCACAATCATGTGGTATTGGGCGAAGGTAGGGACGGAATCAGGATTTGAAGTTGGGAATAAAATATAAATATTTAAAAGTGAGGATAAATTCATAAATAACTCAATTTTCTAAATATATATATATATATATATATATATATAAAAGCAGGTAAAAAAAATTAGAGGATGGAGGTGTAATTGCCCCTCTCACTCTATGTAATTCCGTCACTTGGTGAAGATAATGAAGGAGAGTTTTCTAATATATGAATTTCAATGGTAGAAGTGGCCTTGGGTGAGACAATAGGTGGTTACAAATTCTAATCCTTGCTTAGGAGTGGTGTAGACTCCACCGTCCAAAGACATCTTAAAGTTTAATGTTAATGGTACGGCAAGACGAAAACCAGGTTCAATAGAGTGTGACGGTGTTCTTTGATATTGGCAATGTAATATTTTAATGCTTTTTTCAGGACCTTTGCAAACTTTTAAGCCGAATGAAGTTGAATTACAAGTTATTTGTCATGATCTTTCATTGTTTTTAGGCTTATATTGGTGTAATGTGTCTTGCTTAATTGTTGAATCAGAACCTTGTGTCGCAATTCTTTTGTGTATAAATTTATCATGTTGACCTTGAAAATATTTGTTTTTGTTGATTCATCTTGTACTTCTTGGTTTCAGGTTGTGTAATTTACTTTGCCAACTGCCTTGGCTCTTCCTCTTTGATTTGAGGGTTGACTTTGTTTTGCCTTGAGTTTCGGCATATTATACGATGGAGTCTTGCCTTATTAATAAGATTTGCTATTTGCTAATAAAAAATTACAAATATATTTTTTGTATTAAATATATATATAATATTACACCATTTTCTAAATTATTTATTAAATATAAATCATTTAGTATAATAAAAATTGAAAAATTCATTTTTGCTGCTACTCCTATATGAAACGTGGCCCGTGTCGTTGGTTGTCTCCGGAGGAAGGATGGTTCAAGCTGAATATGGATGGTGCAAAGAAAGGACAAGATAATCTTACTTCATGTGGTGGCGTTCTACGGAATACTTTTGGTCTATGGCAGTTTGGGTTCGTGAAATTCATTGGTGTTTGTTCCGTATTGGAGGCTGAGTTATGAGGTGTTTATGTCGATCTATTGTGTACCGGGAGTTTGGTTATCGAAATATTATCTTTGAGTTAGATAGCTTGAATGCTTTATGAGTATTGCGGAATGGGTCGGATCATCAAGAGTATTGTTCCTTGTTATTGTATCTGAATGAGATGCGTAACGTCAGTTGGTTGTTCGTATACAGCATGTACTTTGTGATGTAATGAAGTAACTGATGCGGCGATCAAACTTGCTTCGCCTACTAACATAGGAGTTCTTCCATTTTCTTCGCCGTCGAGTAATATTTTATCCCTCTTGCATGAGGACGTTGCGATGTAGCATGGTTTAAGCATGTTGCTTATGTTTAATGTCTTTTCATCGAATAAAAATGAAAATTTATTATATTATTTTTAGTAATATAGATAAAACAAAATAAAATTGTTAAATAGTTGAAAAAGTTTTGAATTTTTTGTTCAAATATTTAATCATTTTTTATATTTAGATTTCCAACTTTTAAAATGATATAATAGTTAAATATTTTATGGTTTTGGTTTTACAAAATAATTTCTCTTTTAATTTTTAATAAATATAATTTAATTTATCTATGTGAAATGTTTTTGGGGAAAATATTAAAGTGGCTAGCTCAAATCAATTATGTTATATCATGGCTAAAGTCAATTGTGTGTTATATCACGGCTAAAGTCAATTGTGTATTTTTATCACGGATATATTTATATGTGAGTTATTTTCAGGGAGGATTTAATATGGTCCCTCAATATTTTTAAAAAATTATATTAAGTTTTAAAATTTTGAATATATTTAATTAAATCGTATTTTATGATTTTTAAAAGTTTTAATTAAATCTCCTACAATTATTAAAATTTTAGTTAAACCCTCAAAATTTTTGAAAATTTTAGCTTAAGCCTCCAAATTTTAAAAAAATTAAAGCCGCTCTCCAAACTCTTACACCAAGTTCCGCCACGGGTTATTTTTATACACGGGTTATTTTTATTTAAATTATAAAATCTAAAGAAAAATATTTTGGTACTAATTTACGCAAGTCTATCAAGTTTATGATTTATGGGCCCTATTTAAAGTTCCGGGTTTATATTTAGAAATTAGGTTTTAATTGTTTAAGATTTATGGTTTAAAATTTTAAATTTTATGATTTATGCTTAAAATACATTTTATTATACAACATGTGTATAAAAATAACTCAAATCTTAAATCATAAATTTTAAACAGTAAATTATAATTTTGTTTCAATTGAAGTGAAGGCAAAAACCATTACATTACCCTACTCTTAAGTAAGGAGGGCCGTGGATGCCCCTATGTAAGCATTCATGTAAAGAAACGGGAGGTTGATCAAAAAATAAGAGCGATCCATCTGGTCAGCTTTAGCGATACCATCTGCAACTATATTTACTTCCCCTTTAACGAATTTGAAATCCACAATTCATACCTTTTCTCGTAATTTTAAATTTTGAGACTAGACTAAACTAAACTCATAAAACTTTAAATAAATTTGTGTAAATTAAAGTTTAACGACATGTAAAATAAATAATTTTTGTTTTATATATTACCCACGTATTTGTTATAATTAATATTATAAGGTGGCTAAAGTGAGTTGTTCATGCATGCAACATTATAAGCTGACTGCACTTAACATGCCTTAATAATTCAAAAAGAATCTTAATTAAAAAACCACACACACAAAGAAAGTCAAACGTAAACCCTATGAGATTTTCTCGGGCTGTTGATCACTTTCACTTGGGAGAAAACTCTATCTACTCATAGGTAGACCTGTCAAACTTGACCCGAGAACCGAATCTATTTATTTGAATCGAGATTAAAAATCGACTTGAATACGATAATCCAAATTTGATTCGAAATCCGAAATAAATAGAACCAAACCGAACAGAATTTTAGTTGAACCGAAAATGGACCCGAACCGATTTTCAACCGAACCGAATGGACCCGAAATAAAAAAAATATATTAAAATAAATAAATAAGTAAAGATGAGTTGTGGATTGTCGCACAACTCACCAAATATACATGTTATATAAAGTCATATATAGGGTAGAAAACCCTAACTCAGCCTGAAAAACCCGACTAAAACCGATCGATCTCCTATTAACCCGATAATGACCCAACCCAAAATCACTCGATCCGAAAATAACCAACCCGAAATCAACCGATCCAAAGTCTCGACCCAATACCAGAACTGAAATCACCGTAGACCTGAACTAAAACCGAATTAGACTCAAACCGAACTTAAATTGAATGTAGTCAGACCCGAAATCACCCAAATCGAAATCAAACCGAATGACCCATTTGCCACCTCTACCACTAGGTAACTTACCCAGCAGATGTGGCAGTTTGGGCGGAAGTTAATAAATTGTATTTATTATTTTTACATAAATAACTATAAAAGACAATAAATGAATCATTCAAACACATTCAACTTTCATTTACTATTTAACTCTCTTGACCTTTACATAATTTAATGTTTTAATATAGATATAAATGATAAATTTCAATATGCTAAGATAGACTGATTTTACTATTCATCTTCATGTTTTTACAAATAAATTATGTAAGTAATAAATCTAATTTGTATATTTAGATCCTGATTTTAGTATTTTAAATTTTATTTTTCTTTAAAAAAATCTTTAAGTCGGAATATTTGGTAAAAACTGAGATTTTAATCGACATTATGATTTTAGTATTTTAAATTATTATTTTTCTTTAGAAATTCTTTAAGTCGAGATATTTGTTAAACACCAAGATTTTAATCATCATGATTTTAGTATTTTAAATTTGTATTTTCCTTTAGACATTGCTCAATTTAGTAAACGACACCAAGTTCCTCTTTTCCTTTGAATTTGAAAATTTCAATAGATTTTTCAGCTCGAATAACCCAACAAACTTTGATAAAAAATAACCCAACAAACAAACAACAAGGTTACTATTATTTTCAATCAAATTAAAACTAAAATATTATTTATGAACCATGAGTTCTTAAGCTTCGTCTCATCTCAGTTTCTATGAAAGCACAATCCCTTAGACTTAATGATTATGTCCATATACTCTCAACTATGGACAAAGGGAGTGACTTTAATTATTTCTCAAATCTCTAACCCAAAACTCTCAAAATTGTCATTGCTACCGCTATCGATAGTCTGTCGGATCCCATCATTGTCTTCGTCGGACACTCCCTTTCATTTCCCTCAATGACCCATCACTGGTAATCGACGGGAGACGTGCCAATCGAACTTTGAACAATAGACATGAAATATTCCAACTGAACGACATCCGATTGACACACCTACCAATGATAGGTGGTTAGAGAAAATGGGCGACGGCATCCGACAACGATAGTGATAGAGTCCGACAAGGTTATCAACGATGGAAACAATGTCAATTTTGGGTGTTTTGGGTTATAGATTTTGGGACTATTTTATAGGATTTTGAGAAATTTGAATTTCTTTTAAAAAAATATTTTTTTAGTTTTTAAAGAAAGAAAAATAAAAAAAGAAACCACGTGTCTAAATCTGATTGGGTGATAAATTTCTTTAACAACACAGCCTTAAAACGATAACTGATTGAAACTTTGGGCACCTAAAATTAACAAAATGAAACGTTAGACATCTATTTTTACCAAAAATAGTTTAGGCACTTAAAGTTAAAAGAGGTATAGTTTAGGCACTTATTTGTATATTAAACGTATTTCAAATTATACTAATATGTTATAATCAATATTTTATTTGTTGTAATTAGTTTTATAATTGAATAATTTAAATATTTTTTATTGGTAAAAGATGTATTAAATGTATTGCATTTATAGTCTTTATTAATAAAAGATGTATTAATTGCATTGTATTTATTAGGGCTGTAAACGAGCCGAGTCGAGCTCAAGTAGCGCTGAGTTCGACTCAACTCGTTAAGATTTCGAGTCGAGTAATTTTTAACGAGCCTGAGAAATCTGAGCTCGACTTAGCTCGTTAAGAACTTGAGTCGAGTTCAAGCTTGATTCGAGCCCAATCGAGTCAAGTGTTGATTGATTTTTGACTGTGTTAAACTCGAGTAGCTACCATCTGTCACGTCTCATTTAAAGCCCTATTAGGAAAAAAATTGATACACAAATTGTGTAAACTCAAATTTTTTCATTTTAGGGTTTAGAGTGTTAGTTTAGGGTGTATATTTTAGGGTTTTAGGTTTAGAAATTTAGATATTAAATTTTAAAAAATAGAAAAAAATAGTATATTATATTTTCGAATAGCTCATGAGCTTTTCGAGTCGGGTATTAAGTAGCTCAGCTCATTAAGAACTCGAACTGAGTCGAGCCCAATCGAGTCGAGCTTTGACCGAGTCGGACTAGAGTAGCTCACAATCTATCTCTTCTCATTTACAGCCCTATTATTTATGGTATTAAAAATTATTTATTGATAAAAGATATTTTAATTTTTTCAATCATATTCATCTTATTTGCCATATCATGTGCTACCTCAATTAGGTAGATGACAATAGGTAGACGTAGCATTGCCCTTTCACTTGGTGGCCAGACGTGGCCTGAAATTTATGATATAATATATTATATTTATTTTAATATTTTATCGGTTTATATTTAGAGATGTGATCAAAATCGTCCATTAAATCTTAGTTCGGTGGTAATATATAAACATATAACTCTTATTAATTACTATAAAATGATTATTTTGTTGCTTATCTGATTCTTCAGAGTTTTGCCTTAATTAATAATTCGAATCAACCCGCGTCACTTACCTGATTTTGATAGGTGAGTCTTACAGCAAGAATTTTCTGCATATACAATATCTCAAATTCAAGACCTACTTAAGCAAAATCAAGTTGCATACTACTTGGACAAACCTGTTGGTAATGATTTTTTAGTTGTCTTAAGATGATTACTATAATATATGTTCACACATATTATTAACTATTTGACAATACACATACACATTGAAGATAAAGCGATTTAAACATGAATCTCCTAAGATGAACATTATCTACTTCTCTCCTGCAACCACTTTTTAACTCATTGGTAATGATTTTGTTAAAACAATTTCTACCTAAGAGAAAATGAGAGGAATTTTGTTCTTCCTGGGTCTTGAACCTACAACCTAAGGAAAAAGAAGGGTGTTAATTGAGAGCCTTAACCACTTGTTCTGAAGATTAGTTACATTGATAATAAATAAAGAGCGAGGATAAATTGGACCCCAACACTTTCGGGACAATACTTAAAACATTCATGTATATGACCATCACATGTTCACATTCATATTTAATAATTGTAATAATGTTTTCTCATTGACAAAGAGCGAGGATAAATTGGACCCCAACACTTTCGGGACAATACTTAAAACATTCATGTATATGACCATCACATGTTCACAATTGTATTAATATTTCATTTCTTCACATTTAAAGACATGTTGATCTATTCAAAAAAGAGACATGTTGATAAATGTCTACACTATTGTTATTGTAGCATTAAAAAATTTGTATATTTAAGTGTAATTGTCTCTAGTTTAAATATTGAAAGAGATTGATAGTTTAGGTATTATCAGAGATGGACCGAAGGAATGATGGAGTGTAATCGCACCTTTTGTATTTTTTAAATCCTTATATAATTTGGATATATTATTTGTATTTTTTGTTGAGAGGGGAATGGGGACTCTAGGGAAAAGGAAGTGACTGTTTCTAGTGAGTTTCGAAATCATGACCTAAAGGAATACGAAAGAACAAAAATAAACAACTTGACCAACCAGCTAAATATGCTTGCTCAAAATTTTGTAATTCTTAATATAACTTATTTACGATTTGCACAGCTGATATAAGATCCTGTGTTGTCCATGAGCATTATAATTTATATATTAAAAGAAGGAAATTCTAATAAATATTTTTATTAAAATAAGAAGGAATTGGTATTAAATAAAAGATTGACTATCACACGTTATTTCTTTCAATTAGTTGCTATTTATATGTGTTCGTGTATAAAGGCATTATTTTATTTCAATTATTTGTCATTTTATTATTAAATTATGAGTTTAAGAAGTCAGCGCACATGCTAGCTAGATCCACAAATTATTTGTATAAGAGTTAATTAATGTCTTTAAATTATAATTTTCACTTTAAATTTACTATCAAACATTTAAACATTTTAATTTTATCATCAAAATATGTTTCTCATTCTAAATCGGTCTCCAGACTTTTGAACCTTTCAATTTCATTCTCGAACTATAATCCTCATTCTAATTTTGTCCCCTCAGACTTCGAATGTTCTAATTTTACCCCCAAATTATCAGCATATGATAATTATGTCCCATGTTAATAAAATAATTATAAAAATTGTTAACTATCATGTAAACACTAATGTGTATTACATAATAATATGATGTGAGATAAACCACAAGTTATGGATGGAAATGGCTCGTTCAAAAGTTTGGGGAATGAGAATCATAATTTGGAGCTGAAACTAAAATGTTTAGAAGTTTGAAGATTAATTTAGAATGGAGTCATAGTTTAAAGATAGAACTAGAATGTTCAAAAGTTTAAGGACTAATTTAGAATAACGTTACGCATGTGTGTGTATATATAGGTGTCTTAGTGCAGCATCGGAAGCACAGAACAAGCAAGATGGCCGGGGAGGGTAAGAAGAGAGGTGTTCTGGTGGGATGCAACTACCCCAACACCCAATTTAGGTTGCACGGATGCATCAATGATGTGTTTCTAATGAAAAGCCTGATTCAGACCAGCTTTGGCTTTGATGCAAAGAATATTAAGGTTCTGACTGATGATCCGGGCTCATCGCCTGAGGAATTGCCCACTCATGTAAACATTATAGCAGCACTAAAGAAGATGGTGGACAACGCCGAAGCCGGAGATGTGCTGTTTTTCCACTTCAGTGGCCATGGAACAATCATTCCATCCTTGGAACATGACCAACCTTACAGGGAACATGAAGCCATCGTGCCTTGTGATTTGAATCTCATCACCGGTACGTTCCTTCTTTAATACAAATAATAATCATCAGGTTTACGCCTAATGCATATTCATATCATATATCTGGAACTTAGTTCAGTTGGAACAGTTCAAGGGTTTGAATTTAAACATTTGTCCTAAGACTATGTCATATTGACGAAAGAAATATTCAGCTTCGTCTCGTTGTTTATGCCATATTGATTACATTTACTCCTGGTTGTTGTGCAGATATGGACTTGAGGTATTTAATTAAGAAACTAAAAGAAGGAACCAGCTTCACCATCCTTTCAGATTCATGCCACAGTGGTGGTTTGATTGACAAAAATAAAGAAAAAATTGGACCATCTAGAGTGAGTGCCAAGGGTTTACCTCCACCAGTTCACTACAAGGTCAGGGCCATAGGTATTGGATCCATACTGAGTTGCCTGCAATCGGTATCGAGCGGCCTTGCTACCGGAGCACATATCGTGGAAGGTATTGGCTCTGCATTGTCCGGAATCTATAAGAAAGATGTGAGTATCAGATTCCGACCCCAGAGTGAGCAAAGGGCGCTATTGGCTTCAAAAAGGTCCCTGACGGAAGATGAGGGTATTCTGTTGAGTGGCTGCCAAGCAAACGAGACATCCGCAGATTTGGCAGCGAGTGAGCTGACCGGAGGGCAGGCTCATGGGGCCTTTACCTATGCATTGGTCCAAGTACTGAATCAGAACAAAGGCCATTCCTTGACCAACAAAGAGCTTGTGATGCAGGTTAGGAATTTTTTACGAGAGCAGGGAATTGAGCAGCACTCGTGCCTTTACTGCAGCGATGAGAATACAGACGCACCTTTCTTGGCCACCTCCTTTACCGGTGACAAAAGGAAGCGTCCCGAGTCTCCCGACTCACCGACTAGGCAAAGAGCTGATGAAACCCCCGCCTCCTTTAATGGAGACAAAAGGAAGCGTCCCGACTCACCGACTAATTACAGGAATAGGAGGATCGACAATGATGAAACCCCCACCTCCTTTAATGGTGACAGAAGGAAGCGTGCCGACTCGCCCACTAATTTCAGGCATAGAGCTGATGAAAGAAGGAGGGTCGGCATTGATGAATGAAACCCCAACAGAAATATCCATGCACTACTCTACTGCACCAATAAGTTTGAAGAGTTTCTTCTAGTCTATGTGTGATTCCTTAATTACTGCTTTTACTACAATAAATTTGAAGAGCTGGGCCTTCATTACTGTATGTGTGTTTGCTTAATTACTTAACGTATGTCTGTCTGTTTCATGTGTACAATTGAATGAAAATCAAGGTTTATATATTTACTTAAAATTAAAAGAAAACAGTTGACAAGTTAGCTGATAAAATCACAATACGTGACAAGTAAAAAACGCTAAAAATTAAATTCTAAATCATAATCCTAAATTCCACAACCTAAACCATACACTCTGAAAAATACACCTTACATTTAATTCCTTAAACTTCAACCACAATATATAACCTAAAACCTTAAACTCATTTTTTTAAAGTGAAGACACAAAAAAAACATAGTTTAGAGACTGAGAATTTCTATCCATCCGTAACATCTATATATATATATATATAGATGGACACTTAGCTCATCGTTATTTGTTGGCATTGCCAACCTTTATTATTATTATTATTATTATTATTATTATTATTATTATTATTATGTACATAGTGGTGGTCTCATTGAAAAGGAAAAAAAAAAACAAATTGAAACTTTCACCATGAATGGCTCCAGAAAATGCACTAGTAATGATAGATACTGAGATACAGCGGTAGGCCAGAGCCTCAAATTCCATCCTCCCTGAGTAAAGAACAAAAATCAATGCTACTTTTTGGCGGCTTTTTATACTTTCACTAAAAATTAAATTTTATGCTTTAGCTTTAAATTTTATATTTTATATTTTAAAATCTACACCCTAAAATATACACCATACACACAATTTCATAATCTATAGATATTAACTTTAAACCTTAATCTTAAACTCTAAACTTAATATTTTAGAGTGTGGACATAAATAAAGGCACCAAAAAAGATAGAAGATTTATATTCCTACGTAAACAGGTTAACTAAAAATAAAAATTATATGTTCGTTTTCGGTACTTTTATTTATGTCCTTGTGCTAAAAACTTAGGTTCAGGTTTAAGGTTAAGGCTTAGGGAATTTGGAGTAGGGTATATTTTCTAGGGTTTATAGTTTAAGGTTTATGATTTAAAATTTAAAGTTAGAACTTAGAATTTAATTTTTTTATTGTTGGAACACAAAAAAGGAACTGAGGATTTTCGTCCCTTAATTAACTTGACTATAAACAAGGAGGGACGCATAATTTTATATTAAGGGGACGAACATATAAAATTTTAAGGGACAAAATTATAAAATTTTAAAGGAAAAAAATAAATTTTTAATAAAAAATATATAAAAAAATTCTAAAATTATTAAATCATATACAAAATTTAAATTTTTAGAGGACAATTGCTCTCTCAACCCCTTGGTCTATCCCTGACTATGGGACATTTACCAAGGCAGTGGTTCATTTTATCAACGGCTCCTTTGTTTCTGGGAGTGAGGCTAGGAAATATTTAAAGAATCGAGGATTTGAGATGAACCCTTGCATTCTTTGCAGTCATGAGGACGCATATGCACTCTTCTTGGGCGGCTTTGGTTAATTGACTTGACTATGGGAACGCATATTGAGCTGTGTTTTGCACTACAACTACAACAAATTTGATAACCAGCTAATTAGCGATGAAAACCGGATTCGATCTGATTCGAATAGGATTAGATTTTATTGATAATCTCATAATAGTTATCTGGTTAGATTACTAAGGTCCAATTAATACCTCGTTGCACTCTTTTTAATTTCTTTTTAGAAAAAACCTAAATTTCATTAAACTAGACATAAAAATATTGATGCTAATAAAAAATCAATTTTGTATATTATTTCGTTAACGATTCTTTTTGCATCAGTAAATTACGAAATTTATTTTGCTAAGCCGATCAAATTTTATTATTATTAATAAAAGACCCAAAAGGGTACAAATTATAGGTTAGCCATCGCAAGGATAGGCCTCCCCGACGTACAAAAGGAAACATGATCAACTAATCGCATAATACAACACATCGTAATAAGGATCTAACCATACTAGACCGTTAGTTTTTTCGGTACGCAAACATCAACTACTATAAAAATAGACGAAAAATTGTGCCACAAAGAAATAAAAACACAGTAGGATATGAGAAAAGAAAAACTAAAAATAGAGAACATTCTTATTCACAACTAAAAACAAAGGAAAACTACAAATTATGCAATAACCGGTTCACTTGCTAAGAACATAGCACACAAAGGATTCTATGATCATATAGACGTGATAGCCTTATATTTTTAGTACAATAGAGCAATATTCAAATAATTAATACAAACACTAAGATTCGAATTCACACATGATAAGATGCAGATGAACATTTTTAGTCACTCATAGAATTCACACTAAGATTCGATGTGAACATTAAGGATTCTACGTCCTTAATGTTCACATCGAATTTGACCGAGGCATTCCTGTCTACCTGAATGTTTTGAATAACCAAAGCTTCTTCTTCGTCTTCATCTTCTTCTACGGGCTTAGTCATCGATCTCTTGGGTCTCGGAACCTTAATCCGCACTAACTTGTCCAATTTTAGAGGGTAATTAGCGTTGCGGATATCGATTGTTTCGGCTACTTTTGCTTGACCTAGACCCCCACGAAGCCTTCGAGGAGTTGGCCTGCTTCGAACCCATGGGATATCAACTTTTTGATAAGCGTACCCCAATGGTTCAGTGTCAAGGAATTGCCGAACCTTAGCACGGACCAGATTCCGTTTCTCATCGTTGAAAAGAAACGATGAATTGTACCAATCTCTGTCATGGAATTCTTCTCTCCGCCCTGGTAATGTCTTCCGAATGCTCCACATTCGATCAACATTGGCGTGATGAGCGTAGAACAACGGGTCTTTACCGGCGGAATAGAAATTCCCCATGTCCTCGTTATAGGGTGGATTCTTGGCACCAACAAACTTGTGAATGGCGATGTGAGAACCGTTCTCGACTAAACCCCCTCGCGGTTCGGGCTTACAGTCTCCGTCGCATTTGGATTTACAACCGGCACGGTACGGTTTTCCATAGAAACAAGTAGCCTTCTTGCTTCCCGATACCATCCCATAATACATCACATTAAGATTATTCTTTATTTGACCTGTCCTTGATAACTCCCTCTCTGTTGATTTCGTTTTACTTTTTTGACCATCAGAAAGATCAACCAAAACGTGCCGGTGGTCCACATTGCGATTTTGATCGTAGAGTGGAGAGGCAGGGTCTAGATATATTCCAGGCATAGTCATGCCACAGGGAGAATCCCTCGCGAAGTCCGGATCGCCGATCAATTCCCCCAATATCCTCTCGTAGTAGTAGAGGTACATCCTGTGGAATGGAAAAAACAGCCATGAGAAGTGAACTTTAAGCTTTTGATCCGGTTCATCACGGGGGGGGGGGGGGGTTCCTTCTGAAAATAAGCCTCGTTGCAGTAGGCACAATGAACCTGGCTTGTTGGAAGAAACTGCGTGGATCATCATTAGGAAGAGCTCTCATTCTCTCCATTGCCAACTCGAATTTCATCAAGTAATCACAATCAACAAGATGTACCGCTGGCCTAAGTCGAATCTTTCTGACTTCCGGAAGTTCGAAATCTATGATCTTTGTCGATTCCGGCGGGCAGCAAGGGACATGGTTGTCGAGGAGGATTGCGTCCGAACAACCTCTAGACAAGTCAGGGGCAATGGGGGCTGCCAATGCAAACGGGTCGCCGACAAGGCTGGTTGCACCATAGAGACTTCCTAGGCCAAGGAGCATATCCCTTCGGTCAAAGCCATTGAGAGAAGAAGAGTCTGCATTGTTGTTGGCTCTGCATGAAATTACTCTTTTAGAGGCAAAGGGGAAGGGCTGTTTCTTCTTCAATGCGGGAATGGGAGAACTGGTGAGGACTGAATGGGGAATTCAGAGTGGAAGCCATTGCTATATCTAGCTTTGATTTGGTTGTGTGAAGATGATAAAACAAGCATGGAATTTATACAAGAATCGATGGGGCTGAATCCTTTTCATATTATTACTGTGCATTAACTTAATTTTGTTGTTTGATGATGATGGACCATATATGGTTGTTGGTGCAGTTGGAAAAGGTACTGTTCCGAAAATTAAGGATTTTCACAAGGAAAAAAGTGGTTTCTAACAATAAAATTTCTGTTCACACTGATAAAAACATTTGTGTTTCTAACAATAAAGTCATTTCTCTTGTCACGACGTCGCCAGAAATGACGAATAGTGTGTCAGTCGAATGTTGATTTCGTGTTCGACGTTCGGATGGCAAGTCGTTCGTCGTTTTCAGTAACGCCATGATGAGGAAAACGACCGGCTAGGTCAGGTGACCAAAGAGGTATGCTCAGGGGCAGCGATCGGTAGCGAAAGCGGCGTTGATTTAGGGGTTTAGGTTTGGGAAATTTTAGGAATTTTAGGGTTGTTTTGTAAAAATTTAAAATTTTTAGATTTTCTTAAAAATTAAATTTTTGTGTAAAAATTGTTTGAAACTTTTATTTAAAAAATAAAATAAGCATGTTATGTTTTGATTGGTTAACGAATTTTTTTAACGGTAGTTAACTACCATGCACCTAAAATTGTAACAGTATAAACTTTAGGTACTTATTTTTAGCAAAAAATACTTCAAACACCTAAAATTCAAAGAGATATAAATTAGGCACTTATTTTAATTTAAGCCTAAATTAAATATTAAATTTGGTTTAATGGTTATGAACGACCATAGGATATGATAATGGTTCTAATATGAAAGGAAAACACCAAGATGTTCAAAAGAGATTGCTTGAAATATATCCTAGAGCTTTATATATGCTATGTGTTGAGTGCATAGAAGTTCTATAATTTTAGCCTTTTTACTCGTAATTATTGCTGATCTTGAGCTCATTTTAGTTGTATTTTGTTAGCCAATCATGCATCTTTGCATTGTTTCCTCTAGTGTGATTCTTGAGTACATATTTTGGGTGTTTTCGGTGGAAAGGTACTGCTGGTGGTTGTTTATGATGTGCAGGAAATTGCCCGAGCAAGGCTGGAAATTACCGAAGCAATTGAAGATGAAGAAAATGGAAACTGGCGACTTTTGGAAAGCTATCCATGCGGCTCGCTTAAAGATAATCCCAAAAGAAGTTGGAATTCCATGAAGAAGTTAAGGAGAGATAAAAGTCCAAGAAGTTTAAAGGAGAATTTGAAGGAATAAATAAATAAAAGAGTTTATCTCTTTTATTACATTTTAATTCACTCCAAACTCTTCCTCATCCATCCGAATCATCTCCTATAAATTCCAAAGACTTAGACGCAGCCAAAGGGGAATCGAGAGTGGAGAAAAGAGAGAATTCGATAGAGGTTGTTCTTCGTCTTTCTTTGTTTCGGATTTATGTTTTTATTGGGAACTTATTTGTGTTTATTTTCAACCCTGCCATGAACTAAACTATTTTGGCTAGGGTTATTATGTTGATTGGTTGAAAACGGTTGAAGTTTGTTTTTAGGTTATTGAATGTAAGTTAGTTTGAGGTTTGCTTATTCTTGGAGTTTGAATTTTGATTTCGAATAACTTGGGAAAGGATTTCATGATCACATTTATTTATCTAATATCGGAAGAATTAGATTCAAGAAATGGATAAGCATGGTTTTCACCTAGTCAATCGAAAGTGATAACTAATTTGACTTAGGGATAAGTTACGAATTTCAACGGCTAAGAGAAGCGCAAGATTGGTTGAAAGTTCACCCAAGGTTAACGCAGGAATATATTACCAAGGCTTGATCTATTGACTAGTGTTTCGACTTAGGGATAAGGAGAAGCCACTGAAGAACGTTTTGCTGAATCTCAAAGAAATCGATCAGTTTCCCAAGCAATCATATGGTACCCAGTTGCCCTGGTAATTGTCATATTAATTGCTCAAGCAATCGCTGTTTCAGTTGCCTAGGCAATTCGACTGTGGAAGTTGTTAGGTTACTTGAGTTGACCCAGCATTCATTGCCTAGACAAACTCAATAAATTATCATACCATGACCCATGATAATCCGACCTATTCTCTCAATCATTTAATTTCTCTTTAATTTACTTGCTTTCTTTATTTTACTTGCTATTTAAACCCATCTACCATTACTTGTGTTTTTACTTTCTAAGTGCAGGAAGATAAATTCTTGAAGTGGCACCAATCCTTGAGGATACGATATCTAAACTATACTATAACTTGCAACGTGTATACTTGCAAAAATTGCGAAGCACTCTAAACACGTAACAAGTTTTTGGCGCCGTTGCCGGAGATTGGCAATAGCGACTTTGTTTTTTTTTTCTCGCACCCTTAATTCTTTTTTCTTTTTTATGTTTTTCAATCAGAACTTATAACTGGTTTTGCATCATTGTATGACCAGGGCAAGACCAATAGCACAAGACTACCCATTCAAACCTGAGATAGAACAAGTTCTCCATAGGAGAAGACGGGAACAACGAGCAGTAATGGCAGAACAACAAGTCAGCAATCCGAATGCCAATGGTAATCAGAACATCGTGGTAAGAGCAGGAGGAGATCAAGTTGTACAACATGTTTGTGACAGACCCATTCAAGACTACTTAGAGGAAGATCTCAACGGTCTCAATCCAGGAGTTGTCGCACCCAAGATAGAAGTTGTCCACTTTGAATTAAAACCTGTAATGTTCAACTTGATCAACACAATTGGTCAATTTGGCGGCTCGGCAACTGAAGATGCTAGACAACATCTCAAATCATTCCTGGAGATTTGCAACCTATTCAAGCTACAAGGAGTCCATTAAGATATTCTAAGGCTGAAATCGTTTCCCTATTCACTGAGGGATATGGCAAAAATATGGCTAAATAGTATTCCATCCGGATCTATAGGATCTTGGACGGATTTATGTCATGATTTTATTGCTAGATTTAGCTCTACAAATATGACTGATAAGCTACGTAATGATATTACTTCTTTCCGGCTTGCAGATGAAGAATCCATGTACGAGGCTTGGGAGCGATACATAGAGATTTTACACAAATGTCCCATGCACGGATTCCCATTGTGGACATAAGTGATGATGTTCTACAACTCAGTGAACACACCGACAATGATGATGCTAGATGCTTCGGCAAATGGCATACTCCTCGACAAGTCACATGAGGCAGCAATAGAGATTTTGAATTGTCTTGCCAATAACGACTATCAATTTCGAACCACACGAAGAGGAATAATCAGACGCAACACCACAATAAATGAGCTTGATTCATCGGGATCTATTTCGGCACAATTGGTCACCTTAACTAATATGGTTAAGAACATGCAGCGACCTAGTGATCCACGGGAGGTCAAGGTAATTGGTTCATTTTGTGAATTATGTAACGATAACCATCCCTCTTATGAATGTCCGCAGAACCCATAATCTAGTTTTTACGTGGGAAACTACAATCGGAATAACAACGTGATGTCCAACACCTACAATCTAGCATGGAAGAAACACCCTAACTTCTTATGGAGTAATCCCAACAATGCTCTCAACCAGAGCAATCAGAATGTGCAAGCAACAGGATTCCAGCATAACTTGCCACGGCCACAGATGTCGCAGCAGCAATCAACTCCATCCAGTTCTTTGGAAAATTCTCTTAATGCTTTCATTTTAAAACTGAATCTTATATGGTAGAGAATAGTAATTTCATGAAGAAGACTGATGCTTTTATGAACAGGATGGAGATGAGATTGCAAAATCAAGAGACGGCCCTAAAACCCTTGGAGACTCAAGTCAGGCAATTCGCCCAAAACTTGAATATGAGACAACCAGGTGTTTTACCCAGCGATACTGAAGTCGATAAGGGAGAAAATCATGAGCAATGCAAAGCCATCATGACTCGAAGCGGCCGTCAACTTAAGGAAATCCAAACTCACTCAATAGAGAACACTCAACTGAGGGGACAAGCTCACGACCAAACAGATGAATCCAGCAACAAAACCTCCAACAAAAAAGACAAGTCAGAAATTGCCAAGGCAACTCCACAGACCCTTGCCTCGGTAGGTCCTGAAGCCATTGCCTCAACAATGCCTAATGCCATCGCCTCGGCAACCAACCATGCCTCGGCAAGTCCTGATAAATTGAAAATTCCTCAAATCAAATTCCAATGCAAAGAATGGATTGAAGACATATGACTTCTGCCACCATTCCCACGAAGGTTGAACAGAAGAAGCAAGAATGCCAGTTCAAAAAGTTCCTTGACATCTTGAAGCAAGTTCACATCAACTTGCCTTTGGTTGAAGCAATAGAGCAAATGTTGAACTATGCTAAGTTCCTTAAAGACATTGTTTCTAAGAGAACAAGGCTGGGGGAATTTGAAATAGTTGCTGTAACAGAAGGATTCATGGCTATGCTACATAATAGCATGCCACCCAAGCTTAAAGATCCCGGCAGTTTCACGATACCGTGTTCGATCAGAAACCACTATGTTGGGAAAGCATTGTGATCTTGGAGCAAGCATAAATTTGATGCCAAAAATAGTTTTCCAGAAACCAGGAATCGAGAAGACAAGACCAACAACAGTCATGCTACAGCTTGCTGACAGATCATACGTACACCCATAGGTAAAATTGAAGATATACTGGTAAGAGTTGATAAATTTATTTTTCCTGCTAACTTTATTGTTTTGGATTGTGAAGCAAATGAGTTCGCACCCATTATCATTGGGAGACCGTTCCTAGCTACAGGAAGATCATTTATAGATGTTGAAAAGGGAGAACTCACGATGATGGTAAATGATCAGCAAGTCAAGCTAAATGTATTACAAACCCTAAAACATGCCGACGATCCAAAAGAATGTCAATTAATCCATGCCACAATAGAATTTGATTTTGACGTGGAAAAATATTGCCTCGTATCCATTGGATGGTAAGCCAATTGGATGGTAAGCCGACCAGGTGCATATTTCGAACCATTGAACTACACAGGTAATGTAACACCTCTTTCCCGTATCCATCATTGAATACGAGACAGAGATGTCATAAAACATTTGTAAAACCATATATATTTATAATTCGGTAAAAATTTGTTTCTTAAAAAATATTACAATTTAGTCTTTATTTACAAATATAATTAATCGCGTAAAATTTAAACTTTATATTTTCGTCTTCAAGTCAGGTTTAATTTCAGGCAGCAACTTATTAATTTAATTCAACTTTATATAATTAGTGAGACTGCCTAAAAACTGCCTGATTTAAAATTCATCGAGATACCAAATAAAATATAAATTCTTTCAGAGCAGGAATATCATTTTAATATACATGCCAACTAGTAAATATCAAACAGTGTCAAAAGATATCTTACTGATACTGATGTACCTGTTATTGATTGATGATGTCCGTTTATGCTCTTTACTCCAACCATTTCTTCTTTCCTTCGTGTAAAACAGTCACACGTTAAGTATTTACTTAGTGGGGCAACAATTCATAGTCAAATGCAATTTGACATAAATATCAATGTAAATAAATAATAATGCATATGATCATTATACCATGCCATGCTCATTAACATAAATAAATATGTAACAACACATATGAATATCAAAGTAATAAGATTAGATAATACCAATTATCGTTGCCATTTCCATCCGTAAGCTTTCAATGCTTACCAATACATTTTTCATTTCTATCTGCAAGCTTTCAAGCTTATCATTCTGTTTCTTTGATTCATTTCAATTTACTTAGCCCAAGGTATCGAATTAAGAGATTCTATGTACACGAGTCATCCCCCATATACCTACTTGAGTATAGTGTATTATTGCACTCTACCGGGAGTGCTTAGCACCGAAGTGCTTCGGTATACTTACCGGAGTATACCATTAATAAAATTTGCACTTTACCTGAAGTGCTTGGAATATTTATACAGCTGTTTATGACTCTATGGATATCCAACTATACCTTCAAATCTCTATATCATACATTGGGCTTTATATCATCAGTCTATTTCATCAATGCAACATATATCAATATATATATCAACATTGGGCAGTTCATACCCGAAATAACATTGCAACTTCATCAATGTAAGAAATCAAATGATCAATGCATTTTATTTCTCAAATCTTGACTTATTCATATTATATCAATCATATATTCAATGACATAAATATCAATGTATTATGATATGCATGCAATTGCACTCACATGGGCCTTGTATTAAGTTGCCTCACTAAGCATTGATTCATTCTTTTTCTTTTCTTACTGTCATCTCGAACTCTCTTGTGATTCGAATTCATCTTCATTCATCATGTAGATAAAATAAATCACTTGTTAGATTTTAATCTAACATTTCCTTAAACATATGGCCTAACATAAAAATCATTCAAACATAATAAAATTCCCCAAATATTTTTTTCTCTCTTCCTTATACTGTCCAAAACTCATTATGGCCCCCTAACGACCAATTTAAATTTCAAATAACTCCTTTGAGTTTATCGAACCAATATTCGAATACAAATTATTCCTAATTCCAATCTTGGCAACTCGCACTACCTTCAGTTAATCACTTCTACGTATTAGAATACATATCAGATTTCGACTTCCTTTACACCGTTAAAAACTAGATTCGATAACGAATCCAACGATATAAGCCTTATAAATTACTAAAATCTAAAAAAAGTATGAAAAATTCCTAAATTCACGTCACAAGTTGTCCAGTGCAGAAAACTGCTTTACAATTTTTTTAACCTTCTTTCGAATAAAATTCATATCTTTTTACACAGGACTCGGAATCAGCTTCCGTTTGTTGGAAATGAAACTAGACTGATAAATCTTTACAATGGTGTAAAATTCATCATCTAACCATTTTTGTAGAATTTATGGCGGATTTTCAAAATCACTGCCACAATTCAATTTTAACTCAACTTCCATATTTAACTCCTAATTCCTTTATTTCTTTTCTTCCTTGGATTTTACCAAATGTTCATTTTGATGCTTAGTGACCATTTTGAACCCCAAATAATTTATTCAAGCTTAAGTAATAAATACTCCATAATTCTTTCTTTTTTACACTAAACTTTAACTACTACTATAAATCTTGAAGTAATGACATCCTAGTCACTACTTTAACATTTAAGCTTAGAATCATACTTAATCAACATTAATCTAACACTTTTAACCTTCTTAAAAAATTTCCTCTTATTTCCAAGCTTTGGTCGAATTGGCTCTTCACCAGTTCTTCATTGACATTTTAGTCCCTAAATCACCAAATCAAACTTATATCATCCAACTCTTACTAATTCTAATGCTAGAATAAAATTTCAAATAATTTCTTTTTTTTCTTACTTAGACCGAATTGGTCACTTAACATGGTGAAGGGAATTCAATCATTCTAGCATTTAAATTTTGCCCCAACCATCATAATTTATTCATTTCCATCATCACTAAAACTTGAATATAAACCCCTAAAATTTCCCTAATTGCCGATTTGATCATCTTGAAAACCAAATGGAAATTTTTCATTTCAACATTCCAATAAGGCTTCTAACATCAATATTTGCTTAATTACATCCTTAATTCTCAATCCCTGACTAAAGCTCCAAAAGTTAAGGTTAGGGTTTATTAACTAAATCATGAAATTAATCCAAAATCAAACTTGTTTTTAACTAGTTATCATCAACTTCACACAATTCTAGCTTCAAATTCATCAATTTCTTTCAAAATCCAAATCAATTCTCATCACTACCAAACATCTTCTTCATATACTATGCTTAATTACTATCAAAATGAAGAGCTTGAAGCATAGAACAATTTATTCTAAAGTAGCATACCTTGAATCAAGCTTAAAACCTTCCAAATTTGGCTTAAAAGATTGAAAATCATATTTCCCCTCTTTGTTATAGCTCACAGCAGCTTAGGGGAAAAAGATGAACAAGTGTTGTTCATATTTGATCTTTAAATTCCTTAATTTATCCAATTTGGCCACTTGTCCAAATTAAAATGAATTTAAAATTCATTTTAATCTACTTTCCAAACTTGCCCTCCAATTACTTCATAATTTACTAACATATTATAATTATACCATTCTATAAAGTTTGAACCAATATGGTTCCCTTCCAACCGGCCATACCCTTTGAAAATCATAAAATTCTATTTTATGATTTTTATTCGATCCAATTATCCGATAATCTTTATCAAAAAAATTTGTCTTTTAAATTCATTCATCATATATTCATACGAATTATGTTGCGCGTAATAAGTGTTATGCAAATGGAGCAAGTATACACGTCGCAAGTAATAAAGTGATACGAGTATCGAGTATCGTCTCCACAAGAATTGGTTTGGGCCACTTTGTTAAGTTACTGCGTTGGAAAAGAAAAACACAAGTAGGTGATTGTAGGAATTATAACTAATGAGTAAACTAAGAGCAATAAACTAAAAGAATAGATGAAATCAAATAAGAGAGTATAGGCCAGGTTATCGTGAGTTGAGGTGTGATAGCCAATTGGATCGTCTTGGTAAAAGAGTGCAAGGGCAACTCAGTTTTCGTGGCAACTTGCGCAGCGGGGTTGCCTTGGCAACTAATCGACTGTTGCCTGGGTAACTGGCTGGGAACTGTTTGGGCGGCTGGGCAGCAACTTCAAGGTTCGGCAGAGCGTTCTTCAATGGTTTCTTCTTATCCCTAAGTTGAAACTCTAGCTAGTTGTGCATGCCTTGACAATACATCCATGTGTGAATCAAGGGTGAACAACAACCAATCTTGCGCTCCTCTTAGCCGTTGAAATCCTTAACTTATTCCTAAGCCGAATTAATCTTCACCATCGATGGATTGAATAAAGACCATACTCATTCGTTTATTGAATCTAAATCTCTCGATATTAGATAAATAGATAGAATTACGAGATCATCTCCCAATTCACTCGCAAACAAGAATAAAAACCAAGAATGAGTAAACCTTGAATTGAAAGTGCAAACTCTTATTACCTAAACAAAATCCAAAAGATTTCACAACAACAAAACACAATAACCCCCAACCAATCAAGTTAGTTCATGGTTGGGTTCAAAATATATACAAAGAATAATCCCCAAACCATGAATCTAATAGAAGTAAAAAAGAAGAAGAAATCGATCAGCCCCTTGCTCTCCTCTCTCAATCGAACTCCCCCACTTTGCCCCTCACACTTGTCAAAATCTCTCATCCTTTTTTCCTTGAGTTTGACGGCTTGGTCTCCTTTAAATAGGAGATGGCTAGGTCAAATCCTTCTTGAGGAGAAAGTTAAGTTGGAATTAAATACTTTAAAAGAATATAATTCTTTATTATATTTAAATTCCTTCTAGATCTTCTCCTATCTTTCTGGGATTTAATTTATCTTTGACCTTTTCATGGAAATCAAACTCTTTGGGATTTAACTTTGCTCCACGTCATCTTGGGCGTATCTAGTCATCAATTTCGACTGCCATATCATCTTATCCCTTATCAAAAATTGCCTTGGCAACTAGCTCAGCATCTCCTTCATACATTGCCCTGGCAACTGCGTCGGTATCTCCTTCATGTACTGCCCTGGCAACTGGTTCTAGCCTTGTTTAGGCAAGTGATTCTGCACACACACGAAAACACACCAAAGTTGTATCTTCTTCCACAAAAAATCACCAAGTTATGTAATCAAGCTCAACGGTGGAAAGAAACATGAATTAATGCTTGAATGACTAATTATGCAACTAATGTGAGCCTAAGTCTAACAATAATATGAGTAAAAAGGGTAATAAAAATAGTACTTTTCAACACTTAACACACCCCCAAACTCGAACTATTGCTTGTCCTCAAGCAATGCAAACTAACAATTACCTACCAAGACTTTAATCATCAAAGACATGCTTCAAACTTGAATTCAAACCTCGGAACCGTGGCACAAAGTATGATCACCTTTTAATTTTTCGAATAGCACAAAAATTACCCGTAATCAAACTATAATGCTCGTGACAATGTGTGTGCGTAGTTGTGTACAAGTTGATTTTCAAGATTCTATGTGAACAAAAGGCTTTTATCAATTTAATTACTGGGGCATTTATTTTTATTTTCACTAGAGCCAATTTCGGGCACCTCTAGCGATTCTTTAATGTGCATTAACTACTAGAGCCAGTTTCGGGCACCTCTAGCAAGAATTTAACTTTTAATTTTCAATTTTAAATTTACCCAAATTTTAAGCAACCTAAGTTCACTAGGTTTCTTTCAATCAACAAGCCACAACCGTGTAAAAAAATTTAGCATCATAGTAAAACTCTAAGTTCTTTTCATGCAATCCTAAAATTAAAGGTTCTTTCAATTAAGTGCAGTGGCAAAAATTCATCATTGGATATTCAACAAGTCTTAAGCAATTAAATCCAATCAAAGGCATGGCAAGTAGCACATGCAACCTATATGTGATTGCTAAAGATGAATGCAACTAAACATGAAACTAACTAGAAACCAACATCCCCCCTCCAAACTCGAGAGAAGCATTGTCCTCAATGCATGTAAAAGTGAAACAAAATTTAAAAGAAACTAAATGAAATGAGTTAGTCAGAGAGGTCGTCACCTCGAGTGATAAGTTTCCTTCGTGCCGTTTGCTTGATTCATTTTTCGTTCGGTGGTTGAATGCATGTGGCTGGTACCGCGTGAATAGCATTGCTTTGATTTCTTCCATGTTTGCTGAGGCAGGTTCACTTGTCTGGGCATCAGTAGTTGCTGAAGCCATGGCAACCGTTGATGTAGTTGTCGGGGCATCCTCTGTTGCGGTTGCCGTGGCAAGTAGTCGGTAGTGAATTTCCTTAGCCTGGTGGTTGTGAGTCTTGTTGTGGAAAAAAAAAAAGAAAACCTGGAAACTAAAGATAATGAAGACAAATAAAATAAAATATCTCCTAAAAATTCCAAAAATAAATAAAGAAAAAATTGAAAATAAAATAAAGTTCCAAAAATAAAACAAATGAAAAATTAAAAATTCTTAGAAAGAGCATTTTTCTTGCATTTTCTAATGTTACTGCATATATGAGAAAACTTGAGGAGTGTCGTTTTCGATACTTCTTATAGTCCATCCGCACCCTCCATCGAGTGACAATATTGCCCCAAAAGAATTGGGCCAATGTGCTCCCAGCTACTCCCCTTTGTGTTACCATGGTGGAGGTGTCTTTCTTTCGCGTTCCCTTGTACTCCATGCATGCCCTCCACCTTGCTATTGTTCCTGAAGGCACAAATATATTAATAGGAAAAATTATAACCATTCCCATCCATTCAATTACCTCATTCTTGTCGACTTCTATCATGGTTGGATGTATCCTTTGTTGTCGTGGTAATTGCTGCTCAAGCCAATTGCCATGGCAATCAGTTGCCAAAATTCATTGTAAGTCAAGGCAAAAACCAATTTTCTAAAAATCTTCACGAGTCCAAACATCGTTTTCTTTTGGCCTCTCAAACATCTCCATCAGTAGAGATTTCGATGGCTTCAAATCTACCAACATCGGTTCCTCAAGACATACCTGCAATGGACGAGGTGAGTTTTTAAAGAATTCAAAAGGTTCAACCATTACTTGCTCATATTCCATTGGCAAAGTATTATCATCTCGTTGATCTTGTATGTGGTCGTGCAATTACCGTGGCAACTGTAGATGAGAGCAATCTACAGATTCCTGCTTCAACATCAACGTTGTAACCTTCTGGGCATCAGGTTCCTCAGAATTTGCTGTAGTATTGTTGTTCTCAGCTTCACTGAGTGTTGTCGCGGCATTGCTCAGTTCAGGCTCCTCAATCATTGCTGAGGCAATTTGTTGCTTAGGCTCATCATGTGTTGGGCAGTCTCTCTCATTGGAATCCTCTTGACTTGGAGGTTCTAGTTGTTCCCCACACATCAAGGACCTCTCTTCGCATTGCTCATTATCCTCTTACCTTGGGACGTCAGTATCCCCAGGAATGGATTGTTGGTGCATGTTATCCAAGGTATATGTGGATCTCCTCAATTGATCTTATGAATCCCCCAAGGTTACATCCCACTGAGCTATCCTTGCATCCATTTTCTTTGATAGCTCTCGAATCTCTTCAATTAATCCGTCAAGTCTAGCCAAGGAAGCTAGCAATGTTTCCTCCAATGAATTAGAATGTTCTTGAAAAGTACTACATTGCCATAGCATATCTGTTGCCGTGACACTAGGCTTCTGATAAGGACTACATTGCCGAGGCATGTCTGTTGCTGCAGCAAAATTGTCATGGTAAAAAAAAATTGACCTTTTTTATCATACCATGAAGGATTTTGCTGTTGGTTCCATCTATGGTTCTCCATGTAGTCATATGCACCAAAAATGTGAGGGCAATTTTCAAACACATGATGTTCTCCACAACAAGTGCATGAGTTTTCCATGGTATATGCTTTTCTCGATTGGTATAGGTAATCATCGAAGGGTGCAAGAAACTCTTGATTGGATTGATTCCTATCTTCCCATATTAACTCTCGAATAGATTGGCTTTTATTTCCCGACATGTTGATGTCCCTTAACTTGTAACGCACCTAATTTTTTTTATAAAACAAACAAAAAGAAAAGTTAGTAAAACTAAGAGAAAAAATGCAATAACAAAAACAACTAACACCAATTGCCAATCCCCGGCAACGGCGCTAAAAACTTGTTGCGCGTAATAAGTGCTACGGAAATGGTGCAAGTATACACGTCGCAAGTAATAAAGTGATACGAGTATCGAGTATCGTCTCCACAGAGATTGGTTTGGGCCACTTTGCTTAAGTTACTCCGTTGGAAAAGAAAAACACAAGTAGGTGATTGTAGGAATTATAACTAATGAGTAAACTAAGAGCAATAAACTAAAAGAATAGATGAAATCAAATAAGAGAGAACAGGCCAGGTTATCGTGAGTTGAGGTGTGATAACCAATTGGGTCTTCTTGGTAAAAGAGTGCAAGGGCAACTCAGTTGTCGTGGCAACTTGCACAGCAGGGTTGCCTTGGCAACTAATCGACGGTTGCCTGGGCAACTGTTTGGACGGCTAGGCAGCAACTTCAAGGTTCGGAAGAGCGTTCTTCAATGGTTTCTTCTTATCCCTAAGTCGAAACTCTAGCTAGTTGTGCATGCCTTGACAATACATCCCTGTGTGAATCAAGGGTGAACAACAAACAATCTTGCACTCCTTTTAGCCGTTGAAATCCTTAACTTATTCCTAAGCCAGATTAATCTTCACCATCGATAGATTGAATAAAGACCATACTCATTAGTTTAATGAATCTAACTCTCCCGATATTAGATAAATAGATAGAATTACGAGATCATCTCCCAATTCACTCACAAACAAGACTAAAAATCAAGAATGAGCAAACCTTGAATTGAAAGTGCAAAATCTTATTACCTAAACAAAATCCAAAAGATTTCACAACAACAAAACACAATAACCCCCAACCAATCAAGTTAGTTCATGGTTGGGTTCAAAAGATATACAAAGAATAATCCCCAAACCATAAATCTAATGGAATCAAAGAAGAAGAAGAAGAAATCGATCAGCGCCTTGCTATCCTCTCTCAATCGAACTCTCCCCCTTTGCCCCTCACACTTGTCGAAATCTCTCCTCCTTTTTTCCTTGAGTTTGACAGCTTGGTCTCCTTTAAATAGGAGATGGCTAGGTCAAAATCCTTCTTGAGGAGGAAGTTAAGTTGGAATTAAATACTTTAAAAGAATATAATTCTTTATTATATTTAAATTCCTTCTAGATCTTCTCCTATTTTTTTGGGATTTAATTTCTCTTTGACCTTTTCATGAAAATTAAACTCCTTGGGGATTTAACTTTGCTCCACGTCATCTTGGGCTTATCTAGTCATCAATTTCGACTGCCATATCATCTTATCCCTCATCGAAAATTGCCCTGGCAACTAGCTCGGCATCTCCTTCATGCATTGCCCTGGCAACTGCGTCAGCATCTCCTTCATGTACTGCCCTGGCAACTGGTTCTAGCCTTGTTTAGGCAAGTGATTCTGCACACACACAAAAACACACCAAAGCAGTATCTTTTTCCACAAAAATCATCAAGTTATGTAATCAAGCTCAACGGTGGAAAGAAAAATGAATTAATACATGAATGACTAATTATGCAACTAATATGAGCCTAACTCTAACAATAATATGAGTAAAAAGGGTAATAAAAATAGTACTTTTGAACACTTAACCAATTATTCCCAATTATTCCGTATCACTTTTATCGAACAAAAATACAGTGATGTGCCATTTCCCAATGGTCACCCATCCTAGTACTTTCCTGAGATGAGCACGCTTAACCATTTTGTTCGATCAAAATTCGATATCTTCCACTGCATTTTAATTTCTAAAACTTATATCAAAATTCTTATTTCGATCGAATTTATCTTCATACTAAATAAAATTATCTTTTTGGTAATTTATACTTTAGTCCCCAAACTTTTACAAAAGTGTCATTTTGGTCCCTAGGTCCTATTCTTTTCAGATTCGGATCCAACTTCATATGAACCCTCTTCCGCTTATCCTCTATTTCATGCCACTTTCGAATAACCGAAAATACCTTTAGAATCTTCTAATTGAGAGACCTTAACTTTTACATTTTAGTCACTAAGTTAGCCTTAAGCTAAAATCTTAGTACTAAATGACCCTTAATCTACTGAGTAAATTTTAGGGTATTACAGGTAAGGAAGGTAAACTCGAGAAACCTTCAATTGAACAACCTCTAGTTCTCGAGTTAAAACCATTGCCGGGGCAATTAAAATATGCTTACTTGGGAATTAATAATACATTGCATGTAATTATTTCTTCTAAGTTGCAGCCTGAACAGGAAGAGAAGTTGATTGGCATGTTGATGTTGCACAAGAAGGCAATAGAATGAACAATTGCCGACTTGAAGAGAACTAGCCCGGCAGTGTGTATGCACAAAATCCTACTGGAGGATGACCATAAACCAACAATCGAAGCACAAATAAGGCTTAACCCTGCTATGAAGAAAGTCGTGAGGAAGAAAATCATAAAATGGCTTGACGCCAGTATCATATATCCTATCTCCGACAGTAAATGGGTAAGCCCGGTACAATGTGTACCAAAAAAGGAGGTATAACGGTGGTAAGCAATGAAAATAATGAACTAATCCCAACTAGAACTGTGATCGGTTGGAGGGTTTGCATGGATTACCGCAAGTTAAATAAAGCCACTAGGAAAGATCACTTCCCTTTGCCATTCATTGACCAAATGCTTGACCGACTTGCAGATGATCAGGGAAAAACCACCTTCACATGCTTGTATGGCACCTACGCTTTCCGAAGAATGTCGTTTGAATTATGCAATGCTCTAGCAACTTTCTAGAGATGTATGATGGCAATTTTTTTCGATATGGTAGAAGACTTCCTTGAGATTTTCATGGATGACTTCTCTCTCTTCGGCAATGACTTTGACAATTGCCTCAGCAATTTAGAGAAGGTGCTGGCAAGATGCGAAAAATCTGATCTACTGCTCAATTGGGAGAAGTGCCACTTTATGGTGGATGAAGGTATAGTACTCAGTCACAAGATCTCCTCAAGGGGAATCAAAGTCGACAGAGCCAAGGTAAAAGTGATTGAAAATTTGCCACCACCAAATCCAGTCAAGGGAATTCGGAGTTTCCTTGGCCATGCAAGTTTCTACCTGAGGTTTATTTATAATTTTTCCAAAATATCTAAACCTTTGTGTAACTTGCTTGAACAGAAAAAAGCTTTTAATTTCGATGACTCATGTGTCCAAGCATTCGAAACTTTGAAGAAGCAACTCGCATCAGCACCTGTTGTTATACCATCGGATTGGACATTACCCTTTGAACTTATGTGTAGCGACTTTGCAGTAGGAGCAGTACTAGGTCAACAAATAGGTAAAAAAAATTATGTGATTTACTACGCCAGTAAAACTCTTAATGAAGCTCAAGTGAACTACACCACTACAGAGAAAGAGTTACTAGTTGTAGTATTCGCCTTTGATAAATTTCGTCCAGACTTGATCGGGACCAAGGTAATTGTTCATATTGACCATTCGGAAATTAAATACCTTTTCGCCAAGAAAGATGCCAAACCTCACTTAATTCGATAGATTTTACTTTTACAAGAATTTGATATTGAAATTAAGGACAGAAAAGGTACCGAGAACCAAGTCGCCGACCATTTGTCACACATATAACAAGGAAAAGATGATGACGTAAACGTGGAAATCCATGATGTATTCCCATACGAGCAGTTGTTAATTGCCCAGGCAGCCACAGTAGGGATTGCCTCAGCAATGCCCATGGAAACAGCAGCAGCAATTGCCTCAGCAATTCCATGGTATGCAGACTTAGTGAATTTCCTTGTTAGTGGTATTTTACCTCATAATCTTACCTACCAGGGAAATAAGCGGTTTCGACATGATGCTAAGCATTATTTTTGGGACGAGCCTTTTTTGTTTAAACAATGTGCAGATCAGTTTATGAGACGTTGTGTCCCCGAGGAAGAACAGCAGAATGTGCTCCGGCAATGCCATGACTCACCATATGGAGGCCATTTCGGAGGCACTTGCACCGCAGCCAAAGTCTTACAATTAGGATTGTATTGGCCCACTCTCTACAAAGATGCCCAAGAATTCTACAAGCAATGTGACTGATGTCAACGAACAGGTAACATCTCTCGGCGACATGAGATGCCATTGCATAACATTCTAGAATTCGAGCTAATTGATGTGTGGGGGATAGATTTTATGGGACCCTTCGCGCCATCATACAAAAACCTCTTCATCTTACTTGTTGTCGATTATGTGTCTGTAACATACTCTAACCACCCTATTAGGATTAGATAAGTTACTACAATTACAATCAACTATTCAAACAATGTTAGGTATTTAGTACCATTCGATTAAAGTCTTTCTTGCACATCAAGTTATAATTCGATTAGGAGAGGACCAAATAAAACATACATGATGGACTCACTTGATAAACTAGGTCTCGTAATACCATATATTATCATATTCAATCCATCTAAAGCTTACTTGAGTTACAAGCTACCATTCGAACTAGAAGAGAAGTGTATGGAACATCTTAACATTCATTGTGACTATTAAGCATTTCAACTAGTGTTTTATAAGAATTACATATATGACTTAATCAAACATATAGACCTAGAAAGTCATCTACACCATTCGGCTAAAACTAAATGTGACCATAGAGATTCAAGTCTAGACTTATAGTTTATTCATTTATTTAAGTTATCTTAATCAATCATTCATGCTTCCAATATTATCTAGACAATATGACTAGTTTCTTAGGTGATCAATGTAGTTCATGTCTAAACATGAGGTTTACTACATTTACCTAATGTCAAATACCCAATTTCAAAGATTCTATTCAACCATTTCATACATAATGCATCCATGTAGATCGAACGTTAAACTATCAAGCATACAAGTTCAATATAATGCATACATACTCATTTATACATACCAAACCTCTTAAAGATTAAAGATAGGATTAACTTATACAAACCATAGTTAAGTGACCTTATATATATACATGCCTAAGGTGCCACCATCCTAGGAGAACTAAACAAAATGGGAACATACACTTTTGAGCAACAAGTGACTTGTATGAGCTTAGACTTCAAGAGTATCCAAAATCAACATGTATCGTAGAAAAAAGATAGAATAAGCAAAGCTTAGTGAGTGAGTTAAAGTTACAAGGAAACAATACAATAAGTCTCAACTACGAATCATCAAATGGATGATATGGTTCCCCCATCATTAGGGAACCATTCGAACAAGGCTTACCCTACTAGATGCTTATCTAGTTTTCAATCCAATATCAATACAAAGCTTGAAGTTTAGGCATAATCAAAACATCCAAATCGTTTAACAATTCAACTAAAGCAATCTCATATAACAAGGCTCAATCAATGTTTCAATAGCAACAGTTCATAACATTTGAATTTCCTTCACAATCAAGCAACTCATATAAGCAATGTTCAATCAAGGTTTCAACATCCATAGTTCATGACATTTAATTTTTACCTTTAAATTCAATCAATACAATTCAATGTGGCAATAAGTTCAATGTGTATGAGTTATTAATTCATTTTAAGTATAGCCTTGAGAATCGATTACTCATTCTAGATACTTGAGTCTCCAACCAAACTGTCGCCAATACAATAATCAATATGGTACCAAGTACTGGGTCAATCCCTCCTACTGTCGCCAATGACCAATAACAATACTTCCCTCCTACTGTCGCCAATTAGGGACCAATGTCACAGACCGTAGTCCACCCCGACAATGAGCTCTATAGACTCTATGGCATGCCAACTATATCTAAGACCGACTCAAGACCAAGGCTTTCAATAGTTATCCCTTTCAATCAATTAGAAGCATGTGTTCAATTCAATATGCACAATTTGTGCCAATATTCCCTTTTAATCAAATAGGGCTCAATCCAATCCAATATCAATGTTTCCAAGGTTAATGTAGGAGTATCAATCAATATGTCATTCAACAATAAATTGTGTACTTCTATCTATAACATCATGCTTCAATTCAATCTAGTTCAATTAGGCAATGGGCATAACAAGTCAATCAATGACAATTCAAGCATACTTCATGTTGTGCATAATAAGTGCTCCGCAATTGTGTAAGTGTACACGTCGCAAGTTATAGTATAAAAGATATCGTCTCCACAGGGATTGGTGCCACTTCAAGAATCTAATCTCTTGCACTGTAAAAAGTAAAAGAACACAAGTAGAAGATTGTAGGAGTTTTAACTAACAACTAAACTAGAAAGAAAATAAGTAAAAGAATATGTAATCAAATGAGAGAGAATAGGCCAGGTTATCGTGAGTTGAGGTGTGATAGCCGATTGGATCGTCTTGGTAAAAGAGAGTAAAGGCAACTCAGTTGACGTGGCAACTTGCACGGCGGGGTTGCCTTGGTAACTAGTCGATGGTTGGGCAGCTACTTGGGTGGCTGGGCAGCAACTTCAAGGTTCTGCAGAGCGTTCTTCAATGGTTTCTTCTTATCCCTAAGTCGAAACTCTAGCTATTTGCACATGCCTTGATAATACATCCATGCGTGAATCAAGGGTGAACAACAACCAATCTTGACCTCCTCTTAGTCGTTAAAATCCTTAACTTATTCCTAAGCCGGATTAATCTTCACCATCAATAGATTGAATAAAGATCATACTCATTCGTTTCTTGAATCTAACTCTCCCGATATTAGATAAATAGATAAAGTTACGAGATCCTCTCCCAATTCACGCAAATAAGAAGAAAAACCAAGAATGAGTAAACCTTGAATTGAAAGTGCAAACTCTTATTACCTATACAAAATCCAATTGTTTTTCACAACCATAAGACACAATAACCTTAGCCAAATAGATTTAGTTCATGGATAGGTTCCAAAGAAACACAAAACAAATAATTCCTAGCATAAACCTAATGGAACAAGAAAGAAAAATATGAAGAATGGTTGAAGCCTGTCGAAATCTCTCCAAAGCCTTGTCAAAATCTCCCTTGCCTTTGTCGAAATTTCTCTCATCTCTCCCCCTTGGAGTTGATGGCATGGTCTTGAATTTATAGGGCTAGGTCAAAGTCTTTTTTTAGGAGGAAGTTAAGTTGGAATTAAATTATCTTTAAAGAATATAATTCTTTATTATATTAAAATTCCTTCTAGAACTTCTCCTATCTTCTTGGGATTTAATTTCTCTTTGAACTCTTCATGGAAATCAAACTCCTTTGGGATTTAGCTTTGCTCCACGTCATCTTGGGCTTATCTAGTCATCGATTTTGACTACCATATCATCTTATTCCTTGTCGAAAATTACCCTGGCAACTAGCTCGGCATCTCCTTCATGCATTGCCCTGGCAACTAGCTCGGCATCTCCTTCATGCATTGCCCTGGCAATTGGTTCCAACCTTGCTTTGGCAAGTGATTCTGCACGCACACACAAAAACACACCAAAGCAGCATCTTTTTCCACAAAAATAACCAAGTTATGTAATCAAGCTCAACGATAGAAAGAAACATGAATTAATGCATGAATGACTAATTATGCAACTAATATGAGCCTAAGTCTAACAATAATATGAGTAAAAAGGGTAATAAAAATAGTACTTTTGAACACTTATCACACCCCCAAACTCGAACTATTACTTGTCCTCAAGCAATGCAAACTAACAATTACCTACCAAGACTTTAATCATCAAAGACATGCTTCAAACTTGAATTCAACCCTCGGAACCGTGACTCAAAGCATGATCACCTTTTAATTTTTTGAATAGCACAAAAATTACCCGGAATCGAACTATAATGCTTGTGACAATGTGTGTGCGTAGTTGTGTACAAGTTGATTTTCAAGATTCTATATGAAAAATAGGCTTTTATCAATTTAATTACCATGGCATTTATTTTTATTTTCACTAGAGCCAATTTCGGCACCTCTAGCAAAGTAAGCAATTTCTCATTTTATTATAGTCGACTAGAGCCAATTCGGGCACCTCTACCGATTCTTTAATGTGCATTAACTACTAGAGCCAGTTTCGGGCACCTCTAGCAAGAAAGTGCATTTACTACTAGAGCCAGTTTCGGGCACCTCTAGCAAGAATTTAACTTTTAATTTTCAATTTTAAATTTATCCAAATTTTAAGCAACCTAAGTTCACTAAGTTTCTTTCAATCAACAAGCCACAACCGTGTAAAAAAATTCAGCATCATAGTAAAATTCTAAGTTCTTTTCATGCAACCCTAAAATTAAAGGTTCTTTCAATTAAGTGCAATGGCAAAAATTCATCATCGGATATTCAACAAGTCTTAAGCAATTAAATCCAATTAAAGGCATGGCAAGTAATATATACAACCTATATGTGATTGCTAAAGATGAATGCAACTAAACATGAAACTAACTAGAAACCAACACCCCCCCCCAAACTCGAGAGAAGCATTATCCTCAATGCATGTAAGAGTGAAACAAAATTTAAAAGAAACTAAATGAAATGAGTTAGTCGGAGAGGTCGTCACCTCGAGTGATAAGTTTTCTTCGTGTCGTTTGCTTGATTCATATTCCGGTCGGTGGTTGAATGCTTGTGGCTGGTACCGCATGAATAACATTACTTTGATTTAATCTATGTTTGGCGAGGCAGGTTCACTTGCCTGGGCATCAGTAGTTGCTGAAGCCATTGTTGTTGCCTGGGCATCGCCAGTTTCTATTGCCATGACAACTGCTGAGGTAGTTGTTGGGGCATTCTCTGTTGTGGTTGTTGTGGCAAGTAGTCGGCAGTGAATTTCCTTAGCATAGTGGTTGTGAGTCTTGTTGTGGAAAAGAAAAGAAAACAAAGAAAACCTGGAAACTAAAGATAATGAAGAAAAATAAAATAAACTATCTCCTAAAAATTCCAAAAATAAATAAAGAAAGAAAAAAACTGAAAATAATAAAAAATAGTTCGAAAAAAATAAAAAGAAAAATAAAAAAAATCGAAAGGAGAGCATGCTCATACATCTCCTAAGGTGACCACTTCTTTGTTGCGTTCCACATGGGCACCGTTGTAGTGCTTCAATCTTTTTCTGTTAACTTTGAATACATGTTCGTCAGTGATGGACTTGATTATCACGGCACCATGGGAGAATGGTTTGACAACTTCGAATGGTCCCGACCATCTTGATTTTAGTTTTCCCAGGAAAATTTTTAGCCGAGAATTGAATAAGAGAACTAGTTGCCCTGGCATGAATTACTGCGGCAAAAGTTTCTTGTCATGCCATTGCTTTGTTTTCTCCTTCTAGATTCGTGCATTGTTATAGACGAGTGCACGAAATTCTTCTATCTCGTTGGGGTTCAACAAACGTTTTTTCCCTGTACTTTCCCAATCCATATTCACGGTCTTGATTGCCCAATATGCCTTGTGTTCGATTTCCACCGGTAGATGGCATGTTTTGCCATAGACAAGTCGGAAGGGAGACATACCTAAGGGTGTTTTGAATGCAGTGTGATATGCCCAAAGTGCGTCATCTAGACTTACTGACCAATCCTTCCTAGAGGTATTTACAACCTTCTCGAGTATACCCTTCAATTCCCAGTTGGAAATTTCTGCTTGCCCATTGGTTTGTGGGTAATATGCTGTGGCAATCTTGTGAGATACACCAAAGCGTTGTAACATCTTGGTGATAGTTTGTTGTCAAAGTGCTTGCCTTCATCACTGATAGTTGCTTTCGGCATCCCAAACCGTGTAAATATATTTTTCTGCAAGAATCATTGCATGGTCTTGGAATCATTAGTGGGAACTACAGCTGCCTCAACCCATTTAGACACGTAGTCGATGGCAAGTAGAATGTAGAGGTTGCTGAATAAAGATGGGAAAGGTCCCATAAAATCAATCCCCCATACATCGAACAATTCCACCTTCGATGATGTTTTGGAGCGGCATCTCATGTCGTCTAGAGATATTGCCCGTCCTCTGGCAACGATCACATTGCTTGTAAAACTCTTGGGCGTCTTTGTACAGTGTTGGCCAATACAAACCGGATTACAAAACTTTGGCCACGGTACGTGTTCCTCCAAAATGTCCTTCATAGGGTTAAGAATGGCATTGTCGGAGTACGTTCTACTGCTCCTCTTCAGGGACACATCGGCGTATAACCTGATCTTCACATTATTTAAATAAAAGAGGCTCGTCCCAAAAGTAATGCTTAGCATCATGGCAGAACCGCTTCTTCCCTTGGTGAGTAAGGCCATCAAGTAAAATACCACAAACAAGGAAATTAACTAAATCCGCGTATGTGTTTCCATGGCAACTGCTTCCATGGTTTCCAAGGCGTGCACGTCTAGAGTTGTCGCGGCATGCGCGTCAAGGGTTGCCAAGGCGTGTGCATCAGTGATTTTTGTGGTGTGTGCGTCGAGAGTTGCTGAATCGTCGAGGGTTGCTGAGGCATGCGCATCCATGGTTACCGAGGCGTCAGGGGTTACCGAGGTGTGCGCATCCATGGTTGCCGAGGCAACTAACAGTTGCTCATCCGGGAATGCATCACATATCTCTAAATTCGCGTCATCCTCCCTATTGCATTCTAAGCATGATAAGTGATCGGCCACTTGATTTTATGTTCCTTTCTTGTCCTTAATTTCAATGTCAAACTCTTGTAAAAGCAATATCCAACGAATCAAACGAGATTTGGCATCCTTTTTAGCAAATAGATACTTAATTGCCGAATGGTCCGTACGAACAATTACCTTTGTTCTAATCAAATAGGATCGGAACTTGTCAAATACGAAAACTACGGCTAGTAACTCTTTCTCCTTTGTTGTGTAATTCACTTGAGCACTATTAAGAGTTTTACTAGCGTAGTATATCACATGAAAGGTCTTACCTGTGCGTTGGCCTAGTACTGCTCTTACCGCGAAATCACTTACATCACACATGAGCTCAAAAGGTAGCGTCCAATCTGGTGGAACGACAATGGGTGTTGAGGTAAGCTTTTCCTTTAGGGTTTCGAATGCTTGGGGTACAAGAATCATCAAAATTGAAGACTTTATCCTGTTCAAGCAAATTGAACAAGGGTTTAGTAATTTTAGAAAAATTATGAATGAACCTCCTGTAAAAACCTACATGTCCAAGAAAGCTTCGGATTCCTTTAACCGAACTTGGTAGGGGTAATCTCTCGATCACGTCCACCTTGGCTTTGTCTACTTCAATTCCCTTGGATGAAATCTTGTGGCCGAGCATTATTCCTTCATCTACCATAAAATGGCACTTCTCCCAATTAAGGACTAAATCGGTTTCTTCACATCTTGCCAACACCTTCTAAATTGCCGAGGCAACTGTCGAAGTCATTACCAAAAATGGAAAAATCATCCATGAAGATCTCAAGGAAGTCTTCGACCATGTCTGAAAAGAGTGCCATCATGCATCTTTGGAAGGTTGCCAGGGCGTTACACAATCCGAACGGCATCCTTTGAAAAGCATAAGTATCGTATGGGCATGTGAAGGTTGTCTTTTCTTGGTCTTCTGGTGCTATGGCAATTTGTTTGTAACCTGAATAACCATCAAGAAAACAATAAAAGGGTTTACCTGCAAGACGATCAAGCATTTGATCAATAAAGGGTAATGGGAAGTGATCTTTCCTAGTGGCTTTGTTTAGCTTTCGATAATCCATACAAACCCTCCAACCGGTCACAGTACTGGTTGGAATGAGTTCATTGTTTTCATTACTTACCACCGTTATACCTCCCTTTTTTGGTACACATTGTACCGGACTTAACCATGTACTATAAAAGATAGGGTATATGATGCCGGCGTCAAGCCACTTGATGATTTCTTTCATTACAACCCCTTTCATGGCATGATTCAGTCTCATCTGGGCCTCAATCAAAGGTTTGTGATCATCTTCCAACAAAATCTTGTGCATGCACACTGCCGGGCTAATTCCCTTCAAGTCCGCAATTGTCCACCCTATTGCCTTCTTGTGTAGCATCAACATTTTGATCAGCTTCTTTTCCTGCTCAGGCTGTAACTTAGAGGAAATAATTGCAGGCAATGTATTATCGATTCCCAAGTAAGCATATTTTAGTTGCTCTGAAAATTGTTTCAACTCAAGAATCGGTAGTTGTTTAATAGAGGGCTTTTCGAGCTTACCTTCCTTACCTGAGTAATCCAGTGGTTCAAAGTATGTACCTGGTCGATTGACTAACCAATTTGCCTCTTCTTGTTTTTCCTCATCGATCGGTTCTTCATACTCCTCAGGTTCCTCTTGATCGACAATGTAGTTGCCGAGGCAACTAAATACCTCATCGAAGTTAAACTTTGTCGTGGCATGGAGAAGTTGGCATTCTTCTGGATCATCGGCATGCCTTAGTGTTTGGAACACATTTAGTTTAACTTGCTGGTCATTCACCCTCATTGTGAGTTCTCCATTTTCAACATCGATCAAGGTTCTCCTTGTTGCTAGGAAGGGTCTTCCGAGAATGATAGGTGCATGTTCATATGCTTCACAATCCAAAACAATAAAGTCAGCTTGAAAAATAAATTTATCAACTTTTACCAGTATGTCTTCGATTTTTCCTCTCTGATGCACATAGGATCTGCACCAATCAGTAGCATAATCAAGTTGTAGGTATTGCCTTCCCAATTCCTAGTTTCTAGAAAACCGATTTAGGCATCAAGTTTATGCTTGCTCCAAGGTCGCATAATGCTTTCCCGACATAGTAGTTTCCAATGGAACAGGGTATTGTGAAACTTTCGGGATCCTTCAACTTGGGTGGCATGCGATTGTGCAACATGGCCATGCATCCCTCTCATTGCAGAATCGTTTCAAACTCTCCTAACCTTGTTCTCTTGGACACAATGTCTTTAAGAAACTTGGCATAGTTCGGCATTTGTTCAATTGCTTCAACCAATGGCAAGTTGATGTGGACTTGCTTTAGGATACCAAGGAACTTCTTGAATTGATATTCTTGTTTTTTTCACTTCAACCTTTGTGGGAATGGTGGTGGAAGTCAGATATCTTCGATCCTTTCATTGGTCTGGAACCTGATTGACAGTATTGCCGAGGTAACTGGAGTTGTCGAGGCATTGTCAACTGGGGTTGCCGTGGCGTGCCTATCGTTGGTTGCCGCGGCATCCTTATCACTGGCTGCCGAGGCATGCTTATCGTTGGTTGCCGAGGCAATTCCTGGTTTAGCATTTGAGGCCTTGCCGCTGAGTTCGTCTTGTTCTTTTTGTGGAGTTTTGTTTGATGAGCGAGCTTGAGCCTCTTTAAGTTGTTGGCCACTTCTAGTGGTGATCGCCTTACATTGCTCATGGCGGCCGCCTTCTTGTGACTTCAGATCGCTTAGGTAAACCTCATTGCGGTCTAGTATTCAGGTTTTGAGCAAATTTCCTGACCTGATTTTCCAATGATTTGATTCCCGCCTCTTGGTTTTGCAATCTCATCTCGGTCATGTTAATAAAAGCATCAGTTCTTTTTATGAAGTTACTATTCTCAGCCATATAAGATTCAGTTTTCAACATAAAAGCATTGAGAGAATTTTCCAAAGAACTAGATGTTATTGGTTGTTGCTTTGCAATCAATCGCTGTCGTGGCATATTCTCGTTGGAATCTCGATGCTTGTGCATTCTGATTGTTCTGGTTTAGAGCATTGTTGGGATTACTCCATGAAAATTTTGGGTGCTTCTTCCAAGATGGATTGTATGTATAGGACATCAAATTGTTAATCCGGTTGTAAATGCCCACATAAAAGCTGGATTTTGAATTCTCGCATGCATTTAGAAGAATCATGGTTACCACCACATAACTCACAAAAGGAATCCATTACCTTGACTTCCGTGCGTTGTTTGGTTTTTTGCATGTTATGGGCCATCTTGGTTAGAGTGGCCAATTGTGCCGAAATTGAGTCTGATGATCCCAGTTCATGTATTGTGGCTTGGCGTCTAACTCCTCCTCTTCTAGCATATGGGAAATGATAATCATTCTTGGCAAGCCTGTTTAGAATTTGCATTGCTTCCTCCGGCGACTTATCTAGGAGTATGTTATTTGTCGAGGCATCTAGCATCATCCTTGTTGGTGTATTCACAGCGTTGTAAAACATTGTTACTTGTGTCCACAATGGGAATCCGTGTAGGGGGTATTCGTGTAGAAGTTCTCTATATCGCCCCAAGCCTCGTACATGGATTCATCATCTGCCTGCCGAAAAGAAGTATTTTCGTTACGAAGCCTATCACTCATATTTGTAGGATTAAATCGAGCAAGGAAATCACAACAAAGATCGGCAACTACTTGGGCGGCTGGGCAGCAACTTCAAGGTTCGGCGGAGCGTTCTTCAATGGTTTCTTCTTATCACTAAGTCAAAACTCTAGCTATTTGTGCATGCCTTGATAATACATCCCTGCGTGAATCAAGGGTGAACAACAACCAATCTTGCGCTCCTCTTAGCCGTTGAAATCCTTAACTTATTCCTAAGTCGGGATTAATCTTCACCATCAATAGATTGAATAAAGACCATACTCATTCGTTTCTTGAATCTAACTCTCCCGATATTAGATAAATAGATGAAGTTACGAGATCCTCTCCCAATTCACTCGCAAACAAGAAGAAAAACCAAGAATGAGTAAACCTTGAATTGAAAGTGCAAACTCTTATTACCTAAACAAAATCCAATTGTTTCTCACAACCACAAGACACAATAACCTTAGCCAAATAGATTTAGTTCATGGCTAGGTTCCAAAGAAACACAAAACAAAGAATTCCTAGCATAAACCTAATGGAACAATTCTATGTGAATAATAGGCTTTATCAATTTAATTACCGGGGCATTTATTTTTATTTTCACTAGAGCCAATTTTGGGTACCTCTAGCAAAGTAAGCAATTTCTCATTTTATTTTAGTCGACTAGAGCCAATTTCGGGCACCTCTAGCGATTCTTTAATGTGCATTAACTACTAGAGCCAGTTTCTGGCACCTTTAGCAAGAAAATGCATTTACTACTAGAGCCAGTTTCGGGCACCTCTAGCAAGAAATTAACTTTTAATTTTCAATTTTAAATTTACCCAAATTTTAAGCAACCTAAGTTCACTAAATTTCTTTCAATCAACAAGCCACAACCGTGTAAAAATTCAGCATCATAGTAAAATTTTAAGTTCTTTTCATGTAATCCTAAAACTAAAGGTTCTTTCAATTAAGTGCAGTGGCAAAAATTCATCATTGGATATTCAACAAGTATTAAGTAATTAAATCCAATTAAAGGCATGGCAAGTAACATATGCAACCTATATGTGATTGCTAAAGATGAATGCAACTAAACATGAAACTAACTAGAAACCAACACCCCCCAAACTCGAGAGAAGCATTTCCTTAGTGCACGTAAAAGTGAAACAAAATTTAAAAGAAACTAAATGAAATGAGTTAGTCAGAGAGGTCGTCACCTCGGGTGATAAGTTTCCTTCGTGCTGTTTGCTTGATTCATTTTCCGGTCGGTGGTTGAATGCTTGTGGCTGGTACCGCGTGAATAGCATTACTTTGATTTGATCCATGTTTGGGCATCAGAAGTTGTCGACGCCATTGTTGTTGCCTGGGCAATCTCTCTTTTGGTTGCTGTGGCAAGTAGTCGGCAGTGAATTTTCTTAGCATGGTGGTTGTGAGTCTTGTTGTGGAAAAGAAAACAAAGAAAACCTGGAAACTAAAGATAATGAAGAAAAATAAAATATCTCCTAAAAATTCCAAAAATAAATAAAGAGAAAAAATAACCGAAAATAATAGAAAAAATAGTTCAGAAAAAAAAAAAAGAAAAAGAAAATATCGAAAGGAGAGCATACTTATGCATCTCCTAAGGTGTCAACTTCTTTGTTACGTTCTACATGGGCACCGTTGTAGTGCTTCAATCTTTGTCCGTTAACTTTGAATTCATGTTCGTCGGTAATGGACTTGATTATCACGACACCATGGGTGAATGGTTTGACAACTTCGAATGGTCCCGACCATCTTGATTTTAGTTTTCCCGAGAAAAGTTTCAGCCAAGAATTGAATAAGAGAACTAGTTGCCCTGGCATGAATTGTCGCGGCAATAGTTTCTTGTCGTGCCATTGCTTTGTTTTCTCCTTGTAGATTCGTGCATTGTTATAAGCGAGTGCATGAAATTATTCTATCTCATTGAGGTCCAACAAACGCTTTTGTCCGGCACTTTCCCAATCCATATTCACGGTCTTAATTGCCCAATATGCCTTGTGTTCGATTTCCACCCGTAGATGGCATGTTTTGCCATAGACAAGTCGGAAGGGGGACATACCTAAGGGTGTTTTGAATGCAGTGCGATATGCCCAAAGTGCGTCATCTAGTCTTACTGACCAATCATTCCTAGAGGGATTTACAACTTTCTCGAGTATGCCCTTCAATTTCCAGTTGGAAATTTCTGCTTGCCCATTGGTTTGTGGGTGACATGCCGTGGCAATCTTGTGCGATATACCGAAGCGTTGCAACATCTTGGCAATAAGTCTGTTGTCAAAATGCTTGCCTTCATCACTGATAATTGCTTTCGGCATCCCAAACCGTGTAAATATGTTTTTCTGCAAGAATCGTTGCACGGTCTTGGAATCGTTGTTGAGAACTGCAGCTGCCTCAACCCATTTAGACACGTAGTCAACGGTAAGTAGAATTTAGATGCTACCGAATGAAGATGGGAAAAGTCCCATAAAATCGATCCCTCATACATCGAACAATTCCACCTTGATGATGTTTTGGAGTGGCATCTCATGTCATCTAGAAAAATGTCCTCCATAGGGTGAAGAATGGCATTGCGGGTACATTTGTTGCTCTTCTTGAGGACACATCGGCGTATAACCTGATCTGCATTGTTTAAACAATCACTTGCATCACATGAGCTCAAAAGGTAGCGTCAATCTGGTGGAACGACAATGGGTGCGAGGCAAGCTTTTCTTTAGGGTTTCAAATGCTTGGGTGCAAGAATCATCAAAATCGAAGACTTTATCTGTTCAAGCAAATTACACAAGGGTTTAGTGATTTTAGAAAAATTATGAATGAACCTCTGTAAAAACCTACATGTCCAAGAAAACTTGAATTCCTTTAACCGAATTTGGTGGGGTAATCTCTCGATCACGTCCACCTTGGCTGTCTACTTCAATTCCCTTGGATGAAATCTTGTGGCGAGCACTATTCCTTCATCTACCATAAATGGCATTTGGCATCAAGTTTATATAATGCTTTCCCGACATAGTGATTTCCAATGGAACAGGTATTGTGAAACTTAGGGATCCTTCAACGAACTCTTCATGGAAATCAAACTCCTTTGGGATTTAGCTTTGCTCCACGTCATCTTGGGCTTATCTAGTCATCGATTTTGACTACCATATCATCTTATTCCTTGTCGAAAATTACCCTGGCAACTAGCTCGGCATCTCCTTCATGCATTGCCCTGGCAACTAGCTCGGCATCTCCTTCATGCATTGCCCTGGCAATTGGTTCCAACCTTGCTTTGGCAAGTGATTCTGCACGCACACACAAAAACACACCAAAGCAGCATCTTTTTCCACAAAAATAACCAAGTTATGTAATCAAGCTCAACGATAGAAAGAAACATGAATTAATGCATGAATGACTAATTATGCAACTAATATGAGCCTAAGTCTAACAATAATATGAGTAAAAAGGGTAATAAAAATAGTACTTTTGAACACTTATCACACCCCCAAACTCGAACTATTACTTGTCCTCAAGCAATGCAAACTAACAATTACCTACCAAGACTTTAATCATCAAAGACATGCTTCAAACTTGAATTCAACCCTCGGAACCGTGACTCAAAGCATGATCACCTTTTAATTTTTTGAATAGCACAAAAATTACCCGGAATCGAACTATAATGCTTGTGACAATGTGTGTGCGTAGTTGTGTACAAGTTGATTTTCAAGATTCTATATGAAAAATAGGCTTTTATCAATTTAATTACCATGGCATTTATTTTTATTTTCACTAGAGCCAATTTCGGGCACCTCTAGCAAAGTAAGCAATTTCTCATTTTATTATAGTCGACTAGAGCCAATTTCGGGCACCTCTACCGATTCTTTAATGTGCATTAACTACTAGAGCCAGTTTCGGGCACCTCTAGCAAGAAAGTGCATTTACTACTAGAGCCAGTTTCGGGCACCTCTAGCAAGAATTTAACTTTTAATTTTCAATTTTAAATTTATCCAAATTTTAAGCAACCTAAGTTCACTAAGTTTCTTTCAATCAACAAGCCACAACCGTGTAAAAAAATTCAGCATCATAGTAAAATTCTAAGTTCTTTTCATGCAACCCTAAAATTAAAGGTTCTTTCAATTAAGTGCAATGGCAAAAATTCATCATCGGATATTCAACAAGTCTTAAGCAATTAAATCCAATTAAAGGCATGGCAAGTAATATATACAACCTATATGTGATTGCTAAAGATGAATGCAACTAAACATGAAACTAACTAGAAACCAACACCCCCAAACTCGAGAAAGCATTATCCTCAATGCATGTAAGAGTGAAACAAAATTTAAAAGAAACTAAATGAAATGAGTTAGTCGGAGAGGTCGTCACCTCGAGTGATAAGTTTTCTTCGTGTCGTTTGCTTGATTCATATTCCGGTCGGTGGTTGAATGCTTGTGGCTGGTACCGCATGAATAACATTACTTTGATTTAATCTATGTTTGGCGAGGCAGGTTCACTTGCCAGGCATCGATGAGTTCTTGAAGCCATTGTTGTTGCACAGGCATCGCTAGCTTCTATTGCCATGACAACCTGCTGAGGTAGTTGTTGGGGCATTCTCTGTTGTGGTTGTTGTGGCAAGTAGTCGGCAGTGAATTTCCTTAGCATAGTGGTTGTGAGTCTTGTTGTGGAAAAGAAAAGAAAACAAAGAAAACCTGGAAACTAAAGATAATGAAGAAAAATAAAATAAACTATCTCCTAAAAATTCCAAAAATAAATAAAGAAAGAAAAAAACTGAAAATAATAAAAAATAGTTCGAAAAAAATAAAAAGAAAAATAAAAAAATCGAAAGGAGAGCATGCTCATACATCTCCTAAGGTGACCACTTCTTTGTTATTCCACACATGGGCACCGTTGTAGTGCTTCAATCTTTTTCATTAACTTTGAATACATGTTCGTCAGTGATGGACTTGATTATCACGGCACCATGGGAGAATGGTTTGACAACTTCGAATGGTCCCGACCATCTTGATTTTAGTTTTCCCAGGAAAATTTTTAGCCGAGAATTGAATAAGAGAACTAGTTGCCCTGGCATGAATTACTGCGGCAAAAGTTTCTTGTCATGCCATTGCTTTGTTTTCTCCTTCTAGATTCGTGCATTGTTATAGACGAGTGCACGAAATTCTTCTATCTCGTTGGGGTTCAACAAACGTTTTTTCCCTGTACTTTCCCAATCCATATTCACGGTCTTGATTGCCCAATATGCCTTGTGTTCGATTTCCACCGGTAGATGGCATGTTTTGCCATAGACAAGTCGGAAGGGAGACATACCTAAGGGTGTTTTGAATGCAGTGTGATATGCCCAAAGTGCGTCATCTAGACTTACTGACCAATCCTTCCTAGAGGTATTTACAACCTTCTCGAGTATACCCTTCAATTCCCAGTTGGAAATTTCTCGCTTGCCCATTGGTTTGTGGGTAATATCTTTGTGGCAATCTTGTGAGATACACCAAAGCGTTGTAACATCTTGGTGATAGTTTGTTGTCAAAGTGCTTGCCTTCATCACGATAGTTGCTTTCGCATCCCAAACCGTGTAAATATATTTTTCTGCAAGAATCATTGCATGGTCTTGGAATCATTAGTGGGAACTACAGCTGCCTCAACCCATTTAGACACGTAGTCGATGGCAAGTAGAATGTAGAGGTTGCTGAATAAAGATGGGAAAGGTCCCATAAAATCAATCCCCCATACATCGAACAATTCCACCTTCGATGATGTTTTGGAGCGGCATCTCATGTCGTCTAGAGATATTGCCCGTCCTCTGGCAACGATCACATTGCTTGTAAAACTCTTGGGCGTCTTTGTACAGTGTTGGCCAATACAAACCGGATTACAAAACTTTGGCCACGGTACGTGTTCCTCCAAAATGTCCTTCATAGGGTTAAGAATGGCATTGTCGGAGTACGTTCTACTGCTCCTCTTCAGGGACACATCGGCGTATAACCTGATCTTCACATTATTTAAATAAAAGAGGCTCGTCCCAAAAGTAATGCTTAGCATCATGGCAGAACCGCTTCTTCCCTTGGTGAGTAAGGCCATCAAGTAAAATACCACAAACAAGGAAATTAACTAAATCCGCGTATGTGTTTCCATGGCAACTGCTTCCATGGTTTCCAAGGCGTGCACGTCTAGAGTTGTCGCGGCATGCGCGTCAAGGGTTGCCAAGGCGTGTGCATCAGTGATTTTTGTGGTGTGTGCGTCGAGAGTTGCTGAATCGTCGAGGGTTGCTGAGGCATGCGCATCCATGGTTACCGAGGCGTCAGGGGTTACCGAGGTGTGCGCATCCATGGTTGCCGAGGCAACTAACAGTTGCTCATCCGGGAATGCATCACATATCTCTAAATTCGCGTCATCCTCCCTATTGCATTCTAAGCATGATAAGTGATCGGCCACTTGATTTTATGTTCCTTTCTTGTCCTTAATTTCAATGTCAAACTCTTGTAAAAGCAATATCCAACGAATCAAACGAGATTTGGCATCCTTTTTAGCAAATAGATACTTAATTGCCGAATGGTCCGTACGAACAATTACCTTTGTTCTAATCAAATAGGATCGGAACTTGTCAAATACGAAAACTACGGCTAGTAACTCTTTCTCCTTTGTTGTGTAATTCACTTGAGCACTATTAAGAGTTTTACTAGCGTAGTATATCACATGAAAGGTCTTACCTGTGCGTTGGCCTAATCTTTGCTCTTACCGCAAAATCACTTACATCACACATGAGCTCAAAAGGTAGCGTCAATCTGGTGGAACGACAATGGGTGTTGAGGTAAGCTTTTCCTTTAGGGTTTCGAATGCTTGGGGTACAAGAATCATCAAAATTGAAGACTTTATCCTGTTCAAGCAAATTGAACAAGGGTTTAGTAATTTTAGAAAAATTATGAATGAACCTCCTGTAAAAACCTACATGTCCAAGAAAGCTTCGGATTCCTTTAACCGAACTTGGTAGGGGTAATCTCTCGATCACGTCCACCTTGGCTTTGTCTACTTCAATTCCCTTGGATGAAATCTTGTGGCCGAGCATTATTCCTTCATCTACCATAAAATGGCACTTCTCCCAATTAAGGACTAAATCGGTTTCTTCACATCTTGCCAACACCTTCTCTAAATTGCCGAGGCAACTGTCGAAGTCATTACCAAAAATGGAAAAATCATCCATGAAGATCTCAAGGAAGTCTTCGACCATGTCTGAAAAGAGTGCCATCATGCATCTTTGGAAGGTTGCCAGGGCGTTACACAATCCGAACGGCATCCTTTGAAAAGCATAAGTATCGTATGGGCATGTGAAGGTTGTCTTTTCTTGGTCTTCTGGTGCTATGGCAATTTGTTTGTAACCTGAATAACCATCAAGAAAACAATAAAAGGGTTTACCTGCAAGACGATCAAGCATTTGATCAATAAAGGGTAATGGGAAGTGATCTTTCCTAGTGGCTTTGTTTAGCTTTCGATAATCCATACAAACCCTCCAACCGGTCACAGTACTGGTTGGAATGAGTTCATTGTTTTCATTACTTACCACCGTTATACCTCCCTTTTTTGGTACACATTGTACCGGACTTAACCATGTACTATAAAAGATAGGGTATATGATGCCGGCGTCAAGCCACTTGATGATTTCTTTCATTACAACCCCTTTCATGGCATGATTCAGTCTCATCTGGGCCTCAATCAAAGGTTTGTGATCATCTTCCAACAAAATCTTGTGCATGCACACTGCCGGGCTAATTCCCTTCAAGTCCGCAATTGTCCACCCTATTGCCTTCTTGTGTAGCATCAACATTTTGATCAGCTTCTTTTCCTGCTCAGGCTGTAACTTAGAGGAAATAATTGCAGGCAATGTATTATCGATTCCCAAGTAAGCATATTTTAGTTGCTCAGAAAATTGTTTCAACTCAAGAATCGGTAGTTGTTTAATAGAGGGCTTTTCGAGCTTACCTTCCTTACCTGAGTAATCCAGTGGTTCAAAGTATGTACCTGGTCGATTGACTAACCAATTTGCCTCTTCTTGTTTTTCCTCATCGATCGGTTCTTCATACTCCTCAGGTTCCTCTTGATCGACAATGTAGTTGCCGAGGCAACTAAATACCTCATCGAAGTTAAACTTTGTCGTGGCATGGAGAAGTTGGCATTCTTCTGGATCATCGGCATGCCTTAGTGTTTGGAACACATTTAGTTTAACTTGCTGGTCATTCACCCTCATTGTGAGTTCTCCATTTTCAACATCGATCAAGGTTCTCCTTGTTGCTAGGAAGGGTCTTCCGAGAATGATAGGTGCATGTTCATATGCTTCACAATCCAAAACAATAAAGTCAGCTTGAAAAATAAATTTATCAACTTTTACCAGTATGTCTTCGATTTTTCCCTCTGGATGCACATAGGATCTGTCAGCTAACTGTAGCATAACTGTTGTAGGTATTGCCTTCCCAATTCCTAGTTTCTAGAAAACCGATTTAGGCATCAAGTTTATGCTTGCTCCAAGGTCGCATAATGCTTTCCCGACATAGTAGTTTCCAATGGAACAGGGTATTGTGAAACTTTCGGGATCCTTCAACTTGGGTGGCATGCGATTGTGCAACATGGCCATGCATCCCTCTGTTGCAGCAACTGTTTCAAACTCTCCTAACCTTGTTCTCTTGGACACAATGTCTTTAAGAAACTTGGCATAGTTCGGCATTTGTTCAATTGCTTCAACCAATGGCAAGTTGATGTGGACTTGCTTTAGGATACCAAGGAACTTCTTGAATTGATATTCTTGTTTTTTTCACTTCAACCTTTGTGGGAATGGTGGTGGAAGTCAGATATCTTCGATCCTTTCATTGGTCTGGAACCTGATTGACAGTATTGCCGAGGTAACTGGAGTTGTCGAGGCATTGTCAACTGGGGTTGCCGTGGCGTGCCTATCGTTGGTTGCCGCGGCATCCTTATCACTGGTTGCCGAGGCATGCTTATCGTTGGTTGCCGAGGCAATTCCTGGTTTAGCATTTGAGGCCTTGCCGCTGAGTTCGTCTTGTTCTTTTTGTGGAGTTTTGTTTGATGAGCGAGCTTGAGCCTCTTTAAGTTGTTGGCCACTTCTAGTGGTGATCGCCTTACATTGCTCATGGCCAGTTCCTCTTGTGACTTCAGTATCGCTAGGTAAACCTCATTGCGGTCTAGTATTCAGGTTTTGAGCAAATTTCCTGACCTGATTTTCCAATGATTTGATTCCCGCCTCTTGGTTTTGCAATCTCATCTCGGTCATGTTAATAAAAGCATCAGTTCTTTTTATGAAGTTACTATTCTCAGCCATATAAGATTCAGTTTTCAACATAAAAGCATTGAGAGAATTTTCCAAAGAACTAGATGTTATTGGTTGTTGCTGCGGCAACTGTTGCCGTGGCATATTCTGTTGGAATCCTGATGCTTGTGCATTCTGATTGTTCTGGTTTAGAGCATTGTTGGGATTACTCCATGAAAATTTTGGGTGCTTCTTCCAAGATGGATTGTATGTATAGGACATCAAATTGTTAATCCGGTTGTAAATGCCCACATAAAAGCTGGATTTTGAATTCTGCATGCATTTAGAAGAATCATGGTTACCACCACATAACTCACAAAAGGAATCCATTACCTTGACTTCCTGTGCGTTGTTTGGTTTTTGCATGTTATGGGCCATCTTGGTTAGAGTGGCCAATTGTGCCGAAATTGAGTCTGATGATCCCAGTTCATGTATTGTGGCTTGGCGTCTAACTCCTCCTCTTCTAGCATATGGGAAATGATAATCATTCTTGGCAAGCCTGTTTAGAATTTGCATTGCTTCCTCCGGCGACTTATCTAGGAGTATGTTATTTGTCGAGGCATCTAGCATCATCCTTGTTGGTGTATTCACAGCGTTGTAAAACATTGTTACTTGTGTCCACAATGGGAATCCGTGTAGGGGGTATTCGTGTAGAAGTTCTCTATATCGCTCCCAAGCCTCGTACATGGATTCATCATCTGCCTGCCGAAAAGAAGTATTTTCGTTACGAAGCCTATCAGTCATATTTGTAGGATTAAATCGAGCAAGGAAATCACAACAAAGATCGGCAACTACTTGGGCGGCTGGGCAGCAACTTCAAGGTTCGGCGGAGCGTTCTTCAATGGTTTCTTCTTATCACTAAGTCAAAACTCTAGCTATTTGTGCATGCCTTGATAATACATCCCTGCGTGAATCAAGGGTGAACAACAACCAATCTTGCGCTCCTCTTAGCCGTTGAAATCCTTAACTTATTCCTAAGCTGGATTAATCTTCACCATCAATAGATTGAATAAAGACCATACTCATTCGTTTCTTGAATCTAACTCTCCCGATATTAGATAAATAGATGAAGTTACGAGATCCTCTCCCAATTCACTCGCAAACAAGAAGAAAAACCAAGAATGAGTAAACCTTGAATTGAAAGTGCAAACTCTTATTACCTAAACAAAATCCAATTGTTTCTCACAACCACAAGACACAATAACCTTAGCCAAATAGATTTAGTTCATGGCTAGGTTCCAAAGAAACACAAAACAAAGAATTCCTAGCATAAACCTAATGGAACAAGAAAGAAAAAGATGAAGAATGGTTGAAGGCTTGTCGAAATCTCTCCAAAGCCTTGTCGAAATCTCCCTTGCCTTTGTCGAAATTTCTCTCATCTCTCCCCCTTGGAGTTGACGGCATGGTCATGAATTTATAGGGCTAGGTCAAAGTCTTTTTTGAGGAGGAAGTTAAGTTGGAATTAAATTATCTTTAAAGAATATAATTCTTTATTATATTTAAATTCCTTCTAGAACTTCTCCTATCTTCTTGGGATTTAATTTCTCTTTGACCTCTTCATGGAAATCAAACTCATTTGGGATTTAGCTTTGCTCCACGTCATCTTGGGCTTATCTAGTCATCGGTTTTGACTACCATATCATCTTATTCCTTGTTGAAAATTGCCCTGGCAACTAGCTTAGCATCTCCTTCATGCATTGCCCTGGCAACTGGTTCCAGCCTTGCTTTGGCAAGTGATTCTGCACACACACACAAAAACACACCAAAGCAGCATCTTTTTCCACAAAAATCACCAAGTTATGTAATCAAGCTCAACGGTGGAAAAAAACATGAATTAATGCATGAATGACTAATTATGCAACTAATATGAGCTTAAGTCTAACAATAATATGAGTAAAAAGGGTAATAAAAATAGTACTTTTGAACACTTATCACTTCACAATCAAGTAACCACTCAAAGGAGTACTTATCTTGCTATTGTTTTATAGCAAGCTCATTAAGCATTTTACAATTAAGGTTCAATAAAATTTACAAATCAAAACAGACTTGGAGAGGTTACCGCCCTCTCCAAACTTTAAACTACACTCACAGGAATTGTCTGAACTATTGTCGATCCCGGATGGTAATCCCTTTTCCTCTACTAGCTTGTTGATCTAATTGAGCCCCTTTATCATCAATTTCCACTTGATCTAACATTCATACAATACATAAAGTATTAGCTACAATCCAGCAATCAATTGAGTCATTATGTGACTCCATACATAAGCATACAATTCAATATAACATCTAAACTGTTACTGCCTAGCAGCAAGTGCACTGCCTACTTAAATATTCATATCTTTCATTCCGTACGTCGGAATTTCAATTGGTTTACACCATTGGAAAGATAACAAAAATGTATTTATAACCATATAAGTCTTGAATTTTAGTTCTTAGCCAATTAATACAGTTTTTAACATAAAGACTGGGCATTTTGCTACACTGGACAGTTTGCACTGTCCCTAGTGTTTCTTCTCTAAAATTCAGCATGTAACCCAGAGTTCAGTTCTGTTTTCTCCTAATGCATTTAGACATACCAAGGTGTTTTCCATAAAAATTTCAGCCTTAAATTCATTATACACAATTTTTAGTGATTTTTCAAAGTTACTGCCCAGAACAGAGCATTCTGGGCAGATTACACTAGGTTGAATTCCTAGCTCCATAACTCATTTTAGCAAGGTCCTAACGTGGAAATTACATTCATGTTCATGTTCATACATGTATAGGCCATCATAATTCACCTATAAATGTTCTTAAAACAGGGCATTATCATGTTGAACCTAATTTGATCTATTTGATCACATTTACACATCTAATTCATCAACTAGGCAGTCCATTGCCTAATTTAACTAGTTCAATTAGTTGTAGTCATTTTCCAGCAACATATCCATTCAATTCAATCTTCATTTTACCTAGCAACATTATCACAACAGGGTTTTATGTTCATTTGACATGTTTACATATTTTCCCTATCAAAACAGTCCCTAATCAAGACTGTTTCCAACCATGTTCATATTCCTCAATTTTTCCAGCAACTATACATATATCTCATTAGCAATTTAGCTAATGACAACATCAATTTCTCCTATTCATTTGATTGGCATGTCAATTTCATGATTTAATCAATCAATTGAACTTCTTAACTAGTTCATAACATCAATTCACTATCTATTCATCAATTTCATGTAATTCAAGCAAGAACCCTAAATCTAAATGCATCATTTGTATCTATAACACATCAAGGAAGAGATTTTACCTTCCTATCAAGATTAAATGATTGTTAGCAACTCCAATTTCACCAAATTTCAAGCTTGAATCAATGAATTATGGAGTTTTCTCTCTCAAATCCTTTTCTCTCTATTTCTTCCTCTTGTTCGGCCACAAGGAGGAGGATGGCAATAGCTCATCAATTAACTCCTCCTAAAATGTCTAATTTATCCTTAATTATCCCCTAATTAATGACATGTGTAGGGGTATTTTAAGAATGTTAGAATTTTGCATGCATTCCTTCAATTTGTCATTTGTTTTGGTTTGGTCACTTATACAATAGGTTACTACTTTAACATTTATAACATTATAGTCCTTATTAACTAGATTTAGTATCTTGCTTTCAATTAATTAAGGATTTAATGAAGACATTGTAGTACTTCTTTTATACTAGATTTGAGGATATTACAGTGTCCAAGTGGGTTGAGGCCATTGCAACCCCTACCAATGACTCCAAAATTGTGCAGAGATTTTTACATAAAAATATATTTACACGATTTGGAATACCAAGAGTGATCATCAGCAATGAAGGCAAACATTTCGACAACAAACTTATTGCCAAGATGTTACAACGCTTCGGAGTATCACACAAAATCGCCACGGCATACCACCCACAGACCAATGGACAAGTTCTAATTGGGAATTAAAGGGGATACTTGAAAAGGTGGTAAATCCTTCACAAAAGGATTAGTCTTTAAGGTTAGATGATGCACTTTGGGCATACCGAACAACCTTCAAAACACCCCTAGGTATGTCGCCCTTCCAATTAGTTTACGGCAAAACCTGCCACTTACCGGTGGAAATCAAGCACAAGGCATACTGGGCAATCAAAATCGTGAACCTAGATTGGGAGAGTGCTGGAAAAAAGCGATTACTGGACCTTAACGAGATGGAGGAATTCCGTGCCTTAGCTTACAACAATGTAAGAATCTACAAAGAGAAAACGAAGCGCTGGCGTGACAAGAATCTATTGCCAAGTTAATTCATGCCCGGGCAATTAGTCCTCCTCTTCAATTCTCGGTTAGAACTATTCCCAGGAAAGTTGAAGTCGAGATGGTCTGGACCATTCGAAGTATTCAAACCCTTCTTTCATGGTGCCGTGATAATCAAGTCCACCATCCACGGACATGAGTTCAAAGTTAATGGGCAAAGGTTAAAGCATTATACCGGCACCCACGTTGAGCGCAACAAAGAAGTGGTCACTCTAGGAGATGCATGATTATGCTCTCCCCGCGTATTTTTTTATTTTATTTATTTATTTATTTTTATTTTTGGACTTAAATTTTAAATTTCGCTTATTTATTATTTTTGCCGAATTTAATTTTGTTTTTCTATATATTTTTAGGATAAAGTTATCTTTTATTAATTTTGCTTTGTTTTTATCCTATTCTACTTATTTAATTAATATTCCTTTTTAATCTTAGGAAAAGAGTTCAAGATCAAGAAGAATTAGAACCAAGATAGAAGTTCTTCCAACAAGGGAATTATAGACCAAATATTAAGGCTTATAAAAAGCCTACAATATTAACCCTAACCCCTCCCTTTTCTCCCCTAGCCGTCCAAAACCCTTTCCCATTCCCACTCAAGAGGTGTCGGCTACTCCACCCAATCATCCTCTTTGAATTCTCTCCATCACATCCACTTTACCCGCCAACTTTAATACCCATCATTTCATTCTTTTCCACTTCCCATCACCATTTAAAACACTCTCAATATTCTATTCATCATCTTCTTCTTTCTTCTAAAACTCTCAAAAAAATTTAGTTCAATCTTTCCAACCGATCCATTCATACCCCCACAAAAATCAATGGCGTTGAAGCTCAAGAAATTGGTACACCCAAGCTCTTCAGTCGAACCTCCCTTCAAAAGATATGCAACACCAGCCATCGAGGAGCGATACATCTCAAAGTTTGCAAGTCGTTCAATTTGGCCGAAACAAGGATTTGCTTACACAAGCTCTCACAAAGATTTCGGACTTGATGCCGCCATCTTCCAAGTGATCGAGCACCAAAAGTGGCAAATCTTTTGCTCCCAACCACAACTGGGAAACATTACATGGGTAAGGGAATTTTATGCTCATTCTCCTAACCCCGACAACTCGTACGTGTTCGTGCGTGGAAGGGCAGTGCCTATCGATGCATATCAACGCCTTCTACGGCATCTACATTAAGGCAGACGAGCATCAAGACTTTGTGGACAAAATCACATCCGAGGGGCTCGACAAAGTGCTTCAAGACCTCACACTCCTGGGGACTCAGTGGAATGAAGGCTCAAACAAGGGAACGGTAAATCGCCTTAGGCTTAAGCCCGAGGCAAAACTATGGAATAAATTTATAAAAGCTTGTTTGATGCCTAGCACTCATCATACTACTGTTGATACACCGTGCATTGTTCTTATTCACTCTATCTTGCACAAACACATCATAAATATTGGAAAAGTTATTTGTGATGAGATTTTTGTGTGTAGCCAAAAGGACAAGGGCTCACTTTTCTTTCCAAGCCTCATATCCCAACTTTGTGAAGAACAGAAGGTCCCCACTGATCCCACAGATGAGAAAGCACCCCCCCAAGCAAGGCTGGAGCCAAGCACATTACAGCAAAATCATGGGAGAAGCCCCAGAAAAATCCTCTAAGCAAAAGATTGCCCCGACAATACCTATTGCCTCAGTAGTACCAGAAGCAGATGCCCAGGCAAGCATACCAGCAGAAGCCAAAGGACTAGAAGCTATCCTACGTCCCCTAGCGCAACGAGTGGAACAAATGGAGACTCGCCAATTGTTGTTTATGAGGTACATGAAGAATCACACCACCGTCATCACCCAATTCATATTGGAAACACACCCCGACAGCTCGATGCAACTCCCTACTTTCCCTGCTGCAATACTTACTCAGGCAATGCCACAAGATACTGCTCAGGCAATGTCACAAGACACTACCCAAGCAACAGCAACAGACACTGAAGATGCCCCAGCAACAACAACAAAAGAGAAAGGTAAAACCCTTGTCCAAGAACCAACCTGTACTGACTCCATCTCTGGTTTTACAGATTCTGAGGACGTACAAACTACCAAACAAAGCGTAAAGCCCACATCATTGAAGAAATTGATGACAAGGAAGACAAAGGAGACTCGGCAGCACGGGAATCAACTCCACCACCACCCACAATGCAACAACCAACCCGCTCAAGAAAACGGCTCAAGCAAACCGCAAAGAGGAAACTTATCATCCATGATGATGAACTCTCCGAGTAAGTCATCACCTCTCATCTTGCATTTTCCTTTAATTTCTTTTTCTTTATTTTGCATGCATTGAGGACAATGCCTCCCTCGAGTTTGGGGGGGGGACTTGTCATTAGTTAATTCATGTTTAGTTAAGCTCAATTTTTGCATTTAATTGTTCACTTGCCTTGAATTTAGTTAAAAATTGAAATTGCAAAGACTCGATGAATATCCGATGATGACATTACTTTTGGCACTTAATTGATAGACTTTCGATTCTAGGATGGCCATGGAAAACACTTAGGGTCTTACTATGATGCTAAGATTAATTGTACACTGTTGTGGCTTGATTGATTTAAGGAATTCTAGTGAATCTAGGCTAATAACTTACAAAATGGGGTAAAATTGAAAATTGCTAGAGGTGCCCGAAACCGGCTCTAGTATCGTGCTTAAAAAAATTAATTGCTAGAGTGCTCGAAATTGGCTCTAGTCGACTAAGATTAAAATGAGAAGAAATTTGAAAAATATCACTAGAGGTGCCCGAAACTGGCTCTAGTTGAAAATTGATAAAACCCCAAAAAATTAAACTAAAATGCCTACTGTTCAATTAGAATCCGAAAAATCAACTTGTACACAACTACGCACATACTCACGAGCATTATAGTCGGATTCTGGGTAAGTACTATGCCATTCAAAAAATTGAAAGCAACTCATACTTGTGCCATGGTTCTGAGGAAATAAAGTCAAGATCAAAATAATTTCATGGTAACTAAGGTCTCGGCAGGTAGATGTTAGTTTGCATTGCTTGAGGACAAGCAATAGTTCGAGTTTGGGGGCGTGTTGAGTGCATAGAAGTTCTATAATTTTAGCATTTTTACTCGTAATTATTGCTGATCTTGAGCTCATTTTAGTTGCATTTTGTTAGCCAATCATGCATCTTTGCATTGTTTCCTCTAGTGTGATGCTTCAGTACATGTTTTAGGTGTTTTTGGTGAAAAGATACTGCTGGTGGTTGTTTATGATGTGCAGGAAATTGCCCGAGCAAGGCTGGAAATTGCCGAAGCAATTGAAGATGAAGAAAATGGAAACCGGCAAGTTTTGGAAAGCTATCCATGCGGCTCGCTTAAAAATAATCCCAAAAGAAGTTGGAATTCTATGAAGAAGTTAAGGAGAGATAAAAGTCCAAGAAGTTTAAATGAGAGTTTGAAGGAATAAATAAATAAAAGAGTTTATCTCTTTTATTACATTTTAATTCACTCCAAACTCTTCCTCATCCATCCGAATCATCTCCTATAAATTCCAAAGACTTAGACGCAGCCAAGGGGGATCGAGAGTGGAGAAAATAGAGAATTCGATAGAGGTTGCTCTTCATCTTTCTTTGTTTCGGATTTATGTTTTTATTGGGAACTTATTTGTGTTTATTTTCAACCCCGCCATGAACTAAACTATTTTGGCTAGGGTTATTATGTTGATTGGTTGAAAACGGTTGAAGTTTGTTTTTAGGTTATTGAATGCAAGTTAGTTTGAGGTTTACTTATTCTTGGAGTTTGAATTTTGATTTCGAATAACTTGGGAAGTGATTTCGTGATCACATTTATTTATCTAATATCGAAAGAATTAGATTCAAGAAACGGATAAGCATGGTTTTCACCTAGTCAATCGAAAGTGTGAACTAATTCGACTTAGGGATAAGTTACGAATTTCAACGGCTAAGAGAAGCGCAAGATTGGTTGAAAGTTCACCCAAGGTTAACGCAGGAATGTATTACCAAGGCTTGATCTATTGACTAGTGCTTCGACTTAGGGATAAGGAGAAGCCACTGAAGAACATTTTTTCGAATCTCAAAGAAATTGATCAGTTGCCCAAGCAATCATATGGTACCCAGTTGCCCTGGCAATCGTCATATTAATTGCTCAAGCAATCACTGTTTCAGCTGCCCAGGCAATCCGACTGTGGAAGTTGTTAGGTTACTTGAGTCGACCCAGCATTCATTGCCTTGACAAACTTACTAAATTATCATACCATGACCCATGATAATCCGGTCTATTCTCTCAATCATTTAATTTCTCTTTAATTTACTTGCTTTCTTTATTTTACTTGCTATTTAAACCCATCTACCATTACTTGTGTTTTTACTTTCTAAGTGCAGGAAGATAAATTGTTGAAGTGGCGCCAATCCCTGAGGAGACGATATCTAAACTATACTATAACTTGCGACGTGTATACTTGGACAAATTGCGAAGCACTCTAAACAATCAACACTATGCTCTTGTCATAATCTTAATCTTTCTCTTTCTGATATGGCATATTCTTGTGTTAAAGCTATTTCATTTTTTGGGATTGTGCAACGTATATATTACTTGTTTGCAAGTTCTACCAAAAGGTCGAAAATTTATGTGATAATGTTTCGAAAACTGTAAAATCTTTATCTGATACTCGATGGGGAAGTCGAATTAAAAGTGTCAAAGCTATTAAATGTCATGCTCCTGAAATAAGGTTAGCTTTGTTACAATTATATGAATCTTGTGGTAATGATGCTAAAGCAAAAAGTGAAGCATAAAGTTTGGCTAGTGCCCTTCAAAGTTTTGATTTCTTACTTGGAATGGTTATTTGGTATGATGTTTTATTTGCTATCAACATGGTGAGTAAGAAATTACAATCTAAATCAATGTGCATTGATACTACCATAAAGGAATTAGAAGGTGTAATGTCATATTTTGAAAACTATAGAAATGAGGTGTCTGAAGCTAGTATAAATATTGTCAAAAGTCTTGCATTGAGTATGAACATAGAACCAACTTTTTCAACTAAGCTTCGTGCTTTTAGAAAAAGACATTTTGATGAGAATGATCATGATGAAGAAATACAATCACCAGGGGAGTCTTTTAGAGTTAATTATTTTTTTGTTGTTGTTGATATGGCGATTGCTCCTTTGAAAGATAGATTTGAGCAGTTAAAAAATTTTGAAAATTGTTTTAGATTTTTAATTGATTCTATAAGGTTGAAGTCATTGGATGATAATAAATTAAGAGAATGTTGTGATAATTTTAAGATTATTTTTCTCATAATAATTTGTCGGATGTTGATGCAGATGACTTTTTTTTAAAATGAAAGTGTTGCAAATGACTTTGCCAAATGTATTCATTTATGCGCTTGAAATTCTTGAGTTTGCTAAAGCTGCAGATTGTTATCTCAATGTTTCAATTGCTTACCGAATCTTATTAACAATGCCGGTGACGGTAGCATCTGCGGAAAGATGTTTTTCAAAGTTAAAATTATCGAAAAATTAATTGAGGTCAACAATGTCACAAGAAAGATTGAATGAACTAGCTATATTATGTATCGAGAAAAATATGTTGGAAAACATTGATGTTGACACTGGCATCAATGATTTTGCATCAAAAAATGCTCAAAGGCAATGTTTCTTATAAGTATTTGTATGCTTAAATATATTTTTGACTTTTTTGAGATCATAATGAATTACTATTTGTTTAATTTAACAAATGAAAATTTTATATTACATATTTTTTAAATTTTTTTTGAATTAGGAACCCATTTTCTTAATTTTGCTCCGAGCCAAAAAAAAATAGTCAGAACCTACCCTGCATGGAGCAATCCAAAAATGCTGTATAGCGGAGCGACAAAGAACACTGTCTCCAAACTGTCGAAACCCATCATTTTTGTCATTTTATCGGTCACTTTATTTCCATCACGAGTCACATGATGAAGGCGAACCATCCAAGCTTGCTCGCGTAAGTTTGCAAGGTGCCAAGTAAGAGAGCAGACCCCTCGATCACGAATATCACTACGCAGCACTTTCAAAGCTTCTAAGCTATCCGATTCAAGGATAACATTATGGTACCCTCCATTCCATGCACACCAAAAGTCCAATATATGTGCCTCAAAGTTCGATCTCTCGGACCGAACAAATACCAACAAACTTTATGAACCTCAGCATCCAATTATCGGTAGAATCTTGAAGAACACCACCACACGAAATATAACTATTTGTCGCAAGTCTCGCCCCATCCAAATTGATCTTAATCCAATCAGTATCCAGAGGACTCCGCACTATAACAACAAGTACCAGAGGTTCCATAAAGTATAACCAAACAAAATATCCCAGTGCCTCTCATCCCTAGCACCCTTGAACGAATTGGACAAGTTCACCTTAATCCATAATCGCAACTCAAGTGAAAGGAAATCATCTAGTGCATCCGGATTAATTAGGCCTAGCCACACAGACATCGTTTGCAAACAAAATTGCAACACATGATTAATATTCTCGACCTCAACATAACACACTGGAAACCTATCATTCGAGAAAAAATGACGCCATACACGCTCCTTATTAGTCATAATCTTATCACAACAGACTAATCAGGAAAAAAAATTCACACGGTATAACCTCGTAACGATTGAACAATCAGAATCTCCCATATATTATCAATAGGACCTTCAAGAATGCCTTTGCGGAAAACATAAGCCAACTTCGCTGTAAAGCTACCATACTAAGTTCCGATCCAGACAATCGAATTGCGAAACAGGCCCCTTGATCGCTGCCAACCGCAAGAGAATTTCACAAGTGTTTGATGCAATAGGTGCCAATTCCACTTGCATAACTATCACATCAGCAATTCTACTAAAAATAAGTCTGTTAATTAAAAGTTAAAAATTTAATGACCGAATTGAATCAATGATTTAATGATTGTGATCCTACATTATATACATAATAAGAGAATTTCATTGTCTTGTGATTCTGAGGATTAATTATTTACCTGAATTTATGTTTTAGTTAATCAGACATCCCAATTTCTACTCGATTTAAAATAAGCATATATATATATATATATATATATATATATATATATATATATATTTAGTAACACGAAAAATACGATTACAAAAAGATTTAATTAACAAGAGCGAATAAGTGAGCTAACAGCCAAAGCTAAAGATTCCGCTTTAAAACTAAACCCTAATACCATATAGCTGGTTAAGGGATTAACAAAATTCCCAAGGCATTTTACCAACCACCAGAACTGTTGCTCTTGGGAGCGGATCCCCAGCCAGAACCCCCTTTGTCAGTACCACCACCAGCAGCGCCGCCTCCCCAACCACTGCCGCCACCATTGCCACTTCCACTTTCAGATCCAGAAGCACCCCATCCACCACTACCACCACCACCTTTGCCACTTCCACCTTCAGTTCTAGAAGCACCCCATCCACCACTACCACCGCCACCACCCTTGCCACTTCCACCTTCAGCTCTAGAGGTACCCCATCCACCACTGCTACTTCCACCTTCAGTTCCAGAAGCACGCCATCCACCCTTGCCACTTCCACCTTCAGTTCCAGAAGAACCCCCACCATCGCCACTTCCTCTTTTAGTTCCAGAAGCACCCCATCCACCAGTACCGCCACTGCCCTTGCCACTTTCACCTTCAGTTCCAGAAGCACCCCATCCACCACTACCACCACCACCCTTTCCACTTCCACCTTCAGTTCCAGAAGCACCCCATCCACCAGTACTGCCACAGCCATTGCCACTTCCACCTTCAGTTCTAGAAGCACCCCATCCACCACTGCCACTTCCACCTTCAGTTCCAGAAGCACCCCATCCACCACTACAGCCACCGCCCTTTCCACTTCCACCTCCAGTTCCAGAAGCACCCCATCCACCACCACCTCCCCCATTATTGCCACTTCCACCTTCAGTTCCAGAAGCACCCCAACCACTGCCACCACCCTTGCCACTTCCACCTCCAGTTCCAGATGCACCCCATCCACCACCTCCTCCACCATTGCCACTGCCACTTTCAGTTCCAGAAGCACCCCATCCACCACCACCCCAACCACTGCACCCCAACCACTGCCACTTTCAGTTCCAGAAGCACCCCAACCACCAGGGAAAGCTTCCCTACCAGGAGAGTTTTGGACTTTAGCACCTGGGAAACTGCCCCAACCATCATCATCCCCTTTCTTAGAGCTACCCCCATTTGGGAGTATCACCATAAGAGGAATCTTGCCTCTCATTACGACCTCGACCACCCCTACCACGTCCACGTCCACCATCTCGGCCACGGCCTACAAAAGCAAATTGACTGCAAATTAGACAACTTGAATGTACAAAAAAGCATAAAAATAAAAGGAGCAACATTCTAGTAGTTTAATTCAAAGTTTTTCTGTGCAAGCAAAATTTTAGAATTATTCCTAATTTTCTCACTCAAAGAATGAACTCCATTTATTTACAAGAAAATGATAAAACTTCAACAAAACTCTATATTTAGTCAAAACTAAAAAGATGTATTCACTGGAACATATCAAATGATTCAGAATCAGGCCAATCAGAACAGCTTTTACATTGTCAAACAAACTTTGGAAGTTCTCATTCAGAAAGAACCAATAGAACTAGCAGAGATTTAGAAAATGTCAGGATGTTGAACTCAACTGATCGACAACCAGTATGCCAAGATGCATTTAATAGATATTTTACACAAATAATAATTGGTTATTTCAATGTTTACCTGATCTAGAACCTGGAGTGGAAGATTGACCACAGTCTCTCCAACTACCTTCATTTGTTGAACCACCCCAACCACCAGATGCCCCAGAAGAGCCTCCACCAGCAGGGCTCCGCATTGGGACCATGGCTGCAACTGATCTAATTGATGGGCCTGACTCATGCTGTGGGTCATCAATATGCCTCTGGAAGTAACCAACCAGACGATCAACGTCCTCAAACATCTTTTTTCTGAACTTGAATCCCTTAGGATATAAGCCAATATACTCATGATGTGGATTTGAACTGCGTATATAAGTAAGGATGAAAGTGCCGGGATGTTCATGAGAAATGCCAAAGCAATACACGATTCTCATAGGATGCTCTGATTTCTCAACCCTTAGAAGCTCATCAACCTCAGCTTTAGTTCCCTTCCTGAACTTGCGATAATTCAGCATCGCCTTTAGATGAGACACAAGGGGATCTATATATCTATCCATTACCTGCAATTTAAATGCAAACAAAAGACATCTATTACATCCATTTTTAGGCCTCAAAATATATTATTTTATGGTAACTTCTATAAGATGAACATTACAACAACTTAATAAAAATAACAAAGATTTTGAATGTTATAGTTTCAGGATTTGGTATTCAAATATGACAAATAAAGTATTAATTAGTTCAGTTTTATCAAGATGACCCATACAGGCAATATTCAAACCTTGCAACTTACGAAGTTTCTCAAAAAGCCAGTTAGTCAAGACAAATGGGAACTAAATTTTACAACAAAGACTGTGTTACGAAAAATGACGGATACATGAATCTCATTAATGAGAGCTGTAAAGTAAAACATACCAATTTGTTTGTCAAAGGAGCCAACCATGACTCTAGCCCATGCAAGAAAAACAGTCAATTAAAAGTTCAGAATCCTTCAGTGAAGTCCTCAAGGTTTTAGGCATTGACGAAAAAAATTAACATTTGATTTTTCTGCATCTATGTCTAATCCTGAAATCCATCCTCCGGTTTATGATCAACCATTGTTGCTACAAGTGCACAAGATTCCTACGCAACGTAACTCACAATTCCGCACTATGCCTATGCAGTTAGTTCCACTAAATTTTCATCCCCTTCAAAGTTTGAGGCATATATATGGAAAACAAGAATTAAGAGAAAGACCTACCTCATCCAAATCCTCAAAAGTGTCTTCCCCAATTTTCAATGTCTTCCCAATGCGGAGCAAGCTGGTGATGTCCTTGTGTTCTTTTCCACCTTCAACTATATCTTTGTGAGCATAAACTCCATCATAAACTTTGAGGGTTAAAGTTAGAAAAGAAGGTCCACGAGAACTGGGACGGAAGATGCTTTCTCCAGGATCCTTGTCAGATAAATACTGTCCAACACAACAAAACAAAAACATAAGTAAAGAAAGAATACGGTCAGACATTAGTTAAAAGAGGCAAAACAAAATGAGGTTATCAAAATTTGAGAAAGAAAAAAAAAAAGTGTTTTGGAATTGAAGCAAACAAAAGGTGCCTTGGATGATTAATGCATCCAAAAGCTGCCTGATGCACAACATTACAATGGATTAAGTCTTCTTTTGTTAATTTTGTATATTCTATGGGACTATTTTTATTATTAGATGTTTTGGGTACCCTCTGGTTACAGTCACTAGTCATGCGTACTAACAAGTGCATATTCATCAAACACTGGGTTATTCATCACCCCTGTTCTTCCCTTTCCCTTCCCCAATATTTTGCACTATATCAATCTCATGTAATTTTCAGTTTCAGAAGCTTCAGCAGATAAATTGAGAACTGTTTCTGCTTTGCCCTCAAATCAATCATCCCTCTCTTTCCCTTCCATGTAATACATTACATCGCTATATGAAAGGTGAACTTCTCATATCTGATATGCACGGTAAGGGTCTGTTTCACTGAAAACAGATTCTGGAAGATGAATTACATTTTACGCTATTCAAACATCAGAAAATAAGGAAAATGTTTTTCTGTAAAATGAAACAAACAGACCCCTAAGAAAGAAAAAACAATCTTGAAAAATTTTTAAGTGTCAAGGATGGTACATTTAATATTTTTTTCTTCTACAAAGGATGCAATTATTTTAAGCATGACCATTAATGGTTGATCAACTTCTATTTGCACATGTAAGATACATTCAAGATAACATTATTGCTAGATTAGAAGTTGGAACAAGGAAATTGGAAAGAACTGATTTATTCCTTTGAACTCTAAAAATAAACTAAATGACCATTGAACATAGATAAGGCTGGACTTGATTTAATTCAATTATATCAAAGATAAATTTAAAAAGATGATTACTTGCAACATACCTCCATAGCTTCATCAGCAGTAATATTTTGAAAGCGTGGATGGACAATCATCCTCGGCTTAAAATGTTTTTTGGCCATCTCCTTCTCTTTACAAGCCTTCTCTTGGTCACACTGTATGCTGCCTCGATCCTCACGGTAGTAAGGGTCAAGGTTCTGGACCTGCTGGTGTCGGTTGCTTCTCATCTCACTATCTTTACAAACCAGGAACACCTGATACCTATTCTTTTGAATTGATTTGATCCTGCAGGTCAGAACGTCACCTTCATGCAGCCTATCAGATAACTCGGCAATATCTCCCAATCATCCGCATAGTCTTCTTTCATAATCATCCCAGTCAATCCAGATTCAAGTGCACAAATAGCTCGTCCACCTTGCACTCTGCGAACTGTTGCTTGCAAAATTCGGCCTTCTGCCAAGGTATCCTCAGTTTCACCCGAAATCAGGTAGAACTCCTCATCTTGACTTGGTTCCTTGTATTGTTTACGCCAATCCTGAAAACCCTGAATCAATTCCCTTTTTATATCATAGAAGGTCTCTCTCAGATTCCCACGCTTCTTGCTTTCTAGATATTGCTTCTTGCTTTCTAGATAATTATCAAGACGAAGGCTTTTCAACAAACTAGGTCGGTCCCTAACATGTTCTATTGCCATCTCCAATCATCATCATCATCATTGTCACCTTTAAAATCCTCATTAAAGACATCTTTGGCCAGTTCCTGAGCAAACAAGATAAGATTCTGGATGTATTCTTGTGTCATCCAACAAATCAATGAACTGGCTGCTGTTGGCAGCAAGCCCACTCCGGCGGACACGTAGAAAGGCTACCGCATTGACAAACACCTTCTTACTAAGTCCATGGGCTTGCAAAAAGTCTTTTCGAGTGAAAATTGTTCCAACTCTTACCAATGACCTCTGCAGTGATGCTGCCTTTCTACTCCCAAGACCAGAAATGAATTGCAGAGGAGCAAATAACCATTCATGGCTTGCAGCCAAATTAACATCAAGGCCAACCTGGTTTGTGACATCAACCAAAACCTGTTCAATCATGGAATACTTCTCATCTGTTGTTAGAAAGTTCTCCAATGGATTAAGTTTCCAAGATAATATTTCCTTCTCCGGCCCACACAAAGTTGCAACCATTGCAAGGGGATTTTGAAGATAACGCCCAAGGGCAACAGCCCGCTTAACAATGCCTGACAACATTTATAATGAATGAAAAGAATCTTCATCAATAGAAAAATATGGATAGAAACTTGCATAGCCAAAAACAATTCCAAAAATACAGACAGAATTTTGTGAAAATGAAAATTTACCTGATGTGCCAGGTAACTGATCCGCTGAAATCCGAGAATTTTCATAGAGGTGGGGTAGAGACTCATCCCCATATACAATGCTTAGTTCATCCATTTCGTGCCCAACATCTCTAGGATTCTCCTCCACCATCTTAAAAATAATCTGGTAGAGACAAAATAAACTACATAAGCAGCATAAAGATAAAGCTAAAGACCAACATTTTAGATAAAAAGAAAAGTATCCTTACAGCTCAACAATGATAAGCCTACCTCATAAATATCATCCTTCAACCGGGTACAAGACAAATTCACAGCTCCAAGAACAACGACATGTGGTTGATGATCAGTCATAAACTTCAAAACACGCTGCTGATCATTTTTCTTGCGTTGCTGGTCATTAACATTTTGAGATCGTAATGTAAGAGAACCAGTGTAAAGCACATCAAGCACCTCTCCAAATGAACCTAACATCACAAAAGTAGTTGCAGGCTTCCCAGGGCCCCAACAGCATGCCATGACACGTGGTGCAGCTTCCTCATCAGAATTACTATCATTTTCCTTCCTTTGATAAGGCCCCACGGAAACTTTATTCCACAAATCCTTGCCATATTCCAAAAGTAACCAGCTCTTAGCTCTACTACCCAACAAGGATCTGGCTTCTTTCTCCATTGAAGGCAAAAGGAAACCAAAAAGAGCACCACTCAGTATCTGCTTTCTTTGTTCATTCCATTGTTGAGCAGATTTACTAACACCATTACTGAGATATCTCTCATTACATTCTTTAATCAAGTCATCCAAAAAATTTTCAGGCAGTTTAAAAGTTACTTGAAGAAGCTTCTCCTCTTCAGCCTTCTGGATGAGGAGCCACTGTGCATCCTCAAATTTACTCAATGGTTTCTCCCGCAACCACTTCACACCATCAAACTGAAGGAAAGAGTCTATGGCTATTTTTCCATCAGGAGTTGGACTGGTTGATACTACAGCATTTGCCATATAGATATTACGAACATATTTCTTGACAGATGGCTCACAACTTATCTCAAGTGCCACCTAGGAGAAAAACCATAAATAAGTAAGCCTGGTAAAACAAGGTCATTATGGTCAACAATAATACCAATTTGATCATAAGAACAATGTATACCATATGTCTGGATCCTTTGAGGACAGATTCTGGAGTCTCAAACATTGCACATGTAAAATTTGAAGCCATCTCTTCAGGTGTCTCCTTAGCATCTTCCAACTCATCTTTAGGCTACAATCGAAGGACAAAAGAGCATTAGATCTCAATAGAATAAAACAAAGACTGCCAAATCACACTTACCAACTTTTCCAGAGATAGTTGAGATCCTAGTTGTTGAGCACTGTATCCAAACTTGCTTGCAACCTCCCACAAACCAGCCTTATAACAAGTACCATATTGTGATCTCCTCTTGGGCCTCTTATATTGACCTTCATCCACACCAACCTCCCCTGGTGGGAAATACAAGTTGAACTTGGCATCAACATCATCAACTTCCCTTTCCAATCCAGCATCCTTGAGGTCTTTAAGAATTGACTCAAAAAGCTGTTGGTTCAAGTCAAGTCTGGTCTCATCATATATCTGACAAGATTCTTCTTCAAACCGCTTATTATAATGCGACTGAAGGCCACTCTTCCTCTTTTGAAGAAGCAACCATTTTCGGTCCAGGTCCCGAATTGCCCAAAGTACCTAAATAGAAGCATAGTATCCATATTAAAAAGAATAAACTTCTGAACTTGATTAGATACACAACAAACAAATTTCACAGTTCCAAGACAACTCCAGTTACCCTATGCCACTTTATTGTAGGTGTTTTATCAGAATTATCCTGATCGACATCATCAACCTCATGCGGCTCAGGATCTTGTAGCAGACTTAGGCACTTCTCCTTGCGATACATTGCAATAAAGGGAATCTGAAAGTAAGAATGCAAGAATACTAAGAAAAAAGAAACATGCCCAACGGTTGTCATTTAGAAGTCAAATCAGTAAAGTACTAACATCTAACTTCTGCACATGTGTAAGGTCCAAAAACCTCATGATGTCATCCTTGTTTATAGAAATATCTGTCCTTTCTTTACCAAATAAAGGTACTGCACCACTTGTAAGCTGTTTATGCATCCAGATACTCTCTTCAATTATGCTCTCTTCATCTGTTGGAGGACTGCCAGTGCTTTCCTCAGAAATCTACAAAAAGTAAATGTAAAGCCAATCTTGACTTAAGAGAGGTCAAGGAAAAAATAAATAAATACAGAACTTTACGAACTATGTCAACAAACCTGCATTCTTTCTGGAATATCAATCATCCGAATTTCGTCATCCTTTTCTGTCATATACTTTTCAGAAAGAACAGTGGGTTCAAATTGATCTTCAAGTCTCCTTTCTTTTTATCACTATAATCTAATCCCTGTTTGCGTAGCAGGAGTAGTTCATCAACATCACCAAATATATCTTGAGCTTCCTTTAAAGCAGATGATGAAACATCAAATGCATGCCTCCACTTCTTATTCTTCATCTTCTTCCGTCTACAAACAAGTTATGTCAAGAAGAGAATTCCAAAATTAAAGAATAAAAGCGTTGAGAGTATTCATGCAGAACACAGATTGTACCTAACAGAAGCTCCAGGCACATCATCTTCTTCTACGATGAAGTCTGCCATTTCATCTTCTTCACCCATATCTCCATCCTCTTCCTCTTCTATTTGCTCTTCATCTTCAGGTATATCTTCAAGAGGTTGTCCTATGAAATTATATATACCAACCAATTATTAAAACTTAATTCAAATGATAGTGAACATGAATAATATGCTCAATATACAAACCATCATCGTCACCAAATAAGGTTCGCTTAAGCTTTTCCTCGGCAGTTCTCCCAACCTTCATGCTCACATCAAACTCATCATCAGAGAGCCCAAATAGTTCCTCATCTAAACCCCTTTGAGCCTTCTTTAACCGCTTAAATTTCTTGCTACCCTGGGAAATTTGTGAAGCAGAAACCTTAAATTAAATAGGTAAAAGAGCCATGCAAGAAAACAAAAAACAAAACCAACCATTATCTTCCTTTGATATTTAATTGTATAAATCAATTACACTTCAACAGTGACAAATAATAATCTGTATGAGTAAATCTAACATTAACTCAATAAAATAAAAAATAAATTATATTGTATAAAATTTCACTTATAGAAATAACCTTTGGTACATTAACATCATTCTCCCGGAGGAGCTCATAATCATCTTCATCAAGGTCCTCGGCTTCCCTGAAAACATTGATAAAAACAAAGTCAGAAATTAGCTTAACTACACTATCTGACTAATATCATCAAAGAAGGGGAAATATTGACTTCTTCTTTCTTTTCTTCTTTTTTTTCCGCCTCTCCTCATCGCTATCTTCCCTCTCTTCATCAACCTCTTCATCATCCACATCATCAACTATGAATCCATCATTCTCATACTCATCTTGTCCATCATCTGATCAAACCAAAAATAAATAATTAAATAACTACATCAAATTAATTAACACTAACAAAACTAACAAAAAACACCCCAAAATGAGAAAATATAATATCCATTCCGGCATTTAGCCTACCCATCATGGCATTTTGACATTATTATTTCATAATAAAACCATGAACCACTAACGAAACCGGATAAAATAATACAAATCATGGCATTTAATCCTAAGTTTATTTTTCATTATTTCTCTAAAAAAATTCAGGGAAACAAAAAAGAACAGGGAACTCAAAAAAACTATCGCCCACTAATGGATCTCAGAAACAAGTTTTACCGTCTTCTTCATCATCTTCGTTGTCAGGGTCGCGGCCATTGAGTGTGTCTCCATCCTCGTCGACCTCCAACTCATCTGCATGAATCGAACAACCAAAACACGAGGAAAATCATAAGAAAATCGAAGGAATCGCTAGCCAAAAAACCGAAATTAGGATTTGATTTTAGCTCAAAATAAACAAAAAAATGGCATTACCTTCTTCGTCGGAAACAGCATTTTTACCCATTTTTCAGAAAAAAAGAGAGACGATGCAGAGAACAACGGAGAAAACGAGAGGGAGAAAACAAATACTTCAATTTACGAAAGGGAGTGAAAGCACAAATCGTTCTGCTTTCTTCGGGTAGAAAACCCTAGTAATTAGTTAAATTCACAAGTAAAATTATAAACTTTTTAAAATTAAGATTAATATATATATAAGTTGAGATTTAAATTTTTAACTATGTTGTCTTAAAAACTAAAATTTAATATTTTAATTTTAATTTTTAATCCTAAATTCTAACAATAAATTTTAAATTTTAAATTTCTACATTTAAACTTATAAACCTTAAAATTAAGGTGAATTTTTCCTTATTACTACCTGTGTATAAGATATTTTCCATTTAAAAGATAAAAGTAAAGTAATGGTTAATTGAATAATTAAATACACACTTTAATTTAAACTTTTTAATTGTTATTAAAGGCCCAGGAATGGCAATTTAAATAGGCGGGTGCGAATAACACCTACCCTATTTTTATTCACATAAATTTTTTATATTTATCACCACGAAATTATAATCTTTAAATTTACACTCGTTTATTTCTACGCCCACCTCTTAGTTTGTATCTATTCGTACTCGTCAAACATGTTAAACCAAATAGTCACTAAAGTTGTGTTTGATAGCAGTAATTATAATTTCGAAATTCATTTTTCATATTTTTTGGTGTTTGATTCGTGTATGAAGAAAAAGTCAATGCAGTTCCAATTACAAGTCAACTTATTTTTCTTTGTTCTTTCGGTAGTTTGTTTTACCGTTTAATTTTTGGTAAAACGTATTGTGTTCTCTCTGAGTCTTTTCAACACAAAACTAGCCTTTCTCTTGGCACACCTTCCTCGTCGACACCAACACTTTTTTTCGACGACGACAACATTTCAGGTGAGTTTATATTTTTTTGTTTATCTTATTTGTGTATGTTTGAGTTTATTTTCTTTCCTTTTTTTCTTGCCCTAATCATCAAGTAGATCTAATCTATTCTTAGTATATTCGTCACAATTTTTCAATTCCTTTCTCTACTCCCAACACAAACTCTAAGAATCTTTATTTTTTCCTTCAATATTTTCTTAATTTGCTTTACATTTTTAGATTTAGGTAAATGCCCTAATTTTTTTTTTTGTATCTTCATTATAATACCTAAATTGCTTTTGGCCTAACACAAAGCTTTTGAAATATTTCAGAAAGAAATATAAAATAGAGGGTTGTATATTGCCAAATCATAATTGAATACTTGTACAGATAAATTTTTTATCCGTTCATAACAATTTAAAAATTTTAGTATATATGTCATATGCCGATTGTCTTTCTTTTTAGTTTTAAAAAGGTCATATCAACTTAGGCGTTGATGGCCGGTTTGTCAAAACTGCACTTGTTCCATCCCCTCCTTTAGGTTTCGGGTTTAAAACTCAGCAAGAGCATTTTCTTCCCCTGAAGTTTCCCTCTTCCCCCTTTAGGTAGAATCAGTTCTAGGAATTAAGATATTCTGGATTGTTATATTGGTGGCTGAATTAGACTGATAGTAACCTTGTAAGATGTTCTAGGAATTAAAATAATTTGCTTATTTTATTAAAAAATAAAACATTGTAATATATATTTAAAATTCTACAAAATATTGTTTTGTTACATCAATAAATTTGCAATGTGTGCTTGTTTTACTTAAAACAGATTTCGATGAATGTTTTTATGAAAATCTATCAAACTGCGTAAATTGAGTTGCACAACATCATCCAAACACCGGAGAATAATTTATGTAATCAGTTTTTTAAAAATTGTAGTTTATTTTCTAAAATTCATTTTCCGACGATAGTTTTCAGTAAAATAAACATAATGGAAAAATCATTTTTCAAAAATTATACTTATGATCTGAACAAATTAAAATACATGTCCTTTCAGAATCCTATTTATATAATAGTCCATGAATTTTTTTCCTTGAATTTACAATGATCCATAATTCATATGGTGAGTAGTGGACGCAAAATGGATGGATATGAGACGATAAGGTCTCACATTTATTGTTTACCCCTATCCATGACATGTATGGTTTTTAACACCCACTTATCACTAATCTTACACTCGAACCCGCTCCAATTAGAGCAGATGTGGACTCAGAAAAAAAAACCCTAAAATATGAGAAATATGTGACTTTCTAAGTTGATTACAGGGATAAAGCAACAACTAATACTTAAATTTGGTGATTTTATTAATTTGATATTTGACTTTTTTATTGGTCTACATTAGTTCTTAAATTTGGATTATTCCATTTTGATGATTAACTGACATATTGAGATTGTGCCACGTGACACAATATTTTAATGTCATGTCATTTAAAATGATTAAAATGAAAAAAAAATTGCTAAGTTCGTGGATTAAGATGGAGCAAAACAAAGTTAAATGGTAAATTTTAAAAAATATATCAAAATTAATGACTAAAAACAACTTTATTTTTTTCTTTCAAAAAGTTGATCAAAATAAAATACCAATTATAAAGGAAATAGTTGAGTTAGTACTATCAAATTATCAATTAAGTGAAAATAATAATAAATAAAAAAGTTAAAGAAAATAGACTTCTTGAAAAATTAAAATTAAGTATAATTTCTGAAAATATTGGTAATGCAATCAATAACTAGTTGGCATAGTAGAATGATGAACAACTGAATTGTGAGGTCGCTCCATAATATTTATATAATATCCAATTCATATTAGTTAATAGACGGGTTGGATACTGCTAGTTATACCCTTAAAAAATTGGTAATGCAAATATCAAGTCGACTAGCTATTGATTTTTCAAGTATTTAAATATAGTCCTTTTTCAAAAAAAAATATAGTTTCTTAAACATATGTTTATTGAGTTATTGAAGACAATGTTCATACACGCGTTGTCGTTCAGTCCAACCGCGCTTATGTTAACATGTGTATTCGATACGTACTATACATGTTTCTTTTTTTAATAAATTTTGTATAACTGTTCTTTTTTCTTGTTCTATATTTTTCATTTTTTTTATTTTGGTCCCTTGAAGTACAAACTTTACCTTTTTTACTCAAAACTAAGAAAATGTGCATTTCAACCGCTTTTTTTCCTCAATAGTGTCACTTAAGTAAAAGCGCGTCCAATCATCCACGTCTTTCATAAATTTCAATTAAAATGCGTTATTTTATTTGAATGTGAATTCAGTCATTAATCGTACCATCATATTTTCAGCCTCAAATCTTCTCTATAAATTCAACCAAAACCACCCAATCTTCAAACTTCAGTTTACATCCCACCAATTCGGAACAATCCGTAACAAATATCAGGAATCTCGATCATATCTATAATCGAAAACCCAAAGTAAACCATGGATACAATAAATAAGAAGAAAAAGAAGATGTTGGTTCTATAATTAGAAGTTGCTCTTTCATGTGCCCTCGTAATTTTGAATAATAATCACTGAATTTTTATTAAAATTATAGAAGATAACACAATTACAACGCATTTAGGGAGAAAAATAATGAGACTAATCTACCAAAATTTCTTACAACCCAAAAACAAAGAAAAATGAATACTTTCATAGAGATAAGCATACCATCAAAATTCAGAAGCTTTCATGAATCTCATTGTCTCTATTTAATCGAGACGCATAACAGGTGAAAAAAGAGTGGTGAACGACCAAACTATCAGACAGAAAGTTCCGCTACCCATGACTGATTGCATCAACAACCAACCATCAACCAAGTAGGGATCCATCTTTGCAAGACCACTTACAAAACCATAATCAGATATTAGCGCCGTAAAAATCTCTGTGCGAGTACCAACCGGTCGCCAAAGTATGCTGAAATCATGCCACAAGGACATATGAAACAAACTACAAAAAACAAAGAAAATCGCGTCACAATGACAGAGAAAAACACGTGCCACAAAGGCAAAAATTCTTATTATAATATAAAAACAAAAAAACACCGGCGATCGACAACCAAAAGCTGATTGATTGCCGATCGCCAACTAATGCAAAAAAAAGTGAAAAAAAGTGCACTTTAACTATAAAATTGTGATTAAAACCTAGAAGTTGACAAATCTAACCTTGTTTTAATGTTCTAAATTTGGGCTTTTTTGTTAATTTTGTTTGATTGTTACTCACCATTAAATTTTTTGAACGGTTTCTACCTAGAGAAAGAAAAGATAAAATTTGTTTCTAATGAGTTTAATACCCACCATTTAAGAAAGAGGGAAAAATGTCAACGGCATTAAATTTTTTTGAACAGTTTCTATCTAGAGAAAAAAAATATGAAATTTGTTCCTAACGGGTTCAAAACCCACCATCTAAGAAAGAGTGAAAATGTCAACTTAAAACTTTAATCATTTGTTTTAAAGATTGTTGACAATCGGGCCATTAATTTTAGTAATTAAATTCAAGGTAAAATACATCACGGGTCATTAATTTATACAACATTATATAGGTCACTTTTATTAGAAAAAAGTAATAATTTAGTCTTTTAATTAAAATTTTGTAAATACAAATCATTTTGTAATTGAAATATCTCATAATATAATAATAATTTTAGTCTAAAAACTCATACATTAATTAAAATTTTCAATATTGCACCCTCTTGAGTCATTCCAACCACTTTGTTGTACTCTATGTTACTATCCATCAGCTTGATAACAGACAAATGTAATAGCTCAACAGATATAATCACTTAACTACGGGACATTTGGTGAACTAATGAAACAAATCCATTATAATCTTAGCATTTCCTACTAGTAGACACAACTACTTCACTAATATAATTTTTAAATATAAATAGTTAAATTCATCGAATTATTCTGAATCTGACCAAATTAATAGAACGTTTAAGTTCTAGGGACTAAAATGCTTATTATAATAAAATGTTCATTTAAATTTCAACGACAATCACAAAATTTTAATTGAAATATTAAATTTATACTTTCGAAAAAAAACATTGATTACCAAAATTTTAAAATTATAATTAAGGAACATCCTATGTATTTTGGATAATTATTACACGCACATGCGCTTGTAGAAATAGAAACTTTTTATAGTTTTAGGGTTTATAGATTTTGTTTAGGGTCTGTGTTTATGGCGTTTTAGGGGACGAGCTTTGAATTTAGAAGGTGTGGTTAGAAATTAGGGTTTAAGGTTTATAGGTTAAAACCTAAATCACTAACCATATTACCCTAAAAATAAACCTTAAATTCTAAAATTTAAAAGATACACTAAAAAACTCTAAACCTCAACCCCTAAATCAGATCCCTAAACTCTAAAACTAAAATACTTATAAAACCTAAAAACTTTTAATTTTTACTGCTAGTGCATGAGATAGTTTTCGATGTATTTTACCTTTAAATTTGCCCTATGTTATTATAATAATAATAATTGGGCCATTGATTTTAGTAATTAGGTTTAGCAGTGAACAAAGGTCTAAGATTTGGGCTTTTGTGCAGCGTCCCAACTCGGGTGAGAGCCGACTCATTTACCCTTTTCCCACACATATATATGTATAATACCTGAATTTCATCGGATCAATAACCCTTACCCTGCGTCGCCAAAACTACTTTTTCCCTCCTCGCCACACAAATCCAAGGTAACCCTTTGTTCCTTTAATTTTCCTTCGCTTTATTTTTGTTTATTTTGATTCTTTCCCGATTCTTTTTGGTGTTCAAACTCGATTGAAGAAAGAAGAGCTGTAATGGAACAAATTTTTGAAATTTGAAGCTTAGATTGTAACGACTAGCAAAAGAATTGGTTTGAGTGTAGAAGAGATTGAAAAGGAAAGGTAAAAAACGTTGTCGTGTATAGATTTATTAGACGAGAATGCTGTTTTTGTTTGGTTTGTGATTCCGCGTGGAATGTTGATCGTATTTGATTAAAATATTTTTCTTTCTCTTGTTTGGAAGGATGGAAAACTGGGTTTTTGAAGGGAAAGGGAATGGTGCTCCTTATTCACCGTTTATTCTTGGTTTCTTTAGTGAATTAGTTTTAAGATTTTGTTTGAATTAGATTATTTTGAGTTTAACTTATCGAATATAACGAATCAATGATTAAGAAGAAGGAAAAGGAAACTCCTTGTAATTCATTATGTCATGAATTTTACTTGATTGCAAATCTTTGTGACTAGCTGTGTCTTTGTTCCTAATTTATTAAAAGCCTTTTATTTATAACTTGTTTGGAAGAATGGAAAAAACGGGTCTTTGAGGGAAAGGGAGTGATTGTCTGTTTCATAATTTCATTCATTCCACTTCCAGATGAGCATATTCATTGTTTAAACCTAGCTTCTTTAGTAACTTAAGTTTAAGATTCTGATCTAATTCGTTTCGTGCAACTTGCTAAGCTAATTGAACAAGTTAGATGAAAATAACCAATCATTAATAAAATAAAAACCCTCCTTGTAATCTATTGGGTCAAGAATTTTTTGAGTTGCAAACCTTTGATTCATAGCTGTATCTTCATTCATTATTGATTAAAGCCTTGTATTTATCTTTTTTGGAAAATTGAGGTAAAATAACCCTGTTTCAATTGAAAAGTAGTGATTCTCTTTCATTCCATTTCCTTTCTTTATGTGCTTATTTACTGTTTAACTTCAAACTTGTCTTCTTTAGTAAATGAGTTTTGAGATTCTGTTTTGCTAAGTCAGTACGAAAAAGCCTCCTTGTAATCCATTATGTCAAGACTTCTATTGAGTTGCAAACCTTTGATGCTGCCTAGCCATATGTTTGTTCATAAAAGACATGTCGGGGTTAAGTATCTCTCTTCCTTTCTCTGTTGAAATTATTTTTTGGGTATAAGCTATTTCTGTTAACAAAAAAGAATGACATGTACGCTTCTACAAGAACATAATGAGTCTAGTCTTGGGTGATTGCTTTTATTTTAGAAAGGATTGACCTTGCAGGTATAAATTACTTTCGACTATTTTATTTTATTTTTATTATACACTGCTAGTTACCTGCCTTATATCATGAAATTATCTGCTGCTGGCCGCATATTTTAAGCGTATATATATCTGTTGTGACCATTTTAACGTGATCCGTGCTGATTGCTACTTTTGCAGATTGTTTGGCAATTTGTCGAACTAGGTGCTGACTAGACAAAAGCTATTCCCGGATATTGGTTGGCATTTTTCATCTTGTTTGGTTTTGTGTACCCACCATAAACTTTATGGCGGTCCACACAAGCATTCAGCTTATATCGTATTCTCAGGAGCTTGTGGACGGACAGCCACTCTATGTCTCTTCAAATTGTCTTCCTGTTAAGGCTTCAAAATACGAACCAGCTGGCCTTGCTTTTCATAATGCTGTTCTTAAACTCCTTGGCTGTGAGGAGGATATTGAGGAAGTTGATGATCAGAAAGTCGGTAATGATAAGGAGAATGTATATATGCCATCATCCGATTCATATAGCAGCAAAGGGAAAAAGAAATCTGGTGCTGATGGCAAGCAGCAAGATCACTATGCGTTGCTCGGGTTGAGCCATTTGAGATATCTTGCCACTGAGGATCAAATAAGGAAAAGTTACCGTGAAGCTGCCTTGAAACATCATCCCGACAAACTCGCAAATCTTCTTCTTGCGGAGGAGACTGAGGCTGGAAAACAGGCAAAGAAGGATGAAATAGAGAATCACTTCAAGTCCATCCAAGAAGCATATGAGATTTTGATTGATCCTGTAAAGAGAAGAATCTACGACTCCACTGATGAGTTTGATGATGAAATTCCTACTGAATGTGCCCCGCAGGACTTCTACAAGGTGTTTGGTCCGGCTTTCATGAGGAATGGTCGATGGTCGGTGACCCAACCTATCCCAACTTTAGGAGATGACAGTTATCCGCTAAAAGATGTCGACAATTTCTATAATTTTTGGTATAGTTTTAAAAGCTGGAGGGAATTCCCAAATGAAGATGAGTATGACCTTGAACAAGCTGAGTCTCGTGATCATAAAAGGTGGATGGAGCGGCAGAATGCAAAACTATCTGAGAAGGCTAGGAAGGAGGAATATGCTCGGATACGTACACTTGTTGACAATGCCTATAAAAGAGACCCGAGAATCCTTAGGAGAAAGGAAGAAGCGAAAGCTGAGAAACAGAGGAA